>OZ005744.1:63028454-64228454 GCA_963930735.1 Dioctria linearis | reverse complement strand
ATGGAGCATTTCTTTTATTTTTTGTTGTAGTTCCACTAAAATGGAGTTGCAATAGTATTTATAATTTATCGTTTTACTACACAGATCACTTAGTTTTTCCAGGCAGCTTTCGAATCCGTTTAGTTGTTGGTAATATGTACTTAAGTCATAATAAACGACTACGTTCCATATATTATTTACCATATGTAAATGGGAGAGGTGTTCCATATATATGCCGGGATTGTGGTCAAATGGTAGTATTTCCACTAGGATATTATTAGTGTTGGATGGTGACTGTGCAACTGCGCTTAAAACGAGGTTAAGTACCAGTAGCAAACTGGATGTCCTTATTCGCTTAGGCTGTCTCGTGGGTAGTGCGGTACGCCGAAGTTCTTATATTGCTGGTCGAACTGGAATATTGGTTTTGGTTGGGTGAATTTTTGTACTTCCTGGATGTTTTCTTTTAAATTCATGGCGTGTTGTTGTAGCTACCGTGAGCAGATTGATGATTATTAGTGTATGTGATTTTGTCTATTCTCGGAATATCATCTGTATTAAAAGGCAGCTTGCATATTTTGCTTATTGGCCTTTTTAGGGTGTTTTTTACTGTTTTAACGGTTACTACGCGTACCAGCCCATCTGATCCAGGGTGTGTGTCTTCAATTCTTCCTAACGCCCATCGACCAGGAGGTTGATTGTCGTCTTTTAGTATAACTATGTCTCCCACTTTGACGTTTGTTGTTTTGTCATGCCACTTGGTTCTTTGTTGTAATCTGGATAGGTATGCTGATGACCAAATCCTCCAGAAATCATTTTTCAGTTTCGTAATTAATTTCCAGCGGGTTAAGCAACGCATTGGTTTTTCTAGTGGATTCGGTTCTGGTGGCGTTAATAAGGCGCTTCCTACCAAAAAATGTCCTGGGGTCAGTACTTCCAGATCATTAGGATCATTACTTAGAGGGCAGAGTGGTCGTGAGTTCAGGCACGCTTCTATTTGGGCTAGCAGAGTACTAAATTCCTCAAAGGTCCAATTAACTTCGCCAGCAATACGCTTCCCAAAGTCCTCCGAAGTGGGGAGACGCTGGCGGGATGAAACTCCACTGAGTACCGTTATTTGCAATATACTGGGATGCCTCGTTATGAGAATTTTGTACTATGTTGGAGAATTGCCTGTCTAGCTCATTTTTACCTCCGACAAACATTGTACCACAATCACTATACATGTTTGTGCAGTGCCCTCTTCTGGCTGTAAAGCGTTTGTATGCTGCCAGGAAAGCATCAGTAGTAACATCGCTGACGGCTTCTAAATGCAGCGCTTTTGTGGTGAGGCAGACGAACACGGCTATATAGCCTTTATATGACTTGGTACCTCTGCCTTTAGACACACGGAGATAGAATGGACCAGCGTAGTCAATTCCGGTGTGTGCGAAAGGTTTTGATGGGACCACTCTTGGTGCGGGAAGGTTACCCATTAATTGCTTGGCGGATATCCCTCGATATCGGCAGCATGTTGTGCATTGATATATTATGGCCTTTATTGAGCTTTTTGCATCAATGATCCAGTATTTTCGGCGGAGGTAGGCTAAAGTGGCTTGATTTCCGCCATGAAGTGTTTTTAAGTGAGCATCTTGAATGATAAGCGAGGTAATTTGATGTCGATGCGGTAGTATTATGGGATGCTTCTCATTGAGTGTCAATTGGGAGTGGTCTAGCCTTCCACCCAGACGTACCAGCTGATCATTATCTAAAAACGGAGTTAGAGAAAGTAGCTTACTTGATCGTGGTAGTGGTTTTCTCGTGGATATTGCTGCAATTTCATTAGGAAAGCACTCTTGTTGTACAATTTTAATACATCGTATAAGTGTTTGATGTAGCTCTTCAGCTTGTATTTTTCCGGCTTTACGTTCTGAATGGTGGATACCAGCATGTATGAACCGGCGACAGTGGGTTAGGACCCGGAGCATCCCAGTCAAATTGGAAAATCTATTGAAGATGTCGTTAGGTTTAGTCGTTATCATGGGAGAGGTGACGGCACATCCAGTTGTCAAGACTGTCCTCTTTAGTAGATGGATCAGCAGGCCAGCTTTCCTTGGATAACGTTAACCACTGTGGACCTGTCCACCATAGTGGGTGTGCTTTTATATGTGTTAGCGATATGCCTCTGGACGCGCAATCTGCAGGGTTCTTGTAAGACTTAACATACTGCCATGCTGAGGGTTTATTGTCGCTCTGATTTCGGCGACTCTGTGAGCAACAAAACTTTCCCACTTTTTACTTTCGCCTTGAATCCATGCTAAAGTGATTTTTGAATCTGTCCAAGCGTACAGGTTAATATCCTTGAGGTCAAGAGCGTACTTGGTCCTCATAATTAGTTTTGCTAGCAGTAGTGCTGCACAAAGTTCCAACCGGGGCAATGATGTTTGTTTCCTGCTAGGCGCTACTTTTGTTTTTGCCGTTATCATAGTGACTAAGGATTCTCCTTGTATAGTTTGTACCTTAGTATATATAACTGCGGCGTACGCCTTCTCAGACGCGTCACAGAATCCATGAATTTCTATATTCTGGCAAGTGTTGGTGTATCTTATCCATCTTGAAATAATAATACTTTCAACAGCCGGAAGTTCTTCTTTGAATTGCCTCCATTTATTAGCTAGATCAGATGGTAATGGGCTATCCCAGTCCAAGTTTGCGAGCCACAAATCTTGCATTATAATTTTAGCTCGTATGATCACAGGTGATAACCAGCCAACGGGATCGAATAGTTTCGCTATCTCTGAAAGAATAGAGCGCTTCGTTATTGCACTATGTGCTCTTAGGAAATTAACGCGAAATTTGAACGAATCGCTTGCTGGTGACCAATGCAATCCTAGAGTCTTAATCGGTTCTCCATCGTTGATTTCTAGCAGATTCTTTTCGCGCAGGTCTTCGGAGATGCTTTGAAGGAGTGATTGCTGATTTGTTGTCCACTTTCGGAGTTTGAACCCTCCAGACTCTAACAGCGATATCAGGTCTCTCTGTAATGTCTTTGCTTCTCGGAGAGTGTCTGCTCCAGTTAGCACATCGTCGACATAAAAATCTGTCGACAGCACATGAGTTGCCAGTGGATATTTTTCCTTCTTATCTTGTGCCAGTTGGTGAAGTGTCCTGATAGCGAGGAAAGGTGCTGCTGCGGTGCCGTAGGTCACCGTTGCTAATTTATACTCCTGGATTGGTTCCTGTCTTGAGGCTCTCCAAAGGACCTTCAGATATGGACCTTTATCTGCCGGTACATTTTCTCAATGTCGGCAGTAAAGACATATCTGTGCTTCCTCCAGCGTATTATGATGTTGGTTAAATCGGTTTGGAGCTTTGGACCTGTATATAGAGTATCGTTGAGGCTTATGCCGGTAGTAGTATTTGACGAGGCGTCAAATACGACTCGTAGTTTCGTCGTCGAGCTATCTTCCTTTGTTACAGCTTGATGTGGTAGATAGTATCCTTCTTCAGCACTTGATTGAATTGGCACCATGTGTTTAAGCTTTATGTACTCTTGCATAAAAGCTTTGTAATCAGCTTCCATCTTTTTATTGGAGACAAATCTCTTTTCAATTTGTAGAAGTCTAGCCAATGCCTTTCTTCTTGATTCTCCAAGTTGTGCCTTGTTAGATTTAAACGGCATTCTAACCGTGTAACTTCCATCATTATTTCGAATATGATTATGACCAAAATGTTGCTCACACGCTGCGTCATCAGCTGATATTGGAGTGCTGGCTGCTTCCACGTTTTCTATCTCCCAAAATGTTTTTAATGTCTTATCCAGATTTATATATGACACCATGCTTGTAATTTTATTGGCGCTGTTATTTCCGCACTCAACCGGTCCGCTAAGATCCAGCCGAATTCCGTTTGCTGGCCAAATAGCCCACTGTTATACTTCTTTACTCCTTCACACGTTATGGCACTAAATATATCAGCTTTTTTTTTTTTTTTTTGTGACTGAATTCTAAGTAAGTTCTTTATTCATTTTTACCCTATATTTATATCAATTTTAGCTTAAAGATAAGTTATGGGAACCAAGGGTATCTGTCCAGAAATTCAACGTTTTCACATGAAACTTAAATGTATAAAACTTTTTTGGGAATGAACGTTATCACATGAAATTTAACTCTTTTTCACGGACGGTGAGAAAAATAAAGTGCAAGTATGCATTTTATTTTGTGTGAACGTTGAATCTGTGGGTAGAGAATTTGATGAGAAAAAATATTATTTTTTGGAAATAAATCTTTGCATGATCGTGTTGATCATAAAATCCGAATTGAGTTGAATGCCCAAATTCTTAACTGACCCAACATATTCAACCGGTAAATCAGATATAGTAAAACCGCTTCTATATACCGGCAGACGGGAAGACTTGTTTGGGTTAATGGCAAGCTCATTACCCTTGCCCATTCGTATACGTGCTGTAGGTCATCATTGATTCGAGCAATACAGTCCTCGACCAGGCCACAACTGAACGTCATCGACATACAAATGTACAGAAGCGCTATTCACAACAGAGGGGAGGTCATTTATATAGAGGGAGAATGGAGCGGAGATAGAATTCTGACCTTTACAACTTGCGCACGATTCGAAAGGAAAACAGAAATTATCCCAACGGCCGATGAGGAGAAGCCTTACTTTATGCCAAGTTTGCAGACTAACTTGACGTGACTCACCGAATCAAAGTCCTTATGATCATTGTCAAGAGCCTTATGAATATCAGATGTGACCTTTAAGAGAGCAGATTCACAACTGTAACCTGGGTGAAATCCTGATTGCCAACCTGACAATATACTCTCTGCCCCCACATAATCAATGATTTGCGTGTACATAATTTTTTCGAGTGTTTTAGCAAGAAAATTGAGTATACTAATAGGGCGGAGAAAACAAGGTAGGGAGGGACGAGATTTCTTTGGAATATGAACAACTATTGCTTTCTTCCATTGAGAGAGAAATTGCGAAGTGGTGAGACACAAATTATAAATATGCGTTAAAGAACATAACAAGTAGATCGCTAGTAGCTTTACGAACTTGGGTGGTAAAGCATCAGGTCCAATAGAATTAGACTTAATCGAATACAAAGTCGAAAGAACCTTGGGGCCATCCACACAATAACAGGAGAAACCCTCATAGAGAAGTATTGCTGAAAGCCAAAGAGATCACATTTTTCAGAAGAAGAACATAATTTGAGTCCAAGAAACTCAAATTTATCACCTTTAGTCGCCAATTTGATAATGGAAGCATTTAGAGATTTATGCATTTAAACGGCCACACCACCGCCTACGCGGTCATGTCAATCATTTCTGAAAATATTATAATTAGGTATTGAAACAAATTTGGGGTTAACATATCCATTTAACCAAGTTTCTCACTTGATCAGCCTTGTATCTCAGACTTCTCGCATTAATAGAAACCACATTCAAACCATATGCACAATTAGTGTAAAAATTCGACACAGAGCTCTTACCTTGTCCAAGGGAGAAAGATTGGCTGACAGCACTGATCGACATCAGGCACCGACAGTCAACCAATGCATAATATATGAAACCAATGGTATGATTCTCAGACCCAAACAAAAACCTATACTGAAAAACTAATGCCAAGAGCTTATACAACCAAAGAAGCATTCCATAAAAAAAAAAACATCAAAACAAATGAACAAAATAAAATAAACGAAAATAAAACAAAACAAAATAAAAAGAAAGTAAAAAGAAAAACAAAAGAAAATCAATAGGAGAATACCTACAGTTTAAATTAACAGGCAATAATAATAATAATCAACACTAAGTTACAATAAACAATAATATCAGAAGGCAATAATAATAATAATCAACACTAAGTTACAATAAACAATAATATCAGACATCTAAGCGTTAGAGGTATTTTCTTCAGCAGTTATATCATCGAGAGCATTTATGTTTGTTATCACCAGTGGAGTGTCGCCATGTTTCAATCGCACATTTACAAGGCCTTGACGAGTGTAAGCAGAGTGGATGCGTTATCTCTGACATATCTCAGAGCTTTACCTAATATTTCCTGATTACATCGTGACAAACTCTCGAATACATTGGTCTTGTTGTCAGAGACAAACGACGGAGAAATCTGATTCAGCCGCACAGGACCGTGGCGTCGAAATTTTTGCAAAAATGCACGCTGTTCGGTGGCAGACACTGACATATAATAAGAATGAACTGAGCCATCCTATAGTCAAAAATGGCACAAATTTTTGCTAAAATCTATTTGTCTCTTTCAAGCTCAAAATGTACACTGAACCAATTTTGGAAACAGTACGGCTGTATTAATTGGAATACATCGGAATTGACGTAAAAAGGCAGACAAATATATTATTTATATATGTCTATCTCTTTCAACCTCAAGCATGTTTGACATCAAATATGCAGATGAACACATTTTTCAGTAATATTAAAAATTAATTTTTGTGTTAATTAAAACGAGTTTAACTTCCTAAACAATTTTCATTTAATGCAATACTATTTTACAACATCTTTAGTGTTTTCAATCGACAAATAATAACTAATTATAAATCGATGTGCAATTGTACGAAATAAAGTGTTTTCACAGCCTGTTCAATATTTGTGCCATTTTTGAAGCAAGAACGCTCAGTCCATTCTTATTATATGTCAGTGCTGGCAGATGAGAACTTAACTACAAGCGAGGGACAAGTTAGGAAGCAGCCGAGATTTCAATAACTAAGCATTTTACTTCGCACAGTAAAATGCCTGGCGATTGCGAATTGTTTACTTGAAAACTGTCACATCCACTGCTGTATGTAACTGGCCATTGAGTCATGGTTAACTAATTCACTTCGCATAGTGGAATACTCAGCTGGGCTCACTGTTTGTTTACATGCAGTATTGGGGGCTCCAGCTGTCGGCAGTGATTAGCGTAATACTTTGTAATTATGATGGTAAGGTATTGCTCTGGTCAAAGTCGCTTCCGCCTGGTTGAATGGAGATGAGCACGGTCGATTCGGTGTATCAGGTTGCTCAGTTAGAAGTTGGATTTTATTTGGAGATAACGGTTCGGTGTTCAATTAGTTTAGTTAAAATTCTGGAGTTAGATCGCGAGTAACTGTTTTTTGTAATAACACTAATTTAAGTCAGTAAATAAAGTTTTATCTTTGAATTACGCGAGTGTTTTTATTGGATGTTTATGGGACACGACAGTTTCAATTCGATCCATTTCGATCCATTTCGGTGTAATGTATCCAATTGCACGCATGTCTCATATAAGCAAATTTGAGATTTGTACGAATCGGATCGAAACGGTGGAATTGTGTTTCCCCCTTAATAATCGCATCACGGAGCCTCTTCCGCTGCCGCGGGTGTATGTGTGTGTATGTGGGTGTGTATGTGTGGTGTGTGGGTGGGTGTGTCGCAGCCCTGGGTGCGACCTCCCCCTCCACCATCCATCTCCCACTACTAGTATTTGGTTATATAGGGTGGTATTACAGTATCGGCGTAAACGCTTTTACCATTTCATGAGTTGACTAAAAATTTCAGCCACATAATGTAAAAAGTGGCTAAGTCAAAACCGGTACACTATCTGCCTACTTTTCATGAAGTGTCTAGACTTTTCGTGAAATGCTGAGTTCCGTCAAATGTCTACGATATATATACTTTATAATTAATGACCAGGCTGTTTCTTGCTGTCACCTGTTGTAGCTTTGTCCGTTTTGTTTTTATTATCTCTGGCTCCGGGATTGTACTATAGTCGGTGCTCTCAAATTTTCTCTAATTACTCGATTTTTGGTATTAGTATTTATGAAAACTTGAATTCTTTTTGATAGTTATGTTGGCGTAATCGAACAATCGGTCAGTGACCAGCGCGAAATTGCTACACGTGCTTTTGGTCAGCACGTGGTTTATGCTTTGATGACAATAGTAGATTGCGTGTGCCTCTCTTACTTGTAGTAATATGAGAAATACAAGATTATTGCATTCAGTCTGGTATGGATATTTGTATCCATCTCTAGAGATAGCTATATTACGCACTTTTAAAGACTTTTACAGTGTATAGTTTACTTTTTACCACTTACGATTCTTTTTTTAACCCCGCACTTTTACTACACTCCTTCTCGATCACAGGATCTTGTCAAAGTGATGCTACTTATTTCTTTTCTCTACAAATACCACTTTAGAATCATTCTTTTAATTTATTTAATTTATTTATTTTTTATTTCTCATTATGATGTCGAACTGTTAACAAAAGCGTTCTTTGGTTTCAACTTTCAATAATAATTTTTTGTTATACAATATTTCATTTCCATGTCGTATTCTAATTTTGACATTCTTACTGGTTATTTGTTAATGTTACCTTTTTATTTCAGTTCATCCCATTTTTTGCTTAGAAAAGGCTAGACCATGTCCATGGGATAGTCTAAATGCCTAAACACACGGCGGCCTGCGATGTTGCTTGATTAAAGAATAAGAAAATGAATTGAATAAAACACTGCTGCGAGTTCGTAGACAGTACGCCCTGCCGTCGAAGTCATATTTTGAGCAATTTTCTTTCCAAAAGTGCCGTCGCAATTACAATGCTGACGACAGAATCATTGTTAAAAGTATTCAATATTCACTGTCTGACAACATAAAGCGATAAAAATTAGACGCCGCAGTTGTAATTGATATCAGTGGTGATGCGATGGCCAACTTTGACAAATATTGCCGTCGAAGTCGGCCATCGCAGTCGCAATTGTGTTTAGACCTTAAAGCTTTTCTTTCTTTGTGGAGATACGGGATTTTTAGAATGTATTTCCAATAGCGGGATTTTGGATAAAACGGATTTTCAATTTAGGGTTGACCTCTTTGCTTATAAAGTTCATTGTTTCCTTTAACCGTACTCAAGACTTCTCCCTTCCTCTGCTCACTCTTGTTGACCTTTGAACCTTTAATTTGTTAGATATTTTTTGTACTATTTCCATATGCACACTGCAGCTCTCCCAATTATGTGAAGAGCTCACCCATACATGAAGCAATAGACTTACTCTCTTCTATTGATCTGGTAATGTACTTTCTAAAACTCTGTAGGCTTCTGCACGTTTCCCAATTCTCCTACTAGATAGAATCTTCAGAGTCTTCCACTAACGCCTTCCTTAATATCTGCGACTCTGACGTAATGTATTCGGCAATTGGATGCCTTGTGTTCATATTGCTGGCATTTTATACAGAAGGGTAATTATTGGCACTCTCTCACGAAGTGTTCCTGCTACCCGCACTTAAAGCAATATTTCAGTCTGTGTTCATATGCTTTTCTATGTAGGCATTCCTCTGTGCGATTCTATCTGAATTGGTTGCTGTATCGAAAAGAAAGGTTTTCGGTGGGGTGCGGGTATATGTCTGTGGAAGTTTTCGCTACTCCATCCTTCCTGTGTGCATGGTACCCTGAGCTGAAGTCTTCCGTAAAACTCCGCTCCTACTCGCAACGCCTCCAATGAGTTGAACCTTCGCTCTTTTAAGTGCATCTGGGATAGCCTCATTCCTTATTCCAAATTTAAATCTAGTGATCGCATCCGCTTCCAACTTCGCCGGAATCCCAAATCTTTACCTAGATACTTATCTGAAACTGCCATTTTAGTTTGGTTAGGTAACTCCTTTATTCTATACGCATATTCCTTGATGTAATCTCCGGGCCTTTATCAGCATGCTATCTTTTTCGTTTTCAAGATCCTTAAAACAATCGTGAAGATCTTTGCAGCAGTTTAGGAATCGGTGTACTTCCTCTACTAGCTTCGATGATCTTCCTCCCGAAAACATGGGAACATATTTTGATACCATATCCATGATTTTTTCATATGTATCGGCTATTTTCCTCGATGTTCAAATAAAGCATATTTTCCTGTATGATCCTGTATATCTTTTTTCGGCCTTTGGTCTGTAATCGGCTTGGGTTCTAAACACTGGCTCTTAGCAACTTTAGCACTTCCACTTTGTTTGAATTGAATAACAATTTTCTTCTTCCCCACTTTTTCTTTCTCTTGTGGAATCGGACCAAATACTACTTCCTGCTTTAATTCCGCTGCGAAATTTGCTGCTCCTTCTAACTGGTGTTTTAAAACTTATACTTTCTGTATTAGTACACGAAGATCCACAAAGAGAACAAAATACTTATTACCACTTTATATCAACTACTTTATTCTATTCGTCACAAAAGAAAATCCCCGAATTTTCTTGACTTATTATATGAAAAAAAAATCATTCACAAACAAAAACAACCGAAAATCTTCACACTTCTCACTTATAATCAAAATATGAACGCCAACGATGAGAACAATACATCAAAAATACTTAAAACATTAATGACTTCGCTCCATTTCCACACTTTTATATCTAAAATATATTTGTCTATTTTCTTAAGTTCTTTAAAAGAAAAGAATTAAATAAAAACAAAAGTTCTATCTCTCAACGTTACACGAATAATTTCATTTACTTACCTCACTTTATATTCCGACTGCGACAAAATGTCCCTAAGCCAAAACACTCCGATTTAACTTTAATTATATTCATTTATTATTTCAACTTAAGCATGGTGACTTCGTCTTTAAATCTAGCTTCTTTCCTTACTTTAATTCAATAACACTAACCGCACAACTTCGCGAAACTGGAAACCGACCGCTGGCTGTTTAATTGAAACACTAGCTGACCACACCAATTCTGTTGCGCACTTCGAAAGTTTGCACCAAAGTTAACTTAACAACAAGTTATGAATCAGGCGAGATTTCCGAGTGTTTTACATTTAAAATGTACACGGCAAGAAAAGGAAGAAAAGAAGAAAAAAAAATCAAATTCTCTTTAAAACTTTTCTGAATAAAGTTAAAAAAATGTGAAAGCGCAGATTACATGCAACAAAACAGAATGGTAAATGATTCATTTTCGATAAATGAGAAGGGGCGGAGTTTTTAAGTTTTACTCTCATAAAATGTTCCCGCGCTTTTGTGAAAAGCGGTTTTTGCTGAAATATCTATTGTGAGAATTATCTAATGTTTTTTTTTATGGAAAAACCAATGTTTGTTGGTGTAATTCCTATGATATTTTAACAGCACGTGCTTCTGTTTACATTCGCTTTGCTCTGAAGAGATTAAGTGGGGGAAACTCATGCTGGATTCTCTGATATTTTCGAGAAAAAAAGGAGAATTTGATTTGAGAGGAATTTTACATCTCCTTTCAGTCCTTGGCCAAAGCAAAATTAATTTTTTCTTAAAATAGTTAGGTAGTGTGACCCGAAGTACATTATTATGAATAGTTTGATAGGATTTGGAGGGACTCAATAAGATTTTGTCATTCGCCTAATTCTACGTTCTCTCGATTTTTGTTTTTAATTCGTTGTCTCAATCTACAATAATGCATTGGAAAGCTCTTTTCCCCCATTCATACAAAAGACGAAAAGATATGACATTATTTATTTCATTCTAAAAACCGCGAAAAATTTTCAATTTTGTTCGGCTGATTCCAGTCTTCTTATTTGGATATCTTTGGTTGCACACGGACCATCAACGTACAAATGTACTTATGATGCGGAAATTTCTACAACCAATGACGAAATTGCTGCCCAATGTCACTGATAGTGAGCAGCTGTGATATTGTAAACAAAACGGGCAACGACCACGCATGCTACATACGAAGTGCCGTGTTTAGTCACTGCCAGGGTAACATAAATAAATGTCAGCTTAATCAGCAATAAGCGAACACTTTACTGTGCGAAGTAATGTGTTCCGTTATTGTTGCTAATTTACTACCGGTATACTTGCCAGTCTCTTTCTCCCGTGTACTTTCTGACTGGATCACAAAATAGGTACACCCCTACTAAAGCTAATTTCTCGTAAGCTTTTAATAATGTAGACCATCAAGCACTTGCTTTGAAAATGCTAAGAAATTTTGACTTCTCTTCAAATGCCACTAACATGATAGGAAATTTCTTCACAGGTCACTTTGTTGGTCGGTTTGTGTAAACGGGAAGTATTCAATCACTGTTCGAATTCTACATAAGATTCCACAACGATTAATTTTAGGCCCGCTTCTGTTCTGCCCTATTATAATCAAAAATTTTATTTTTAAGGACATCCCTTGGACTTGAGAACTGTATTAATCTGGATAATGGAGATTTAAACCATAATGGTGAGTGGGTGCAGGTCAACAAATTACCCTTGAATTCTAGCAAGTCCTTATGTATGGCTTTTCATAGAAGCAATTTATAAAAAGAATATTAAACACTCTGGCTTTCAAGATCATTATTTTCAAGAAATGCACGTCTGACACTTATCAAAGCCTTGTTATTAAATATATCTATATGTTGTTAAATATATCTTAAATTCAAAACGCTAGCTTTTATGCAGAAACTTATATACACGTATTTATCAGATGAATTTACATATATTTTCTGCACTCCCAGGTGCTGAGGGAGCTTGCTGATCACATTGCGCGCATCCAGTTGCCCCTGGCTCTTAGGCCGTTTACACATCGAAAAACGAAAACGAAAACACTAAACCGAAAAACACAAATATTGTCCTAAACTAACACATATTTGCCGCAATACATGTAATAAAATATTGGATATTTATTCCAATTACAGTTTCAATAAATTTTTTCCATATTTAAAGCTTTATTTCAATTAATACACATTTTTATGTTTATTCGTACGAGAAACAAATTTTCGTTCCGAACTGTCAAGTATATTTTCGTTCCATACTACGTTCCTCACACGAACGAATATTCTTGTCGGTTGTACATAACCTCATTTCAGTTTATTTATATTTGATACAAACCCAACCCAACTTTTATTCGTTCATTTTTGATATGTACATAAGCATAAACGAATTTTCGGTGTGGAACCGTTTATTCGTTCGTTTTCGTTTTTCGATGTGTAAGCGGCCTTACTTTGTCTATACATTCCCCTTACTGACATATATAAATAACTAATTTGGAACATACCAATACCATCGAAAACCAGCGAGCATAAGTCGACCTCCTGGTTCACTCCAACAGACTAGTACAGAACTTCGTAGCGTGAACTCGCGAATATGAGCCTACATATTGCACATTAGATAATAAAACATTTTTATATTAATTAGAATTCGTGCTCTTTAATTATTCCCTCTTCAACGCTTTCTCCGGTAGTTATTTTCGACAACTAATAAGGAAGCGGGGTATGGTGCGACAGTGTACGTGAGTGAGCCACACTTTTACGTTCAGACAGAGTTAAATTAGTTACATTTGGACATTTCTAACGATTTGTTTATTTTACACAGCAATTTGGATTATAAAACGTGCCCGTTCTTACTTCTTCACTATTGCGATGACGAAACGAACACAAACATAGCACACTTATACATTTCGCGAGTGGCTTAAGTTTTCACTCGATATGCCGTTTCCTTATTAGTTATTTATTCAATGTGTATAACTTAGACCACTGACGCTACTGAAACTGCTTGCATTATAATGGGTTCACTTTTCTATAGTTGTCTCTTTTTGGTTTCACTACTGTATTCCGCAGATCTTCAAATAATTAGTTCTATACGAAATTCACCATAGTCCAATTTCTGTTCAGTGGATTTTCCAAATGAATATGTAGAATAGATGGCAATACAGCTTTTGTAATCTTTTCTCTGTCCCTCATTCCTACTTTTAGGGATAGGTAGAAATTGCCTAATTTGATTTCCTTAAAAATCAAGTTTTCGAAATACTTGATGTTATAGAAGATAAGATTCCAATGGAAGTAATAATTTGGAATGTATTTCAAATTTGTTGAACTTGAAATATGAATATTAAAGCGAAAATGAAACTTGACATTGAGATATTTGCCACGTCCTTGCACAGTATCCATACAGTAGAACAGCTTACTACTGAAAAGTGAATTTTAGAATTTTGATTAAAAAAAACCTCAAAATTTCTCCCATAGAGGGAACTATTAAGTATTGTTACGTGCAATAGAAAGAGACAACTTGTGACATCTACTGGCAATGGAGAGTAAGCGACTTCAGGTTCGGAGAATCGATTATTATTACAGGAAAGTTCAGGAATAGAACAAATAGAATAGTCAAGAAGCTTTTGGAATAGAACACTCCAGAATAATCCGGAGAGTTTCTAGGGTATAAATATAACAGTTGTCATCGCCAGAAAAAGAGTCTTGTCTTAGACGTTGCAGTGTTAACAAGCGAAAGTAATAAAGAATCGAAAGAGTGTAATTAGATTGCGATAATTGAAAGTACAGTGATAGCGATAATTAGAGTTGAGTTGATCAATTGAGGAATTTGTGAATTTTATATGATTGAAGTGAAATAAAGAACTTATATATCAATTATTTAATATTGTGTTTTAAAATAACGAACCAAGGCCACGCTCACAACAACTGGTGTCAGAAGTGAAATAAATTCGCGAAATAAAGTGGTGGCAATTGACTAAAAAATTAAAAGAGTGATTAATTTTGAGAAATTGTGTTAAATTGTGAAAGTTCTGGAAAATAATTTATATTCATCTGTAAGAGAATTACTAAAATAATGGGGCGCAAAGTGGACGAGCTTCGAATGCAGGATTTGAAAGTGGAGTTATAGGGAACCGGTCATTACAAACGACAGGCACAAAGAAAGTTCTAGTCGAGCGACTTAGACAATCTTTGATAGAGGAAGGAAAGAATCCTGAAACATTTGTTTTCGAAGAGAACTTGGAAGAAATCGAAGTTGATGAAGAGCCTGCGATGAAAATGGAACAGCTTTTGAGTACTTTAATGAGTAAAATGGAAGCCCGTTTTGATGAGCAAAAGAATTCTCTTGAGGAACAAAAGAATTCTCTCGAGGAACAGAAGAAATCTATGGACAAACAAAAGAATTCTCTCGAGGAACAAAAGAATTCTCTGGCGTTTAGATGAACAAAAGAAATCTATGGAAACCCGTCTGGACGAGCAAAAGAATGCTTTTCAGGAACAAAAGAATTCTCTGGAATCCCGTTGGGATGAACAAAAGAATTCTTTGCAGAATTGTCTAGAAACTTGTTTGGAGGAACAGAAGAAATTTCTGAAAGTTTCATTAGACGAACAAAATGTGAAAATTGAAGGAATACAGCAGGAAGTGTTGGAAGTTCGACAACAAGTGTCGGGAGTACAACAAAATGTCACGGAACAGCTTGATAACAGTAAAGCAGATCTGGAAAGAATAAAGCATCGTCAGCCTATAAACGTAGCAGCTGAAATATCCGGAGCAGGTAGAATGAAAGCTCCAATATTTGATGGACAAAATTCGTGGCATATCTTCAAGAGACAATTCGAGGCAGCTTCAGGGGTAAATGGATGGATTGATGAAGACAAAGCTATAGCTCTGGTGTTAGCACTTCGAGGTCCTGCGTCAGAACTCTTACAAACTGTACCGATTGAAAATCAACGTAATTACGCTTCATTAGTACAGGCGATAGAATTACGTTACGGAGATGAACACATGCAGCAAGTATACCGCCTACAGTTGCGCAACAGGATTCAAAAGCATAGCGAATCTTTCATACTCCAGCGTGAATGCAGATTTTCTCAATGAAGTGGCGACGGAGGCATTTGTGAACGCTATTGCAGATCAAAGTTTACAATAAGCGTTAAGTCTAGCAGGAAGGAAATCAACAGCAGAAGCACTAGCCTATGCATTAGTGTATGAATCTGCCAGACAAGCTTCGCGGAGTGCAGTACGAATGAGAGACATTTCGGTGGACGAATGTACTTGTAATAGAATGCAGTCATCCCAGAGCTCACTTTTGCGTGGTATCCTTCGATGCTGGAATTGTAATAGACCAGGACACCTACAAAGAGACTGCAGAAAATGCCGACGAGTAGAATCTCTAGATGAAGAGAGGAAAGTGCAATTGCAAAGATATCGAGCTGAGCAGCAGACTTGCAATAAATAGATTGCAGTTATCACTGAGCACCCCTTCACGTAGTGTTCTTCGATGTTGGGATTGTAATAAATTGGGACACCTTCAAAGCGACTGCAGCAAACGCCGTCGGAAGGAATCAACTGAACAGAAAGGGAGAGAAGAATGTCCAAGTTGGCGAGCTAGAGAGCAAACTATTCATAGGGAGACTAGAATCCAACCTTATGGCTTTGAGAGCCAACACAGGAAAGGACGTATCCATGGAAATGCTACTATACAGTTGGTAACTGTGGAGCCATCAACAGCAACGAGAAGATCCGGATATATCGCCTATTCTTGCTTGAAAAACCGGAATGGAAGGATATTTCGAGGATGAGTGAAAAGCTGAAAAGCTGCTGGGCTCAATGGAATTCTTTTCATGTTGAATGCGGTATATTAAAACGCAAGTGGGAAGCACCTAACGGTAAATCGTTCCGAATGCAAATAGTCGTGCCGGCATCAAAGGTCAACGATGTTCTAGGTAAAATGCATCGTGGAGCATCTGGAGAACATTTGGGAGTGAATAAAACAATTTCTAAAATACGAGAAAAGTTTTATTGGCTACATATGCGGGAGGATGTAGAGAAGTGGTGTCGCAGATGCACTGTGTGTGCTTCTTACAAAGGGCCGCCACATAACAGCAGAAAGGAAATGTATAAATGTAATGTCAGAGCCCCATTGAAACGGAGAGCTGATGTACAAGGGGCCACGGGGCCGAAATTAGCAGTAAGTACCCATCGGATGAGGACCCGCTATGACTTACGTGCGAATTCAGCAGGATTCAATGAAGGTGATCTTGTTTGGCTATACAACCCGAACCGACGTAAGGGATGCTCTCCAAAATCACGACAACAGTGGGAGGGACCGTATTCAGTAGTAACTAGAATAAATGACGTAGTATACAGGATTCAACGTGGTACAGGAGGCAAACGAAAAATCGTCCATCTGGATCGCTTGTGTCAATACTACAAGCATCAAGACCGTGGACCACCTGTTGTTCGGGACGAACAAATTTAAGAAGGGGCAGTGTTACATGCAATAGAAAGAGACAACTGGTGACATCTACTGGCAATGGAGAGTAAGCGACTTCAGGTTCGGAGAATCGATTATTATTACAGGAAAGTTCAGGAATAGAACAAATAGAATAGTCAAGAAGCTTTTGGAATAGAACACTCCAGAATAATCCGAAGAGTTTCTAGGGTATAAATATAACAGTTGTCATCGCCAGAAAAAGAGTCTTGTCTTAGACGTTGCAGTGTTAACAAGCGAAAGTAATAAAGGAGCGAAAGAGTGTAATTAGATTGCGATAATTGAAAGTACAGTGTTAGCGATAATTAGAGTTGAGTTGATCAATTGAGGAATTTGTGAATTTTATATGATTGAAGTGAAATAAAGAATTTATATAGCAATTATTTAATATTGTGTTTTAAAATAACGAACCAAAGGCCACGCTCGCAACAGTATGATACAGAAGTAAATGGGCGAACAGTGGCTATTTGCACAGTGGTAGGGAGAAGTATTAGTTTTATGTAAGAACACATCTCGGCAAAAGTACTGCAAATGTATTGTTCCATTACAAAACAGCTGTTTGATTGTAAAGTGGTGTTCGTTCAAAAAGATGCCACGGACAGTGTAATGTGCAAAATGGCTCTTGAGAGTTAGACAGTTCCACCAAGCTGATTGGCATGGGAAGTGAACAAATAGTTTGTTTATCATTTTCCTCCTTTTCTTCTAATGGAAGTCTACGCATGCGATAAGTTCTCTTTTTCCACTTTCCACTTTAGTTAAAAATTGTTGAAAGAGAAGCATCCTACTCAACTGACAGTTTTGACAGAGCTGTTCTACTGTATGGATATATTGCTTATAATATAGAGAATACAGGAAGTGTGATAAGCCAAATTTAGCGTAGTGAAATTCTGGTTGTTTAGTAGCTGTTGCCGCTGTAGTGAAAGCTCAGTACAGCCGTATAGTAGAATCAATATAGAGAGCGGGGCAACAAGATATATGGTTGAAAATATTGCGTTTGCTCCCACCGAAAATGTTCTTATTCGATGCAGTACGCCAACATACACTGGGAGTTTCTCAGCTGTCATAAACGTAAATAAATCTCGGTGGATGAAGGAATTTTGCGATATTTCATCGTTTTTGTTATGTATTTTTAATTTAATTTAATATAAAAAGGTATGTAAAGTACACAAAATAATATTTTGTAACTATACTTGCCTAAAAATTGATTTCCCACGTCGTACCTTGGTGTTGTTGTGGCAATTTTTCACCGAACACTTCATTCTGGAAATACATGAACATCACTTAGAAATTTATCACTATAATATGAACAGATAATTACTTACACTCTTTACTTTATTTAGCACTATTTTTAAATAAAATATCTTTCACTTTTCAAAAGTTTTAAAAGAGTTTCAAATTGTTGCAAATTGGGAAACTTCGTTTGACAGCTGAAAATACATTTGTCTCTTTCATATAATGCTGGCTTACTTACGGTATGCTGAAAAAATCCACGCTCATCCACACGAATTTTACATTGTCTCTATATTCTAAGATATATTGTGCCCCTGCCAACAAAAGTTGACCCAAATGAAATAAAAGATTAAGCAGTCCATGTATACATGTCAGTGATCCCACTTATGGAATTCACTGGCATATATAACATGGACAGCCTGATTTCCTATTTCATATAGGTTAAGTTTTGTTATCTTAATTTCAAGTTTTACTTTCTCATATTAAAAGCTCAACAAATTACAGATGCATTCGAAATTATTTCTATTCTTGGAATCTTATCCCTACAACATCAAATATTTCTTACAATTGATTTTTATAGAAATAAAATTATTGCTATCTATTTCTATTTTCATTTGGAAAACCACTGAACTGAATTTTGGAATTTTGTGCGAAAAAAATCACGGAGGTAATGTATATCACATGATCTGACTCGATGCTTAGGAAACTTTAATTGCAAGACTCTGATTTTTGGAACAAAAAGTCGCCGAAGTAATGTGAACTTTCCGCCTGACTCGATGCTTAGGGATCTTCTATTACAAGATTTTTGGTATAAGTAGTCTGGGATAATTATAGCTTGCTTATACTGGTATACTGAATTAAATATATTTAAAATTCCCCAAACTCTATTGGCTCGGAACTACCTGTGTCCGTTGTTTCCTTGTTTCACGTTCTTGAATTATCAGAATTATCAGTCTATACTTATCCGATTCGGGATTGTTTTATTTTCTGTCCTGCTATTTTATTATTCTCAGTGGCTGATTTTTTCTGGGATATCAATACGGATTCTTTTCCGCTTCCTCTGCTCCGGGATTATCACTGTAGATCTTTTTACAGCCAGATCTGCTATAATTTTTCCGGTATTTTTTTTCGCATTCGCCGTCCAACTTTTCACATTTTTCACCTCTCCTTTAATTCTTCTTCTTCCTTTCCGATTTCATTCGCCCATCAGGTATCACTCTCACATGGTACAATTGGTAGCACAATCGCAGTGCGGCACAAAGGGAGGACTGCTGCTAGTAGTCCGTGCAACAAGTGTAGCATACTGCCTCTAAAACCTTTAGATGCTAGCGGGAAAATATTAAAGCAACATGTGTATTTTTTTGAGTAATTAATGTGAGTTAAGAGCTATATAAATAATAGTAAATTTTAATAAATTCAGGAACTATTAATTACATAATTAAGGTATACATACATTTTATTTAATATATAAGATTTAAAAAATCTATTTTTTTTTTATATGTGAAAAGCGGAAAGATTAAGTATTTCAGGGATGGAGAGGGCTAGTTTTTATTATATCCAAAGTAGAACGCTTTGAAGAAGAAAGACTATTACCGAAGAGGTCTGTGGAATTAAATGTATTATTGTGTCGTTTCTGGATTCTATATAAAGGTGATTTGTCCTTAAGAGGAGTCAGTACCAAGATTTGCAAGTTTCATACATTTTTCAATGCGAATTGCTGGCAAAATATTTATATCTTAAATTAATCTAGTAAATAACGTCGGCAAAAATTAAAAAAAGTGTATTGGAATGGAGATAACTATTAACTCGGAAATTTGTAAAAAATGGTAAAAATTGAAGTCTTTTAAATCAAATTCCTGTGAGTAGGTATTCTCATTTCTTTAGATTGTCACTATTTTAAGAAGATAAAGCCTGGATCTAGCAAATAACGTCGATTTTTTGTCATTTTTAGTGCAGCTTTTTATAATTATTTGACTCTAATAGTATCTACTAGTTTTTTCTCTCGATATTTCACCGACGAGAAATTACATAATTTCGTTGAAAGTTATTACAATACAAAACAAAATAGCATATTTAATAATTATGGGCAACAAAATTTAGGAGAGTTAATTCTCATTAAAAATTCTCAATTTATATGAACTGCAAATTTTCATTTTTCTTAAATTGTAAGTTTTGTCAGATGTTGGGTTTCTGTCTTTTGCGGTAGATGTCTCTAATGTGCTCCGCGGTCTAGATCTAGGCTAATTTTCTATGAATTTTCTCACTTTAAAGACACAAACCTACAGTAAATTTTATACCTACAGGTTCGCTGGTATCTCAATTGAAACTTTTGCTGGCGCTTTCGATTTTAAATGTAGGGGTATGGCGAGATTGGATTGGTGGAATTATATACCCTAATTGTGCACTGATATGTGTACTATCTATGGGGTTATAAGTAATTTTTAGGAGGAATAACTCATCTACATATACAATCTCGACGATTTCCGAGGCTTAATAATGAGTACCTACGAAGTCATTCTGGGAATTCTATATACGTTCGATCGAATTTGTACGTAAGGATCCTTTTTGAACTCTTTTTCTATTATATGTATTTATATAAACTTGATCTAATGGATTGCAAATCACAGAGCAATATTCTTAGATACTTCTGACCAAGAAATTATAAAGAGTGTTTTGAAAGATTTCCAGCTGCGAAAAATTAAACCTAATAATTGAAAAGATCGCCGTGTTATTGTATTAATGTGTCTGTCAAATAATAATTTGGCATTGAAGGTAACTCCTAAGTCTTTTATTTCTCTGACACACGTATTAAGGGAGAATTTGAAATACAGTAATCATAGAAGAGTGTGTTTTGTTTTCTGGAGAATACTAATCATAATTTGTTTAATTCATTATTGCTAAATTAATTCATATTTTGCCAATTTGAATTTACATCAAAGTAGAATATATATTTCATTATATTTACTTATAATTTCCTAATTTTTAATATATGCTTAGCTTTTACAATTACTTTTATTTTCTAAATTTACGATTAAAAGATTCTTATCTTTATGTAGCTTGAATTATGCATAAATTATGAATAATTTTGTAAGTAATTATAAATCAATAACTGTGATAATCGTCTTCATTGGTTTTGGACATTGTTCTAATTGTCTGGACATTGTTCTAATTGTCTGGACATTTTAACGTCTTAATTAGAAAAATATCCGCAGTATTTATTATTTAGGCAGCGCCTTATTTACTTTTTCTATGGCAGAGTATGCTGATATATTAGACGATCGATGGCAGAGTATTCCGCTGTTGCTTGTTATGGTTGTTATGATGGGTGAGTGGCTTGGACGTTAAGTCCAAACTATCAGCCGAAGCTGATAACTCACTCCGTGATCAGTTTTGGATGCAGGGCGACACGCTAGCATACCTCGGCTATTGGCGAAGAGTGTGGGCAGGATAAAACGAAGAAACCTATTGCTGTTACGCACCATTTTACAAAAAAAAATTGTGCCTGACCAAAACAAGCTTCGCACACATTCAGTCCTAAAGGGACTCTTTACACCACCTACTTTGTAATCACTGTGAGTACTTGATGAAGTGCACTCATTTACCTTTCCCCGACCACCCTGTGACATTGCGGGCACTTACTATACACAATGTCCCTATAAACGTGACCTGAAAGGCCGAGTGGAGAAGCGGACCGTATTCAACCTTCATCATGTGAGGGCTCCAGAAGAGTGAAGGGAAGGAAAAAATGTTTAGTGCCGCATTACGTTACAAAAAAAATATTTTATTTAGCTAATACTGATCCTATCGTATGCTAAAAAGTTACCGAAAAATGAAACTGCAGAAATTCACCCTGTCCATTTTGTTATTAATTTTCACAACCTTATTTCAACGTCCACATACTAGATAGACAATGGGAATATTGCAATTACAATCCAAAATATCTAGTATTCTCTAGTAAGTTCACAGTCTGGGGCGACGCCCACCTACTTAACTATGCTTCTAGACCTTAGATTCTAGTGCCAAAGAAATTTACTATCTATATAAAAACAGATTGACATACCTGCCCACAAAAGTATAGTAGACCAACGTGTCAATTATGTACCAATTTTACAATACATTGCTAATTGCACGAAAATTTCTCTAATAACTACCAAGGCTACTTTAAAAGAAGTGATAGCATAGTACTAAAATCTGAAAGAATCTCTAGTTCATTTCACGGGTGATCTCATTAGAGTTAATACTATCTCCGAAGGTTCGTGTGACCGTGACGAGAGTAGTTGCGCTATAAGAGTTCTGGCCCACTTCTGACTGGGCGAGAGCTCTTATATTTATTTTGCGGTGGAAGCTTTCTTGAGGGGAGGAAAGGGAGGACGCTTTCAGGTTTGAGCCCTATCTAAGTGCATTTTGTGTTCGAAGGAGATGTAAATGTCGCGCCTAATTATAGGCAAAAGCTTTGTTATACTTAGCGAAGTTGGTGCCATCCTTGGGGGAATCGGTGCAAGCTCACCTAAAGGGCGCAATACACGATCCGTTTTGCCGTCGTTTTAAAACCACGTTTTAGTCAAGATAAGAACCTAAAACCTGGTCAAGAAAAAGCCCCACATACGTAACAACTTCACCACGTTTTGCCGCCATCTTGTAGTGACAATAATAATAATAATTCTCACAATATTTCAGCAAAAACCGGTTTTCACAGTAGCGAGGAATCATTTTATGAGAGTAAAACGTGAAAGCTCTGACCTTTTCTCATTTATTTATGAAAACGAAATATTTTCCATTCTGTTTCGTTGCATGCAATCTGCGCTTTCACATTTTTATCTTTACTCATAATAGTTTTAAAGAGAGTTCGATTTTTTTTTGATTATTTTTTTCCCTTTCTTCCTTTTCTTGCCGTGTACATTTTAAATGTAAAACACTCGGAAATCTCGCATGCTTCTTAACTTATTATTAAGTTAACTTTGATTATGAACGAGCAAAACCACGCTTTAGCGGAAATCACCACACACGTAACGTTTTACCCACGTTTTGAGAAAGATTTCTGGCATGACCAGAATTCTGGTTTTATTAGACATCCAAACCTCAAAACGTGGTGTTCGCCACACACGTTCCGTTTTGCCGTGGTTTTACTGTAAAACCAAGGGAAAACGGATCGTGTATGGCCTGCTTAAGGTGTGTGGGGAGCTTTTGCACGTTTTGTTCGTAGTTAATGCGCTGCCGTCTGTGGGGTAGTTGTGCTAAGGTGTTGTTTGTGCCTTGCTATGTAGTTTTAAGTTTTCTTATGGCTATTCCGCGGCAGATAGCACCACCCGTGTGAATAGTTTAAGTTGCAGATTAAATGGAAAGCGCACACACGTAAAAGAACGTAATTTTTCACTATAGTCTCAGATATTCACCTAACTATGTTGACTGTAATTGTAATCCCTTTCCACTGGATCTTCACCCCTTCAGTGGTCGGATTCACTAACACGAAGAGTTGTGGAGTTGGGAAGATGAGAGTTCTTTTGACACTTAACTCTCCACTCGGAATTCAGTAACTCGGGGAATTTGTATTGAGAATCAGGAAACTCTCTATTCCACTCGACGAAACTCTCGGCTATGTTAGTTGTGGAGAAGTAAGAAGAATATTTCTCAACTGACAGTATTGTCTGTTTTTGTTGCGTTTTGTCATAGACTAAATATAATATAGTAGACTGGAAAAGTCCACTGAATATATTGGTGTGTTTTCTGTACAAATCGTCTAGGTGAATTCAGCGCGGCACTCCGGCAATTAGAAGGACTAATAAATCGTGTAGCATACTTTTAGGAAATTTTGAACAGATTATATCAGTAAAAGTTCAGTCGCTGATGAATTCGATAATCAATAAATTCGTTTCCCGGATGGTTAAGTTTAAAATCTCTCTAACAAGTGTTGTAATTTATTTTTATCGAGAAATTAGATTCTAACAAAACTTAATCAATAATTAATTCAATGAAAACTTTATTCAAGTAGTATTGAGTTACATGGTATTGAATACTGAATAGTGTAATGTTTAAATAAGCTGATAATGATATAAAGTAAGACATTTAAACACATATTTAAAAAAAAAAAGCCGCAAGTTTCGTAATTATATTGATATTCAGTATCAGCGCTGCAGTCGGACTTTGATATATACCCCAGTCGAAGTTAACTTTCGCAGTGGTAATTTTATTTAGGCTTAAAAAGGTCCAATGCATGCTTTTCTTGTACTGCTTATTTTCCTTGCTTTGACAGATTAAGCATAATATTATTCCTACACAGATGCCCGCAGCATAGTGCATTGCTTTGCTCTGGCTGCTGCTGGCCTGCACCGAAGTACGTTGCTACTGGCCTGCCGAGTGAAAGTATCGCATAGGTATCGGAAATTTGGACGCGATTTAAATATTGGAAGCGTCATGTGTCTTGCTAATTTATTTGTCTAGGGCAGCGGTCAAGTCCATCGATATCGGATTCAAATCTTTGGTGGAAGGGTTTGGATTTGAGCATTTGGAAGAACAACAAAAATGACAGCAATAGCTTTTCCTTCGCTAGAGCATTTGTGCCCTAGGTAAACAACTTCTCGTCTCAAAAACTGGCACTTCTTTGGCTGCAGTTTAAGATTGTTTTCTCTCAATTTATCGAAGACTTTTTTCAAATTATCATTGTGGTCATTTAGGTTTTTTCCATAAATGACGATGTCGTCAAGTTAAACGAAACATTTGAGGCCTTTTAGGCCTGTCAGAACGAACTTCATGAGGCGTTGGAATGTCGCGGGAGCTCCTTTGAATGGCATACGCTTGAATTCTTACTGCCCGTAACTAGTGCTGAAAGCGGTCTTATGTCGATCTTTTTTATCGACTAAGACTTGGTGATAGCCATTGACCAAATCGAGTGTGGTAAAATACCTGGCATGACCTAGTTGATTAAGAATGTCCTCGATTCGGGGTAGTGGAAAAGCATCGCCAATTATCTTTTCGTTTAAGGAGGTTACCGTCGAGAGGCATGAAAAATGCATGAATTTTGGACTTTTTTTTTTTACATAAAATAAATACTTTGGAAATGAGTTTTTACGTATTTAATTCCTCAATCAATGGAGAGTAAATTCTAATTTTATTTAAAAAAACATAGTTTTTTGGTCTGCACGGGGCGCTCCATAGCTCTGCATGTTCATCTGAAACAAATAGGGTTGAATATTATTTAACTAGATGAAATTTGGAGGCCTTACCGGTTTTTGTTTAAAAAAAACCTCTAAATAACGAAATACCAGCCGTTTGAAAAGAAACCTATTTTTTTCACTGTTTTTTTTAACTTCAACGAACAAAAAAAACTAATTCTAAATCAATTTTTGACAAAAATTGTTTCCGTAAATTGAATTTCCTTTCAATTACGCAGAGATTCATGTGAATCGGCTCATCCATTGAATCTGTAGAGCGCCCCGCGCGCTAAAAAATGTTGTTCCCAGAAAAACGCATTTAAAGTTTAACATTATAAAAAATCTCTGAAAACTTACATTTAATTAATCAGCTATTCTAGCACCATACAGAGCCCCTTCCTCTTCCTCTAAGAATTGATTATGCTGAATCTTAAGATTAATTTTCTCCATCCGGGCCTTTTTCGCATAGTCGGACATGTTTCCCTCTGCGGCCACCACGCGCTTCCTGTCAGTCAGCTCCGCGAAGTTCCTGCTGTTTGCCCCGACGATGATCCCTAGGGTATTCATTGTTTTCAAATTTATGAGTAGTCTTCATTGAAGATCCCGGCAGCCAGGCCCGAACAGGGTCTTCAAATCGGCTCGGGCTAATAATAACAAAGGGTCTTCCAAAATGACATTTTTATAAAAGGCAAACAACCCAAATTATTAGGTTGATTTCCTACTGAACCGAGCACAAGGAGGAAATTTGTATGCACAGAATAGAGCGGTTGGCCCTTTCACACTTAAAATTAAAAATAAAACAGGGTTTCTCTGTGGAAACAGTATCCGAGAGACCAACAATTTTACTACACAACAGTAATAAGAGTACGGCAAGTGAGGCAAACTTTGAAGCGGAGGGGGGCTGCCCGTTGAAAAAACAATTATTGCAGGCGAAAAAAATAATATTAACAACATTTGCCTTTGGCTAATTAAATTATTTTTGATTCCTAACTGTTAAATAAAATTTTTGTTCTCGATTTGATTTTAGCCGCTTGACAAGGCTGAGGTTGGTTCGTGATTCTGACATGGAAGAAATTTTTGCCAGTGTTACAAAATTTCTTAAAGGTATGAATATACCAGCAAAAGTTAAAGAAATAAGAAAAAAGAAGCGACTCGAACTTTTTGAATCACAAAATGATGAGTGATCTCAATATTGCCACAAAATAAAAGCTTCGTACACCAGGTTTTGGAGCGATTGATGTTCTTTTAATCTATTTGACGAGGAGATACGAAATGTTGGAACAAGTGTCAGAAGATTTTAGATTCCTTTCTGCCTATCTTCTTAGCCCAATGGACAACGATAGTCCGAGAAAAGCCGCTTTTGGATTTGCTTTAATCAATTCACGACTATTACCTCCAAAAGTTATATCTAAATGTTTAAATTACGCTCCGAGTTTTTCTGACATTGCCAATGACGATAGCTTCATGTGAACGAAGTTTCAGTAAATTAAAGTTAATAAAAAATTACATCTGATCTACAATGGGTCAAGAAAGATTGTCGAATGTGGCTGTTTGGCAACCGAAAAAGAAATGAGAAGCATTTCAAATTTCGAGAATATAAACTTGTTCGTGGCGAAAAAAGCTCGAAAAGTCCATCTATAAAATCTTGCAAATATTTATATCAAATTGACCCCTCAATGTGTTTAAATGTACTTTACTCGCAAAAAATTAATATCAACAACTAATAATTTTATGTGCAATAAATATTATTTTTTCTCATGATCCATTGTTGCTCAACTTTGTTCAGTCAGTTAATAGACCTCGTCAGAATAGTTAAAGTTAAATAAGGTTATGTTGAGACTCTTATCGATCAGGGACGCAAGTTTATACGTTTACTTCAGGCGCCAAAATGAGTTACTATGGCTCAGCGTGAAGGAACTGAGGAAAGAAGTGAACTGTTAACCCCTTCCTCTACTTTGTGTTGTTGGAATCTTTTTGTAACCGCTTAGAAATTCAATCGCTCCTTCACTTAATTATACGACCCAATATAGTAACAAAAACAATGCCAAGGCTTCACCAAATGTGGAAAAATTCAGAATATTTCTATTATTTGGGTACTTTCTAACACTGGAAATTTGTCATTTAAGTAAAAGCTGACTGTAGTATAGCATGACCATGTATATACTCTACTTAAAAATTGATTTACATGATATAAAATGATTTTTTTTTTTTTTAGAAAATAAAACAAAATTAAAAACTGTTTTTATATTTGTTCTTCAATTTCGAATTTGATTTAAAAGTACACATAGGTATTGCAAACCTTTGAAAGCCTTATGATAAAAAACACATTTTCCGTGTGTTTTCGAAATAAAAATGATATGATGCAAAAAATAATGTAAAAAGCGTTACAAAAAAGTAAATGCTTTTGCAGCCACGAGAATGCTAAATTGCCATATATGTATAATGCTATATTGGCAACACCCACTTGGCTCCGCGTGTTGTCAGTGTTTATAAGTTGTGGAACAGTTCTGAGTATTTTTAACTCTAAACTCTCCTCTGCCCAGATGGCCTCGTTGCCGTGGGCCCATTAGCTTTATTGTATTAAGCTCTTAGGTTATGCAATAAAATACTTATTCAATTTCAATTCAATTTCATACTTCTCCTCTCACCGCAGCCGCAACATTCATCCAGAGTACGTGGTAAATACGTGTGGTCGCATTAACGTTCGGCGACTCGACACTTGCACCCACTGTTTCCTGCTGGCGGGCAGTTCTCATGTTGAGGTTTGCCATCCATCGAATATTTATGGTGGAAGTTTGCTCACACAGCCTTTTTCATTTCGTGCACCGAATTAGGGTGCCTTCTGACAGCTAGTCCATAACATAATGTGAGGTTATTTATCAATTTGTCGGTCAACTTGCCTCTGCCTTTGCCTCACTCCCTTTCTTTTTGACATCGCGCAGTCGAGTGCCCATCCGCTTTTGCACTTTTTCTGTACAGTGAGGTCACTATATGGATCACTATCAAGTAAAGCACGGAAAAGTTTAGTGTCTCCATCGCCAATGTATGTGGCACATTTCACGCCCAGCAACTCTTCGGAGTGAGAGAACATTTCTATCGTACCATCAACTTCCATCTTAACAGCAATACCGGAATGATTTATGCTGCAAATTTCTTTGTGAGTTTCGTACCAATTATCAAATTCCGAGATTTCTTTTACAGTCGACCAATTGCTACAGCCTTGACAGAGTAAAGACTTGACCAACAAATCTACAATTTTGTGTATTTACCAAGCAAAGTTGCGGTGCCGAATAACGAAGAAAAACCTCCTACATCCCCCGTCACATTCTTTATACTACAGACACAGAGACAGACTAACGTTATTATGGCCAACGTCGACTTCGATGTCATCATAATTCGCGTCCTTCATTTTCGCGGCTGAAGTGCTAGTCTTGTTCTCCATTTTCTGTGCATCGTATGTTAATTTCGTCGTCCATGGACGATTTGGAGTCATCACCCTATGATTTCCGAGTGTTCGGCATTTTTGAGACACTGTAAATTCTCCGGAATTTTGCAAGTGGTATAGTAAGAGGAAAAATTCTCAACTGACAGTATTGTCGGTTCTTTTGCGAAGGTGCCTAGATTCCTAGGAATTTTAAAATTGACCGCATATCCTGGATATATTTACAAAAACAAATTATGGAAATCCATCCAATGCTTACACAGAAATATGGATGCTGGTGTCTCAAGGTACTCACTAAAAATTTAAAATCATGGGAAAATTGTCAATTTGGTCGTCTTCCGGTACAACAGAGATGCATATGCATGTTAAAGCTTGAATTACATATTAGTTTTTGAGTAGCGGAAGATCGGGTAGTCCCGGACGGCGGGTAACCGCGGATATTTAAATTTCTAAGAAACTAACCACGTTGCGTTGGTAATGCTTCATTTTAAATGTGCACCCTCTGGAGTGAAAATAAATCCAACTCAGTTGCGACGTGGGCGCCGAGTAAGTTACACGTGAGTGTGTGTTTTGTTCTTGGCAAACAATTTTCGTCTCTCCTGTCAAACTAATTGAAGGTTATCAAGTTCAGTAAGTAAGTGTGCATATTTGTCTTTTGTTTATTGTTGTAGGAAATATTTTAAGGTTCTAATAATATTTACTCCCGGACACGATAATGTCGGGTTCCTCCGGACGTGGTGTTAAGTTTTTTATTCCTCAATATTGTGTAACAAACTACAATTGTTTTGTCAGTTTGCTTATTTATGGACGCTAACTTGAAACGTTTTACTATTGTTGCAGAAAGATTAGAAATATGCCAAAATTTAAGGGAAGAATTAGTGATAGAGCTAAATGGGACGAAAATAAAATGAAAGAAGCAGTTAAATGTGTGATGAATGGCAAGTTATCAGTAAGACAAGCGGCAGACAGGTATGATGTACCAAAAAGCTCAATTCACGATCGTCTGAAAGTTGTGAAAAATGACAGAGATTATTTTTCATCCGAAGTTGGGGCGATTTGAATCCACATTTTCTGAGAACTTTTCTATGCAACTATATGAACACGTTAAAGAACTGAATAATCGTCTAATGCCATTGAGTAGGAAGGAGTTTTTTTAATTATCGTTTGATCTACCATAAAGTCTCAAAATCCCTCATTGTTTTAATAAAGAGAAGGGAATAGCAGGAAAAGACTTCCTTTACAGTTTTACCAAAAAATATCCGGATATGGTTTTAAGAACTCCCGAATCGACTAGCATTGCGCGGGCTGTTAGGATTAATAAACCGCAAGTTAACCGTTTCTTTGATCAGCTTGATCACCTTCAAGAGAAATACAAATTCCCTCCTTCTTGAATTTACAACGCCGATGAAACAGGGGTATCAAAGTGCATAAAAATGAAAAGTCATTTCGATAAAAGATAAAAAGCAGGTTGGCAAATTAACGTCTGCAGAAAGAGGTCGAAATATCACAATAACTTTTGCAATGAATGTCACTGGCCATTTTATACCACCCCTTCTCATTTTTCCTCGGAAGAAACTGGATAAGAACGGTCGCTTGATGATAGAAGCTCCACCAGATAGTATTACGATTCCACAAGTGAGCGGATGGATGAACGGTGACGTGTTCTTGCAATGGTTGCAGCATTTTAAACAGCATGTTCAGCCTACAGAAACAAATCCTATCCTCTTAATCTTAGATGGCCATGCTAGCCATAAAGAGCTGCCAGTTATAGAATATGCACGGAAATATCACATTCATATGGTTAGCACACCTCCTCATACAACTTATAAATTACAGCCGTTCGACAGGACATTTTTTAAACCTTTAAAGGCCGCATTTGCAACTTCAAGTTGAGAGTGGATGCGACGAAATCCTGCGGGTAGAAGTACTGACTATGATATTGCTGCGCTTGTGGACGAAGCTTTTAGCAGAGCTACAAGGCTTGACATAGCACAAAACGGTTTTAAATGCACAGGTATTTATCCTTTCAACGCTGAAATCTTCACTGAGATTGATTTTTTGCCATCAATGATGACTGACGTTGCGCAAGAAGCTTTTTCTAAAGACAATATGCCCAATCAGCCTTCAGCGCCCCATTCTTCATCGCCAATGCAATCCACTAGTCGTGCATTGCTTGCAATTGAACTTGTGCCTTCAAGAAGTTCAATAGTTACAACAGTTGTCACCATTTCCTGATGCATAAAAAAACGCTTGGTAACGCGGGCTCGAAGGACGCAAAGGAGCGAGATTTTAACATCTTCACCATATAAAAAAGATCTGGAGGAAAGACAGAAAAGTAAAAACACTAAAAAAGACGGAGTAAAGAAACAAAAAGGTAAAGACGTTAAAAAGACGCTGAAAACAGCGAAAAATATTCAAAGCCTTTGCCAAGAAGATCAAGAAAAAGATACGGAATGCATCATATATATGGAGAAACATTTGAAGAGGACTGGATTCATTCTCATGAATGCAAAGGCTGGGTCCATGAAGATTTTGTTTATATAGATTCTTCAGATGTTCAATATTATTGTGATGTTTGTAAGGCCAAAAAACTCTTGGGCCACCAGTGATTACTATGTCCGGGGCTACTCGCCTTTTTTTCTGTCGCCAAAAAAATAAGACCAAAGTAGTTTTAAAATATTTCTTAAAAAACAATGTATATGATAAATAATTTTTAATTAATGTGATTAAAGAAGTTCCTAGTTTTGTTTTAAGAGTAGAATAAAGACAGTAATTTTGCTTATTCGTACTTTTTTGCAATTCATTTAAGTGTCCGGGGCTACCCGATCTTCCCCTACGCAAAATGTTCTGGAGATAACTGCAAAAGAAGTGAATCAATTCTTTTTAAGGTTAAAAAATGGCCGTTTTTTAGTATAAAAATGGGCATATTTTCAACTCATCATTGTGAGTGACGTGACTGGTAAGTCCTGGAAATTCATTTCTCATGACGAAAATATTCACAACAAAGTACTAATGGATGTGAAAGAAAGAACGGAATAAATACATGCAAGATACAGGAACTGGGGAGTAGATGACACACGTGTGAAAAAGCCGTTTTTGGGCAGTAACAATTTCTCTCCGCCCAAATTCCCTCTATCATAATTGCCCCGAGCTCTAATTGTTTTTGATACCACACATTTCTCTCCTCATCCTCCATTCTACAGTTATTACAAAAAAAAAACTAGCCCTTACATCTCTCAAAAACTACCCTACTGAGAAAAAATTTAAATTTGTCTCGATGGCGGGAGGTAAAAGACCCATGTACCTTGAATATAAAAAAAAAAATACCAATCCTCTACACCAGAAACTGATGCCCGTTATCGTCTCTGGCGATTCGCACTTTTTCACAGTTTTTAATCGGAGAAAACGAAAACTCTCATGTTCCAGCCGGGGCGCGGCGGACGGTATCGCTGTAAACAGGCTGTGAATTCTAAAATAAGTTAGTTATGAAAAAATTCTTTTACCCACGTGACTTAAGGATAAAAATTATGTAAAAAAAATTTAATTTGTCATAGTACTGAACGGTAACCCGCCTTAATTTACGAAAATCGACAAAGACGCGCATCCTTTTCTCACCATCAGGTCTCACTTTTTGGGGGGCGACAACCAATAAGGGTTAATTCCACGGGCTTTTGCTAGTTTGGACTATCCCATTATCTAGCGTTTCTCTTAATTGCTCGTTTATTACTTGTCTCTGGTAATCTCACGTTGGTAGATGATGAGAGCAAATGCAATCTGGTGACCCCACTCTACTCTGCCATTGTAAACGCTCCTTAAGATTTGTCGTTCAAATTGCTAATGTGAATTTCTTTGTATGTGAAAAGATAAGTCGGTCACGTTGTTTAGTGTGATCGGTTTATTGGGGGCCCTTTTATAATTTTTATGATTTTAATTTTTCTTTAGAAATTTTTATTTTTAGGTAATTTAATTTTCTTTTATTAAGGGTTTTTTTCAACAATGACCAGGATTTTTTACATGGAAAGTACTCAGTTGTCAGTAGAGATGAATTTTGAGATATGGGCCCTATTCTGTAACTTTTCATAAAATAATATTTTATGTTATTTTATGGCGAAAAATCCTTCTTCATAAAATGAAAATAATATATTTTAAAAATTGGTATTCTGTCGTGGTTCCATAAAATTATTTTATGAATAATAATAATAAAATATTTAGTACATTCCGCTATGTTTTCTATTACTTTTTGAACAGCTGATCAATTGACATTTGCGTGATACTCTATCAAATCACCCACTAAATAATCATTTATGAAAGCAGCTGCTTTCTTAATAGCTCTTGAGATACTTGGCTGTAAAAGTGCTAAAAATGACAACTCCTGAGTGGAGTTTGATACGAACCATGTCCGTAGAAATGCAAAGCAGCAGAAAGACATCCATTCTGTTTACTTTTAGATTCCTAACTCAAAGTGAACGGAATAGATGTCTTTCCGGTATGAGGATCTAGTTACTCTATTTGTTTTCTTAAAACGAAACATTTTGGGTATAAATTAGAATTATTCATAAGTTTGCAAAATTAGTTTACAAATCACAATATAAGAAGTTTATTAATTAACCAGCCGGAAGAACTTTTGAAGCCTAAGGCTGGGCAACTCACATAGAACGTAGGAATCGCGAAGATATCGTATCCTATGATCTCTTCTGTATAAAATTAAAACCTAGGTAAATATAATTAACTTTTTATATTTTACCATACCGCACCAGTGCAAATTTCTACAATTTCTGACAAAATTGTAATTTTTATGTATGGCGGTGGACATTTTAGTTTTTAATTAAAACAATTTTCGCACAACAAATGTTAATTGACGCATGTAATTTTCATAAAATGTGTCAAAATACCTTTAAAATGTGCTGCTTAGGTTCTTTTATGTTATGCTCCATAACAGGAAATATTTTATGTTACGATGCATAAAATAAAATAAAATTTCTGGTACAGAATAGGATTTTTGGGAAATATTTTATTTTAAGGCATAACATAACATAAAATGATAAAATTTTAGCGACAGAATAGGGCCCATTATCGATTTCACCTTTTCAGATATAGTTAATATTAGTGTTGCGTATAAATTTAGGCTTTTTAAAAGATGGTGTATAGTTAATAATAATAATAAATATTAGTAATAATTCAAGTTACCCTAACATATATGAACAAAAATAGATTCTAGAAGCTGTAAGTGGGGAATTAGGGGGATGAAATTTTCATCAGAAATAGATCAAGCGAAGCTGGTTGGGGTGGTAAGAAACATGAAGTAATGGAAATTAAAGTCTTAGAAATTTTTGGGGGGCCAGGCGGTTGATAATTTTCCTAGGCTACTTTTGTTCATATTATAAGATTTTGGAATGTGTAAGGTAGTACTTGGGGGGGATAACATTTTCATCAGAATTTCATCTTGTGGCAGGCATAGAAAGGTAGCATGTCAATAGATTCTAGAAGGTGGAAGTACGGGTGCAACAGATTAAATACAAGCGTCGTGTCCCAAAGCAATCACACTAATGAGACCAAACTATTCAATTAATTTAAACTTAATTGCTTCCAAAATAAGACATCTTTATTACATGCGAGACTGACCTTACTTAATAATTCTTTAAGTATTCCGAACCGAACGGACACTTGACACTGCTATGACTGATAACGGAACGGCACTCGCTAGACCAGTCATTGGTCTTTTATACCCCCATATTCAGAAGTAAACTTTGCTCACAACGCGGATATGTAAACAAACGGCAAAAATTGGGCTAATCAGCCAAATAACCGACGGCTGCAGAACAATTTCATGCTAGTAATTGTTTAGCAATTGCTGGTTATTCCCCCCCCCCCCAGGTTTTTTAAGGAAATACTTTTTCTCTCATCGAACGCGCCTTTTCCATTCTCTCGGCCAGATGCCGTTCGCGCAGTCAGGACGGACTTGCTACTATAATACTGTGTGATGTCGTGCGTACAGGATCGTGCACTGCAACCATAAAATACTGAGAAATAACCCGTTTGAATACTTGAATAAATCTGATTTATTTAACCAGCATTTTATTGCCTGGGTATTTTATAACAATAGGCAATATCTGCGCTTAAAATTTAAATCGAATTGCCACTGTCGCTAAATCTGGAGTTTAATTAATATCGAATGTATAACAGTAGCTACGGGTTTACTTATCTTTATAATATCATTTGATTTCACAACTCATGTACTTAAGTTCAAACTACAGCTGTTGGTGTTAATAAAGAGCGAACACATCATAATGACGGTTGACATCATAGCCTTCGCCATTACTTGAGACGAGCTAGCGTACCGCCTTGCGACCTACCACGGAGTGAGCGGTCAGCTTCGTCTGAACGCTTTGACTTCATGACTATACCCTAATCACTTACTTTCATATGCTACCATAAGAAATATTATATAATAAGAGAAAAAGGATTCATTAATATTATCGGAAATTTAAATTTGTGGTTTATTAAACGGATATTTTGCACAATGCGGAGACTCTCTTTTCGAGAATATTCTGGGTGGGGGTCATTAAAATATGGATAAAGATCGGTGAAATTTATTTTCTCGTACATTCAAAAATTACCTGTGATTATGAAAATATGGATAATAGAAGAAAAAATAAATATTTAAAATACCCGCCAGCCCAAATTTCTTTCAATCAATTTGTAATGTATATTTTATTTATTTGACTCACATTATCTTTCTTTTAGTTAATAAAACAGCATGGGAACAGCTAATATCACTATATCCATACCTGGTGGATTGTACTACAACAACTTCCGCTGAAGTTTCTCGATCTCTTCGTGAAGCTTTACTTCAGTATACAGATCTTTTGCAGGCGCCCCGAACATTGGGTAATTTTAAAAGTGAAAAAAATAGTCCACGCTAATAAACTGTAGGCAAAAAGTATCTTATAAATAAGAAATTGAAGTTGTATTATTTGTATGTATTTATAAATGCTTTTATGTAAATAAATTCTACTTCCTTTCAAAGCAAAAATCTATTTATCAATTTTCATATGTCCTGAATGAAATCATGTGCATGCTATAAGATAAAAATAATAATTGAACCACACAATGTATTCGATGCGTAAATATGACTGACTGGTTGCGTTCATGCTTACGCAGGTACAGTGGCGTATTTAGGAATAACATCTAGAGGGGGCCTGGGACTTGGAGTGTATATAAAAGTCCAAAGAAAACCAGAGATGGGAGATGTGACGATGGAAATGGAAAGATAAGTCATCAACAAATTGTTTTGATGTAGTTGCTTTCACTGAAACTTGGCTGCATCATGGCTTTCGCGATGCTAAAATCCTTGACAATTCTTTTCAAATTTTTAGAAGAGATACTGATTCTGATTAATTGCAGTCAAATTGACCTTCCCAATTTCTCCAATACTCTCGACATCGAACTTATCGCTCTCAAGTGTCTCTCTTAAAATATGACTTATACATACTTTGTTGCTATATTCCTCAGACTCCGTAAATATTGTTGATGAGAAAGGTCAGAATATTTATGACCTACTCATTTTAACATCTAATTTCATCATGGTAAGATGGAACCTCCTGACGAATTACTACTTATTGGTGATTTTAACTTACCCAATATACTATTGGTACTTAATGAAGATGACGATGACTATCTTCCACTTAATAACTTGGCAACAAGGGAATCACTTTTCCTTGACGCTATTTCGTCTCTTGGTCTCAGCCAAATCAGTAATGTTAAGAATGACATGATATAGGCAGTTAGCCCTGGTATTTTCTATTGACGCGCGTAACTTAATAGTTGAGCCTAGCCCAGTTATAATGTCTACTCTTGACAAATACCACCTCCTCTACTAATTACATATTACTATGAGACAAACAACTTAACAAATTGTGACGAAACACAATACTTTTTACATTTTAGAAAAGCTGACTTTTCGGAACTTTCTAGCAGACTTGCTTCTATTGATTTCAACACACTGTTGTCTTGTAATAGTGTTGATGAAAGCGTTTATAAGTTTTACATAATTCTTTTCGATTTATTTTCTTTTATGTTCCCCGCGAGCATCAGGTGTTGGCTAAAACATCACCGCCATAGTTCAATAATGAACTGAAACGTCTTAAAAATAGAAAGAATAAACTGTGGAAAAGTTATATGTGGGACAAAGTCACTATAATATGTCACAACAATTTCCTCACATCATAATGAGTTCAAAGAGCTTTCCTGCATACTTTATGATGACTAAATTCAAAGCATGCGTGCTAAATTTTTTAGTGACGCACAGATCTTTTTTAAGTTTATTAATGTGAAGAAAAAACAGACAACTATTCCAATATCATGAAGTACAAAGACTCTGCTAGCGATGATTCGTCTGAAATTTATAATATGTTTGCTTCGTTTTTTGACAACGTATTTGCCTCGTCACATTTTCAACCTCGATATAGCAACTTCAGCCATATGAACGACTCCCACAACGTTTGATTAACTATCCCTTCAATTTCAGAAGCGGATATAATCGATCATATTAATGAGCTTCCAAAAGACTTCACAACGGGTCCCGATTGGATCCATCCAGCGTTTTGTACGTCTTGCTGCCTTGCCCTGATAGCTCCGTTGGGAATCATTTCCCAAAAATCGCTCGACAGTGGTTGTTACCCGCACCTATGGAAAAGATTTTTATCATACCTATTCACAAAAAAGGTAGTATAAATGAAATTTCTGTGAAATTCTCTTATTTCATGTATATGAAGACGCAGTCGAGGTTTTAAGCCCTGGCTGTTATTTGATGCGGTGTACGCGGTACATAAACCACTACACCAGAAAAATAATCTGAAAGGTAACGGGTTAAATATATAATGAAAAATGCCGATCTCTGATTGAAAATAAACTGACCGAATTATTGAACTTGTTCCTCTTTATATTAAAATTTATTAAAAGTAATTCTTGCTAATCTAGCATTTCCTCACTGTCGCAAGTCGTGCTTGCAAATTATGGAATTTGCTGACGGTTAGGAAATGCGCGTGTGAAATTAGCGAAGAATTCACATATGTAGCAATGAACTTTGTGCATATCCAACAAATTGATTGAATGGAATGTAATAAGCTGTATGTATGTGCTGACAATAAATTTGTTGGATATGCACGTACAATGATCTTGCATTATTTTTATTCTAAGATTGTTCATTCTCCTCCCCGTTGAACACTCGTTCAACTTAGTTAGATCTGCATGACGCGATTTGGACTCCTTGGTTGTGGCATCGGTTTAGTCACCCTTGGGTTGCAATACCTTGTTGTAGATGTCCATCCGAGATATACTGCTATGACAATGATGAGGCCCAGAGCGAGATAACCTACACCGATATGATGAGTCCCATACGTGTAACTCTGGTGTGGCAGGACCGATAGGTTTAGCGACTTAAGTTGTTTTTGAAGATCTTCTAATGATCCCACTTCGCCTTAATATCGAGGGCTATCAGCTAGCGTTATTGGTCTCTGCTCGGGAGCTATGTTTTCGTAGAACAGCCCGAGCTTCGTATATGAAGCTTTCGAGTTACTTGAATAAATTTGGTGCCCATGTATGGTAACATAGTCCTCCTTTATTACACAATTTGGCTTGATTTTTAGAAGACCAGAGTTATTCAAGACGATTGGGAAGCCTTCACCATCACAGACTACGTTAATTAAGGTTTTGAACCTTAGAGCAAATATCCAGTCCAGTCCAGTGTTCGACAATTGTATCCAAATAGGTTGTTCTTGTACTTCAGTTAGTTTACATTGTGGTAGGACTGGGTTGTTGTTGAATGGTTTGATCTCGCATGCGCTTATGTTGGCTCCTTTATGATATATTGGATGGAGCTGGCTGCAGAGATGGCGTGAACCTTCAAGCACTATGCATGAGTGCAGGTCTTGCTCTTTTAGGGGATAGTATTCATGTCGATGCAGCGTTACTGCCAAGTAAGGAGAATATGATTCTATTGGGATGAATGAATTGTTGATACAATTAGGTATTGGTATCACTCTAAATAGGTCGAAATTCTCTCCACTTATCAGTGGCAGAATTATTTGAAATATGACATGGTCATTAAAAATTCCAGCGTTGGCCGTCATTATGTGGTATAATTCTAACACATTCTCTTGATTAATCGGAAGCTTAGTGGTAAATTGTTCCGAATTATCATAATTTCTTGCCTTAGCTGTTTACCCGATAATAACAGCGGGTTTATTTTTCCATGGCGAGTGTCTGTAAGTTCTTCAATATTTGCTGATTGAAATCGTTGGAGGTTGCTAGAGACGACTGACATTTGGATTGCCAATGAACTGAATAAATTAAGGAAAAATAAAACACTTGTTACGTTTCACAGAAAATATATAAAATAGTTTATTTAAATTTAATTTAATTTATGCCTAACGCGTTTCGATCTCAAAGATCATCATCAGAGGACTAATTAATACATACAGCTTTTGAAGCTATCGAACCAATCATCATTACCAGTACATACCAAAATGAAAACTACATACATACAAGCAAATATTGAAATTAGAAAACTATGTTAATCTAACAAAAGCGGACTTAAGAGAGGGCTTGAATTTTTGAAATCAGTCTGTTCGTTTAACATAAAACTGCCTTTTTCTTTTTCTGCACGGATTTCTTTAATTTCGTACTTATCTAACAATCTCCCGGCCGGTAGACTATGCAAGAGTTTAACATTATTTTCAATTTTACACATTAGATGCTGATGTACATTGATGATGTACATCAGCATCTAATGTGTAATAAGCACAAAATTGAAAATAATGTTAAACTCTTGCATAATCTACCGGCCGGGAGATTGTTAGATAAGTACGAAATTAAAGAAATCCGTGCAGAAAAAGAAAAAGGCAGTTTTATGTTAAACGAACAGACTGATTTCAAAAATTCAAGCCCTCTCTTAAGTCCGCTTTTATTTATATTTATTTTCAATTTTACACATTAGATGCTGATGTACATTGATGATGTACATCAGCATCTAATGTGTAATAAGCACAAAATTGAAAATAATGTTAAACTCTTGCATAATCTACCGGCCGGGAGATTGTTAGATAAGTACGAAATTAAAGAAATCCGTGCAGAAAAAGAAAAAGGCAGTTTTATGTTAAACGAACAGACTGATTTCAAAAATTCAAGCCCTCTCTTAAGTCCGCTTTTGTTAGATTAACATAGTTTTCTAATTTCAATATTTGCTTGTATGTAGTTTTCATTTTGGTATGTATTGGTAATGATGATTGGTTCGATAGCTTCAAAAGCTGTATGTATTAATTAGTCCTCTGATGATGATCTTTGAGATCGAAACGCGTTAGGCATAAATTAAATTACATTTAAATAAATAAACTATTTTATATATTTTCTGTGAAACGTAACAAGTGTTTTATTTTTCCTTAATTGAAAATGAGGTTTCACCAAGTGCCAACAAAAAAAATCTGTTGATTACATTAAAAACTGAATAAATGCTGAATCTTGGTTTGCTGACCTTGTTCGTCTCTGTTGTTTATTCTGCCGATTATTTGACGTATTTAAGCATCTAGCGCCTTGAACTTCTATTCTGTCGTCGCTTGGTCGTTTTTGATGATGTTTATGGTTGAATCGATTACAGATGTTTGATTTTTCAAGAGCCCTAGGAGATGTTGTTCATTCTGCTAAACCGACTTTATTGTTCTAGACATTTCTTCTGCATATTGGGAGTCGAGAACGCCGAACAATGCGTTCGCTATATTACCGAAGATGTCGATTGCCTCTTTTTTTTGTCTGTTTAGGAGATGTTGCTGCGATATAAATTCATTCTCTTTATTTAATTCTTCCAGGATATGCTCAACTGGGTGAATTAATTGTAGGCACGAGCCCTTGTTAGTTATAATTAATTGATTGCACAGCTGTTGTAATGCTGTGGTCCCGTTTTTTAGTGTGCCGAATTCCATCCAATAAGGCTGCAAATCGTAGTATACTATCAGCTTCCACTCAGTTGTTATCAAGTTCAACAGGATCTCCTTTTATAACTGGGAGTACGAGACAGGCAAGCAATAATGTTACTATTGAGCTATCTAGCGATGATCGTACTCTTTTTTAGGTGACTGATTTGTGGTGGTGGAATTTTCCGCAGCATTGTGGTGTATACTGTATCGTTTTGGAGGAGGTTGTTTAATCTGTTCCTCTTGATCTCCTAGGATTTAACTTGTATGCTCTTCTTCACATGGTAAAGGGGCAAGCTTATGGATTGCACGTCGTGATACATTCGTTGAAGTACGCACATCGGCTACCCGTACTCTGCCGTCGTCGCCCTTGTGTACTTCTACAATCGTCCCTAAAGGCCATTTCATTACTGGTGCATTGTCTTCTTTTATCACAACTATTCTCTCTGGCTTAACATCTTGAGATGCTTGCCTCCACTTGAAATGATGTTGAAGCTCATGCAAGTATTCGCCTGAACAACGTTTCCAAAATTGCTGCTTGAGGTGAGATGCTGCCTTCCGCAGTGTCTCAATAAGTTGACGTTAGTATGTTTCGCTTGAACATCTACTGGGGTGGTTAATGGTTCCCCTACTAAAAAGTGCCCAGGAGTGAGTGCTGTGAAGTCATTTGGATCTAAAGACATTACCGTCAGAGGACGGGAATTGAGGATTGCTGCTATTTCTATAATTACAGTTTCCAGTTCCACATACATATGTGAGCGATGCTGATTAGATGCTTCGTTGTAGCAAGTGTTTGGCTGACTTGACTGTAGCCTCCCACAACCCACCGAAGTGTGGGGCTCTTGGTGGAATGAAATGAAAATCGAGATTCTTGTTGCTACAAAATGATGTTATTTTCTCCTGAGCTGGGTCTGAATATATCTGATCCTGCAGTTCTGCTAATTGATTTTTTGCGCCTACAAAATTTGTGGCGTTATCATAGAATAAATTTCTACAGTGTCCCCTTCTACTAATAAATCGTTTTAATGTTCCAATGAAAGCGTCGGTGGAAAGGTCGCTCACTACTTCCAGGTGTACAGCCTTTGTGGCAAAGCAACAAAATACTGCCACATAGGCTTTATGCGGTCGCTTGCCTCTTATTTTGTAGTGAACCCAGAGAGGAACATAGAAATCAACGCCTGAGTTGATGAATGGCCGGGGTGGTTGAACTCTCAATGATGGTAGGTTTCCCATTATTTGTGTTAGCAATTGTGGTTTGCCTCTTGCGCATTTGACGCAATGTTGTGCTACAGCATGCGGGTCTTTCCTTCAATAGACCAAAACCGCTGTCTTGTTTTGGATAGTAACCCCTGTGGGCCAATGTGGTAGTTTTCTCGATGCGTATCGACCATTAAGAACTTGGTTAATTCGTGTGCATAGGGCAGCAACATAGGATGTTTTGCGTCATATGAGAGATGGAAGGTTCCAAACAACCTCCCGTCTAAAAACGGCGACAGATTAGCCAATCATCTTGTTTTGTTAACCTCATTGTATCGTTGAAGATGGTGAATATCTTCCTTGAAATCTTTTTCTTGCATTTTACCTACGATGAAGAATAATGAATCATCCATCTCTTTAGCAGTGACTGACCTTCCCTTCATGAGTTTATCACCTAGTCATTTACCTCTTTTGATAAATCGCAGAATATATCCAATCACCCGTTGTAGTTTGCGGAAGGAGTTCTTGTGATTTATCTTATGTATAAAGTGGATTGAACTGTCTTCATCTTCTATTGATGCAGTTATACAGTTTCTTCGTTACACTGAGCACCCTTTTTGTAAGAAGGGGGCCATATGCATTCGTTTCCATGCAGGTATGGAGGGCCGTAGAACCAAAGATGGCAGATTCTTAACTTCTTTGGGTCGATTCCTCTGGACAGAACATCGGCAAGATTTTCTTTGGATGTTACGTGTCTCCATTGTTCGGGGATTGAAGCTACTTGAATGGCTGCAATTCTATTTGCTACAAAGGTCTGGAACGAAGTGGATGTAGCGTTTATCCAGGCAAGCGTGATCTCTGAATCAGTCCAGAGATAACTAGGTGTTTCTCTGAAGTTTAAGTTTCCTTTTACTCGGGCCATTAACTCTGCGGCTAACTTGGCAGCACATAGCTCTAGCCGTGGGAAGCTTACCTTTTTTGTTGGAGCGACTCTTGATTTTGCAAATAGAAGATTGACAATGATTCTTCCTTCACTATTGATAGAGCGCATCATCAGCATCATCAGAAAATCCATGCAGTTGTATTGATCTCGGTGCTTCAGTTGAGAGGACATGTCTTGAAAACTGTATATTGTTCAGTGTTTTCAGACTGTCCCGAAACCTAGTCCATTCAGTGTAACGTTCGATGGGAAGAGCGGCGTCCCAGTCAAGTTTAAGTATCCACAATTTCTGAAGGAATATTTTGTAACTATAATGTGCGACAAGATCCCAAGGGCATCGAATAACCGAGCAATTTCTGATGCGACTGTCCTTTTCATTACCTTATTAGTAGATTCCCAGTTGCTTCTTACACAAAACTTATATGTTTTTGGCATCCATGTTTGGCCGAGAGTTTTAACAGAGAAGTCCTTTTTATCTGTGAAGTTTAGTTGAATTTCTTGATCTCCTAACGGTATATTCTGCAGCAATCGTGGATGGTTTGCGCTCCATTTACGTAGTTTGAAACCTGTTTCTTTGAGTACAGCGATGAGTTGTGTTTGCATCTCGAGAGTAGTGGCGAGGGTGTTAGCGCCAGTCATACATAATATCGTCTACATAGAATCCTGTTTGCAGTATTTCGCTTCTAGCTGGATATTTGGTTGCTTCTATTTTGGCTGACCGTTGAAGACATTTCATGGCTAAGTATGGTGCCACAGATGTGCCATATGTAACAGTACATAGTTGGTAGCATTTCAGCGTTCCAAAAGATGGAGTGGTATTTTCTGTCTCCATCAGGTACCCTCACCTGCAGATACATTTTTTGTATATCCGCTGTGAATACAAAACGCGCCAAGCGAAACCGAAGAAGAGTGGTAAATAGGTCATTCTGGATCGTTGGACCTTTGTGTAAAATGTCATTTAAAGAAATGTTTGTGGAGATTTTCGTTGACGCAACGAAAACCACTCTTAGTTTTGTGGTGCTACTATCTGGCTTTATTACACAATGATGAGGAAGAAAGTAGTGTTGTGATGAAATGTGACTTGAAGTGATTTCTTATGTGCTCTAGTCGTATGTATTTGTCCATAACATCGATATACTGTTTACGTAAGTCTTCGTTTCTTGCAATATTTTTTTCTAATGAATTAAATCTTGGTAGGGCAATGTCACTTGACATGGTAGGCGTACAATAAATCGTCCGTGCCGTTGTACCACTAATCTTGCCAGCTACGATCCAACCAAAGACAGTGTTTTGTAAGGTTGGCAAATTTGGTCCCAAACTGATTTGTCCGATAGTTAGAAGCTGAAGATAAAACTCGGCTCCGAGGAGAAGGTCAAAGCAATCTGGCTGATCGAATACTGGATCGGCTAGTGCGATATTCTGTGGTATTTTCCAAGATGATGTGTCCATTGGTTGAAATTATATGAGAGAGGACAAAGGCCTCCAATCTGGTAGAAAACCCATTTATTCTGGAGTTCAATGTGGCACTTATTCTATTCTGTGAGTGCTGCTTTCCACTTCCAATGCCTTGTATGTGCAATGATTCTTGCGTTGGGTTCACACCTAGCCTTTTAACAATTTTTGTAGTAGTCAGGTTTATTTGTGAACCTGAATCAAGGATGGCACGACATTCTATTTCCTTACCACTGTCACTCACTAATTTAACTCGTGCAGTACTCAGAAGTACATCATCCAGATTTTCTTTGTTCTTGTTGACAGTTAAAGCAAGTGGCTGATCGTTTATCCCGATGTTAATTGAAGGAGAAGGGATGAATTACTGAACGTTAGGCCTTAATTGATGATCTGCTGGCTTGTTGAATGCCTTCGGAAGTGCAGTCATTTGAGTTTGCTCTATGTGCACTAGGGTGTTATGCCTCTTAGCGCATCTGGTGCATCCTTTGAGGATACAAGTCGAAACCGAATGACCTGGCTTTAGACAATTAATGCACAGGTTGTGTTTACGTAGTAAATTCAGCCTGCAGCTGGGTGACATTCATAGAAATCTACTGAAGTGAAACAGTTGGTGCTTATCACTGCATGCTGCACGCATGCTGATTTGATGATATAGTTGATGTTAGAGTTCTGGCTGTACTCTGTCTTTTGTTATAATCATCTGGACCCTTGCCCTTATGGCCCAGTGCTTCCAGAGATTGAAAGCGAGTTTCAAGAAATGCCAGAAATTCCTTAGGTGTTTGAATCTCCTTTGGCTTGGCTAGCGATTCGTAAAGCTGGTGTGTGATCTTATCCACTTTCTTGAGCAAAATGTGGAACAGGAGTGGATCCCAATTGTTTTTAGGAATGCCAAGATTTTCCAATCCTAATATGCACTCTTGCGTTGTGTCATGCATTGTCTTTAGTGATGTGGCTGATGAAGTTTCTGCTGCATAAGATGACTGGTTTAGTAGTTTGTTGCTGAGTGCTGCGACTAATAATCTTTTGTTCTCGTATATGTCCTGTAATATTTTCCAGGCAGTGGAGTAATTTTCATCAGATAGTGTGAAGTGCTTCTCAGCTTCTCCCACTAGATTCATATTCAAGTACCACATCTTTTGACAATTGCTCATTGTCTGATTGTGGACCATCTGAGAGAACAGATCGAAGAATTGTCGCGCATTGTGCGTAGTCGTCATCAAACTTTGGTAGCGTTTTTATTATTGCAGATAATTCGATTAGATGGCGATGCACAATGTCTTCTAGCTGAATATAGCTTTTGGTATCATAACCAAGTGTGGCGGGGTCCTCTACTAGCTCCCAAATGGCGCTGTTTTGCTCTTCCACTTGGAACCAGGAGTGCTGAATTGTCTTGACTTTTAACTCGAAGAAGGACTGTGGATGTTGTTCGGGGTCCAAAATCTCGAGTGTGGCGAATAAGCGATAAAGTGACTGAATTATCACTTTTTGTCTTCTCATTATTCTGGTTATCTCTGATAATGGCTTAGCAGATTCAGGTAAATTGCCTGCTACCAAGGGCTTGGACATAGCTCCTTTGGAAGCTCCTTTTGTGGTTGATCTATTCGTCAATAGGTTTTGTTGTTCATCGTTGGCCATTGAAATCAGTGGCTCTCCAGATGTTTGACTATTGGCGTCTTTCTTCAATTGCATGATTTGTTCAGTGAAATGTTCAACATAGTGTTCATACAGTTGAGCCGTCGTTCGTTTCATAGCATCCCGTGGTGAAGTATGAATGACTTATAGGCGGAGAAGACAGATTTCTGATTTCTTCTACGATCTTCTCGAAAAGCGACCATGCTGCTTCTAGAAGACAAAGCCTCTCTTCATAGTAAGTTACTGTTGTTTTCCTATCGAGTGGATCTTTATCGTAGTTAGAAGTGACGTGTTTCGCTCCTTTCGCATATTTCTTTTGCTCAGCAGCTAGTTGATGCATATCTCTAGATTTTTTCATACTATTTATAATAAAGTTAATTACTCTACAAAGTTTAATAAAAAATAGGTATTGTTATTCTATAAGCATAGTTATAATGGTAAGGAATATACATAACTAATAACATGGTTACTCAAAAAAAAACTATAGCTTTAGTAGCCAGGATTCTAAAAAACGGGTTTATAAGATGGATAGTAGCTAATAATAATTATATAGATATATACACATATAAAATTTTTTTTCACTACTGCATTTACATTAATTAATTATTTATTTATATACATTTTTATTTATGTTTCTTTTTATAATTTTTAGATGTTTTTTTTTCTTTTCATATACATGACTACATATTTAGCAATATAATGTCAGATATTATTTTTCTCTTAAATTGTTTAGTAGTATTTTCTTTGGATGGAGATGGATATAGGAGGGTAAAAGTTGAGAAGGGAGAGGTTACCGTTTCCTTTTGTCATTATCCATAAGTCAAACGTTTTCTGTCGTCTTTCTATGTGGTGCTGGAGTTATTTTGAACTCTAGTTTTCTTGGTTCAGTTGAGTGGAGTTAGTTCCTTTTCCTTTTGGAAACCGATGGATTCTAGAAGTTCATCTAGATCCATATTGTTCGTAATGTTTAAAGTATGTATTTTTATATGCGATCCACTTGGGGAGGACGTCATACTCCATATTATACTGGAAGTGGTTATCGTTGGGATAAAATTAGAGTTAAATTTAGATATTTTGACGTTATGTCCGTGCAAGATGAATTCCTTGCTTCGTACATAACAACCGGGATAGATATTGTAACAAAATAAACTTTTGGCCCGGCATCACAAAACTAACAACGAATAGCACAACAAAAACAAAACCGAGCCTGACATCCCCGTCGGTCAGCTGACAGACTCTATGTCAGAATTAGACACTGAACCCAAATCCTTACAATTCGCGCGACACCTGGTTGTCACAAATATACCACACCGGTCGATTTTACGAAGGGCAAACCACACGTAGAATTATGTAGTACGGGAATTCTGCCGGGCTTAGACGTAGCGTCACCATTACCTACCAATGAACTACGTTGACCTGTCTGAAGTAGGAGGTAAACATTACGCACCCCAGGCAAGCATGAAATTAGGGGATGTTAATAAGTTGAAACTGAATTGCTTAGACACGCCTTGGGAAACGAAATTCTGCTAACCGAAATAAACACATAAATGTGACACGTACAGGAGGTAGGAACCATGAAAACAAACTAAGCCTGACAGATATAGAAGAAAAAAAATAGAATGTCGATAAATAAATTTCATTTTTACACTACTAAAACAAATTAATTCTGACAGATATAGAAAATGAATGTCGATAAATAAATTTCATTTTACACTACTAAAACAAATTAATTCTGACAGATATAGAAAATGAATGTCGATAAATAAATTTCATTGTTACACTACTAAAACAAATTAATTCTGACAGATATAGAAAATGAATGTCGATAAATAAATTTCATTGTTACACTACTAAAGCAAATTAATTCTGACAGATATAGAAAATGAATGTAGATAAATAAATTTCATTTTTACACTACTAAAACAAATTAATTCTGACAGATATAGAAAATGCATGTCGATAAATAAATTTCATTTTACACTACTAAAGTAAATTAATTCTGACAGATATAGAAAATGAATGTCGATAAATAAATTTTATTTTTACACTACTAAAGCAAACTAATCCTGACAGATGTAGAAAACGAATGTTCATAAATAATTTTCATCTTTTACACTACTAAAGCAAAATAATTCTGACAGATATAGAAAATGAAGGTCAATAAACAAATTTCATTTTACATCGTGTGTTCAGCTCCCGAACAGATCGAACATCATCCAAATTAGCGAAGGTCAATATGCCACAGTTAATTGAGTGCAGCAGAAGCTTACTTCATAAACAAATTGCGCACGTTGCATGTTTTGCTGCCATTACAGGTAGTAAAACGCTCGATTAATTGTGCGACACAGTGACATACTTATAGAATATAGAATAATGTATATACATTCTTTTGCAATTGCTTAACTTTTGATACTTTTGATAGAATCATATCTTGTTTTGTTTTTTACCATTTCTTTCGCAATTGCTTTTTATAGCTTCTTTTGCTTATGTTTACAATTTTTGTAAACAAACTTATTTCCGTAATTTCTTTTGGCTTTTGTTTACAGTTTGTGTAAACAAATTTTTAGTTTCGTAAAATTTGTGTTTATTTTTTATATTTTGTAATCTTTGTGTTAAAATATTTTTTACTGAGATAATTTTTGTATAAAAGTACATGCATTTGGATAATAAAATTACAGTATAATCAAGAGTCAAGTGGCTATTACTTCACAAGCACTCTCCCTCCAGCATCAAAGTCAGATTAGACACACTGTTTAGTCTGAACTTAAGTTTGTTCTCAACAGCAGTCTTGTTTAGGTTTCAACACACTGTTGAAATCTGTACAAGATTCAATTTTTGGTGATTCTGAAGTATAAGAATCATTACATGGTCCTTCGAGCCGTCGAATCAAGTCTAAATCTCATTACCAAGATTTAACACACTGTTGAATCTAGCTGAGCAATAGCTTGAAAAAACCAGCAATCTCATTGCTTAGATTTGACACACTGTTAAAGCTAGCTGAGATATATCTACGGAAGCCAACAGTTTTTTCCTACTTAAAGCTAATAGCACTAAAAGGTACATCAATTAGAGTGAAGGGTTTTAACACACTGTCAAAGCTCTTCTTCTGCTACTCCAGCATAGCATCCGTGACGAAAGCCGACTTTCAAAGCAGCTGCCGCCAATAATTGTTTGCCTGCACTTTAATTTGCGATGCCTTCAAAACCTGAAGACATAATCCTAATCCAAAAAGAATTGGCAGAGGAATTAAAGCGTCTTTTAGCAAATTTCAAGAAAGACGGAGCTGAAAGAAAAACAGAGCAATACCTGAAAAACAAGCTCAAGGAGTTGGAAACAATCTGGGCAGATTTTAACGACCGCCGTCTACAACTAACAGAGTGTGCAAAACCAGAACACCCGTATTTCACCGATGGGTTATACGAAAGAACATACGAGCTGTTTAAGGAAGCTGTTGAGTTGATAGCCAACTACCAGATTCCCAAGAAGTACCAGCTACCAACCACCAGCACAAGTGCCTTAAAATCCACAATGACCACACCAACGTCACCAGTTACTACAACTGCGCCATCTCCTCCAGCAGTAACACCAGTAGTAAATAACTTAGAAAGTATCAATACGCTCACAGCAACACCACAGAATCTTGGATATAATCCTCAATTCCACACGCTGTCTAGCGCATCAACATCCTGGAATCTTCAGCAACAGAACCTAGATCAAATCAGAGTAAACAACTATCCAAAACTTCCACAAATACAAATTCCTAAGTTCAGTGGAGATTACAAAGACTGGAAGTAATTCATAGACATTTTTAAGAACGTCATCCACAACAACTTACACATAAGCAACATTGAAAAGATGCATTACCTCCTATATCACTTAGAGGGAGACGCAAGAAGGGTTATCAGTCATTTGCAATTGAGTAGCCAAATCTATGAAACTGCTCTGCATTTGATAGAAGCCAGATTTAACAATAACAGAAAAATCATCACAACTTATGAAAATACTATCATGGCATTTCACACCACATTAAGAAGCTCGTGTATGTTTTGCAACAAGGAGCACAAGCTCTACCAGTGTGGAGAGTTCAGAAAAAGGAACGTGGATGATAGACAAGCCCTCGTCAAGCAGCAGGACATCTGCGGTAATTGTCTCGCACATAACAAAAATGAGAAGTGCAAATCCAACAAGCTTTGTGCCATTTGCAATAAAAGGCACCATACTTTACTGCACAAGGGCAATCAAAATAGCCCTGCCACCCCAGGCATATCAAACGTACGCCAGAATCAGACTATGAGCACAAATGTGACTACCAATATATGCAGCGTGGACAAGGCTCAGCCACCACATCCAAACGGAAAAACTATCAGCTGTCATACCAATAAGGTGAGAATGCCTAGCGTGTTGCTACCTACGGCAATCATCAGAATTAAAAATATATATGGACAGTTGGAAAGTTTCAGAGCATTAATCGACCCTGGATCACAGGTATCGCTAATAACAGAACAGGCGGTTCAATTTCTAAAGCTCCGTAAGGATCAAATCAGAGCCACAATCTTTGGAGTTGGAGAAGCCGAGTCAGCCAGAGCCAGCAGCAAGGTAAAATTAAGTATACAACTTAAAGATCAAACGAATTCTTATCTTTCTGTGGACGCCCTTGTTTTGCATAAATTGAACTCTCTGTTACCCGAGGCACCTGCTCCAGGCATAAATATGAAAAAATTCAAAAACATGAATTTGGCTGATGCTACATTCTACCAACCAGGCCCAATAGACATATTGTTAGGCGCAGATGTCTATACCAATATTATAATTAAAGGGTTTAAGAAGACAAAACCTCTGGCACAGAATACCAAATTAGGGTGGATAATTTTTGGAAGCGTTCCAAACAGCAACAGCGAAACACTGAAGCAAATGAGTTTCCTATCTCTCGCAGAAATGGAAGAGAGTTTAGAAAAATTCTGGGACATTGATAACAACCACGTAAATTTGGAACAAGACAACCACTGTGAAGAGCATTTTAAACATAATTACAGAAGAATTGCAGCAGGACGTTACGAAGTAAGTCTGCCTTTCAAATAAGAACTGGGGGAGCTAGGCGATTCCAAGTGCATGGCAATAGCGCGACTACGGCAAATAGAAAAAAAGACTAGAAAGGGAACCAGAACTATCAGTGGAATATAATGCCTTCTTAAAAGGATATCGTGCAATGGGGTCCATGAGTCCTGCCAAACCGTATGCAGGAAAACAGTCTGACGTCTATTATCTACCGCATCACGCCGTACTTAAAACAGATAGCTCCACAACTAAGCTGCGAGTTGTCTTTGATGCATCATGCAAGTCAAGATCTGGACTAAGCCTCAATGATTTGCTTCATTGCGGCCCTAAAATGCAACAAGATCTTACACAGATCATATTAAGATGGAGAAAGCACCGCTATGTTTACACTGCTGACATCGAGAAGATGTTCAAACAGATCAACACTAAAGAGTCTGACAGGAATTATCAAAGGATATTGTGGCGGCAACATCCAACAGAACCCATCCAGGAGTTCAAATTAAATACAGTTACCTATGGCACAAGTCCTGCCCCGTATCTTGCAGTAAGAACCTTGAAGCAATTAGCTAAAAATGAAGGCAGCAACTATCCAATAGCAAGAGAAATACTTTCTACTGACTTCTACGTGGATGATATGCTTACAGGGGCTGACACCAAATCAGAGGCTCTACAATTACAGGAGCAGACAATTGCATTGCTACGAGCTGGTGGCTTCAATCTGCGGAAATGGACGGCTAACGAGATGGCCTTCTGAGAAATATACCAGAGGAAATAATAGAGCAAGGAATCGTGGAGATTAAAGAGCACGACACAACAAAGACGTTAGGAATTCATTGGAATCCAATTCGTGATGAATTCCGCTTTAAATTAAAAACACATGGAGCAAGCAACAGCATAACAAAACTAACACTGCTATCAAAAATTGCTTCCATTTTTGATCCTCTGGGTTGGCTCGCTCCCGTAACCATAACAGCAAAGCTGATAATGCAGTCACTGTGTAGAGAACAAACAGACTGGGACAGAGAAGCACCCTTAGAAGTAACGCAGGCCTGGCAAGGGCTTGAAAAGGAGCTGGGTGAACTGGAAAAAATCGCGATTCCTCGATGGATAAACTACCGGCGAAACAATGAAATCCAGCTTCACGGATTTTGTGATGCTTCTGAAAAGGGTTGTGCTGCTGTTGTGTTTGCTCGCACTACAGATTGTCATGGGAAAACTCACGTCACAATGCTCACAGCTAAAACTAAGGTAGTTCCCTTAAAGCAAAAGATCTCTCTCCCACGGTTAGAACTCTCTGGTGCCTCACTATCAGCAAATCTGCTTACAGCAGTAATAAATCTTTGGACCTACAACCAGCCGATATATTTGCATGGTGTGATTCTGAAATAACATTAGCTTGAATAGCCAAGAATCCAACAACATGGAATACATACGTTGCCAATAGGGTAGCCGATATACAAGGCCATTTTCCCAAGAATATCTGGAGACACGTTCCGTCTCGCGATAATCCCGCAGATGCAGCAACAAGAGGAATCAGTCCAACGAAGTTAGCCACTCACGACATTTGGTGGAGAGGACCACTTTGGCTATCACAAACTCCGGAAGCATGGCCACAGCAGAAATTAAGGTTACAAACTAACGAAAGGAGGAATAGGCATTTTCACGTGCTAACTAGCCAGGTATCCAATTCAGAAATATTTAAATGTTCTACTTTTACTCGCCAATTGAGGATGATGGCATACTGCAGAAGATTTATTGGCAATTGCCGCCAATCAATGCCGCTGCGAAGCACGGGATACCTGACTTCCAAAGACCTACAACAAGCAAAACTTTGTATAGTGAGGATTGTCCAAAGAGAAGCATTCATTGAGGACTTAAGCATCCTCGAAAGAAACAAGACCTTGATGAGCTCGAGTAAGCTTCTTTCTCTCAATCCATTCTTAGACAAGGAAGGGATTTTACGAGTCGGAGGTCGAATAAAACATTCAACGCTACCTGAAGACACCAAACATCAAATGCTACTTCCCCAAAAACATCATGCAACAAATTTGATAATTGATCACGCGCATCAACAAACATTGCATGGAGGAACCCAGCTCACATTAAACTATCTGAGGTCACAGTATTGGGTTATTAATGCAAAACGCACTGTACAGTCGAGAATTCACAGATGTATTACCTGTCTAAGGCACCGGCAAGCATCCCCCCAACAACTCATGGGGAATCTTCCAGCATTCCGAATCACACCAGCTCCACCGTTTTCCCACTGTGGCATAGATTACGCAGGACCCTTCATCACAAAAATGGCAAAAGGAAGGGGCACCAAAACACTAAAAGGTTATATTTCGCTATTCATTTGCATGGTTACCAAAGCAGTTCACCTCGAGCTGGTAAGTGACTTCACCTCGGATGCCTTCCTAGCAGCGTATAGACGATTTGTGTCCCGCCGGGGAAATGCCAAGCAGATATTTTCTGACAATGGCACCAATTTTGTCGGTGCCCACAACAAATTGGACAAGGATCTGAAGGAAGCAATCACACAGTCAACAAAATATGTTGCTGAAATCACAGCCAATGATGGCACGGAATGTAGTTTCATTCCGCCAGGAAGCCCACACCTTGGTGGGCTGTGGGAGGCTGGAGTAAAATCTGTGAAGACTCATCTTAAAAGGGTACTAAGTGAAACGCTCCTAACCTATGAGGAGTTCACAACCGTCATCTATCGAGTGGAGGCATGCCTGAACTCTAGACCGATTGGCCAACAATCAAGTGACCCCCGGGATCTTGAGGCATTAACTTCAGGACACTTTTTAATAGGCCGACCCTTACTAGCTCCACCAGAACCTGATATTACGGATACAAAGGTGCATGACAAATGGAAACAGCTTACAAAATACCACCAAGAAATTTGGCAAAGATGGTCTGCGGAATATCTAACAACGCTACAGCAGAGAAGCAAATGGAAGACCAAGAGGGAAAATCCCAACATTGGGGAACTAGTATTGGTCAAGGACGATAACCTTCCACCACAAAAATGGGCATTGGGCCGAATTGTCGAGCTCCATCCTGGCGAAGATAACGTCGTCCGCATTGTATCCATACAATACAGAAACGGCATCAAGAAAAGACCGTTGAATAAATTATGCCAACTCCCGTTAAATATCCATCACTCCGAGGCACAAACACCGTCATTGAAGGTAAGCACAACAGTGACCACCATTTCAGATTCCCAATCTAGACCTCATAAAAGGCCGCAAAAACGCGAGCAACATATAAACTCAACAAGAGCAGACAATCCAGAACTACTGAAGGATAGCAATACTCAAGAAGCCCTGAACAATATCGGCTCACCAATTAAAAGGAGAAAAGTAGCACCTTTCACTTGGGCAGCAAAATTCCTGCACACCACGTTGTTAATTCTGTACTGGATCACAGTAGCCGTTGCTCAAGATTACACGATTTTCCAACCTAAACCAGGTCTTTACATAGAAAACTTGGGACATGCACAAGTTAAAAGGGGGAATCTGAGGCTACAGATAACCTGTCCTACAGATGAGGCCATTCAAGACCAGAAAAAAATTGACAGCACTTGGGAATGGGTAAAAGAAATTTGCGAAAAGAACAAGATCCTCACGGATATAACTCACTGTGAAGTGCTATTTCAGCATTTATCAACAAAACGACAAGGTTTGCTCAAGTCCACCAGTCAAATCATCAACTTTATCCAGCAAAAGCACCGAAGCAGGAGAGGCATTTTTGGTAGGCTACTCACAGGTATATTTGGAGTAAATGATGAAGTCTATTCAGAGATAGAACATCTTCAACACAACCAAGAAAAAATCTTGCAATCAACCAACCAACAGGTTCTCTTTCTCAATCAAAGAATAAACCATTCGAATACGGTCATAGAAGAGACGCTTAAACACTTCGATGCACGATTGGAAAAGGCAATTGGCTCCATAAATGAGATGGCCACCTGGTACTCTACTGCAGATCACAATAGAGTCAGCATTGAAGTTTTGTCGACCTACATCAGTGCTGAAAATTATTATAATGAACTCCAGAGCAAATACAATAACTGGATAAACGCACTACACGAGCACCCGCACATCCTAGACTTTATAACATCACAAGACATCGACGAGTTAATTAAAAATAAAGCTTGGCGCTGACCTTCTTATCTACAGAACACCTCAGCACCGTCTAGAAGTCAACGCAACCAACGGCACGCTGAAATTATATGGCTACTTAAGCATAATAGAAAAGAACTTGTACGATTTGATGCACCTCACATCAATACCTCAGATAATAACAAAAGACTCTATCGCAGTAGCCAACTTAAAATCTTCTACCTTCGCCGTTAATTTCAACCATCAAACCTATTTCAACTTAGAGGAAGAAGAACTAAAGGCATGCAAGATATCCGGATCCCACGTCTACCGTTGCGCTCCGACAATTATTCATAATATTGATAATAGTCCATCCTGCGTCATAGATGAGATCTACGGTCGTCACACAAAAAACATGTGTGAAATGCAGCACCTAACTCTGAATGGAATTGTCTGGAAAACACTGATGATGGAAAACACCTGGTTGTATGTTATTACGAAGGCCAGAATTATAGCAACGGTATGTAAGGGAGTAAGAGAAGAGATTCTAATAAACACCACTGGCATCATACATCTCAACGACCGTTGCTTCATCAAGACCAAAGAAGTTACGCTTAAAACTACCATAGATGAAAGGTTTGATGTCATAACGAGTCACATCATGGAAACGCCACCAGTAGCAGCATCACTAAATTTCAGCAAAACCCCTCGAATGATTCAGCCGGGGCTCTTGATTCGTCCAAGTGAGCAATTCCTGGACTACAGCTTACATCCCGAACTGCTGCAGATGAAGGACGTCCAAGGAAAATTCATGGTATATTCAATTTCAACAGCCACGGTTGTTATAGTAGTACTTGTAATTGTGCTACTTGCATACAATTACGGCATTGTTTTAGCAAGTGCCGGCCCCCAACATGTTCAGCTCCCGAACAGCTCGAACATCATCCAAATTAGCGAAGGTCAATATGCCACAGTTAATTGAGTGCAGCAGAAGCTTACTTCATAAATAAATTGCGCACGCTGCATGTTTTGCTGCCATTACAGGTAGTAAAACGCTCGATTAATTGTGCGACTCAGTGACATACTTATAGAATATAGAATAATGTACATATGTACATTCTTTTGCAATTGCTTAACTTTTGATATTTTGATAGAATCATATCTTGTTTTGTTTTTTACCATTTCTTTCGCAATTGCTTTTTATAGCTTCTTTTGCTCATGTTTACAATTTTTGTAAACAAACTTATTTCCGTAATTTCTTTTGGCTTTTGTTTACAGTTTGTGTAAACAAATTTTTAGTTCCGTAAAATTTGTGTTTATTTTTTATATTTTGTAATCTTTGTGTTAAAATATTTTTTACTGAGATAATTTTTGTATAAAAGTACACGTATTTGGATAATAAAATTACAGTATAATCAAGAGTCAAGTGGCTATTACTTCACAAGCACTCTCCCTCCAGCATCAATCAGATTAGACACACTGTTTAGTCTGAACTTAAGTTTTCTTTTACTGAGAAACATAGTCGTTCTCAACAGCAGTCTTGTTTAGGTTTCAACACACTGTTGAAATCTGCACAAGATTCAATTTTTGGTGATTCTGAAGTGTAAGAATCATTTCATCGTGAAAGCAAATAACTTCTGACAATATAGAAAATGAATGTCGATAAACAAATTTCATTTTACATCGTGAATGCAAATAACTTCTGACAATATAGAAAATGAATGTCGGTAAATGATTTTCATTCTTTACAACAAAAGAGCGAACGGGTTCGGACAGATATGGAAAATAAAACTCAGCGAAGTAATTTTGGCAGGTATTCGTCTCAACTTGAAAAACTATTAAAATGAATTCTTAACACACTGTAAACAAAATTAGATAAGACTAGCTTCAAAATGATTTGTATTTGCCGCAACTTCTAAAACTATTAAAATGAATTCTTAACACACTGTAAATAAAATTAGATAAGACTATTTTCAAAAACTATTAAAATGAATTTTAAGACAATGAAAGTAAAAATTAGAAAGAATTGTTAAAGAGAAGCCTAATGCAAACTTTTAGAGATAGAGGCCGGCCCAAGTCAATTTTGTAAGAGCTGAATAAAAAAGGGTGTAATAGATTAAGTCACGTAGGCCGCGGGAAAAATTGTAAGACGCCATACTGTGTTTCGGCTAAGAGAAGAGTAAACCTAAAACTATAAAATTAAATAATTCAAATTAATAAAATTTTAAAAGGAAGTAAAACAAAAAAAAATGTTTGTGTTCTTGGACAAGCTGTCTTTTATTGTCTTTACTTCGCTGTGCAAATCAAAAAGGTAGAAACAGTATATTCAGAGGAGGTATTGTCTATCCTGTCCAGGAAGTCTTCTTTGTGGCGAGGAATTTCGAGAAGGAATGGCAGGAAGGCATCCTGTGGAAAATACCAATTTAATTGAGACGCTGTATTATCTGGTCTCCGAACCTAATAAGGACCATAAGGCATCCCGTTTGGAAAAACTGCTGTATTCTGATTGGTTGCGAAAAACGTATTTCGTCGCTGCGCTGTTCAAGAAGGAAGTAGCCTGATGAAACTAGCGACCGCTCGGCAAGTGATCAGGTAACAATATACATTGCTCCTGTTCCTTGCAGGATATGTGAACTAATGAAATCCTCACAAATTATATCTATGTGTAGGGATTCTTTTAAGGAGAAAAGCCAGGCGTTCTGCTGTGATAATTGCGTCCAATAGTAATCCTGTCGCAAGATCAGAATTTTACACTTTTGTGTAATAGGTTTGTTCTTGTATTTGTGTTTAGGATGGGGAATGAAATTTTGCAGTAGAAATGCGTATGGCCCAACGTTGCGCAATTATGAATATCCTGAAGCGTTAATTCAACAAAATGTTCGTGCTTGTAGCCTACTAATATGTATTCCTTCGATGGTTCGATATATACGAACGATTCTTTAAGGAGTGTCGGTAACGGCATTGCCCTGAATATTTGGTATGGTTCCTTGAACGGAAGTGGAATTCGGAGCTCAATAATTATCTTATTGTTGAAAATATTTGCAGATATTGTGCTTAATTTGTAAATTTGTGTAATTATATTTTCTCTGGAATTTATGGGAAGCATCATTGAATTTGGCAATTCTTGCCTGATGTTCAATAAAAGTTCTTCAATTTGTCTAGGGGAAATGAGTGTAAGGTGAAATTTTCCATGCCTTGAATCTGTTAAGAGATCTTTAATTCCGACCGACTGGGTATTTTGGTATCTGAATGCCATTAATGAGACTAGTGAAATGAGTGATTCCAGTTCAATGCATATTTTATTGTCCAATGTTCTGTTTTCCATTAAGGATGTAGCTATTTGTACTGCTATTAGTTTTTTATGCATATACAGGAATTCCTTCTCAATTGCGGCTTTTGTCTTATTAAATATGTTAGCTGTTTCTTCTACTATTACAGTTTGGCTTTTCATAAGCGATAGGAGGGAGTTTTGGTTAAGGGTGAGATTACGAATTTGTTCATCGTACAGTTTGTCATCATCCTCGTCCAATGTGCCGAAGAGAGCTTTAGAGATTGAGCCTATTGCATTAAATAGTGCTCTTTGTTTCCTATTTTGATTAACAAGTAACGAGTTCTTGTATTCTATGTTTGCTAATATAAGATTAATTTGTAACAACGTACCGTTACAAGTGTGGCTCATGGCTGAGTGTTTGTCCAGTTTCCGGCAGGTCGCTGTAATTTGTTGGGCGATGAACTGGATGTTGTTGAATTCTGATTTAAAATTCGCTAGATCGTAATAGGTGACGATTTTCCATTCGTTGGTGTAGAGGTTGGCTCTGCCAATCTCTTCGAAGTAAATGCCTGCAGTAGCATTTAGCTGCTTTATCTCTATTCCTGAGCCGTAGATTAAGAGGATGAAAATTAGAATGAATGCTATATGCATCATTTTGGAAACCTGGAAGGTGACACTATGTTAATATCTCTGAATGATATTTGAAGATGATGAAAAGAGAAAAGAAATGAGAAAAGTTTTATGGACTCTTTTGTTTTTATTACTAATTTTAATAGTGGAATTTTCGGGGGAATTAATCTCCATTATCTCATACGGACCTGACCATAGTGGTGAGAATTTGTTCTCTCGAACTCTTCTCTTAAGTAGGACTTTATCGCCTACCATAAAAGATTTTTGGACGGATCTTTTGTCGTATTGCAATTTTGATTTTTCTTTATTGGCCATGGCTATGGCTTTAGCTATTTTGAAGCTATGCTGTAGACGCGCTTTTAATTCGTTTGCATAATTGTCATAATTATAGCAAACGGTTGGAGAAGATTTAAAATTATTCGGGATTTCGGCTGGGAATCCGTATAGGAGTTCGCGTGGAATATAGTTAGTACTTGAATGAGGGGTGGTATTGTATAAAAACATGGCATAAGGAATCCATGTATTCCAGTCTTGTGGATCTTTTGCTACATAAGATCGGAGATATTCTGCTAAGATTCTGTGGCTTCTTTCCAATGCACCATTCGTTTGAGGGTGATATAAAATAGTTTTCAGCCGTTTTATTCTCAGCAGTTTAGATACCTCGGCGAACATGCCACTTATGAGATTAGAACCTTGATCTGTGAGGATACTTTCTGGAATACCATGTCGATATACTATCGTTGTCGTGAAGGCTTCCGTTAATATCTTAGGCTCGGTGTCGACTAAGGAATAGCCTCAGAAAATTTTGAAAGGTCGTCTTGAAGTGTAAGGATGTATTTGTTTCCAGAATGAGAAATTAGGAGAGGTCCTACAACATTTAGGTACACTCTTTCGAAAGGTTTGGAGCTAAGCTTAAGATTTTCATAGGAATTTTTGGGTTCCTGATACTTTGTTTATCCGACAAAGTTTACATTTCCTTACATATTTTATGATATCGTCTGACATGCCAGGCCAGAAAAAATTGTTTTTTTATTCTTTTATTTAGTATGGGAAATTCCTTGATGACCTCCCGTCGGTAGTGCATGAAAATCTTTCAATATTTGCTCGATCTCATTGTTATCAGATAAATATTTTATTGCGTCTTGATGGAGTTTTATGTTTAATTGTTCGCCAGCGAAGACCTCGTTAAAAATTCTTTTAATTATTAGAAAATTGAGAAGGAGATATTCAATTTATTTAACTGATATGTATATGAGCAGATCTCAGTTAAAATTTTTTCGAGGTCTGATCTATCTCTTTGGGATCGACAAGGTAAATTAGTTTTTGATATAATTATTGATGAGTCTTTTTTCTTGAAGAAGTTCAGTTCAGTTTCTGAAAGTGGGGATTTATCTGAAAATTTTAATTTCGAATCCAACACTCTTTCAAGCTCTGTATCTTGCATTGGCAAGATGAAAAATTTAGAATTCGCATTTTTAGTCAATAGTAATGGGAAATTTGTCTCAGTTATTATGACTGAGGAATTGTTCACTTGTGATGGAGTTGGATTTTGATTAATGACACTCGTGTTGGGAGTATTCGAATTCGCCTGCTCTAGCTTGGTTCCTTGTTACCACATTTACGCAGGTGGTAGGTTCTCCGAAATTTTCGCTACTATCAGGAATAGCTCTACTGAGAGCGTCTGCATTTGTGTTGAGCTTACCTGATTTGTGAACTATTTTGTAGTCATATTGCTCAAGATGTATTCTCCATTCATCAGTCTTGAGGAGTGATCTTTCAAATTCACGAGCCATACTAATGGTTTATGGTCAGTTATAATTGTAAACTGTCTGCCATAAACGTATAGTCTGAATTGCTCAACGGCGAAAACAATAGCTAAGAGCTCTTTCTCTATAGTTGAGTAACGAGTTTCCGCACCATTGAGAACTCGATAGGCGATTGGATGATCACCTTGATCATCAACTTGAGAAAGAACTGCTCCGATGGCGTAGTCACTGGCATCGGAGGTGACAAAAAATTCTTTTATTTATTTTTCCCGCGGACGGGAATCGAACCTACACTTGTTAGAATCGGTCAATGATGGAGAAATAAGAATTTTAAGAACTTTTAATTTTAATGATTCTAAATCAAATTTATAAATACAAGAAGAAAAAACAACCGCCTCGTCCGGGATTTGAAACCGGGACCTTCCGCTTGCCGGGCGACTGCTCTTACCACTGAGCTAACGAGACGGATGATTTTCCTTCTTGCATTTATCAAATTTGTAACTAGCCTACTAAGCCACGTTTTGCTTTCAGCTGGCATTAACCAGTAACGATGAAAGCGCACAAATAAATTGTAAATTCAATTTTATTTATTTTTCCCGCGGACGGGAATCGAACCTACACTTGTTAGAATCGGTCAATGATGGAGAAATAAGAATTTTAAGAACTTTTATTTTTAATGATTCTAAATCAAATTTATAAATACAAGAAGAAAAAACAACCGCCTCGTGCGGGATTTGAAACCGGGACCTTCCGCTTGTCGGGCGACTGCTCTTACCACTGAGCTAACGAGACGGATGATTTTCCTTCTTGCATTTATCAAATTTGTAACTAGCCTACTAAGCCACGTTTTGCTTTCAGCTGGCATTAACCAGTAACGATGAAAGCGCACAAATAAATTGCAAATTCAATTTTATTTATTTTTCCCGCGGACGGGAATCGATCCTACACTTGTTAGAATCGGTCAATGATGGAGAAATAAGAATTTTAAGAACTTTTATTTTTAATGATTCTAAATCAAATTTATAAATACAAGAAGAAAAAACAACCGCCTCGTCCGGGATTTGAAACCGGGACCTTCCGCTTGCCGGGCGACTGCTCTTACCACTGAGCTAACGAGACGGATGATTTTCCTTCTTGCATTTATCAAATTTGTAACTAGCCTACTAAGCCACGTTTTGCTTTCAGCTGGCATTAACCAGTAACGATGAAAGCGCACAAATAAATTGTAAATTCAATTTTATTTATTTTTCCCGCGGACGGGAATCGAACCTGCACTTGTTAGAATCGGTCAATGATGGAGAAATAAGAATTTTAAGAACTTTTATTTTTAATGATTCTAAATCAAATTTATATATTTTTTTTCTTCTTGTATTTATAAATTTGATTTAGAATCATTAAAAATAAAAGTTCTTAAAATTCTTATTTCTCCATCATTGACCGATTCTAACAAGTGTAGGTTCGATTCCCGTCCGCGGGAAAAATAAATAAAATTGAATTTACAATTTATTTGTGCGCTTTCATCGTTACTGGTTAATGCCAGCTGAAAGCAAAACGTGGCTTAGTAGGCTAGTTACAAATTTGATAAATGCAAGAAGGAAAATCATCCGTCTCGTTAGCTCAGTGGTAAGAGCAGTCGCCCGGCAAGCGGAAGGTCCCGGTTTCAAATCCCGGACGAGGCGGTTGTTTTTTCTTCTTGTATTTATAAATTTGATTTAGAATCATTAAAAATAAAAGTTCTTAAAATTCTTATTTCTCCATCATTGACCGATTCTAACAAGTGTAGGTTCGATTCCCGTCCGCGGGAAAAATAAATAAAATTGAATTTACAATTTATTTGTGCGCTTTCATCGTTACTGGTTAATGCCAGCTGAAAGCAAAACGTGGCTTAGTAGGCTAGTTACAAATTTGATAAATGCAAGAAGGAAAATCATCCGTCTCGTTAGCTCAGTGGTAAGAGCAGTCGCCCGGCAAGCGGAAGGTCCCGGTTTCAAATCCCGGACGAGGCGGTTGTTTTTTCTTCTTGTATTAATAAATTTGATTTAGAATCATTAAAAATAAAAGTTCTTAAAATTCTTATTTCTCCATCAAAAAATTCTTTGTCAAAATTGGGATATGATAGAATTGGTGCTGAAATAAGTTTATTGCGTAATTAGCAAAATGCTTCATCACAAATTGCGTCGAACTTGAAAGGGATATCTTTCTTTAAAAGATTTGTAAGTGGTTTAGCTATTTTTGAAAAGTTTGGTATAAAACGGCGATAGTAGCCGACGAAACCAAGGAAGGCTTTAATATCTTTCTCCTTCTTGCATTTGGGATAGGACTGAACTGACTTGATTTTTGCTGGGTCTGGTTTGACTCCATTTTCTGTAATAATGTGCCCTAAATACATAATTTCCTTTCTTAGAAAATGGCACTTGTCGGGTTGAAGCTTGAGGTTAAAATTGCGGAGACGGCTAAATACTGCTGTGAGTCTTGTATTATGATCTTTGAGATTGTATCCATGGACTACAATATCGTCCATGTATACGAAGCAAGAGATGCCTTGAAGTCCAGATAAAACATTGTTCATAGCTCGGTGAAAAGTAGCAGGGGCTCCTTTTAAACCAAATGGCATACGATTGTATTCGTAGTGGCCATAGGGTGTGCTAAAGGCAGTTTTCCCTCTGTCCTTCGAGTCCATTTTTATCTGGTGAAATCCACTGGCTAAGTCGAGTGTGGTAAAATATTTCGACTTCCCCAACTGATGATATTAGGCAGTGGGTACGCATCGCCAACAGTAATGTCGTTAATACGACGAAAGTCTACCACTACTCGCCACTTTTTGTTTCCATTCACATCTGGTTTTTTGGGAACCAGGAGAAGTGGAGAATTCCAGGGACTATTGGAAGGTCTGATGATGTCTGACTCAAGTATTTCTTGTATTTGCCTATTTATTTCAGTTCGGCTTGCTTCAGGAAGTCTATAAGGCTTGGTATATATGGGCGGTGTGTCTTGGAGTGTCTCGATTTTGTGGGTAATCGCATCTGTATATGAAAGGAAATCCCCTTCTATGAAGAAGAGATCGTTGAATTCCCTACAGATATTGCGAATACTCTCAGATTCTTCTGAATTACAGTGATCCAATTTTATAAGGTTTTGCAGTTTAATTATTCTGCCCTTAATTAGATCCCTGTCAGAGTCTGTGGAGATGACCATAAAGTCATCCAAGTCTTGGTAAACTGGGTTCACCTCGTGAGGGCCCAGATCGGCGTCCTCTTCATTTGTATTGAGGATTAGGACTTTTGCCATATCATTGATTGGTTTGACTATTGAATTTCCAAAAAACAAACCTGGCCTTATTTCCTTCTTGAAACAGACCGATTGATGTTGAATAGAAGGAGTTGGAGTTTCAATGATGAAATCTGATCGAGCCGGAATTTTAGTTTTATTTAATTTATCCGATTATTTCGGATTTTTAAAAGGAAGGAGATATGATTCCAATTTTTGTGGAATTTCGAAGGAGTTATTCGATGATTCCGACTCGATAGAATTTGAAGGAGATAAACATTTAGCGAAATTCCTTGACTTCTTTGATTCATTTTTGGATTTCACTTTTTGTGAATCTATTGATGAAGGGGATACAATTTTATTATATTTAGCCTTTTGTGCGGCTGTAGATGAAGATATATTTTTACGTTTCTGCTTCATCTCTTGTGAAGCTATGGATGGTGTTTTATTTTCATTAGTTAGTTCCGCTCTGTTGGGAACTGTCGATGGAGATAGGATTTTATTATTTTCTCGCTTCACTTCTTGTGAAACATTGGCTGGCAATCGGGATAGAATTGTATTAATATTTTTATTGGAGAATGTTATCTCCGTATATAGTAAACTTTTAGTTTGAGACCTGTTTTCTTGGTCTTCGCTTTTCAAATAAACATATGGATAATTAGAGTAATATTGTTCATACGGATAAGGTTTATTTGAATCGTTTATTTCTAAAGAAATGTATTTATTTTTATAATTGATACTCGCATTGTATCGAGATAAAAAATCATGACCAAGCAGGCCATCGTATGAGAGGATGGAGGTATTTCCCACTATTTGAAATGGGTGTTCTAGGATGGAGTTATTATGTTCAGAATTTAAGTTTAACTTAGCAAAAATGAGTCCTTCTGTAGAAGTGGACTCTGTAAATAATGTGTTTATATTGCAGAGAGAATCTCTGTAGCAGATACTGTCTGGCCTTAACGGATGTAGTTTTATTAAACTGATCTCTGCGCCTGTGTCGATTAAAAAAATAAGTTTTGGAGCAGAGCAGATATCGACAGGCAAATAAAATGTTAAAGAATTATTATTTACTTGGATGGGGATACTTATCAATTTTGTTCTGACTGTGTCGATATTGTTTCGGTCTTTCGATGAACTTGCGCTATCGTTTGTATATGCGAGGGGTTGCCAAATTTGACCCCCCGCTGTATCCAGTTTCCCTGCCTGGATGCCGATGAAGTTCGACTATTTTTCCTATTTGGAGAAGGTGATCTTGCCGAGATATTTGCATTTGTAAATCTCGGTGGAGTTCGATTCTCTCGAAATACTGGCTGCTGCCAGTTCCTGTTTTGTGGCTGTCTATTAGTCGTGTTTTCCAGTGGAATTGTATTTATTTCACGAAAATTATTTTGGTTTCCTGGGCTGTTGTTAGAACGATTGTTATTTGCAGCTCTTGTCCTGCATTCTTCTATGATGTGCCCAATTCGATGACAATATCGACAAGATGGGACCTGTGACGGAGATGTGATTTTATTGGAATCTGGAGGGCGCTGTAATTGCGAGTTTGGTTTTGGAACTGCGTTGAGATTTTGCGTGGAGCGTTGTATGACTGGGCAGCTTGATGCAGCATGCCCCAGTCTATTACATTTGAAGCAGCGAAGACTTGAATTTATTGCTTGCTCAAATGGATTTTGATTTACCTTGTTTTGTGTTTGGAAACCGAGTTGTTTCTGCTCTAAGCGTGATGCATGTTCTAAAATATGCGATTTTAATACAGAAAAAGATTTATCCGAATGCACTTTGGCTAAAGTTTGGATTTGTTCGGCGGATAGTTTACTCCTTATTAAGCTAAGGAGGGAGTGCTTTTCGTTCGCCGTCGATGCCGTCGCGTATATATCATCGCAACTTGAAATCAATTTGTGAAGATCTTCGGGATTTCCATTAAAGTTGGGGATTGACGATCTAGCTTCTGATAGAAAGACGGTAGACTGGTCTCTAAAGGAGACATTATGATGATGGTCTGTGAAGTTATGTGTATTATTCGATACGTTTCGGATTCGAGAGTCCAATTGCTCTTGAAGCGCAATTATCGTGTCTGTGTATGATGTCTCTACCTCGGCGTAAACATCATTTTTGAAATAGTCATGCTCCAAATCATTAGGGTCGGTATATGAAATTATTTCACTATGCGTTGCCTCAAAATCATCCCAGTATTTGTGCAATGAGGTGATCTTTTGTGTAAGATATGTCTGGGTTGTAATCGATAATGAATTAAAATTGATCGATTGTATAATTTGTGATATAGACTTTTGCCTGTGATCCTGCAGCCTGAACCGTATTGTATTTGACTCATCTTTGTCTGTATTATCTTGGGTATCAGCTGTGGTTGTTTTCTGCGAAGTCTTGGGGGTGGAATGTAAAGTGTGTTATTTGTGCGCTCTGTGTGGATTGATATGGACTTCAGCCTATCAGATAGAGTAAACTTGGTGAGATTATACCAGTCCTCTGTCTTGTCATAGCCTGACTGTTTGAAATAATCATGAGTTTCATCGAATTCATCATATTTCTGAATCAGAGTTTCAATTTTTTCAAATGAAGGCCATAGTTTTCCAGAAGTAAAATCTGATGTCCTTTTACTTTTATTGGCTCTATGATAGTCGGCCAGAATTTGTCTAATTTCTGAAATTTTTGGGACTTGTGACAAGCAGAGATTATCGAAAGATTTATTTTCTTCTTCTTTATGAATTAGAATCGGGAAGAAGTTGATTAAATAAAATTAACGAAAAGCCACGAACGCACTACTCACAGAACAGAGGAAAGCTAATGGAGTAAAAAAATTGTCCGTATATACTTTGAGTTTATATACCTACGTATGTGTCTGTTTTAGTAAAAAAAATTTGTCTTTTTTTGTCAAGTTTCAAAAGTTAAGTAAAATTCTGATTTTGTATAGTCGTGTGTAAAACGAAAAAGTATATTCATATATCCAGTTGCCATAAAAATCGCCCCTTCCAATCAATATCTTCTCCTGATCGATAGGTTAATGGAGCTCTATCGCAGGGATTGATTATTGATTTTTCCGAAGTCCTCTGGCCAGCAAAATGGGTTTCCTACCAGATTAGAGGCCTTTGTCCTCACTCATATAATTTCAAATCAACCCAGTCAACCAATTGACACATCATCTTGGAAAATACCACAGAATATCGCACTAGCCGATCCAGTATTCGATCAGCCAGATCGCTTTGACCTTCTTCTCGGAGTCGAGTTTATCTTCAGCTTCTATGTAACTATTGGACAAATCAGTTTGGGACCAAATTTGCCAACCTTACTGTTAAAGGGAGAGCTCTTTTGCTCTACCTGTGTGCGTCAAGGTGCGTGTACTTTGATCACTTTCGTCGAAAGTAAAAAAATTGGCTAAAGGTGCTTGGTACCAAAGCCGTGTTAATGATCCAATTGGTGCGTGTACCAATTGCAAGATGAATAGTTGTTTAGAGCTTCTCACAAGATGTGAATTGACTAGCCGAAGCTTCTTTGTACCAGAGTTTTGTTGATGAGTGTAATTGGTGCTTGTACCTATTACAAATTATACACTGGAAATTGTAATAACGAAATTTAAATGCAAACGACCGCTCTCTTAATAAAAACTGAATGATGATTTTATTTGACAAATATCCTACTTATAAAGCGAACTTATGCTTACCTAAACAATTTTATTGTAGCAGAGACGACTCCCATGAAATACGGTGGCACATGTAATGAGAAGTACACCACCTCAAATTCATTAACGGTAAGCAAAGTGCTAACCGTGGTGATTTTCATGGGAGCCGTCTGCTGTAAGTACACCAGAAGTGAAATTGGCATGATGGCTGTGGGCGAAGGCGCGAAAACAATTGAATGCAAACGTAATGCGATTCTTAAGAATTTTGTTTGTTTTAGCATTTTTATTAATTATCCGGGCATGCTCGTTCATGCAATTTCACTTCTGGAGGAACTTGTACACATGTATGTTATGTAGGTGTAAAAAAGAATATGTTACAGCGACGTTATTCTGCTGGTCATATACACTTACAAAACACTGTCTTTGCTTGGATCGTAGCTGGCAAGATTAGTGGTACAACGGCACGGACGATTTATTGTACGTCTACATGTCAAGAGACATTGCCCTACGAAGATTTAATCCATTAGAAAAAAGGCAAGAAACGAAGACTTACGTAAACAGTATATCGATTTTTTGGACGAATACATACGACTAGGGCACCTGGGAGAAATTGTAATGTCTAGTTTAATGTTTCCCAGGCGGGGTCGTTTCGTAAGGCTATACTTCGTTCAGCGACGAAACCAAATATTTTGACCCTGTAATGAGAATACGATTTATAGCAATAGTATTTACTTTAATGCAGTTTTTTAGGTTGTTGAACTGAGCTCTTTCTTCTTAGGCCTAGAGATAAAAAAAGAAGACTTGGAGTTAATGCTTGAGCTCTATATTAACGGTTTCATCACAATCTTATCTTAGCGCTACCTAATCTCCGGAGGCCTCCACCTAATTTATATATTATATTATATATATTATATATATATAATATACAGGTATCAGTGAATAAATAAATACTTATTATAAGAAAATGCATGCATATATAACTAAAAGGAATTAAGTAAATATGAAAAAGCCTATCATATCTAAACAATTATGCACCTTACTAACTAATCAAATCATTTCACATGCGTTCACTTATCTGGATTCTAATCTTCTTTGTTTTATTCGCCTTTCTTTTTCTTTTGTCCAACGTGGTCCGGTTTCGAAATTTTGCGTGTTGTGTCCTTTTACTTATTATGTTTGTTTGTTTAGTTTCTGGTTTGCTTATTTTGTGTGCATAGTTTTAACTGTGTTGTTTTTCCTTATTTTATTATTGCTTGGCCATCTTCCAATTTTATTACACAATTCACTTCTGGGTAAACGTGTTACTTTTCTTTTGTTCGAAGTTTATTTCACTTTCAGCAGTATACATCTATATAGTCAATAATTAGCCATTTGGCTGTATAAAATAAATTACAACTTTATAACAAGTTATTTTAAATTTAGATCATTTACAAAAATCTACACTACTTCGTGTCCAAGCTCAGAAGAAGGAGCCCACGTTCAATTTCCTCTTTTTTTCTTTTCGGTTCTCAGTCCTGACATACAGAGGGCCGGAAAGGAATCGAACACATTCGCAGCAATTGGCGCATTTACTTAAATTTGGATTTAGATTTAAATTGGGATTTGTCCGAAAGGCGAGTGGATGCTATGTAGGCGTCCAATTTTACCTTCAATTAAAATTGGAACGTTACAAAATCACTTCAAGACAGATTTCATCACAACACTATTTTCTTCCTCATCATTGTGTAATAAAGCCAGATAGTAGCGCCACAAAAGTAAGAGTAGTTTTCGATGCGTCAACGAAAACCTCCACAAACATTTCTTTAAACGACATTTTACACAAAGGTCCAACAATCCAGAATGACCTATTTACCACACTTCTTCGGCTTCGCTTACCGTGTTTTGTATTCACAGCGGATATTCAAAAAATGTATCTGCAAGTGAGGGTACATGAAGGAGACAGAAAATACCACTCCATCTTTTGGAACGCTGAAATGCTACCAACTATGTACTGTTACATATGGCACATCTGCGGCACCATACTTAGCCATGAAATTTCTTCAACGGTTAGCCCAAATAGAAGCAACCAAATATCCAGTTGGAAGCGAAATACTACTCTCGAGATGCAGACACAACTCATCGCTGTATTCAAAGAAGCAGGTTTCAAACTACGTAAATAGTGCGCAAACCATCCACGATTGCTGCAGAATATACCGTTAGGAGATCAAGAAATTCAACTAAACTTCACAGATAAAAAGGACTTCTCTGTTAAAACGGTCGGCCTAACATGGATGCCAAAAACAGATAAGTTTTGTGTAAGAAGCAAATGGGAATCTACTAATAAGGTAACGAAAAGGACAGTCGCATCAGAAATTGCTCGGTTATTCGATGCCCTTGGGATCTTGTCGCCCATTATAGTTACTGCTAAAATATTCCTTCAGGAATTGTGGATACTAACACTTGACTGGGACGCCGCTCTTCCCATCGAACGTTACACTAAATGGACTAGGTTTCGGGACAGTCTGAAAACACTGAACAATATTCAGTTTTCAAGACATGTCCTCTCAACTGAAGCACCGAGATCAATACAACTGCATGGATTTGCTGATGCTTCTGAAAAGGCATATGGCGTCATTATATATGTGCGCTCTATCAATAGTGAAGGAAGAATCATTGTCAATCTTCAATGTGCAAAATCAAGAGTCGCTCCAACAAAAAAGGTATGCTTCCCACGGCTAGAGCTATGCGCTGCGAAGTTAGCCGCAGAGAGCCGCAGAGTTAATGGCCCGAGTAAAAGGAGACTTGAACTTCAGAGAAACACCTAGTTATTTCTGGACTGATTCAGAGATCACGCTCGCCTGGATAAACGCTGCATCCACTTAGTTCCATATCTTTGTAGCAAATAGAATTGCAGCCATTCAAGAAGCTTCAGTTCCCGAACAATGGAGACACGTAACATCCAAAGAAAATCCTGCCGATGTTCCGTCCAGAGGAATCGACCCAGAGAAGTTACGAACCTGCAATCTTTGGTTCTGTCTGTTACGTTGTCCATCTCTCGTGCTTGCAGAAAGAAGAGATTGGAGTATAAATCAGGGCGTGAAATTAGTAAAAATTCTAAATTAGCACCGGCTTCCTTTATTTTTGAACACGTATAATTAATATTCTTTTTTTGTACAGTTTTCACAATATTTAGTTACTGATTACAATATTTAGTTACTGGTTACAAATTATCATCAATATTTAGTATTGATCTTAAAATTTTCCGTGATAACACATATTATCACCAATATTTAGTATTGATCTTAAAATTTTCCTTTTAACACAAATTATCACCAATATTTAGTAATAATCTTAAAATTTTTCGTTCGCACAATTTTCGGAATAATCAGTATTAAGCTTAAAAATTTCCGTGATCACTGATTGACGGGTTGAAGAAAGACTCGCTGAGGATCGGCGATATTGCACCCAGGTGCCCGTCAAAAACTCCAAAAAGCTTTTTTATTCTTTTTATTACTTTTGTTATATATTTATAACTTGTTACGTACCTCTGGACTTCCTGGGTATAATAGGTATCCAAAACACTCTTTTGCTTTTTTTTTAAATCAGAACATAAAATTTATTTACTTTAATACCCGGAATTAAACATAAACTTATTTACTTTAATAGTCGAAATTTAATAGTGGAAACTAGAACATAAACTTATTTATTCTTTTTCCAAAATTAGATCACAAACTTTTTATAACTTTTATTTTTTCTTTTGCTTTAGTTCGCTAACCACTTTTTCACCGATTAATTTTTCTTTTAGTTTTTCGAAAACCGAAACCGCCGAGGTAGCCGTGCCAAAATCTAAAAACCAACTCAACATTTATCGTGATCAAGAGCCGTTGTTCAGGATAGAAAATGCTAAATTGCATTTTCTTATCCTGTAAAAATGTTACATTTTAATTCAGGACTTGTTCAAACATGTCCAAAATTATTCGCGTTGGATCTTACACTTTTAAAAACATCAGCCACCGTCCCGTCGTTTGAAATCGCGGCGCGCATATACATACAATGCATTTATGCGGCGCGCGTCTCTTGTCGTGAAAAAAGCTTTTTACGTAATATGTATGTACATACATATTGTACTTTTCGCGGCAAATCGTACTGAAGGTATGATTTGCCTTTTGATTTATTTTTTGATTAAATTGTTTGCGTGGCGAAATTTTTAAGTAAAACGACTTGGGTTGTAAACTGAAACTCTTGTTTTTCCCAAGTCGTTTTATGGGAAAAATTTTATGAGTTGTGTGGAATGTGAAGAAAATGGAAAATTGCTGATGCTGATGCAATTTTCTTCACCCTTTTTGGAAGATAAACTAATCATGTTTTGTGCATGATTAGTTTATTGGAATTTCTGATTTCTGATTTTCTTTTTTAAATGCCCACCTTTAGGTTTTTCAGATATATAGGGCTTATTAATTATTTTTTGGAAAACTTTACATGTTAGGTCCTAACGTTTCAGTGTATGTACATATAGTACATATATGTACCTAGGTTTTTTATACATAACATCCCTTCCCCCCGCGAAAAAGTTAATTATTCTTTGAAGAGGAATAATTCTCGAAAAATAATTGTGTGGGTGTAGATTCTGTATGGGGTGTATTATAAAATTGAAATGAATTTGATATCGTACTCCTTAAAAGTAATTAAAAAAAAATAAAAAGAATGCCATGGGTCCGTAGCGTCGGGGTCTGATACGTTAAAATGCATGTTGCACCGGCTTCGAAAATAGAGAGAAAAAAAATATTTGAGATCTGTGTTCTTGTAGCTACATACATACAAAATACATAAATTGTAAAGAATGAAAAAAATGAAAACAACTACCTTTGCTACTGGGGTTGCGTGGGATTCACCGAGATAAGGGCCTGACACATTTTAATCGTATCTCCATTGGTTTTTTGCTAACGTTAGGGGTTTTGCCCTTTATATGGAGCGATTTCTGTGATTACGAGTATCTTCACAGTCTTGCCAAAATGGAATTCGGAGAAATAATTAGACTGCGAACTCCCGACGTCTGCTCCAGGCCCCATTGTGTTAGGGTACTGGCTATCTCAGTACAGAGCGTGGCTCCCCGGTGGAGGGGGTTAATCCGGCTGTTGCTGCGCAGGGATGGGAGCCCAGATATTTGCATCTGGTCTGCTCCTGCCGAGGTGGATAGCTTTCACCGGGTGGAGCTCTGCCTATCTCCTCATAACGGGAGTTCCTGGGTGCCTTTAGGTAAATTTATTTTGTGGTGAACAATAACTCTTCATTGGTTCTAACTACTGTTTTTTTTTCTTTTTAGGAGCTACCCTAGTATTGTCGGGAGAGGTCGGCTGGTGAACCTGCCTGGTGTGTAGGACCCACCCGAGCTACATGCTACATGGCGCCGACGTGCTCGCTTGGGCCAACAATCCTCCTGGGTTTGACTGGGATGTTCCAGGTGCAGTGTCCAGCCCGGTTTCGACTGTAGAGAACTGGGACGTGTCACCTGCTAAGGAGGATTGCGGTCCTCCCGGTGAGGAGCTTGGCACTGGCCGAGATGGCGCGGATCTTCCAGCTGGTCTTGATTATGAGGAAGACTGGGATGCTCTCCCGCCCTATGAGGGCTGAACTGGGTAATTTCTCCTTTCATTTGTTGTTCATCGTTTGTCCTGACGGCTCCCCGCTGCAAAAGAGGAAAAAAAAACTTTCTTTAATTAAGTTGCATTAATAATTTTTTTGTAGTTCGCTTTTCTAAATTTAGTTTTGCCTTAGTTTTGCTTTATAATAAAAAAAAATGTAAATTCTAGGTCTATTGTTTTTCTTTGCTGTTATCCCTATATCTTTTGTTTTCAGGTAGCTATTTATATAGCTTGTGGCTCTTCGCAGGGAATTGAGTGTTTTTTTTGTGTTGTATAGCGGTTTCGGTGTTAAGACTGTTTTTGGCTATGTTTTTTTTTCTTCGAGAGAGCTGAATACTTGGTCGGTTTTTGGTTGGGTCTTTGCTCTTGCTTTGCAAAAATGTACATATGTATGTATAATTTTTGGTTGTTTTTACCGGAATGTATAATGCTTTTATATATTTTTCTAAACGTTCGCTAATTCCAATCTTACGTTTTTTGTTTTTTTTTGTAATTTAGTGTTTCCTTAATCCTATTATCTTATCTAGTTCTACTTATGGATCTATTTGTTTATATCTACTTTTGAAGTTACTTTTGTTTAAATTTACATATATCTAATCCCGTTTAAAAACAATTTTTTTTTTTTACATGGTTTTCTAGTTTTCTAATTTTATGAATGAGTTGAATACCAATAATGTTATATAAACTAACTTTTTAGATAAGAGGGGGATTTTATAATTTTTGTGTTAGGGGGTCGTTCTGATTTTGGTTTTATGAGAGTACACATATACGTATAATTTCTTTCTTATAGGCATATATAGTTTTTACTTTTACCCCTGTTAATAAACTGTCGTGATTTTCGTGTTTGTAACATTTTCGCTAGGTTTCTATCTCACCTGTTTTATTTATTAAAGAATTTTCGTTTATCCCTAAGGACTATCTTGGTGGGTATCGGTTAATTCTCGTTTTCATTTTGCTTTCCTTGCAAATATAGTATGAAGTTTCCTTAATCGTATAGTCTTATCTATTCCTATTTATTCTTATATTTATTTATTTATATCTACTTTTAAGGCCTTTTTTTCTTTAATTTTACTAACTCGTTTGCAATGACGCCTAAATTTTTTCTTGCATAGAAATATATTTTTTGGTTGTTTTTATATATCCTCTTCTACTATTTTTAGTCGCTCGTTTCTATTTATACTTTTAGTACGTTATAATTCTAGTATATTTGTATTTAGTATAACCTAGGTATTTATGTCTATATCTTACTAGTTAGTTAATTATTCATATGTACTACTTAATATTAATACTGAATATTAGTTACTTATTATTTATTACTATTAATAACCTTTTTTTTTGTAATTAAGTTTTGATTATATTTTACCTGCTTATAAGTTTGTTTTAATTCTATTATATTATGTTTTTCTTTCTTTTATTTTCTTAATTCCTAGAGCTTTGTTTGTATCTTTTGAAATATATTTTCTATCTCTTAATGTCTAGTTTTTATTTCACTTATTTTCTATCAGCCAGTGTAGTAAAAGGAGAGAGGGCTGTGCTTGTAACAGAACAATAGCGAAGAAAAAGGGAAAGACAAAAATGGGTATTGCGGTGCTTGACTTATACTAATTGTATAGATCTCGCTTTCGAGAGACTTTGGGTACGTTTTAATTTTTCTTGGGGTGTTGCGTAAACCGGTTCCATGGGGGTGTTTTCAGTTGTGGGCTGTCTTCTACGTTTCGCAACCCATGCCATGAATGCCGGTATGACATATTTTGCTATTGCCACCACTGATGCAATTAGCAACAATAGTCCTGTCATTGTTAAGGATGTGATAGAGAGTATATCAGGGATCTTGGCCTTTGGTCGAAAGTGAATGTTGTTCACTTTGGTACGGATTTCGTCTAGAGACTTTGTATCTAGGTGGATACGTTGGTTTGTATCATCTCCGAGGAGTAACGTTGGTTGTTTCTCAAAGTTTTTAGGAGCGGATATCTTGGACATATATTCTGCCATCTCATCCTGAGTTTCGTTTGTGCCTGGGAGGTAAGTTGGTTGGAAAATGTTTAGCGGATGCTGATTTTCTGCTTCATAATAAAGTGTATGAGGCCCTATTTGCAAGGAGCAAGGTTTGTTGACTGTTATGATTCCTTGTCCTGTAAGACGATGAGTGAGTAACTGGTGGGTACAAGTTATATGTACTACAGTGGTTTCGGTTTTGGTCTATTGAGCTTAATTATTGTGTTCCTTGGGGGAATTTGAAACCTGAAACTACACTGTGTGTTTTCGCCCAGTGGGTTAAATAAAAGTTTGATGGTACATTCGTCTGATTTAGTGGCTTTAGTGATAGGTATGTTCAGCTTACCAACCCATGTATCTTCATTGACCCCTTTTGAAATCTTTTTTAATAATTTCAGGTTTTCTGGATTAGGAGCAGAAACTCCGGGGTCTTGATTTGACTTGCCACATGGGAAAATCCGATATCAGGTATTAATGAGTGGTTTGAGTCCACCTGTATGGGAAAACATTTAATCTGTTGGACTTTCATCTTGGGTATATTAATATGGGAAGTGTGATTTGAATTACCAATTTTTCCTGTAATAAATGTGTCTTGATTGCTGCTGTTTGATACGGAACTGATAAGCCGTCTCGCAGATTGGGACAAGTGGATTGAGATTTGCGATAAATCTCTAACAAATGATTTGGAGAAATTAAAAGGGGATGATTTTTGATTATTTCTGCTGGACACTATTATGTCCAGCAGAGATTGTTGTCTAAATTCCAACTCTTCATTTGTAGTGTCAGACTAGAAACGATCTCTTGTCTTATTTGATGGGCTATCCAATCGTCCGTTGTGTTCTGCAGATCGTTAATCTGATTGGTTATCTGATGTTGTCGTTCAGACAGTGAGGAGAGGGGTTTTTGAATTTGTTCAAACGTGGTTTTTATTACGCTGATCTGTTGCTTTTCCAGATCAGCTAAGGCTTGAGTATTTACCTCTAATTTGGTTAGTCGGCTGTACACCTCTTATTCGTTTCCGCTATCCATAGTGCAAAAGAGATAGTGCATCGCATTACCTATCCCATCAAAGGTGGATCGGGGCTTGCGTGATTTAGGCACTGCCTCTTTAATGACATTGGTGCGTCTCTTGATGTTTTCCATCAGGGCATGTACATGTTTGGTTTGTAGGGTACATAGATCTTGATCAAAAGATTTGTTACCACATAATTGATGAACGCAGTGTTCCGCACGTTCCGCCAGTTTTGTCTGATTGTCCAACTCGCCCAGATCTAACTCAGTGATGACGCTCCAAGTGTCGTGGTAAACTGATAGGCTTCCAAGTACTCCCGTATTATTTAGGGGCGTTATAGAGTAAGGTTCCTTCGCGAGGGCTCCTATTGTGGTCAGGAACAGTCCGTAGAAAATTATTGACCGCATTGTTATCTAGGAGAGGATAGGATATTAAAATGGGTTTTCTGTTGACTTTGTAGCTTACACGCTATTATATATGTACCTTAGGATTACTTAGATTATATTGACACCATGTTATTCGTAGAAAGGTTTTAGGCGATTGTTGTGTACCGACGTACAGCTTTGTCATAGTAATTTTTCGAGCGCTGTTTACTCATCAGAAGATTTTTCCTTGCCATGGCATAAGACTTCTGAAGCGTGTAGATCTCGTGGTTATACACGGGTTCAGGGTCTCGCCTTAAGTTGGACGGAACGTCCGCTGTAAAGCCATAGAGGCAGTCCATAGGAGTTAATTTTGTCCCTTCGTGAACACTGTTATTGTACACGAAAGCAGCGGTTCACAGATAACTATCCCATGACCTGGGATTTTCGTTCACTATTGTTCGTAGATATTCAATCAATGGTCTCTGTGCACGTTCGAGTGCTCCATTTGATTGGGGATGATAAGCTGAGGTCTGCAGCTTATTTATCCTAAGGAGTTTGCATACCTTTTTGAATAGGACATTCAGGAAATTACTTCCCTGATCGGTCACTATTCTTTGGAAATGCGGTAGCGCGCGAAGATTTCGTCAAAGAAAATTTGCGCTACCGTTATAGCTTCCCCATTCGGTATGGCATACCAATCTACGAACTTCGTGAGGTTATCCTGAAACGTTAGTATATATTTGTTTCCGGATTCAGTCTCCTCTAGTGGGTCGACTATATCTAGATAGATTTTATCGAATGGTTGTTCCGCTATGTCTGTAATCACCATTGGCATTTTATACTGTGGTGAGGCCTTCATGGTTTGACATTTGGCAGACCGCTTAATGTGCTTTTTGATGTCACTAAGTGTTTAGAATTATATAAATTCATCATTTTAATCTGGCTCTACTTTACCAATTTCAAATATTCCAAGTAATTTTCATAACTCAATGTACTACATTTTTGCCCACTAGTGTACCTACTTGCTATTGTAATTTCACTCCATAACTTTGGTAGCCTTGAATTTAATAATTGTCAAAACTTACACAATCATGTTATTGTCTCACTCTATTTTGCGTTCTATTCATACTTCAGAATTTAGAATCGTTCACTTCATTTTTGACCAAGCCAGAAAGTACATGTGCATAGGAATAGTTCAAGCGAGTTCAATAAAACAAATTCATTTACATTTCATCAGAAGTTTTATTCACATTTAATTCAATATTTTTTGGTGCCGAAACCCGGGAACTGGAATTAAATAAACCAATTGAGCATTATTTGCGGTACATCCACTGACTTATAACAATGGACTGAGCGTATTGTAATTTTCCTATAGGAAAGCATGGCACAAGTTTTATAGTTCTCTCTTTCGCCCTATGGCAGAGTTGGAGCTACCAACACAAAATAATGCATTCTGGAACGTTTGCTTATTCCATTTGATGTTTTATGTTGGCTACAGATGCAATCACCGCAGATGAAATAAGGTAAAGATAGTGTTTACCATACTTCGTCTCTCTTGCCCATAAGCAGGATTCAGTTAAGAACAACTTTTGAAAATTAAAGTCGGAATGAGTTTACTTCCTTATAAGCGATTAAAATATCACTTGAACACAAGAAAATATATTTTTTTAATTAAATTCGATTTACGGGTGTAACATTTCATCTGATTGGTTGAGTTTTATATGTTTTTTATGTAATCGTTATAAAGGGTGCTCTAACGGTGATATACAGAAACACAATATTTTTTGTGCCACATGAAATAGCAAATCGCTCAGTCCATTGTTATAAGTCAGTGGGTACATCATGGAAATGCAAAGACAATAGCGATTTAAGAGGCGTACATTTTCTGATGCAATAAACCAGCTAAGATCAGTTATTCATGAGGCATTTAAATTGTTGAAATAATTAAATCAGCTAAGTATTACATACTTATATTGAATAAATAACAATCAACTACGTACTTTCATAAATAGTATATATTGTTACGTGCCACAAAGTGAATCAAGCGACATCTGTTATAAATAGAAGCAACTTTAGGTTAGTGTCATCTTAGTAAACTTTGGGTTCGGAGAACAGAATATTCAGGAAGGTTCTAGGATAATTCGTAGAGTATAAATACGGCGCTCTGACAGCTAGGAGGCGGAGTATTATTTCAGACAGCGAAGTGAACGAAGTAAACTATTTGGATTGCGATAATTAGAAGTACAGTACTAGCGATAAATAAAGAGGTGATTTGATAATTATTTGTGAATTTGTGAGAGTAAACAGTAAAGTTAAATAAAGAAAGAACTTTTGAATTATATCTGAAATATTGTGTTTTAAATAACGAACTAAGGCAACGTTCGTAACAATATATAATATACATACATTGTGGCGATTATGGAAGTGTCCTTGTTCGTGTAACTTGAATTGCATATTCATTGCAGTCTCAATTGTGTGATAAATAGCTCCAGCATTTAATTAACTAGATCTCGTAATCTCACAGTGTGAATACAAAATTATAAATTTTGTCAGAGAGATGACATAGAAATTAATATCTGAACTGGATTTAGTAACATATCATAAGTAGACATTTCAAAGGTATCGAATTGTGGTTATGCTGTGCGAATTTCAAATTTAGTTACCACTGAAGGACAGACAATTAGGCATTAATTTAATTAATTTAACAATTCTGCAATTCATTTTAACGAAATAGATTTACAACCAAATAATCTGAAATATAATTGACTGAAAATATTATTCACTGTGTACCATAACAAATTAGCTTCATTATCATTTTACGTCTATTGCATTAATAAAGTTTAGTATCTTGTGTATTTGATTGGACTTTAAGTTGTACGAAATATGACTGACCCTGCCTTATTAAAGGTAGAAAAAGGCCGAATTAAGGGCTCATTAACCAAACTGAAGGGATTCGCGGATAATGTTGCCCAGGATAAATCCCCACAGGATATGCAAGCCCGATTAGAGAAGTTAGAGGAACTTGATAGGGAATTTAAACTCGTTGATGACAAATTAGTAATAAATGGTTTGGAGTCTAAATATGAAGCATTCGAAGAAAAGCATATGGACACTAAGGCCATGTGACGAAAGCACCTTAATGCGCGTATGACAATCGATAACCATAATCCCAACCCAAGGCCACAATCGGATAATCTTAATTCAACAATGAACAAGCTTGTTGAACAGCAGAAATCATTTTTCGAAGGTTTCTCTCTACATTCACCTTCACAACCTAGTCAAGTGAAGCTTCCTAAGGTCAACATTCCACCCTTTAATGGGGATTACAAGAATTGGCCTCCATTCAAAGACTTATTCGAGTCTAGCATCGATGGTAATGAGGGCCTGTCTGCAGTCCATAAGCTGCAATATCTCAAAAGCTTGCTTCAAGGTGAAGCCGCAGCTCTTATCAAGCATTTATCAATCACTGGTCAAAATTATTCTGAAACTTGGTCAAAACTCGTAAAGAGATACGATAAAAGGCAACAAATTGTATCAGCATATATAAAGGCCTTTCTAGCCCAGCCAACTTGTTTTCAAACCTCAGCATCATCATTACGACGCTTGGCTGACACATCTGATGAGTTGATTCGTGGCATTAAAGTATTAGGAGAAGATGCAGATAAGCGCGATCCTTGGCTCATTTATCTCGTCTTAAGCAAAACTGATCCAGACACCCGCAAGGGTTGAGCGGAGGAATCTACTAACAAGGACTTTCCTTTATTTGATACATTCCTCGAATTCCTAAATAAACGATGTGATGCGTTAGAAACCTGCGATCCTATAGTAAAGAGAAACACGTCCTCTCAGCTAATTCGTAGCCATCATGTAAACACCTCCACCTGCTGCATAAAGTGTTCACAAGTTCACCACCTTTTCAAATGTCCTGAATATAAAGGAATGGAAGTATCAGAAAGACGTCGTTTAGTCGGAAAAAAATCCTTGTGTTTCAACTGCTTCGCTCAAGGCCATTCAGCAACCAAATGTAATTCAAAGTTTCGATGACATTACTGCAAACAATCGCATCACTCGAGTTTGCATAACGCGGACACTCAGCCCATATCTTCAGCACATTCCAAGGCTCACTGTCTCAATCAATCAACCGCATCCAATACGCAATCCACTGTAAGCAAATTGAACCCCACAACAGCAGAATTCAACTTGCCAGGGAACAAGCCCCCTTTGTCACATTTAAACTCGTACACTACTTTCAAGGCAAATCATAACAAAGTCATTATTCTTCCCACAGTGGTTGTTGATATATTAGACTCAGGTGGTAGATTACATGTTGGATTCAGGCTCGCAGGCATCATTCATTTCAGAAGAATGTGTCCAACGTTTGAACCTACATAGGGAAAAGGCAAAAGTCCCAGTTCATGGGTTGCCTTTAGGGCGAACATCAGTAACAAGAGGGAAACTTGTTGTATCACTATTTTCCAGACTACCCTCACATAATCAGTTGTTAGTGCAAGCGTATATTTTAGATAAACTGACTGCACCACAACCTTCGAGAAAGTTTAGTATGAAACATTTGAATCTCATCAAACAGCATACTCTAGCAGATATGCAATTCAATCAATCAAGAAAAATTGATCTCATTCTCGCCTGACCTCCCAATACTACAGAGTACAATATTTGGATATGTTATATCAGGGTCAGTGCAATATGAAATGGACCATGAAAAGCACTCACAGCTTATTACATCCCTACATTCAGATGTGTGTGATATTGATTCAACAATACGCAAGTTCTGGGAACTTGAAGAAATACCCTCAATAATTGAGAATTATACAGAGGAAGAAGAGCTTTGCGAATCATTTTTCATTTCTACTCACTATGTCGACCCTATCACAAGTCGGTACGTAGTCAGACTGCCATTGAAGGAACCTACTCGCCTGTTAGGATCCTCACTCAACGTAGCAACGTCTTGCTTAAAAGCAATGGAACGAAAGTTTCAACACAACCCGCAGCTCCAGGCCGAATACTAAGACTGCTAGTTGGTCCAAAAATACAGAGAGACTTGCTTCCGATCCTATTGTCGTTCAGAACTTTCAAAGTAGCTGTCGTTGCTGATATAGAGAAAATGTATCGGCAGATAATGGTAGATCGACGTGATAGAAAGTACCAGATGATCCCTTGGCGAAATCATCCAAGCGAGCCAATCCAACATTTGCAACTTACCACAGTTACATATGGGACATCACCAGCACCCTTTCTAGCAACGCGGTCATTAAAACAGCTGACAATCGACTTCAAGGGACAATTTCCATTGGCTGAGGCTGCTATTAAGGACAATTTCTATGTAGACTTAATGCGTGGAGCATCGAAAGAATGTGAAGCCCTGCAATTGTACGATCAACTTACAGCCTTACTTCAAGGAAGAGGATTTACATTACGCAAATGGGCCTCCAACTCTACACAATTTTTGAACTCTATCGCAGTGGACAAATGCGAGACACTCTCAATGAGAATTAATGAACATCCTGAGAGCATCAAGGTACTTGGCCTCAAGTGGATGCCTAGTCAGGATTGCTTCACTTTTGATATATCGCTACCAAATCATTCTGACGCAACTAAAAGGATTATATTGTCTGAATCAAGTAGGATCTTTGATCCCTTAGGACTCATCTCACCAGTCACTGTCACATTTAAAATGCTACGTCGACAGTTATGGCTGAAGAATTATCATTGGGATGATGTTTGTACTGACTTTAGTGAAAAATGGCACAAATTACGAAATGATCTACATTCATTAAAGGACCTTCGCATCCCTCGATGGATTCCTACTGAGAGCAACAATATGGAATTGCATGGTTTCTCAGATGCGTCTGAGTCAGCATATGCGGCTATTATTTATCGCAGAAGCATAGATCCAGAAGGCATTGTTAGAGTCAACATCATAGCGGCAAGAACAAGAGTTTCACCCATCAAACAAGTATCAATCCCGAGACTAGAGCTGTGTGCAGCTGAACTTTTAGCTAACCTCATGACTTTTGTTAAATCCACGCTAAATGTACAACATCAATGCTTTGCGTGGACTGATTCAACAGTAGTACTATCGTGGCTGTCTACTCATCCTCGAAAACGGGAAAGCTTTATTGGTAATCGAGAGTCAACAATCCTGTCAATTCTTCCAAGACAACATTGGAATCACATTGCATCAACCGAAAATCCGGCTGACCTAGCTTCAAGGGGATTATATTCCTCTGATTTAGTGAAATCAAGGCTTTGGTGGCAAGGACCATGCTGGCTTAAACATAACTGGAAAAGTAAGATCCGCACGACCGCTACACCCTCAACTGACTTGGATGTTGTAAACAAAGAGCAGAGGGAACGTTACTTGGAAACCTTCCATTGTGAGATAACAAATGAGATGTTGACCACCTTATTCCAAACATATTCGTCATTGAACAAAATTATATGGCTGTTAGCCAGATGCTTTCAATTCCTGAGGAACTGCAGATCATTTAAGGAGAATAGAACCAAGTGGATTACTTCTGACGACGTAAGGATGGCCTTTCGCAGTTGCTTGTTATGGGTACAAGCAGATGCATTCAGTAAGGAAATCAATCTTTTAAGGGCAAGGAAACTGATTCAGTCGTCAAGTCGTATTTTAACCCTCATTCCATTCCTGGACTCATCAGACATACTTCGTGTAGGAGAAAGGCTTGAGAACTCAGCTTGTTCATATGAGTCGAAACATCCAGCAATCCTTCCAAAGGACCACATCTTTGTTCGGCATCTAATCGCTTACATGCACGAGAAGTACCTTCATGCTGGGACTTCACTGTTACTCAATATTACTCGTCAAAAGTACTGGATTCTGTCTTGCAGAGCTGTAATCAAAGGACACATCAAACAATGCATAAGTTGTGCACGACATCAAGCTGCAAGGTCTCAACACTGGCCCATTTTCACTGCTCCTACGCCGAGGAAGAGGAGCTCGTACAACAAAAGGTTACCTCGTAGTATTCGTCTGCTTCAGCACATGGGCTTTACATCTGGAGCTGTCAGGGGACCTTACTTCTGAGACCTTCATCGGATGTCTTAAGCGATTCGCATCAAGACGGGGCATTCCATTTAACCTCTACAGTGATAATGGTACAAATTTTGTAGGAGCAAATCGCAAATTAAAAGAGACTCAACAATTTATATCTACACTGTTCGAAACTGTATTAATTTCTAACTTTTTGTCTTCCAACAGCATTTCTTGGCACTTTAATCCCCCATCAGCTCCGCATTTTGGTGGTATCTGGGAAGCTGGAGTTCGCTCTGTCAAGAAGATTCTACGAAGAACAATTGGGGAGACAAAGTTGACTTACGAGGAGATGAACACGCTTTTGATCCAAATAGAGGGCCTTCTTAACTCCAGACCTTTATCACCAATGGACGACGACATTTCATCGCTCGATGCTTTGACTCCAGCCCATTTCCTCATAGGCCAGCCTCTCACGGCGCTTCCGGAAGCTCCAGGAAATGTATCATCAATATCCTTACAAAGACGTTGGCGACTGTTACAACAAATTCACCAACAATTTTGGAAGCATTGGCATGTTGAGTACCTCACAATACTTCAACAACGACCCAGATGGCAGAAAATAGAAGGCAATTTACAAGTTGGAGATTTAGTCCTCATTAAGGAAAACGACTTACCTCCATCACAATGGGTTCTTGGACGAATCACAAATACACACCCTGGCGATGACAGTTTAGTTCGGGTTGCCACCATGAGAACTATGCAAGGAGAAGTCAAAAGGCCGATTACAAAATTATGTAAGCTCCCAGTCTAGTCGTTAAGATTCCTCTTAACCGGGGGAGTATGTTTAGAATTATATAAATTCATCATTTTAATCTGGCTCTACTTTACCAATTTCAAATATTCCAAGTAATTTTCATAACTGAATGTACTACATTTTTGCTCACTAGTGTAACTACTTGCTATTGTAATTTCACTCCATGACTTTGGTAGCCTTGAATTGAATAATTGTCAAAACTTACACAATCATGTTATTGTCTCACTCTATTTTGCGTTCTGTTCATACTTCAGAATTTAGAATCGTTCACTTCATTTTTGACCAAGCCAGAAAGTACATGTGCATAGGAATAGTTCAAGCGAGTTCAATAAAACAAATTCACTTACATTTCATCAGAAGTTTTATTCACATTTTCTTCAACACTAAGCATGTGCCTCCACCAGTACTTTCTTCGAATCCGTTTATAGGTTTTTATCACTCCCTGATGGCCTCCAAAGAGAGAATCATGATAATCTTTTCAGATTAGTTGAATCTCCTCTGGGCTTGTGATTACTTCAGGGGGACGAGTTTCGTCTATAATTTGTGGATTGGTACTCGGTGGACTGTCAAGGTCTGCGGCCTCTTCTGAATGATGAGCTTGCTCTTGTTCTTCTATTGGTTTGGCCTGGCTGTCTGGATTTGTTCCACTTTCTTGAATGTTTCGTGTCTGGGCTCTTGTTAGTGCATTGCATTGCCGACACTCCCTGAGCTCCGATGAATGTTTTTCCTCCTCTATATCCGAGTCCATTGGCTGGTGGACCATAGCTTCTACCGTGAAGGTTGTAGTTTCCTTGTCTTTGCCATTATCCCGTGGAATGCGGCTTAAAGCGTCGGCATTCGTGTTGTACTTTCCGGGCTAATACTCAATTTTATAATTGAACTCGGAAAGTTTATGTGAAATCTCACCAGACGGGATGTGGGGTCCTTAACATTGAAGACCTCCTTGAGCGGTTTGTGATCTGTATAGACCGTGAACTCTCGGCCTTGCAGATAACACCTGAAATTTTTAGTTACCCAAACTATAGCCAGTAACTCTTTCTCAATCGTGGAGTAGTTACGTTCGGCTTTGTTCAGGGTAGGGCTGTCGTCGGGAATGGGCTGGTCACTTCATACCTCTCCTTGAGAGAGAACTGCTCAAAGAGCCTCGCTGCTGGCGTCTGTGGTAAGGTTAAAAGGTTTTGAAAAATCGGGATATATTAGGAGTGGAGGAGAAATTAAATCGTTCTTAATGTTCTGAAATGCCTCTTGGCATTTCTCAGTCCATTTAAACTTTACATCCTTTCGGAGTAACTTTGTTAGAGGACGTACTGTTTTCGAAAAATCGGTATGAATTTTCTGTAGTAATTGGCAAGGCCCAAAAATGATTGCACTTGCCTTACTGTCTTAGGAATGGGGAAAGTTTGGACGCATGCCGTTTTGCTAGGGTCAGGTAGTGCTCCTTGGTTAGAACATTTGTGTCCTAAATATACTACCTCGTGCCTGAGAAATTGACATTTCTGTGGTTGAAGTTTCAGGTTATTTTCTCATAACCTGTCAAAGACTTTGCGAAGCTTTTCGTTGTGGTCTGCCAGACTTTCTCCATAGATGACGATGTCATCTAAGTAGACGAAACATTCTAGGCCTTGTAGGCCAGTTAATATGAAATTCATTAAACGCTGAAATGTGGCCGCGGCTCCTTTGAGCCCGAACGGCATGCGTTTGAATTCATAATGCCCGTAGTTGGTACTAAAAGCCGTTTTTGCTCGATCCTTCGGATTGACGAGTACCTGATGATAGCCATTGGCTAGGTCTAGGGTGGTGAGGAACTTGAATGGCCCAGTTGATCGAGGATATCCTCAAGTCACCTGTAGCGACCGCGACGCTCTTAAAGCTACAGAATCAGTCGACTACATGAAACTACAAATATCGAACGCATGTACCTAACGAATCTAACGCGCGCACCCTAAGGCATACACCAAGATATCACTTCCTTTTTATGATAGTAAAAAAAGAGAAAAGAACAGAGTTTTGTCAAGACCAACCTCGCTGGCAGTAATCTCGGTAACGCGTGTCAAATTCGAAATCACATTGTTTGTACTTAGTTATAATTAATTACGAATAGGATATATAAAGTTAAAGTTGTGAATTGGATTTAAATTAGTAATATAGCGAGAAAAGTTGAAGGAGGTCTTTTCATTTGACTAACCGTCCATCAAAGGCCCTACATAAATAGTGACCCCGATGCTGGAAAGTTCTACCGGCAAGAACACTAAGAAAGAGTAAGATAATAGCTCCAACAAAACAGAAAACACAAAAGTAGTGCAACGGGAAAGCAACTATTGGTCCATAATAACCAACATAATATCATAAAAAAAAAATTCATAAGCAGCATAACAGTACAGCAGCATAAGCACGTGTCGTCAACCGAGACAATCCGCTACTTCCCATTACCAAACGCATATCCAATAGCAGGAGACAGCAACAGAAGCATCACATACAAAGGGAAATTTCGGAGCAGCTACATCTGCATACATACACATCGAAGTCACATTGGTAAATTGGGATAATAATAAAACATCTCTTTCCCAGAATTATTAGTACCACATATGCAGCAACAGCAATCAACAAACAAAAGGAAGCAGTAAGGAATCACAACTCAGGCATTCATCTCACTCATTCAATCAGTGAAAGAAGAAAAGCTGACGAAGTTATCAGCAAGCACACTCGAGGAAGATTCGACAGCAACTTGACAAAAGAAAGCGAGTTGTCAAAATTAGAAACCCGAGAAACACACCACACTACCGTGAATCAAGATTGGAAGTACAGTCAGCGACGTAAATAAAAAAGTAAACATCAAAAGCATTGTAAGGTGACAGCTCTTTAATAGTTTTCTTAACAAATTGAATTATATTTACATATTATATAAAATAAATTAAACGAATATATAGATTTAGGTTATAATTTCTAAATTAAATAATTGCCTACCTTTCAAAGAATGCATGAAGGCATACATCCATATAAAGTTTCAAGTTAATTTATGAACTATTCCGTGATTTTGTGAATAACTCGTTTTAGAGACATTAGACTGACAGGATAAAAGGACTTCACAAGATAAAGTTATGAATAGAATAGGCAGATGGTAACATTAGACCCTATGAAAATGAACAGGTGTAAACGCGTGAATACCGAGATTCCTGTAACAACTTCATATTTATTTTCGTTCTTTCATTGAAATTTAAGATCCCGTTTGGGAAAAATTTAATAGGTGTTGGGGGCCCGCGAGTGTGCACGTACATATTAATAGCATATTCCTTCAACAATTTTCCACGGAATATACCTATATGTATGTTATAGTTATAAAGATTTCCAAGTCATATACTACGGAATAACAACATTATATATATTGAATTTCATTATATTTTACAGAACATTTTTCGGGGTTTACTAATCACATAAGGTACATATAAGCAAGCCTTTCGGTACTTTAAGGTTAAAAAAAAAAAGTTTTTTTCTTCTTTTTTTTTCAATACAAAATGCCAAACGAAGAAGCAAACAATAAAACAAATAAAGTAACTAATACGCCCAATACAGCAGGCCCCTCCCAGCAAGCTTCACCTAATAATGAAACAGAGGATAACGAACTTTCCACTGTCACAATAAAACTGCCCCCATTTTGGGCAAATTCTCCGCTAACGTGGTTCGTACAAGCTGAAGCACAGTTTAGTTTAGGTCGCGTAAAGAAAGATATAAACAAATATAGCCATGTGATAGCTTCTCTACCACAAAATATCGTCGAGTCTATCATCGACTTTGTACAAAATCCATCATCGGTACATCTGTATGCAAGTTTAAAAAAAACATTAATCGAACGCCATTCAATAAGTGAAGAGCGCCGCATAGAAGGATTAATATCAGGTGAAGAAATTGGTGATAGGCGACCGTCAGAATTTTACCGCACACTTAAACAGTTAGCGGGTACGTCTGGCACAATCGGAGACGAACTAATTAAGAAACTATGGTTGCGTAGGTTGCCACAAGTAATAAATATCCCTCTAATACCTCAAACCAGTGAAGATATCGCTGAATTAACAAATCTCGCCGACAAAATGTGGGAAACTTTAAACTGTAGCCCACAAATATAAATCGTAAATTCAACCAAACAAAATATACCATTCATGCAACGCGAAACAGAAGACGCATCAAACCAGCAGCAAGAAATAAGCCGATTGAGAAAAGAAATAGGAGATTTAAAAACAATGATGCAACAATTAAAATCAAATGTAGGAGGACGTTCGCGAAGTCGTAGTACGGATCATAGAAAATATCAAACTCCATCAAAACTAGATAGAAATTTCAACAACAATCCTGAAATCTGTTGGTATCATAGCAAGTACAAGGAACAAGCTAGAAAATGTCAACAACCGTGCAGCTTCAGGTTGCGAAAAGCACCCAAACAAAATTTTCAAAGAGCCGAACTGTAAAGGCGGCTGACAGTCGGAACCAACACTCAAGCCGCTTATACATCAGAGACACGGACAATAATCTAACATTTTTAGTTGACACAGGTGCAGACGTATCCATCATTCCGCATAAGCTATTTCCACACGACGTCAAGAAATCAGTATATAACTTAGCAGCAGCTAACAACATCACTATCACCACCTTTGGTTTTAAGCTCTTGAGAGTCAACTTAGGTTTAAGACGAGAGTTTGTACATCAGTTCGTTCTCGCAGCCATCGATAAACCAATAATAGGAGCAGATTTTCTAAAAAAATTTGGGTTAATGGTAGATCTTCGAAACAAGCAGTTAGTAGACTCAGTCACCAAACTTAAAGCCAAAGCAACCTGCATACATGTCAGTACACCTACACCGCGAAGTTATATAATCACAAACGAATACGAAAATATTTTGCGCAATTACCCATCCTTAACTAGTCCACCAGATACACCAGATACACCAGATACAAAATCAGTTAAGCACAATGTCTGTCATCATATAAACACGAACGGTCAACTACCATTAGCGCGTCCAAGACGGCTAGATTCAAACAGGCACAAAGCAGCGCAGTTAGAGTTTGAACACATGTTAAAACTCGGAATTTGTCGGCCATCATCTTCTCCCGTTTCCTCACCATTGCACATGGTAAGTAAAAAGGACTCGGAAGATTGGAGACCATGCGGAGATTATAGGCAAATTAATGCAGCCACTATCCCGGACAGATACCCGATCCCGCACATACACAATTTCTCAGCAAACCTTCACGGATGTAATTTTTTTTCTAAAATCGACCTCATTCGCGCCTACCATCAAATACCAGTAGCAGATGCAGATATATATAAAACAGCAATAACAACTCCGTTTGGTTTATTCGAGTTCACCAGAATGCCATTCGGATTGCGCAATGCAGCGCAAACGTTCCAACGACTGATGAATGAAGTGGTTAAAGGAATGGACTTCATTTTCGTGTATATCGACGACATACTGGTGGCGAGCAAAAATGCACAACAACACAAAGAACATTTAGAGCTACTTTTCCAACGACTAACTGAATACGGAATAAACATAAAACCAGCCAAGTGCACCTTCGGGACAACCGAACTTAATTTCCTCGGACACCACATCACACCAGATGGAATTCTGCCAGCGAAAGAAAAAGTGGATGCCATCCTCAAACTAACACAACCAAGTTCCATAAGGCAGATTCAAAAATTTATCGGCATGGTAAATTATTACCACCGTTTTATGCCGAAACTTGCAGAATTGTCAACAGTAATTCACGAACACTTAAGCTATCTGCTTAAGCAACAAACGAACAAGAAATACTTCTCATGGCCCGAAAAGTGCCAAAAAGCTTTTGACGAAATAAAACAGGTCTTAGCAAAAGCCACCTTACTAGTGTATCCTCTCGACAACGCACTTCTAAGTATAACAACCGATGCCTCGAATACAGCAGTAGGAGCAGTACTTCAGCAATTGGATAACAATATGTGGAAGCCATTGGGCTTCTTTTCAAAAAAGCTAACTCCAGCCAAAAACAAATATTCAACATTCGACCGTGAGCTCTTAGCTATGTATTCAGCAATCAAGCATTTTAGGTATTTAGTCGAGGGACGGCACTTTATATTATTCACTGACCACAAACCTCTAGTAACAGCACTAAAAACAAAATCGGAAAAAAGCCCACGCCAATCAAGGCATTTGGACTACGTAGGCCAATACACAAATGATATTAGACATGTGAAAGCAAAGACAACGTAGTGGCAGACATTTTGTCTAGAACAGAACAAATCAATGTAACACAATTCGATTGGTCCAAAATCGCAGAGCAACAAGGCACAGACGAAGAGCTGCAAAGCCTCATTAAAGGATCAAATACAAGAAAGTTCCAACTAAAGAAACTAACTCCTGCAGGCACGAATCAAGAAATATGGTGCGACATAAGCACACACAAAAATCGACCATATATACCAAGCGAACTTCGGAAAGACATATTTGACCGACTACATGGATTGTCACACCCAGGTATCAGAGCCACGCGCAAACTCATAACATCAAAATACTTTTGGCCAAACATAAACAAGGACGTAAACAGCTGGGCAAAATCGTGCATATCCTGTCAAAAAGCAAAAGTACATACACAAACCAAATCGAAATTCGGTCAATTCTCCGTATCATCTGAAAGATTCGAACATATCCACATGGACATTGTCGGGCCATTGCCACCTTCTAAAGGGTACAATTATATTCTTACAATAATAGTCAGATATACACGTTGGGCCGAAGCTTACCCCATCCGAAATATATCGGCAGAAACCATAGCTAAAACATTCGTCACAAAGTACGTATGCCAATTTGGAGTACCACTGAAAATCACTACAGATCGCGGAACACAATTTGAATCTACACTATTCCAGGAAATCACAAACCTACTCGGGTCACACAGAACTCGCACGACTGCCTATCATCCACAGGCCAACGGAATAGTTGAACGATTCCATCGACAACTGAAAGCGTCCTTGATGGCAAGAAATAACACCACCCATTGGAGCGAAGAATTACCACTAATAATGCTAGGCATAAGAACTACCGTTAAAGAGGATTTGGGATGTTCACCAGCCGAACTAGTCTACGGACAAGCTCTTAGACTACCAGGAGAATTTGTAGCAGAAACACAAAAAGACGACTATCTAGACGTTTCCAGTTACGTGAAGCAGTTGAAAGAACAAATGCGAAAGATCAAACCCACGCAAACCCGAGAGAACAAGCAAGCCAACACATACGTTCCAAAGGCATTAGACAGTTGCGGTTATGTTTGGATACGAATTGATAAAGTACGTAAACGGCAAAAATAATTCCATCTCAATAGATCGACTCAAACCTGCATACATTCTCAATGAGGGAGAGCCAGAAATTTCTAGTGTCGCTTCGCTGGGAGGGGAGTAATGTAGCGACCGCGACGATCTTAAAGCTACAGAATCAATCGACTACATGAAACTACAAATATCGAACGCATGTACCTAACGAATCTAACGCGCGCACCCTAAGGCACACACCAAGATATCACTTCCTTTTTATGATAGTAAGAAAAGAGAAAAGAACAGAGTTTTGTCAAGACCAACCTCGCTGGCAGTAATCTCGGTAACGCGTGTCAAATTCGAAATCACATTGTTTGTACTTAGTTATAATTAATTACGAATAGGATATATAAAGTTAAAGTTGTGAATTGGATTTAAATTAGTAATATAGCGAGTAAAGTTGAAAGAGGTCTTTTCATTTGACTAACCGTCCATCAAAGGCCCTACACACCCTTATCGCGTTCTTGTAAGTCACAGCCGACTGCTTCTGACTAAGAAGCTTTGAGAACGGGGTAGAAGGTGTATCCCCGTCGGGTTTAATTTCTTCTACCAGTGTCTCTTTTTTGACTGTGTTTTATGAACACGGATTGTCCGATGCGGTTTCTAATGGAACAGCAAACTCTTCTGGATTGGTTTCCGTGCGAGGAAATCGCAGCACCTTGTTGGGTCCCTCAACAATACAGTTTTTGGCTAGGAAATCATTTCCTAGCGGCTTGTCGTCGGAAATACCTGGGATGTCTTTTACCTCCTGAAAGTTGCAAGGTAATTTCCTTTTTAGCATGAAGTTTACTTGGCAACTTCCTAAGGTTTTCCGGTGCCAAAGGGGCTTTGAAGCGTTAATTTCTTGTTGGGATTTATTAGCTCGCGAGATTTGATAGCTGTTTTCTTAATTATACGGATCTCAGCGCCGGTGTCCACTATTAGCTGGGCCTGACCATTTAGACTTATGTCTAGAGGAAGTCTGGCGGTGGGCACACTGAAGTCGGGCGGCTGAGAAGACCCTTGTTTGTTGCTGGTAGGGTTTATAGTCGAGCCGGGGAGTTTTGGGTCGACTCTTTGTCGTTTCCCTGCTTTTTATCCTCCCATTTTTGTTTTTTTCGACGTTCGTCGATCTTGTGTTCGCGGCGCCCACATAAATCACATTTTTGTCTTATATTAAAGACTCTAGGACCTTTGCTATTGTTCGTGTCTGTCCGTGGCGGACTGTTATGCGGTCCTCGTGTAAAACGAGTTGCAAACTGTGCTTGCCTATTCCGACAGTCGCGAATGTCATGCCCGTATTTTCTGCAGTTAGAGCAGAAGGGGGTGTTTTTGCGTTTTAGACACTCCGTGTCACCTCCGCTTCTGGCAGAAGTTACAGGTGATTTTTTGTAACAGATTCTGTGTATCCGGTTGTCTAGAATCCTTTCATGGATATGGCGGGCGTAGTGGTTTGGTTGAGCAGGTACATAAGGTGGATTATTAAACTGCCTGGGCTCTTGTGCTCGTGGTGATGCATACATGGGCGACTGTGGTGGTTGATTGTAAGGAGTTCGGCTAAAAGCTCGAACTCGAAGACTTGGATCTATTGGTGCCATTGGAGATGGCTGTTGTGTTAATGGCGTTTGGACGAAAACTGTGCCTGCTTGTAGCTTTTCCATATCTAACGCCTTTTGTATCAGCTGCTCTAGATCATTTTCTACCAGAGTGAGGAGGTACTGGCATAGGTGGGGATTGTCCACTCCACTTTTGAGGGCATTTTTGGTGAAATCCGCCAACTGTGTCTTCAAAGCTGGGGCTGCCGTTGCTCCGTACTTCAGTAGCGCTGCCTCGTTGCAAAGCATCAACAACTGCTTCACTCTTGTTGTGAAAGCAGTGAGAGTTTCCAACGAGTTTTGCCTCATTGTGATCAGTTTGTTGACCAATTCTTGGTATGACTCTCGTGGTAGATAGGTTCTGTTCAGGCGTTCCTTCACCTCACTAAAAGTAGTTGGAACATCCGAAGCAAACAGATGATAGGCATCGCCACAAAGCCTTGTGGGCAGGATATGTAGGAAGGCTGCTTTTTCTTCCTCACTTAAACAATGTAGGGCCTGTTTGCAACAGCCAATAAATGTTTGCAGCTCACGACCTAACTGTGGGGCATTTTCACCCGAAAACAGAGGAACTAGTTGTGCCTTGAGCTTTGCATAGTCTACCATTGTGATTATTTTTTTAGTTAATCTTTTGTAGGGTAGTCTACTGTTGCCTTTTTGGGTTTCAGGGCTTGGTTCTGGACTGGAATCCGTGAAGGATACTTCTAGCCAGCCACTGGGGAGGTTTTCAGCCGTAGTCTCGTAAGAGGGATCACTACCTATGTCACTGTCACTTTCAGCGCTTACAACTACACTGGCTGAGCTCTTATCTAAACCTAGTGAATCGCTCTGTATCTTTTTTAAATTTTTCGATCTGTGTCAGCCTCTGCTCTCTGCCTTGACTTAATCTGTGGTCAAGAGCGTTGCAGTGCGTGACCGTGAGCTTATCGGATTCCCGTGCCTTCTCTAATAACTTTTCTAAAAATTTATCTAGACTTAATTTACAACTGGGTGACCAGTTAAAATGGTACCGCTTCGAAGGCGAACTCCTGCTGTTTCTTGCTGTGGGGTAAAGATGAGTTGTGCTGGCTACCTGATTGGGTTGGGTTGTCTTCTGAGGCGTTGTGTGAATTCTCACCTGGGGATTGCTCCGCGTCGGATGAAGGTGTAGAGTTTTCCTCTTGCATGTACGTCCCGCGTTGTCCAAAAGGGGCTTCCAGCCTTCTTGGAGTATTCCCTTCTGGAATAGTTTTTGCTACTAGGGGGGCTTCTGTCGTCTTAATTCCCTTGGCTGAGATAGACAGGGGGCTTTTGCCGACTTCGAGATCCCTTTCAATCCTGGAACGAAGTTTTTCTTTTATATCTTCTGTTTGCTGCCAGGGGGGCACTAAGCCTACTTATTTCCCCTCGATATGGTTGAAAGGGGTACTTAAAGCCTTCTTCGAAATCCCCTTCAACCCAGGAACAATGGTATCTTCCTTCTGGAGTTGGTTTTGAGTGGGGCTGTCTTCGTTATCCTCCTTCTTCCTGCTGCCTGTAGAGCGCCTTAGGTTGGTGAATGCAGTTCATCGTTGATTCGGTTTCATTTTAATGGGGTGAGCGCTTGCTCGCCTGGAGCAGAGGTGCCTATAGATAAGATCTACCCCGAGCGTTGGGGGTGACGTGGCCTTATAGCTTGGCTAGTGTCACAGGTTCCCCGCAGATTCGTGTAGGACCAAGGCTTTTCAAGCGTTTACGATCGTTTAACTTGACCAAGCTTCCTTGATCCTACCGGCTGCGCCAATTTGGTTGTATACCAATGTGGTTATTATGTAGATTTATAAGAGTACTCACTGTTACTTGTTTTCACCTCGGCGTTGACTGATGCTTTTCCTAATCCGGGAGGTATATTCAACTACACAAAGGTTCTCATATAATTTTCTTTTATTGAAACCTCACTTTTGTTTTTACAAACTTCCTAAAATAGAACTTAGGTAAATTTTTCTTAACAAAACAAAACTAAATGCGTAACTTTTCCATTTTTTTTTGAACTTTTCTCAAACTTTAACTTTTCACTAGGTTTACTGAATTTTTTAATCGTCCTAACCAAGCGCTTAAGCGTGCCTTGATTGAATTTTTATTTTTCTTTTTCTTTCTTTCATTTTACAAACTTAAAACAAAACCGCCTACGAGAACAAAAATCTACTGTTGTTACTTAATATTTTTTCTATCGCGCCGCCCGTGGTTAACCCGACAAGAACCAAAAAAATCGAATTCTACTGATCAAGAGCCGTTGTTCAGGGTAGAAAATGCTTAATTGCATTTTCTTACCCTGAGAAAATTTTTCGATTAATTCTGAACTTGTTCAAACATGTCCAGAATTATTTGCTTCGGACGGTGGCTTCAAAAAATGTAATTTTACACTTTTAAAAACATCAGCCACCGTCCCGTCGTTTGAAATCGCGACGCGCATAAACATATGCATTTATGCGGCGCGCGTTTCTTATCTTGAAAAAAGCTTTTTACGTTATATGTATGTATGTATGTACGTATGTATATACATATTGTATTTTTCGCGGCAAATCGTACTGAAGGTTAGATTTGCCTTTTGATTTATTTTTTGATTAAATTGTTTGAGTGGCGAAATTTTTAAGTAAGACGACTTGGGTTGTAAACTGAAACTTTTGTTTTTCCCAAGTCGTTTTATGGGAAAAATTTTATGAGTTGTGTGGAATGTGAAGGAAATTGCATCAGCAATTTCCTTCACATTCCACACAACTCATAAAATATTCACCTTTTTGGAAAATAAACTAATCATGTTTTGTGCATGATTAGTTTATTTCAATTTCTGATTTCTGATTTTCTTTTTTAAATGCCCAACTTGAGGTTTTTCAGATATATAGGGCTTATTAATTATTTTTTGGAAAACTTTACATGTTAGGTTCTAAGGTTTTATATATCTACATATTTATACATATATGTACATATGGTACATGTATGTACCTAGGTTTTTTATATATAACACTTTCCCACGACGTGAAAAATCGTACGTGGGAATGTACAAAAAGTTTAGACGCAGTGCATATGCATGAAATGTGATATGCACTTGTGTCTTGTAGAAATAATATTTTTAAGTCGACCGACGGCAATAATTGTACGTATGTATGTACCTGCTATGGGGTTTTTTAATTTTTAAAGACGTATGCATGTATATACATACGATCAGGTTTGATGGATTTAGAAAAAGAAACTGTATGTATTTATAGTGCATGCAGATAATTTAGCGGAAAAGCCGTATGTAGGTATGTATGTACATAGTACTGCATGTAGGTAAGTATACATGCCATGTGAACGGAATGTCTGACTGATAACAAAATGCAATTTATGCTAAATTGCATTTTGTTGCAGTACGTAAATGCATTTTTAAATGCAAATGAAATTTAAATTAAATTGAAATAAGATATTTTTGATTTTCAGGGTCAATTTGTAGTACGCCAATATATTGCATAGGGCAAGATATTGGCGTATTGACTTTATGGCTGTGATTCTGGTCAATAGGCACCCGGGTCACAACATCCCTCCCTCTGGGGAAAAGAACGTTTTATGCTTTCTGGTATAAAACTTTCTTTCTCGACAGCTATGCTAAATTCTAAATATTGAGAAGCAACAGTATAATAATTGGCTGTAAATGATTAAAAAAAAATTATAAGATATAGTAAAACTAATAAATATGAAATAAGTGCCGTAAGTAATCACTAGGTTTAAACAAATTTCCTTACTCATATATATATCCCTTTACAATTTATTATTTTCATTGATTATAATTAAAAAACTAGTTTTATTTCTTATATGAAACTATTATTGTATTCTAGCCACAGTGTTGGCTTTTTTGTTTGTTTTCTTGATACCATATTTATTTATATTTATGTTATTATGACATTTATATTTACTATTTATTTACCTTACATATAAAAAAAATGGTACCGTTATATACAATTTTTTATTTATTTTAATATTTCTTCCTTATTTGTGTTAATCTATAAATTCCAATGAAAAAGAAAAACGGTAGTTCAATTACTAAAAGTATTTAAAAAAAACAAATTTCAGGCCTTTTTCCCTTTTAATTTTATTCAAACATTTTACATATACAGGGTGTCCCGTAAGTCGACGTCAAGCTAGAATCGGGTGGTAGACCAAATCACAACAGTTACCAGAAAAATATAAAAAAAATCTAAGTCATGTATTTTTCAAATTATAGACATTTCTTTTGTTTTCGAGAAAATGTGCACTCTATGACGGTTTTTTAGCTCCTGTTGCTACAAATCTTTACTTCTTTTCAATTTTATTTTTCTTGTGTAATCCCGAATAGTGCTTATGTAACCTGCTGCTTTAAAATCTAAGCCTACTGTTTCAGCTTGGAAGAAAAAGTCACATCTTGCCGAACCAAGAATAGAAAATTAATATTTCATCCAACTTTAACTGACTGTAATGAAAAAAAATGTACTACGCCAGTATGAACATCTTTTGTAAATAATAAATCGTAGCATCCAAATAATTGGTGTTTAATTTTAAACTTAAGGAAAATTTGTCCTAAATTTAACATAAAGTTAGCATCTCTAACTTGAAAGCGTCACTATCTGTCTCACTGACTCTCCGTCTCACTCAAACAAGAATTTTAAACTTACCATCTTACGGCAAGCTTTGGGTATACTAGAATCATTTTTAGTAGGTAAAAAGAACTTTTTCGAAACTGGGTTACTTAAAAAAAAATTTTTTTTCCGTAATCTAAGAAATATTGTAGCAAGTGTTATACCATTTTAGAATCCTTATTAAATGCGTCAACTTTTAAAGTTACTTGCCAAACTGACGTAGTACATTTTTTTTTTCATTACAGTCAGTTAAAGTTGGGTGAAATATTAATTTTCTATTCTTGGCTCGGCAAAATGTGACATTTTCTTCCAAGCTGGAACAGTAGGCTTAGAATTTAAAGCAGCAGGTTACATAAGCACTATTCGGGATTACATAAGAAAAACAAAATTGAAAAAAAGTAAAGATTATTAGCAACAGGATCTAAAAAACCATCACAAGGTGTACATTTTCTCGAAAACAAAAGAAATGTCTATAATTTGAAAAATACATGACTTAGAATTTTTTTTATATTTTTCTGGTAACTGTTATGATTTGGTCTATCACCCGATTCCGGCTTGACGTCGACTTACGGGACACCCTGTAAATATATTTTTTTTGACCTTTCATTATTATTTTACTTCGTACTATTTTGAATACCTATTACATAATTTCGTTTTTAATTTTGTTGTTGCTTAGAAGTTTTTTTTTTTGCTTTATTTGATTTTTAGGAGATGTAGGTATTGAAAATTTAGAGGATAGAAAAGGTTATTGTGTTAGGCTTTCTCCGTTATAGTTTGGGTATCTTGTACTTTCCGATTGGAAGCATGAGTCCACGGGATATGTATATGCTAAGGCTAACATATGTTTTATATATATTCTAGCATTAATTGGAGAAAAGTTTTAAGTCATTGTTATGGACTCTTTTATTTTTATTATTTATTTTCACCGTGGAGTTCTCAGGAGAATTGATTTCTATAATCACTTATGGACCTATTCAGAATGGTGAGAATTTGTTATCTGTCACTCTGCTTTTTAACAAGATTTTGTCCCCAATATTGAAGGTTTTTTGGGGGTAGAATTTTTATCGTACTGAAGTTTTGATTTCTCTTTGTTGGCCATGGCTATGTCTTTCGCAGTTTTATAGCTGTGTTGTAGACGTGCTTTTAAATCGTTTGCATAATTAACGTAATTATAGCAAACGGTCGGAGATCATTTTAGATTGTTTGGTATTTCGGCTGGGAATCTGTACAGGAGTTCGCGTGGAGTATAATTTGTACTCGAGTGAGGGGTGGTATTATAGACAAACATGGCATATGGACTCCATGTATCCCAGTCTTGAGGATCTTTCGCTACATAAGATCTGAGGTGTTCTGCTAAAGTTCTATGACTTCTCTCCAATGCACCATTTGTTTGAGGGTGATATGGAGTAGGTTTGAGCCTTTTGATCTTTAGCAGTTTGGATACCTCGGCGAACATGCCACCTATGAGGTTAGATCCCTGATCTGTTAGGATACTTTCTGGCTTGCCATGTTGACAAACTATTGTTGTCATGAAGGCTTCCGCTAATGTCTTAGATTCAGTGTTGACTATGGGAATAGCCTCAGAGAATTTGGAAAGGTCGTCTTGAAATGTAAGGATGTATTTATTTCCAGAATGGGAAATTGGGAGAGGTCCCACAACATCTAGGTACACTAGTAAGGTTTTGAGCTTATGCTTGACATTTTCATAGGAATCTTAAGATTTCTGGATACTTTGTTTACTTGACAAAGTTTACATTTCCTTACATATCTCACAACATCGTCTGACATGCCAGGCCAATAGAATTGTTTTTTAATTCTTTTAAATGTACGGGAGACACTCTGATGGCCTCCCGTTGGTAAAGAATGGAAATCTTTTAGAACTTGTTCAATATCACTGCTGCTGGATAAATACTTTATGGAATCTTGATGGAGTTTTATATATATTTGTTGGTTAACGAAGACCTTGGTAAAAATGTTTTTAATAGTTGATAAATTTTGTTGGTCTAATACTGGGAAGGAGATATTTATTTGAATTAACAGATTTGCTTCTGTATATGAGCAGATCTCAGTTAAAAGCTTTTCAATGTCTAATCTATCTCTTTGAGATCGGCAAGGTAAATTGACTTTTGAAATGATTACTGTGGAGTCTTTCTTCCTAAAGAAGTTCAGTTCGTTTTCTAATAGTGGAGGTTTGTCTGAAAGATTTAGTTTAGACTTTAGTACTCTTTCAAGTTCTGTATCTTGCATTGGCAAGATAAAAAATTTGGGATGAGCACTTTTAGTAGAAAGTAATGGGAAATTGGTCTCAGTTGGCTTGATTTCTGGTTACCACATTTACATAGGTGGTGGTTTCCGTGTTTTTTTTCGAAATTTTCTGGGATAGATCTACTGAGAGCGTCTGCATTTGTGTTGAGCTTTCCAGGTTTATGGACTATTTTATAGTCATATTCCTCGAGACGTATTCTCCATCTCATTAGTCTTGAGGAATGATCCTGTAGATTCATCAGCCATACTAATGGTTTATGGTCAGTTATGATGGTAAACTGTCTACCATAAACGTATGGCCTGAATTGCTCAACAGCGAAAACAATTGCCAAAAGCTTCTTTTCGATTGTTGAGTAACGAGTCTCTGCACCATTGAGAACTCGACTCACATAGGCGATTGGATGATCTGCTCCGATGGCGTAGTCACTGGCATCGGAAGTGACAAACAATTCTTTGTCGAAATCCAGATAGGAATAAATTGGTGCTGATATTAATATGTTTCGTAATTCGCAAAATGCTTCATCGCAGATTGCATCGAACTTGAAAGGTGTGTCCTTCTTCAGACGGTTAGTAAGAGGTTTCGCAATTTTAGAAAAATTGGGAATAAAGCGGCGATAATAGCCGACGAAACCAAGGAAGGCTTTGATATCCTTTTCCTTCTTGGGTCTAGGATAAGATTGAACTGATTTAATTTTTGCCGGATCTGGCTTGACTCTATTTTCAGTAATGATGTGCCCTAGATACATTATTTCCTTTCTAATGAAATGGCACTGGTTGTAGTTTTAAATTGAAATCCCGAAGGCGGTTAAATACGTTTGCGAGCCTATTATTATGGTCTTTAAGTTTGTATCTATGGACTACAATATCGTCGATGTATTCGAAACAGTAAATACCTTGGAGTCCGGAAAGGGCATTATTCATGGCACGTTGAAAGGTTGCGGGCGCACCTTTTAATCCAAATGGCATACGGTTAAACTCGTAATGACCATAAGGAGTGCTAAACGCAGGTTTTGCTCTATCCTTCATGTCCATGCGAATTTGGTGAAATCCACTGGCGAGGTCTAGTGTCGTGAAATATTTGGACTTACCCAATTGATGTAATATGTCTGTAATATTAGATAATGCATAAGCGTCGCCAATAGTAATGTCAGTTACTCGGCGGAAATCTACAACGACTCGCCATTTTTTGTTCCCATGCTCATCCGGCTTTTTGGGAACTAGAAGTAGGGGTTAATTCTGGGGGCTATTTGAAGGGCTTATTATCTCAGAATCCAACATTTCATTTATTTGCCGAGTAATTTCTTTCCGGCTTGTTTCTGGAAGTCTGCACGGTTTAGTGTATATGTGAGGTTTATTTGGGACTGTTTCGATTTTGTGCTCGGTTGCATTTGTAAATGTTAGGAAATCCCCATCTAAGTAGAAGAGATCGTTGAAATCCTTGCAAATTTTCCGAATACTCTCGGCTTCTTCCAAATTACTGTGATCTAATTTAATCAGGGTGTGCAGTTTTTTTATTCTGCCCTAATTGGATCTCTGTTGGAATTCAGAGAGATGCAATCGAAGTCGGTAAGGTCATGGTCAGTTCGACGTCCTGCTCATTCGTGGTGAGGACTAGAACTTTTGCCATTCCTTGTGATGGGTTGACTATGGTATTACCTATGAACAACCCTGGCTTTACCTCTTTTTTAAAATATACTTATTCCGTAGTTGACGAAGTAGTCGGGATTTGAATTATCGACTCAGAGCGAGCGGGTATTGTAGTAATTTTACTACGCAAATTATTTGATTTGTCTTGGTTTTTATTGGATTCTAGAATTGGGTTCGTATTCTGTGAAATATTTGTTTTGGGATGGTCTTCTTGTTTGGTGTTTATTGCTTTTGAAGTAATCGGTGATTTATTGATGTTAATATCTTCATTGTTTTTATTAGTTAATAGTTTCCTTTCTATATACAGAAGGTTTTTTGATTCAGACTTCTTGTCTGTGTTATTATACCTGATATATGTATTTGGATAATCTGAGCGATATTGCTCTATAGGATAGGATGAATTACATTGCTTCACTTCTAAGGAAATATAATTGTTTTTGTAATTGATACAAGCATTGTATTTGGACAAGAAGTCGTGGCCAATTAGGCCGTCATATGCTAAGGCTGAGTTTTTCCCTATTGTTTGGAAGAGATGTTCTATTACAAAATTATTGTTTGATGGATCTGACATTATTGCCAGTATCAATCCTTCTGTAGTCGTAGTGTCCGTAAATAGAGTATTTACCTTGCATATTGCATCTTTATAGTATGTGCTGCCTGCTTTCAAGGTATTGAACTTTAATAAACTGATTTCCGCTCCTGTGTCGATGAGCTAGATATAGCTAGAGAGATATTAATGGATTTGGGGCTAATATAATTGGTATTTTCAGTTTAAGGGAATCATTTAATAGTTTTGATATATTTAATTCGGATTGTGTGGATGTCGGCTTTGGTTCGGATTTGCGAGGGGCTGCCGTCTAATTCCTCTCGCTTTGATTTGTTTTGCGAATTGGTGAAGAATATTCTTGGATTTTGTATGTGTTCTTTATTTGTTCTTGTTTCGTTTTGTGGTTGTATTGTTGAAGAAGGGGGATTTTTTCGGGTGAAGTTGACCTCTTTTTGGGGTATTGTAATTTTATTGGGAATTTCTGTTCGATTTCTGAAGTTTTGGGCAACCGGATTTGTATTTTGTTTGTAGAAATTCCCATGGTTTGCTATTCTTGCCCTGCATACTTCTAGGGTATGTCCTAATTTATGACAATACCTGCATGTAGTGGTGGGGTTGTTAAAGGTATCCCTTTGCTTAGTTGGATTGCTTTGGTTCAGATTATTCGAAAAATTGCTATTTGGGATTGGCCTTGTACGAATGTTTTGTGGACAATTTGGTGCTAAATGGCCCTGCGTCCTGCATTTGTAACAAAACGGGCTCTGCACTTGTGCTGATTGTGCAGTGCGAGAAGAGTTTGTTGACAATTTTGTTGCCTTTGATTCTAGGCGTAATGCTTGCTCACCAATATATGACGTTATGGGCTTTAATGATCTATTTTCGTGGAGTTTGGCTAGAGTTTGCAGTTGCTCACTTATTAATCCGTCTTCAATCGCTCTAATAGCTTGTTTTTCGTTATACTTTATTAGAGAATTTATTAATATTTTAACCGTCGTATATGAATGGGTGGCTTCATTTAATTGAGCGTGTGTTATATTTATTCGTTTTAGGAATTCCTTGACAGGCTCTCCTGTTCTTTGGCTTGTGTTTTGGAGTTTTGATTGGACTACTGACTTTTCTAATTTTTCTTCGAATGTTTCGAGTAGTATTTGCTTCAAATCTGACAATCTGCTTGTATCATTGTACTTAAGAACATTGTAGGCATCTTCAAATAGCTTACTTTTAATTATTGAAAACAGGGTTGTTGGGTCAGTATTGGGATAAACCGATTGATGTCATCGCAACATGACACGAATTTGTGGAGGTCTTTTGGATCGCCGTTAAAATTTGGTATTAACGATTTAATTTCTGATAGGGAAATATGTGATCTTTTAATTTCTGTGCTTTCATTGTGAAAGTGTGATGAATTATTTCGTGTGTCATGTTGGTAATTAGGGAAGCGGGTATCTAGCTGTTCTTGGATAGCAATTACAGCTTCTTCATATTCTGCTTCTGTTTTACAGAAGACATCATCGGAAATTATTTGTTCTCTAAGTCCTATGACGTAGATTGTGTTTGGAATGTATTATTGAGCTCCTCGAATTCTGCTCAGTGTTTATTCAGAATATTTAGTTTTTGATCTAAATATGTTCTGCTTGCCGTAGGTAAGATATCTGGGTTTAATGACATCACTCGTGTAATTGATTTAAGTTTGGTATCTAGACTTCATTTTGTGGACCATCCGTTTCCTTATTAGCTTCTGTAACTTGTGTGTTGACTTGAATTCTACACGAAGCTCTGGGTGATGGAATATGAAAGGGGTTTTGCTGGTTCGCAGTACTTTCCGAGATTGATTTCAATCGTTCGGGAAGTGTTACTTTCGTTAGCTTGTACCAGTCCTGAGTTTTGTCTGAGCACGATTCTTTAAAATAATCGTGATCCTCCGTGAAGTCTTTATATTTAATTATTTCTTCGTCTGTTACTTCGAAGGCATTCCATATTTCTTCGAGTTGTTGTAATTTATTGTTTACAAAGGGTGGGTGCGCTTCGCTTTACCGGCTTGGTGATAAGCCCCTAGTATTTGCCTAATTGCACTGTTTTTTTCTATTTGGGATGAGCAAAGCTCATCGAACGAATTGGCTTCTTCAGTCATTATATATTTTTAAAGTAACAGACGGAAAAATTAGTACAAGTATGATTTAGAGTTTTTTAATATTAGGAATGTCCGTTTCGTGCTTCGATTTGGTTGATCTAGGGGGAACTATGGAAGATATGACAAAATTGTATGGAGCAAGTAAAAGTCAGCTAATTACAGGACAAACGTTTTCGTTTCCCAACAGCAATAACCAGGGAATCAGTTTGTTATGTTCGATAATTATGTTTTAATAACAAGAGAGAGAGAGGAAGAAAAACAAATTTGTAAACTGTGATTTATGGGGAAAATACAGTGATAGGTAAGTTGAAAATTAGTTGGATTTGTTGGGTGGAGAGGAGGAGCCTGTATTAAAAAAAAAGGAATTTTCTAATTATTGTGAGAGAAGAGATAAATAATAAAAAAAATTTAAATGACCTAGGAATTTCAATCTATTAACTATTTGTTTGTTAAATTCAATAAATGAATAGCTGTAATTAACTATTAAATAATTACGTAATATTTATTCATTGAGTTGTTCTTATTTATGTAGTTATATCACTTGTGGTTTTGTCTGTCATGTTGTTATGAATGTTATGCGTGAAAATTGGGATGAGATAGGTAAGTCGACAGAAAATTGAAATTGTGTTATATGTATTATTGCCATTCTTCTGATTGATTGAAGGGATGTGTAGGAATTGGGAGTTGCTAATATGAAATTTTTGTTGTTGTTGTAAATGTTCAATTACTGAAATAAAATGGATTGTAGTACAAATCGCTGCTTCCTACCAAAATCTTTCCTCTGATCAACAGGCTTATGAAGCTCTATTGCAGGGGATCGATTATTGATTTAGCAGCAAGTTCACGAAGCCTTACCGCAGAGGTCGCTTCGTGGGGCAGCGTATTTGCACACACAACAACCGCAAAAATAAATACTTCCTACAAATTTATAAATATCAGCACATATTTCTAGATATATATGTGAAAAAGCAAAAGGAAAAAATTCTTGTCTACCGTATATTTTAATCCAAATTGTAATTTTTTATGTTGAGGATTAGTTGCGTCGTACGTCCTGGCTGACATCTTCTTGGAGTTGAAGATGTTGGTGGAGAGTGTGCGTAAAAGTTGGAAGTTTTATAGTTGTTGCTTGGATTAGCCTGGTTGATGAATTGTAGCGGCTTTCCTTCCTTCCTTCATTATGAAACGTCTTAAGTGAGGCAGGGTTGAAGCCTAGCAACTTTCCCACGTTGGAGTGCTATGGCAGTCTAAACAACTGTATTATCTCCTCTAAGTACCCTGTATTAAGGGTACCCGGGCTTATGCTAAATGCATTTTGTTGCAGTACGTAAATGTATTTTTAAATGCAAATGAAATATTAATTAAATTGAAAATAAAATATTTTTGATTTTCAGGGTCAATTAGTAGCAAGCCAATATATTGCATAGGGCAAGATATTGGCGTATTGGCTTTATGGTTGTGATTCTGGTCAATAGGGACCCGGGTCACAACAGTTCTACGGCCCTCCATATCTGCATGGAAACCAATGCATATGGCCCCCGCCTTATAAAAAGAGTGCTCAGTGTAACGAAGAAAGAAAGGCATCGGCCTTTCCTGTAACTGTATCAATGGAAGATGAAGACAGTTCAATTACCTTTATACAAAGGTAAAATCACAAGAACTCCTTCTGCAAGCTACACCGGGTGGTTGGATATATTCTACGATTTATCAAAAGAAGTAAATGACTAGGTGATAAACTCATGAAGGGAAGGTCACTTACTGCTAAGGAGATGGATGATTCATTATTCTTCATCGTAGGTAAAATGCAAGAAAAAGAATTCAAGGAAGATATTCACCATCTACAACGATACAATGAGGTTGAGAAAAGAAGCTCATTGGCGACTCTATCGCCGTTTTTAGACGATAGAGGTATCTTACGAGTAGGACATATGACATATGACGCAAAACATCCTATGTTGCTGCCCTATGCACACGAATTAACCATATGCTTAATGGTCGATACGCATCGAGAAAACTGCCACATCTGCCCACAGGGGTTACTATCCAAAACAAGACAGCGGTTTTGGTCTATTAAAGGAAAGACTCGCGTGCTGTAGTACAACATTGCGTCAACTGCGCAAGAAGCAAACCACAATTGCTAACACAAATAATGGGCAACCTACCACCATTGAGAGTTCAACCAGCCTGGGCATTCATCAACTCAGGCGTTGATTTCTGTGGTCCTGGCTCTGGGTTCACTACAAAATAAGACGCAAGCGACCGCATAAAGCCTATATGGCAGTGTTTTGTTTCTTTGCCACAAAGGCTGTACACCTGGAAGTAGTGAGCGACCTTTCAACCGACGCTTTCATTGGAGCATTAAAACGATTTATTAGTAGAAATACTGTACTGTAGAAATATATTCTGTGATAACGCCACAAATTTTGTAGGCGCAAAAAATCAATTAGCAGAACTGAAGGATCAGATATATTCAGACCCAGCTCAGGAGAAAATAACATCATTTTGTACCAACAAGAATCTCGATTTTCATTACGTTCCACCAAGAGCCCCACACTTCGGTGGGTTGTGGGAGGCTGCAGTCAAGTCAGCCAACCACTTGATACAACAAAGCATCTCACAGCATCGCTCACATATGAGGATTTGGAAACTGCAATTATAGAAATAGAAGCAATCCTCAATTCACGTCCTGTGACAGCAATGTCTTCAGATCCAGATGACCTCACAGCACTCACTACTGGGTACTTTTTAGTAGGGGAACCACCCCAGTAGATGTTCAACCTATTGAGACACTGAAAGGTAGTATCTTAGCTCAAGCAGCAATTCTGGAAACGTTGTTCAGTCGAATAGTTGCATGAGCTTCAAAATCCTTTCAAGTGGAAGCAAGTATCCCAATATGTTAAGCCAGGGACAATAGTTGTGATAAAAGAAGACAATGCACCAGTAATGAAATGGTCTTTAGGGAGGATTGTAGAAGTACACAAGGGCGACGGCGGCCGAGTACGGGTAGCCGACGTGCGTAATTCAACAAATGTATTCCAATGTGCAATCCATAAGCTGCTCCCCCCCCCCCCCCCCACAAGTAACAATTTAAATGCTGTTTAGTTTTACTCAGGTTTTATAATTATTTTATTAAGGTTTTGAACTTGCTAAATAGTTTTATGGTGATTGTAAGTCATGCCAATTGGTCTTGTAGAACAATTGATTTTATTGTGATGTTTTAAAAATCTCCTAGAGAGTAGTAATAAAATTATTTAGCATTTAAGTCCACTTGCACTTATAGAAGTTTTATGGCTGTCATCAATTCAACTAGGATAAAACCATTAAGCACCAGAATAGTAATTAATTACCTCTTAATTTTGTGAAGATTTTGTAGCATCCTTCAAAACTATTGTATAAAACTTTGATAAAACTGAAAAATAAAACTTATAAAGGTTATATTAAGAAGCACAGAGAGCTACTTTAAATCCAATTTAAGAGACAATTTGGCCAAAGCTGTCATGTTTTGGAACGCCATGTTTGCAAGGAGCGGAGAGTAATTAAAAGAGTAGTTAAATATGTCGGAGTTCGCGCAAAAGTGGAAAAAAGTAAAACGAAGTGTTAAAAATATTTATCTTAAAATCGTGAATACGTGAATAAAGGAAAATATAATTATCAACGAAAATCTGAGATAACCGGTTCCATCACGTTTTGTACCAGCTCCAATTGTTTTAAGTGTGGTATCTTCACAAATTACTAATATTAAGGATCCACTAATAACTGATGTGGAAACCGAAGAAATAAAAAGTAACTGGTCAACTGATTTAGAAAATTACGACGAAGACCTTTATAATGAAGATGAAGAACACAAAAATCAAATGTTACGAAGAGAACTCCTAGTATGGTCTAATAATTTTAATATTAAACAGAGTGCTTTGAAAGGACTAATGCAAGTGCTTAATAATCGATTGCCAAACGTAGTACCACAGGACGCACGAACATTTTTGCAAACAGAGAAAATAATTCCACTTTGGCAGATAGGTGGAGGTCAATATTGGCACCAAGGATTTAAATTTTGCATTGAACGGGCTTTTATCAATATAAAAGAGCATGTACAAATTTCAATTAACGTAAATTTAGATGGCTTGCCTACTTATAAGAGTTCTAAAGATGAATTTTGGCCAATCTTGTTCAACATTCACGAAATGCAACATTTAAAGCCTATGATTATTGGTATTTATTGCGGTAAAAGCAAACCGAATGATTTAAATGAATTCCTGACATCTTTTGTGGACGAGATGAAAGATGTTTTAGAAAAAGGAATTTATGTAAATGGACACAAAATTAACGTGCAAATCCGATGTTTTATTTGTGACTCTCCAGCTCGAACCTTTGTTAAAGGTAAAAAATTAATGTGTAAAAAATCTACACATTTGAAATATTTATTTTACTTTTTATAATTATCCAGGTGTGGCTTATTTCAACGTCCAAAATGGATGTCAAAAATGTACCACTATTGGTGTTTATTTATATATTTCTCATTGCAACTATTTTATTCGCGTTAGTTGCCATAAAAGGACTAATGCAGGTTTCCGTGCAAAAAATTATGGATCTTATCATAAAAACGATACACCTTTATTGCAACTTCCTATCGACATGATCAAAGTTTTCCCCATTGGTGATTCGCTTCATTTGATTGATCTTGGGATTATGAAAAGATGCTTAATGGGATGGCGGGATGGAAGTTTTGGTAATTATAAAACTAAATGGTCTGCTCGAAATATAGCAAGTATTTCAAAACTTTTACTACAGTATAAAATGCCCGCTGAAATACATCGTGCTGTATCGTCCTGTATTTCAAGCATTTTGGTCGATTTTTATGTTTTGAAATTAGAGTTTTCACCATCAATCTCTGCTTACTATTTTTCATAATTCTTTTAAAGAATGTTTCACACTGTGTTTCACTGAAATCTTTATCTGCTAACATTACTGTTTTCAAAAAACACTTTCTAAAATTTTTAAAATATTTTAGTGCTACTTTTGCCTGAGCCATCGCCCATAGAAGAAGTTCCTTCCTCTACTGCACAACTAATACTTTCGCATGTAGATCTTGTATTTCCTGTCCATGAGCATTGATGTAAAAATTCTCTTGTAATGAAATAGTCTATCAATTTATATCAACAGTCGATCCCATTTGCATTGCCGTTGTTTGCTCAGATAAATTTTATATTTTCCACTACACAATTTATAACGCTCTCATTTTTTAGTTGTTCTTCTATTTGATTTAACTTTTCGAAGGAATTTATAGGCTCCGTCAATATATACAGGCATCTGATGATTTCAATGTTTCGGCAGCTGTTTTTGATGTACTAATGCTGTTCTTATATTCCTTTGCTAAAGTGTCAACTGATGCCTGTAATTTAGCAATACTCTGCATTATCTTGTGCTGGTTCTATAAAAGTTTTGTTAAAATGCTTTCTTTTTCAGAATCATGGACTGCTGATATACCTTGCTAACAAAAAAAACGAAAATACACTAATTTGATTTTGCACATTATAATTCGTCATACCAATTCTTCATCCTCTCTAAATAAATACTCGTATGTGCCATTTCCAGTTGTCAACATCTGTGGACTAATTGCTTCATTTCGTAGAAAAAACTGTGTAGAGATTTTATTATTTGAAACTGTTGATGAAGGGGCACTTGGATATTCTGTCTACAGGTGAAAGAAAAAATAATATTAAATATTTATTGGAAAGTTATTAATTGTTACACATTATTACCACATCTTCCCGAACAGGAACTTCACTATTAAAGTCTGGTTTAGATGAATGGCGCTGAATTAACTTTGACCTTCTTTTCGTTTTCTTTACTATTGGATTAAATGTGGCTACGTCAATTTCCGTATCCGACTTTTCCTCCATTCCTTCCATTTCTTTTTCCATTTCTTTTATCGCCTCATTTCGAGTGGAAAATTCTCTCTTCCTGACAATTTATTTTTTCCCACTTTTCATTTGGAACAGAATTTTCAATCTGGCACAGCTTAGCAACTTGGCTTTTTAGTGGCCAATGTCAAGTACCATTAACCTCCCTTTTACTAGGTACTACACATAAACAGGCCTCGCCATCTTCAATGGTCTGTACTATTTTAAACGGCATAATCCTATCTGGTAAATATATACTATATATATGTAATCTTTGTGATACTGCTGAATTTTAAAGAAAGAATTGAGTTCTTTTACATTAAAATTTCAGTTTGCAACAATATTTTATCATTTTATTTATGTAGGTACAAATTACTGTTTTCCAATATCGATATACATATTTACTTTATTTGTACATAAATCCAATAAGAACAAACACAAAAAAAAGTCATTAATTTTTATCAAAAATTATTAATTTATACTACATAACATGCAACATGCATAATAAAATAAACATTTAATTTACATACCAATGCAATATTTATTATGAACTCCTCAATGAAAAGAACGTTTAGATACGCTTGTAAACTAAAACGCGATGTCAAAAACAAGTCAACAAGTCAAAACAAGATTTATCCGGGATATAAGTATATAAAACTAAATAGATTTATCCAAGAGCAAATATCATTATTTGAGTCTAAATAGAATTAGAACGGTTTTAACTGAGATCAAATAGATCTAGTAAGAGCGAACGGTTTTATTTGCAACCAAATTAAAGTCAAGCAAATTTGTTTTGCCTTTATAAGCAACCAATTGGCTGTAATGTAAAGTCGAGATATTTATTGTAAAAAAAAAAGTATTTTTAATTTAAATAATCTCAGAAATGTATAGATTTAAATAAGTGAACGATTTACGCTTCTCCGTACGAACAATGCATATACAACACTATAAGCCTATCAAAAAGCATGGTAAAAGTCAGAAAAAAGTTTTATGTTCGATTGTAAATAAATACATATCTATATACAAGTGTCATAAGTGCAATTAGTTTAAAATGCGTTTATATAAAATTAAATGGTTTTATTTAATATTAAATAGAATTATATCCGCCTACGAACACTCAGAATGGTTTTGCTTAAAACTAAATGGATTTAAAATAGCATAGAGTGTTTCAATCGCAACCATGCTAAAACCAAACGGTTTTATTACAGCCGCACCTGTGGCAAATAGGCTTTAAGGTAAAATCTCCATCTTATGCTTAAAATGCATTATTTAAAAAAAAAAATTTCAGGAATTTAGCACGTTTCATTACTAAGAGATAACATTTTCAAACTTTTTTTTTCAATTTCTAACTTATTAAAAATAATATCTAGATTAAATAGAGTATAAATAAAAAAATTTATTTTACAAATATTTCTTAAGTTTTCCTAATTTTAATTATTTTTGAGGCCCAATGTTATTTTTCGAGGTATCCTATGTGATATTATCAGTAAACTTTCAATCGCCGTAAAATTGCCATATTAAATTCGCCCTTAAATACCATATATTAATACACATGAAGTTTTCATATTTCCAATGCCATTTTATCTTAAAAAGGTTTAAAGAATAGCTTTATGATAGTTGGGATAACATTATGCGGACAGGTTGATGAGTTGAAATTAAGATTTTTTCTTTCGTTAACAGTTTTATAAAAGGTTTTATAAAGAACTAAAAATTGTCGCAAAAAACAGCTAAGGCAAGAAATTATGATAATTCGGAACAATTTACCACTAAGCTTCCGATTAATCAAGAGAATGTGTTAGAATTATACCACATAATGACGGCCAAGGCTGGAATTGTTAATGACCATGTCATATTTCAAATAATGATGCCATTGATAAATGGAGAGAATTTCGACCTATTTAGAGTGATACCAATACCTACTTGTATCAACAATTCATTCATCGCAATATTCTCCTTACTTGGCAGTAACTCCGCATTAAAATGAATACTATCCCCTAAAAGAGCAAGACCTGTACTCATGCATAGCGCTTGAAGGTTTACGCCATCGATGCAACCAGCTCCATCCAATATATCATAAAGGAGCCAACATAAGCGCATGCAAGATCGAACTACTCAACAACAACCCAGTCCTACCACAGTGTAAATTAACTGAAGTACAAGAATAACCCATTTGGATACAATTGTCGAACACTAATGACTGGATATTTGTTCTAAGGTTCAAAACCTTATTTAACGTAGTCTGTGATGGTGAGTCTTCCCAACCGTCTTGAATAAATCTGGCCTTCTAAAAATCAAGCCAAATTGTGTAATAAAGGAGGACTACGTTACCATACATGGGCACCAAATTTATTCAAGTAACTCGAAAACTTCATATATGAAGCTCGGGCTGTCATACGAAAACATAGCTCCCGAACAGAGACCAATAACGCTAGCTGATAGCCCTCGATATTCAGGCGAAGTGGGATCATTAGAAGATCTTCAAAAACAACTTAAGTCGCTAAACCTAAGCTAACCTACACGGATTGGACTCATCACTAAACCGATGCCACAACCAAGGTGTCCAAATCGCGTCATGCAGATCTAACTAAGTTGAACGAGTGTTCAACGGGGAGAAGAATGAACAATCTTAGAATTAAAATAATGTAAAGTCATTGTACGTGCATATCCAACAAATTTATTGTCAGCACATACTTACAGCTTATTACATTCCATTCAATCAATTTGTTGGATATGCACAAAGTTCATTGCTCCATTGCTCTTCGCTAATTTCACACGAGCATTTTCTCACCGTCAGCAAATTCCATAGGTTTCAAGCACAATTTGCGACAGTGAGGAAATGCTAGATTAGCAAGGACTACTTTATATAAATTTTAAATATAAAGTGGAACAAGTTGAATAAATCGGCCAGTTTGTTTTCAATCAGAGATCGGCAAAACAAAACAAAACAAAAATTTCCTATATTACATTTCTTAGACTAACTAATTCATACATTTAATTTCTCTTTTCTATTTTTCTTTCGCACATTCAATTTCGCTCAGTTTCTTCTCATATTTCATTCCTTACAATTTTTTTTCTTGCTTTCTGAATTCTATTTTTATTTACTTATTTTTTTATTTTTCCGAATTTTTATTCTTTTTTATGGCTTCTCTCATTGAATTTTATTAACATTTTTTTCTTTTAATGCCTTTCTTACGTTTCTCTTTTTAAAATTTACTCTTTTTCCCTTTTTACACTATATCTCCTTCAAACATCACATACAAGGTATTTCTCTTACACCTTCTTATTTATTCTACATTTCTTTCTCTAGATATATCTTAACTAGGTACCTTAATTTGTATTTGTTCAATAGAGCAGCTATTTTAATTATACGTATATATATTGATATTTTTACCTTACTTTCGAATTGACTACTTCGCTTAACCTAGCGTTCTAACTACACGGGTTGCCCCTAAACGTTTGTTTACGCAGCTTATGATTCCTGGATAGAACCACCAAAAAATGTAGCTTGGTTCCTGTGGGATCACCAAACAATTTAATATGCAGTAATTAGTTCCTGGAATTGTATAATTGTATTGTGGGGAAAGGTTATGCCATATGCCTGTATACTAGGCTGATGTAAAATTCCCTTGTTTTTTAATAATACTGCAATTTCCGCACGTGTGTAATGGAGTAGTTGCTGTAGAACCGTTCACAAGCCACATGTGATGATGTTATCTTTGGTGGATACTGTTAGTGTAGGGGTATATTAAAATCACAACGAGCATAAATAGATTTACATTTCGATTTAATAAAAAGTTCAAAAAAACAATTTTTTTTTGCTGCTTGCTATTATTATCATTTTACAATTATCCACCTAATTCGTAGGAATTAACTTGAGCGCAAGCCTAAACGCTATGTGACCGTTTGTTATAATACATTACACACGTTGCTTTTATTCAGCGTTTATTATGTTTGCATTGTGAAAATCACTAAAATTACCACGCAATGAAATTTTTCCCCCCATAGGTACATATGTATATATTGTTTTGAGTGAATTTGCCATTAACTATCCACTAATTTTTGAATTTTTAAAGAATCACACGTTCTTACATATTAATGTTGCCTTATCATGATCTGTATATATGTACTATGTAGCTAAGCTCGAATTTAAAGTAAAGTTTTGTATATTAGTCGCTTATCACGACAAAAAAATAACCTGAATTGAACCAATAATGTGTTTGGATTAGACCGTGATTATTTGAGAATTTATTATGATATCATGATATAAAGTTTGAGAATTTAAAAGAAAGTAAATTGATTACCATATTTCATAACTTCGAAATTAATCCCTAAATACCAATTACAGGATTTTAGTAATCTTATTAAATTTTTTTTTTATATACATACCTACGACTACACTTTTATGACTTTTTCTTTCATTTTGGTCTTGCTTCTTAGACTGACCATCATCGTCTTCTCTCGTACGAGAATTCCAATTAATTGTCCAAAATTCTTACCGGGAAAAGGAAAGATATTGTTAATCTGCGAGCTTAAAATAAGCCTTACCGATGCTTATAATATGGTACCTGAGTTTGACCGTACTCCAAATAACTTGAAGAAGCTCATTGCATGTGGCAATATATTATTTTCCTCTACCAAATCTGATACAGAAATAAAACTTTTTCTTGACATAGTCAAAACCAAGCTCCAAGGGCGCGCATTTGATATAATCCAGTGTAAATCTATAAGCTTGTGGGCTGACCTCACGAAGCAGCTTGTGAAGGATTTCATGGAAGAAAAGTCGAGGACGGCCAGTCAGCACAAACTGCTAACTGCGAAGGAACACTACAAAGAAAGTGTTAAAGATTTTTGTGACCGAACTGGTCTCCTGTTGAATGCCATGAATTCCTTCACTTACTCAAGCGTAAGCTAAAAAAGCGTGCGCAAATATCTAGTTCTCGAGAACAATAAAATGGCTAAACATTCATTTAAACAGGGATTAAAAACCCCAAACTTAAAATTGTTAGTTAAAGCTACGGCAGAGACCCAACTGAGAAAGGCTATTAATTATGCTATGGAGGGGAGCAATCTTCACGGCTGGACTACACCAACCGCGCTTAGTCAGTTTCTTTCAGGTTTTCAAAACCACTGTTTTGCCAAACTTGACGAAGGAAGGACATTCTACTGAGAATTGTTACCGAAATCTTCCACGTTTCAAACCGAGACTAATAAAAATTGAGGTCAGATACTTAGTATCCACATATTGTAGCAAGTCGAATCATTCGTGGCGAGAAATTCGGAAAAGATTGGCTCAAGAAACCCAACAAATCAAGCGAGCTATCCTAATAAACGATACAAGCAAGCTAGCAAGCTCCCATGAATAGAGATCTAAATAATAGAAACGAGACAATGAGAAACATGACCTCATTTCAAAGGCAAAACAGCCAAAGCCTTCCGCATCTAGTACGAAACACCCGAAATCGTCTTGGAAAACATATATATCCGAGAAGAGAAAGTCAACACCTCTTCCCGAATAAGTTTCAAAGTCGACAACCTAAAATTCTAAGTAGCCAAAACAACATCGGTATTAAGGTATTTGTTATGAGTCTACACTCATAATGCCCAACGTACATTACAGGCATAAGCATTTCTTGTAAATATGCACGCCATAAAATATCCCATTTCCTGCCATACAAAGCGTACACATTGTATACCTTGTTTTTCTCGCGTATTAAATCTGCTGCCCGCCAGCGGCAAGAAATCTAATATTTTTTGATAGAGGATACTTCCTCTAAACATTTTTAAACAGTTAAATCAGCGCGCGATTAATTTCCTCTGCGCAATCTTTATCGCGAAACCGCTTGATCAGCGAAAAGAGCTGGCACCGACATTGGTAGCGGGAGATATCTGTGGCCAAGAAAGCGAAAAAACCATCAGTCAGTCGATCAGTGGCCAACGGCGGTGAAACGAAAATTCGCGAACTGTTCTTATCGAATAATACTATTACTATAGTTTTTTCCTATAAAGTAATAATAAAACTATTAAATGTTCTATATTAAAGTACTCCGTTCAATGTCAATGTTAAAGTACTCCGTTCAATGTCAATATTAAAGTACTCCGTTCGAGTAATAAATGTTCTTATCGCATAATAAAACTATTATAGTTCTTTCTATGAAGTAATTATAGAATTATTAAAGTGTCAATATTAAAGTACTCCGTTCGAGTAATAAATGTTCTTATCGCATAATAAAACTATTATAGTTCTTTCTATGAAGTAATTATAAAATTATTAAAGTGTCAATATTAAAGTCTCCGTTCGAGTAATAAATGTTCTTATCGCATAATAAAACTATTATAGTTCTTTCTATAAAGTAATTATAAAATTATTATAGTTTCGCATATTAAATAATGATAAAATTATTAAAGTTTCTGTATTAAAGAACTCTGTTCAAGTAATGAGTGTTCTTACCGAATAAAAACAATAATTATAGTTTTGCATATTAAATAATAATAAAATTACCAAAGTTTCCATATTAAAGAACTCTGTTCAAGTAATGAGTGTTCTTATCGAATAACAAAATTACTACAGTTTTGGATATTAAGTAATAATAAAATTATTAAAGTTTCTGTATTAAAGAACTCTGTTCAAGTGATGAGTGTTCTTATCGCATAATAGAATTATTATAATTTTGCCTACTAACAAATAATAAAATTATTAAAGTACTCTGTGCAAGTAATCAGTGTTTTTATCGAATAACAAGTTGGATTCTCATAACGGGGCTGGTGTAACTTCCTGACATGAACAGAAGCACTCCCAGATCTTTGTGGCACAAAAAAAAAAACACCACATATTGCTCTGTAAATCTCAGGGTGAACAAAATCATCAAAATCGGTTTTGACACAAGTAGTAAAAAATATTCTAGCCTATTTAAACCTAACATCGAAGTATTCCTAGTGATATATTAAACAATTCTCAGTTACAAGATTATGTTATCTCTACCATAGCCGGCGAGTCTATAATAACTCTTCGGGAGAAGGAACACTGTGTATACAGCATCAATTCCATAGGCTGTCAAATACTGCCATGTTAATGTATGACGGTATAATTGGTAACGATTTGCTGACAAAGTATAAGTGCATTCTCCATTATAAAACTGATGAATTGGAAATACTATACAATAATGGGAGACACGTCTCTTCTGAATTTAAAACTTTCTTGGCAAACAAAAGCGAGGAAAGTACAGAAATAAAACCAAAAGAACTTGCGGAAATTAATAATAAATTGTAACAAAACAAAAACAAGAATAGGAATATGAATATAAAAGAGGAAGAACAAAACAAAGTTTATAATAAATCTAGGGAATATCAACAAAGAGAGAACGTAAAAGAACGCATCAAAAATAGAAAAAAAATTAATTATGGGAACTCAGTAAGGAGCGCGGACACTATACAGAACGAGGATTTGACTTCATTGAGTATTCATATACCCACTAAAAGGTCTAATTATACTATAGAGCCAAGAAGTGAGAATATTATGGGGATACCTTTCAGTTATTCTAATGATATCGTGGTGTATACGTAGCCGGTAGTTTAACTAGTCCAGGAAATAAAAAAGTAAAAATTATGATCCTGAATTCAAACGATTAATAGGTTAGACTACAATTAGATAATTTTAATATAATTAATACAGATTCTTCGAAAAATCCAATTAAAAACCGTCTAAGTAGATTGAAAGAAACCCTTAAACTGGAACATTGTAACGACGAAGAAAAGAAATCCATCTCCGAAATATGTAGAGAATACAATGATCTTTTCTTCTTAGAAGGCGACCAGCTCATGTTTACCACAGCTATTTCTCACAATAAAATCACTCCAAAGGATAAACCACCCTTGTTTATAAGACCATACAGGCTTCCTGAGGCTCACAAAAATGAGATCCATAAGAAGATGGATGAAAGGCATTCCGATGGTATTGTCAGACCCAGTTTTAGTCCATGGAACTCCCCGTTGTTATTAGTACCAAAAAAAGCACATAGTGCTGGGATCAAGCAATGGAGAGTGGTAGTTGACTTCAGAAAACTGAATGACATTACCATTGGAGACGCGTACCCGTTGCCGAATATAACTGACATCCTAGATCAGTTAGAAAAATCCAAGTATTTTAGTACTTTGGATATTGCAAATGGGTTGCACCAGATATTAGTAGATAGAACGATAGTGCGAAAACTGCATTTAGTACTCCATTCGGACACTATGAGTATAATAGAATACTATTTGGTCTAAAAAATGCCCCCGCGATGTTCCAGCGACTAATGAATAATGTTATAATGGGTTTACAGGGTATTGACCGTTTCGTTTACGTTGACAATGTCATCATCTACGGATACGATCTTCGAGATCATAATCCACGACTAATCAATGTACTCGAATGTTTACGTGAATATAACTTGAAGCTTAAACCAGACAAGTGTCATTTCCTTAAGAAAGAGTTGATATATTTAGGACACATAATATCTGAAAAAGGCTTATAGCTTAATCCCGATCAAATACGAGCTGTAAAAACATTACCTACTCCCACAAAGGCCAAAGACGTTAAGTTATTCCTCGGTTTCGCTGGATATTCTCGTCGCTCATCTCTCATTAAATTGTTAATGGAGAATGCTGAATTTAAATGGGATGCTCATTGTGATGAAGGACTCAGAACCTTCAAGGAAAAACTGATTAGCTCTCCTGCTCCCTCAAACCCAGACTTTAATAACGAATTTCTTGTAACTGTCGTGCCCCAAAGCAATCAAACAACGAAAAACCCAAAGAACTAATTACGATCACTTTCGTCCCAATTAAACAATATTCAAAGTACTTTTTATACGAATCTTTATTTGTTAAAATGCATCTTTATAACATCGCGAATTATCTGAACCGAAACTTGCGACTAGCTTGACTCACTCTGACTGATAACTCAAAAACGGCACTCGCCAGACCAGTCACTAGTCTTTTTATGTCCGATATTCGGAAGTAAGCTTTTACTTGCAATGCGGATGTAAATAAACGACAACAACCTTGTCGTTTGTTATACCGGTTGCAGCACCTGAGTCGCTTAGTAGTAAGCAATCTCCTTACATAATAATTACCATGCGAGGTTAATTATTATCGTAATCGTCGATTGCTCCACTCATCGCAGCCAGCTGTTGGGCTAATCAGCAAAATAGCCGACAGTTGCAGAACAATTCCATGCGAGGTTATTGTTTAGCAATTGCTGATTATTTCGCTGTGATGCCTTTGGCTGCTGGAAGAATCTTCCGTATATTGGGCCATAACATCCCTCCCCCTTGGAAAAACTAGTTTCCACAGGGAACTAGATCTGGAGAGTGCAACAATCTTAATTAAAAACTGAAAATATCTTATCCTCGTTCAGTTCAGATTCTCATAGAATTTTTTCTTACCTATTTACTATCTAAATATTCTTATATTCTTTTCTCTGTTCTTTCTTTTTTTTTGTACATTATTTCAAGTTTGATTTCTCTTTTAATTTTTCTTTTCTTTCATTTAATTTTTCTATTTATATTACATTTAATTTTTCTTTTTACATTTCATTTCTTACTAATATTCTTTAAACATTATTGTATCTTTTTCCATCGTTATACAAAACAAAACAAAAATTTCCTATATTACATTTCTTAGACTAACTAATTCATACATTTAATTTCTCTTTTCTATTTTTCTTTCGCACATTCAATTTCGCTCATAGTTTCTTCTCATATTTCATTCCTTACAATTTTTTTCTTGCTTTCTGAATTCTATTTTTATTTACTTATTTTTTTATTTTTCCGAATTTTTATTCTTTTTTATGGCTTCTCTCATTGAATTTTATTAACATTTTTTTCTTTTAATGCCTTTCTTACGTTTCTCTTTTTAAAATTTACTCTTTTTCCCTTTTTACACTATATCTCCTTCAAACATCACATACAAGGTATTTCTCTTACACCTTCTTATTTATTCTACATTTCTTTCTCTAGATATATTTTAACTAGGTACCTTAATTTGTATTTGTTCAATAGAGCAGCTATTTTAATTATACGTATATATATTGATATTTTTACCTTACTTTCGAATTGACTACTTCGCTTAACCTAGCGTTCTAACTACACGGGTTGCCCCTAAACGTTTGTTTACGCAGCTTATGATTCCTGGATAGAACCACCAAAAAATGTAGCTTGGTTCCTGTGGGATCACCAAACAATTTAATATGCAGTAATTAGTTCCTGGAATTGTATAATTGTATTGTGGGGAAAGGTTATGCCATATGCCTGTATACTAGGCTGATGTAAAATTCCCTTGTTTTTTAATAATACTGCAATTTCCGCACGTGTGTAATGGAGTAGTTGCTGTAGAACCGTTCACAAGCCACATGTGATGATGTTATCTTTGGTGGATACTGTTAGTGTAGGGGTATATTAAAATCACAACGAGCATAAATAGATTTACATTTCGATTTAATAAAAATAGTTCATATGCAGGTTAGCTTAAGCACTCTAATTCACAGCAAAGCACTTATCTACAATGAATCTAGGAAATTCTTCAAAATTTTAATCTTAATGCTATTTACAATTTTAAGCAAACAAAGGATAATTCGCAGGTATATTTCAGCTAACCCGATTTGGGAAGTATAGGAATAACTGCCTTGAATTTATTCTGTACAAGGTACCTTAATTTAATAGTAATTTGTTATCAAAAAAAAAATTTTAAATATCAAAATAAAATTAATTCACTTTATTAATGAAGGAACACAAAAAATATTCTTTAACAACAATAATGTCACTAAATATGTCTTTGCACAATTTTCATTTTCACCGACAAGAAACTCGCATGTTAAAGGCCTTTCACATTAAAACTGAAAACCGAAAACCGATAAGTTCTACACCGAAAATTCGCTTTTGCTTTCACATCAAAAACCGAAAACTTTTTTTCGGTTATATAGAAGTAACATGTAATTATCATAAAAGTTGTATGATGAGAGCTCATACATAAAACTTATTTTAATTTTACTTCGAAATCCCTATCCATATTATAATAATATAATAAATAATAAAATAAAATAATATAATTTTCAATGTAAACACAAAAGTGAGGTTTAGTACGACCGAAAAAATTTTTCGGTCCGAAACGTTCCGCATGTGGAAACCGATAAGAAATTGACAGAAGCAACCGAAATTTCCTTTTTCGGCCGAAAAAAGATAAAAGTTGTGTTTTTCTTAAAAATCTGAGATAAATAATCTATTTTATTAGTAAAATTATTAGTTTATCCTATTTCCCATATGATTTTATTAATCATTAGAGCAAAAAACTTGTGTTAAAGTGGAATAAATTGAGTTTTTCTGTTTACATTTTTCGGTTTTCGTTTTTGATGTGAAAGTACCTTTAGCTTATGCTTACCATAGGCAGATTATAAGCTGATCCATCCACATGCTCGGCCTTCCTCCACTTGCTACTCTTTCTTTCTCATTAGTTATATGAGAAATCATGAATTAGTCAATATCTTTTCGCTTAGATACTTTACCAATTTTTTAATACCTCTATCAGGTTCCCCGTAAAAAAATACCCCGAATTCATGTGCCATATGTTGGCAATACATAAATTCTGACAGTTTCGCGATGTTTATAACTTTGTTTTGACGGTTTCGCGGTCGCGAGTTTTCCGTTCGTTTTCAGTGAAAAGTGCGCTTGTTGCATAAAGCTAAGTTGTTTAAATTGTGTTTTGTGTATTAATTAGTGTTTGTGTGTGTTTAGTTTATAAGAAAATTCGTTTGTTTACGACATTTGCTATCGTAACCTGTCTTCAGGTGAGATTTTCATTTGTTGTTTTTCGCGGAAAAACTTCGCGGGAAGTTGATTTTTTGTAAGAAATCTTTTCAATAACTCATAAACTTCGGTTTTATTGAGGTATTGTATTTCACAATCCATTAAAAACTCGATTTTTGAGTAAAAAGTTTTCCCTTGTGACTAATGTCAAAGGTGAAAATTTACGTGTGATTTTCCTCCAAATAGTTCGCGGGAAACTGTTTTGACATAGATAATGTGTTCTATGACTCTTTTTCAATGATTGGCATAAATTTCAGGTGAGAGACATTGAAATTTAACTAATTATGACATAATTTCCATTTCCCACAGTGTTGTTGTTGTTTTGTATATATGTATTATGTTTACATTTTGCTGGGGAAGTTATGAAAAACTTATGCTTTTCTGTGTAGATTTGTTGATGTTTCTTAATATATAAGTACATTCATTGTTTACTTAATTTCATTAATTCATTTTCTTTTCATTTCAGATAATTTCATGGGTACTTCTTTCTTCGTCGATTTCCCTGGCTTGTACTTAAGTTAAGTATTTTAAATTTGTTTGATTTTTTCTAATTGTTTTTTCTTTCTTTTTAGCTTCATTCATCGCTGAACAACGTTACATAACTATCCTACCACATCTAATTATAACATGTAATGGTTACTCCAACTGTACCAGGTGTTTTTTAACGACGTTTGACAGTGTGGTGGCAGGTATATTGGCTGTTGTGGGGATGATCTCGATGTTAATGTTCGGTTCTGGTTCTTCCAGCGATGACTCCTTTTGCATACTTCGGACTGGTTTAGACATCTGGATGGCCGGCAATCTCGACAGTCGGCTGGTGCTCTTCACTGTCTGTCTTTTCTTCCAACGTCTTAGTTGGATCAAAATTCCTGCTAATATTGCAAGAGTGAAGATGCATAAACACCCCGTAATTGATGTAGCGGCTAGGTGGATATGATGAGGAATAATTTGTCTGATAGTCTCCTCGTCAGTGATGGTATCCTGCACTTGCTTTAGATCGGCTTCATTGTCCTTCCAGATACCATAAATAGGCAGTGGTTCCTCGTCATTATTCGTACGAGCCTGGTCCACTCCGGAATTACTTGTTCTTTACATGATCTTGAATTGTATATGTAGGCATTCAAAATTTTTTCTGCAATTTTCGCATTTTCGCATGTACTGGAAATCTTTACACTAGTTGGTAGATTTTATGATCTGATCGTATGACTACTTCTTGTTTTAACTGCTACGGAAGTAAAGCTAAAGCTCTTTATTTATTTCCTCACAGCGCTCGTTATACATATATATATAAATCGTAACTTGCTCAATATCTACAGCTGGCCATTATCATTCATCACTTTTCATCCGTAAATATTAATTTCGTTAAACGTTTGTAACTTGTTTCTATACGTACATACACAAATATCAATTTCACTAAATGTTTGCAGCTGGCCATTACTACTTCACGTCATCGTGAACCATCAATTTGGTCACCTACATACATACATTTGTTTTATATCTGGCGCAAGGTCGTCATATTACAATGTGAGATTTCTTGCACGAAATATAACTAGTGGGCATTCGATAGGAATATTTTTATACCCTAGATGAAATCTATAGGGGTATACTAAGTTTGTCATTCCATTTGTAACACCTCGAAATAATGATGGTAGAGCAAAATGAATTGGACACCCACGCATAATATTAAAAGTTATTTTGATTTTTGCATGTCCGTCCGTCCGTCCGTCCGTCTGTCTGTCTGTCTGTCGCGCACGATAACTTGAGAACGCGTTTACCTAGAAAGCTGAAATTTTGTACACGGACATTAAAAAAAAGTAAAATTAAGTTCGAAAATGAGATAAATCGGGCAACTCCTTCGTGGGGTTGCCATACAAAAATTTGGTTTTCCACGATATATTTGGACACTACCTAAGAACACGTCGACATAAAAAGCTAAAATTTGGTACACTGTGTTTTCATACTAATAGCAAATAGAATTTCAAAAATGGGCTAAATCGGGTAACCCCTTCTTGGTGTTGCCATATAATAATTTTGGTTTTTTACATATACTTTGAAAACGATCAGTCCTAGATATTCTTATTGTACTAAAAACTTCTTCAGTATAAGAAATCCTATAAAATTGGTTATAATCATTTTTTCTGTCCGACGAGCCGTTCTAGAAATATATGTTAGAAACCAATGGAAAAAATCAAAATTGCTCAAATGGGTGACCATACGAAATTTCATATGTGCATTCATCTAGGGTATCATAAGAATTGGTCTTAGACCAATTCCAGCTTTTTCACATGTTTTTAATAAAAACAACCAGAATTGATCACATTTATGATAACTTTTATTAACTCAAGTCAATAGGTACACAAATCTTTATTCCTGCGTTAGTCGACGTTGTAAATCTGACTACCGTTTCCCAAAGCTCTTCTTCAGTTCTCCACCTGGGAAGTAATTGTTAGTGGTGCTGTTGTGAAATGCAAGTAAGCATTTTGGCAGCGTGGGAAAACAGGTGTTTGATTGTTATGAGGAACTGGATTATAAGGAATTGTTAGTTTGGTTTCGTGGGTAATATTGTTATTGAATTAATTCGTAGAACATTTATTGCAATTATATGTTGAGGGACGTAACTCCTCCCCTCTTAGTGTGAACCGAATGTAGTGAAGGCCACATAAATTTAAGATTTTCGGTCGTAGGTACGCTTCTGTTGGTCTGGATGACGACCTCGGGGTTGGGTTTTTGAATACTTGCTTCTGAATTAAAAATTTGCTGGTTTTAAAGATGCCAAAAGCGACTATAAGCAGCATTATCATCCCTGTGGACGAGTACATATAGTTCGTAGAGTATTTCGTCTTATCTTGTAACAATTGAACGGAGTTCATATTGTCGATTGTCCAATTGCTTAAATTATTGCTTATTGCTGACTTCTGTGTGGTTGATTTTGTTGTAAAGCGTGGAGATTATCTGGATAGAGTCCCAAAATGTTGCGGTTTGGCTGCTATACACAATGTTGTTGAGGTTAATTGTGCAGTTTTTAAAGTGAATGAGTGAAACTCCTTTGAGCAGCTTATTATCAGCGTTGGCGCATGTTGACTTCATAGTTGTTTCGGTTTGCGTTATTACTAATAGGTGATCTGGTTCTAGTAGCGAAACTTCTCCTTCAGTATCGGCTTCTATCAACTCGCAGTGTACCCCTTTATTTTGTACATATAATGTTTGGAATGCATTGATCTGTTTTCAAATTTCTTAATTTCTCTTTCTTGCAATATTTTACCTGTCCTATGGTTGAACATAGCTTGTCCATGTACTGATATTCATGTTGGTTAATTAAAAGGTAAGGGGATGGTAATTTTTTTGTATAGGTGTTGTTTATTGGTAATTCTTTCAAATGAAAATAGGAAAATATATCGGGATAAAAGGTCGAGATATTTATCACGAAAATAATGTTTGACTCGTTATAGTAGGCCTGTAGTTCCAGAAATTCATAAATATTTTGATCTGATACAATCAGTACTTCTTGTTCCTTCAGAATTTTATAGATATAAGTTAATTCTTCGGGGTGAAGTTATAACGTTAAGTTTGGCAAAGACTATTGATTCTAATAATTGTTTTAAATGCTTATTCAGTACGTCGATGTCATAACTTAGTTGGTTAAGGTATTGGTTTATGTGGAGCATTTCGTTAAAGGTTTCTATCTTGTTTTGAAATCCTTGGAGATATTCATATAATTTACTCTGCTGATTATTAGTGTGTTGAGTGATTGCGTTGAATATTTTTATCATTTTTTCATTAATTTTTATTTGCTCATTAATTTGGCTATTTAAGATTTGCTGGTTAAGTTTAAGTGCATCTATTTGTTTGTTTATTTCTATACAGTCGTTATTATCCATATTTCCCGTGATTATTTTGATTACGCTTCCTAATCCATCGATTAGGCCTCTCTTTGCTCTGTGATTCGGTTTAGCTAATTCCAGATTATTTTTTAGTATGTCGAATTTTTTGTTAAGGTTATAATAGTAAGGATGAAATCATTTTCCTTTCCCACCACGCTACCTAGTTCTTCTATATTTCTTGATATTAGATCAACATTGCTTTTGGTATTCGGTTGTGTCTACAATGTGTTTTAGTTTTGAATGTCCCTTAATTATTTTACCAGTTCCCAGTTTCAGAGGTAATAGTCCATGGTTGTTGCTCAAATCGTGGATCTCTAGTCTCTGTCCGCTAGAGAAGTAGGTGAACCTGTAAATTTACGTTTGGTTTTAATTTTCTGTTTGTGCACTTTACGTCTGCTAGTATCTACACTGATTTTGTTTTTATTTGTTACTTTGTGTTTATTGAATCGAGTGGCTAGTTTATTTCTTCTATCATCTAATTCATAGATTTCTTGGTTTGTTTCGAAATTCGGGGGATCTTTTCGTGTTTTGTTATATTTCTCAATATAGTTTTCCTTTTACTCTTTCACTATGCTGATGAACTAATTTTGCAAGAGATTCGTATTGTTTTATATGTTTCCTCAAATAATCTTCCTTTGTACTTGGATTCCCTTCTATAGGAAACGGTTTGGATTTATAATAATGACCCGTTATAAGTTCAAAGGGGGTTACTTTTGTCGTTGAATGTATAGAGTTATTATAAGTGATTACCGCCTCATTTATAACATCACCTATTGGTTTTTTAAGATTCTCACTATGGATGATTCTTATTAGATCGGTTAGGGTTGAATGGAACCTTTCTACAGGGGAATTTCCCGTGGAGGTTTTAGCGCAAGTTGTATGATGTGCTATATCGTACGCATCAAGAAATTCCTTAAATAAGGTAGAAACGAATTCACCTCCATTATCTGTAACGATTTTCTTGGGTATGCCATGGTGTGAAAAGAAATGTTTCATAGATTGAATAAGGTTTACGCTATTTCTGGATGTGAGTAAGTAAATACTAGCGAATTTTGAAAATTTATCAATTATGGTCAGACAATTTTCCTTGCGGAAAGAATAAATGTCTAGATGCAAAATTTCTAATGGTTTGCTGGGTGTTTCTGTAAATTCAAATTTTAGTGCTTTTCTGTTACGTTCATACTTAATCTTCTGGCAGACCTCGCACTTATTTATTATACGGGTTATCTTGTTTTTCATATCCGGGAAGTAATACTCGCGTTTTATATGATTGTTGTAACCCACGTACCGCCGTGCTTTCGCTATGGAGAAGAGCGGCACAGGCGGAAGATTCAGGACCTTTAAATATATTAAAAACTCAAAGTTATGTTTTAATATAAACTTTCCTTTATTGATCTCTCCTTCCGTTATTCTATTTAAACAATCACTTTTTAGATTAAGATCTAAAATCAGAACTTTTATTCAACAAAGAGAAGATTCACTTTTATTAATATTTATTTTAAAATTTAGATCTGAACCAGAACTTTTCTTCCATAAAGGGAAGATTCACTTTTTATTAATAACTTTGTAAAATTTAGATCTGAAGCAGAACTTTTCTTTACTCCCGTTCTCTATGAGCGCTGATCCTGAACTTCCTCGATTCTTGGTCAGTAATTATCGTTTACTTCTTTCAAGACACGCTAGCGTCAGCAAAAATATCCCACTCGTTGTATATCTGTGACCAATAAGAAAGTTCTTGCTAACAATGATATAGCAAGAACTAAAAAAAGTATTCACACTGTCTTGACCAATCAAGGAATTAACCAATCAGAAAACTCTTGCTGATAATGCCATAGCAAGAAGCAAAAAGGTCGTGTGAATGTTTGGATTTTCAAGTAACCTGATACTTGCTCTTTAGATTACGAGCATTTTGCTATTTAAAGGCACATACATTTGTGCCATGTATACACGTGTGGCGTAAATTATGTTACTTGATATGGTAAGTATTCAATGAAACGAATGACTTTTTTCAGATGTTAACTGTTTAGGTTTTTCTATAAGGTAATTTATGAAGACTAGCAATATGAGCCTTTATCAAGTGGAATATTTGGGGTAAGTATATTTGTGCATAGTTGTGATTTATGAATATGCACGAAATGTGTGGTATTTCGTGATCACAACATCCCATCCCCCTAATAAAAAGAAAATTCATCTACTTGAAGTGTTGACGAATTTTCTGCTAACCGAGAATAATGTGAATCTAGCCCAAGATTCAAAAGTCATCAAACATCTAATTTATGAAAGAAGTTTTTCAAAGTTTTTTTTTTGTATTTTACGGTCGTATAGAGAAGTTCTGTTCAGGATTTTTCCCAAAATTTAGGTAGATATTATGATAAAATTACCTATACTTACATAATTACAAATACAAATACAAAAAAAATTATAGTGATAAACTTATATGTAGGTATATGTAAATACAATAATAAAAATATAATTATGGAAATTAATTATAAATTCAAAAAATTATAGTATCAAGCTTAAAACATATGCTTGTTTTATTTTATATGTATATGTAAATACAATAAAAAATGAAAATTAATTATAAATTCAGTAAATTATAGTATCAAGCTTAAAACATATGCTTGTTTTATTTTATTATAAAATAAAAAGATTATTATTATTATTTTATATATACATATATGTATTTTAAAATTACGAATTATATATTATAAGTTGTATATAGTGTGTATATATCATTCCTGTTGAATGGTGCTCGCGTATTCAGAGGAGAAATAACAAAATTAACTTTTAATAAGATATTGGTAGGTGTGAGCGATAAGATAGTGAATTACGTAATTTTAGTGCACAGAATCATCGTAACCGAGTTAGTTGGATTGGGGGCTCTTGTGTAGATTCCTCCGAATTACTGTCATTACTGCCTATCTTCGATTTATTTTTACCGCGGCATATTATCCATTTAGGATACGTTATATATAGTATTATTATTAGAATTATCAGAAATAAAAAATAGCCGAGAGAGTAGTGGTGCACCGTGTGCGGATCTATGGGTTCTATATTTCTTTTCTCTTGTTCCTTTAAGGCGTTTATCTGCTGAGATAGTTTCTTAATGTCATTTGGAGTTGAATATTTGACTAAGCCAACCTTACTAATTGGTCTTGGCTTGAGGTATTTTGTATTATTAAAAATATTCTCACTAGTTAGTGTAGGTACAAAAGAATTTCTTAGTTCTGTCATATTCATATTATAGGCCCTTATGGTTAGATATTTTGTTCTTAGATAACAATTATCCTTTATTTCCAATATTCCAGTTCCCATCAGAATATGAGGAGTTATAAGTTGCTTGCAGATAACATCTACTGTCATGTTGATTCTTGTTGAATACAGCCATTTATTAGTTTGGGATAATTGCACCCAAAAGGTACTTTGATTTGAAGCACGAAAATCGCATGATTGTAATTTGGAATATTCTCTTTTAAGTAAATTAATTTCGCACATTTCATTGTCTTCATTTTCATTGAAGATGGGATGATTAAGCTGACATAGGTGCAGGTCATTACCGTCAGTCTTACAGTTGCTTAGCTCATGTGCATTCATGTTATAGAAGTGTTCGCGATCATAATCGACTACTAGATATTCGGTACCAGGCTGTATGAAGGTGAAATTATTATTATGAATGGCGGGCAATGCATGAGCTTTGAAGAGTTGGTAATCTTCTTTATACGGAAGAGGAATTTTAAATTCGAATATTATTTTATCATTGAAGACGATGGTAAACATTTCTCCCATGCGATATATAGACAATAGGTTAGTCTCCTTTAAAGTACTGGGTAATCTAAGTTCACTTGAAATTTCCCTTCGTATAGTAATAAGAAGAGATTCTATCTGATTCGGAGTGATAATCGATGGGTGTGGTCTCCCATGTCTAACGTCTGTTACAAGATCTACTAGTGTGTTAACTATTCCCTGGTATCTCATTATCATTAGTGTGTTAAGAGTAGTTAGGGATTCTAGCTCTGTAACTACGCGGTTGGCATATGTTACATTATAGAGTTCATCCATAAATCCTCTTAGTGCTCGGTACTTGTTATTCAAGGTGACAAATTGCATTTGAATATCACTTATAGTTTTGTTGAGAATATTCGCAGTGGTTTCTAAAATGACAGTTTGGTTTTTTATTAAAAACTTGAGGTATTTTTCGTTATTTCTTAGTTTATCTATTTCTTTGTCGTAATATTCCGCGTCTTCTTCGTTCGGAATACCGAAAAGCGGTTTACTAATCATCCCTATAATACCGAGTAATGACCTTTTTGTTCTTAATGCTGGGTCCAGAAGAATGAGACTCTGTTCAATGCCGTTTATTAAATGGTTCATTTCCAATATGGTGTGGTTGCACACTTGCGAAAATGCTGGTTCATTATATAGTACACCACATAATTCATTAATTTCTGTCGTATGTTTCTTTAGATAGGTTACTCCTAATTTAATACCTGTTAAATCGTAATAAACTATGATTTTCCATTCCTTGAATAAAATTCTACGTTCCCTAAATTTTCAAAATACATTCCCGCGTTATGTATTGGTGTTATTTTGATTCCGTCAGGTTGTACTGCGGTTAAAGTTGCGAGTAGGATCAGTGTCCAGATCATATCTGAAAGAACGTGTTTTTTTTTTTTAACTCTTAACATATACATACTAAAGAAAGTTGATTTTGGTAAGAAGTCAGAATAGAAGCGATAGAAAAACCCAAGCGTAAATAAAAGTGAATTAATTTTTCATTGGTTATTTGGCGATTTAATTAATCTACGTACTTCTTTAAGTTATTATTGTGGACAATTTTGGCTTTATTCCCAATTTTTATTTTGGTGGTTTCTTTAGATATTAGTTCTATTACTTCATAAGGTCCTTCCCATAAAGCAGAAAATTTATTCTTTCGGACATGTTTCTTTAATAATATTTTATCGCCTAGGTTGAAATACCTTTCCCGTATATTTTCATCGTAATGCAACTTAGATTTTTCTTTATGTTTTATTAAACTATCTCTTGCTAGTTTATAGCCATGTTGTAAACGTGCCTTAAGCTCATTTGCATAATTATCATAGTTGTAGATTGTCTGTGGAGATTGTTTCAGGGAGGTTGGTATTTTTGGTGGATAACCGTAAAGTAGTTCGTACGGGCAGTAGTTTGTGCTGCTATGAGGGGTGGTGTTATACACAAACATAGCATATGGGATCCATTCATCCCAGGTCTGAGAGTCTTTGTTAACATAATGCCGTAAGTATTCCGCCAAAGTGCGGTGGCTCCTTTCCAATGCTCCATTAGTTTGCGGGTGATATGGAGTTGTCTGTAATTTTTTTATTTTTAAAAGTTTGCAAACCTCTGTGAACATACCACTAAGGAAGTTAGTGCCTTGATCGGTGAGTAATGAGTCAGGAATTCCATGTCTACACACAATATTCTTAAAGAATTGCTTAGCCACGGTATGGGCCTCTGCATTTTGAATGGCGACTGCTTCCGAAAATTTAGATAAGTCATCCTGGAAGGTAAGGAGGTATTTATTCCCTCCATAACTAACAGGAAGTCCCACTATGTCCAGTGCCACTCTCTCAAATGGTTGGGAACTTGTTGATGTAATTTTCATCGGTATATGATTTAATTTACCTAGTTTGTTTTTTTTTTGACAAGACTCACAGCTACGAATATAACTTTTTATGTCTTTAAGCATACCAGTCCAATTATATTTCATTTTAATACGCTTGAGCGTTCTCGTAAAGCCTTGATGTCCACCCAAGGGGGACGTATGATATTCTTTAATTATTTGCCGAATATCATCATGTCTATCTAAATATATTTTTGTATTACTGTAAAGAAATATTTTTATTCCCGGTTTTAAATTGAGTTTTTTCACAATATTTCTTACCTCGATTAATATATTCTGATTGCCTATAGGCATAGAGATATGAAAATCGGTAATTTGATTTCGTTCGCCTATATTCAAAATTCGCTCTATAGAAGTTTTCATATACTCTCGATCTAGGTTTGTTCTTATAGGAATGGGTATCTTAGTTATATAATAGTATTCATCGTTATACTTAAATGATTTTTCTTTTTCTCTTCTAATAATAGCAAGGTTAGGTAGCATTTTTCTAAGCTCTATTTCCTCCTGTGTCTCCGTCAGGGGTAGGAGAAAGTATTTGTGTTTCGCTCTTTGTGCTATTAATGACTCTTGCTTTTCTATTACATTTATTACATCTGGTTCCAATGGGGCATCTTTTCTGTTTGAACAACCTATATCTTCCAAATTATGTATTTCACTTTTCTTTTTTTGGTTCCGGGTTAGAATTAGTACTTTATTAGTATCATTACCCATATCTGTGAGTTTAATCCAACTCAATGCGTCCGCGTTAGCGTTATACTTACCAGGTTTATACTTTATTTCATATGTATATTCCTCCAGTAGTATTCGCCATCTCATCAACCTTGAGGATGGTTCCTTCAAATTTATGAGCCATTGTAGTGGCCTATGATCCGTTAAAATTACGATTTTTTTTCCATAAATATAAGGTCGGAACTGTTTAACCGCATAAACTATTGCTAACAACTCTTTCTCTGTAGTGGAATACCTTGTTTCAGCCGGATTAAGTGTTCGGCTAGCATAGCAAATTGGGTGATCGTTACCTATCTCGCCTTGCGACAGCACAGCTCCTACTGCCAAGTCACTAGCATCAGTCGTAACGATAAACTCCCTACTGAAATCTGGGTAGGCTAAAACTGGAGCTTGAGTAAGCTTTTGTTTCAAGAGTACAAATGCTTCTTCACAAAAGGCATCCCATGTAAATGGTTCGGCTTTATTGAGGTGTTTGGTCAAGGGCTTTGCGATTTTCGCAAAGTCAGGTATAAACCGCCTATAGTAACCCACGAATCCGAGAAATGACTTTATATCTTTTTCTTTCTTCGGTCTAGGATACGATTTCACAGCGTTCATTTTAGTTGGGTCTGGCTTCACTCCTATCTCAGAAATTACATGACCCAAATATGCGAGTTCTCTCGCAACAAAATGGCACTTGTCAGGCTGGAGTTTAAGTCGGCTTTCTCTCAGTCTATCCATAACGCTAACCAATTTCCTATTATGATTCTTTAAATAATATCCGTATATGACGATGTCATCGATATATACGAAACACTCTATCCCTTGTATACCAATGAGGACACTATTCATCAGCCTCTGGAATGTCGCGGGAGCGTTTCTCAAACCGAATGGCATTCTGTTATACTCGTAGTGACCAAAGGGAGTACTGAAAGCAGTCTTCTCTCTGTCATGCTCATCTACGAGGATTTGGTGGAATCCTTTCGCCAAATCTAGAGTGCTAAAGTATCTTGCTTTTCCTAGCTGATCCAGTATTTCGGTTATATTTCGTAGTGGATATGCGTCCCCGACTGTAATGTCGTTAAGTCTACGAAAATCCACTACAACTCTCCACTGCTTATTGCCTTGGCTGTCTGCCTTTTTGAGTACGAGGATCAGAGGGGACTCTTGCTATGTCGTATGACATCTGCTTCGTGCATCTCCTTAACTTGCCGATGAATTTCATTCCTTTGAGATTCTGGCAATCTGTATGATTTTATATACACGGGCGCCTTATCCGTCTGGGTTTGGATTTTATGGGTTCCAGCATTCGTATACGTTAAAATATCACCCTCTAAATAAAAGAGGTCGTTATATTCACTACAAATTTCAATTATTGAAGTTTTTTCTTCAGTATTACAATGCTCAAGGTTTAGAGCAGATTGCAGTGTCTTAAGTCGACAGTTTACAGGGTCATCTTCCCTACGGTAATTTAGTACACGATATTTATCGAGTTCGTCGTATTCGAGATTTATTTTGCGGGTGTCTATTTCCACTTCATTTTCGCTAATATTCAAAAGCAAAATTTGTAACTTTTTATTTTGTGGTTTTGCTATAATTGATGCAAGGTATACTCCTGGTAATATTTCATTTTTCCTAATCACCATCTCTCTTTTATGGTCACAAGCCATTTCTAATATTATTTTGCACCGGGGTGCTATTATGAATTTATCATAATCAGCCGAAGCTACTTTATGTGCTTGATTTAAGATACTTTTGTTAACGAGCCTCGGAAGTGAGTTTGGACTTATACAGTTGGGCAATGGTATTGAAGATTTATTATCTTCCCATGCCACTGTCAAGCTTTCCATTACTCTCACCCCAGGATCGTTCAACCTTATTTCAAGACAAGTCTTGTTGTAATCTATATTACAACGATATTTTTTCAAAAAATCATTGCCGATTAGGCCGTCATATTCAAGATTAGTTTCTTGCTCTAGCAACAAAAATGGGTGTTCAATAGTGAAATGAAATTTGTCATTTGATAACTTTACCTGACCATTAATAGATCCCAATACAGGGATTGACTTTCCAGTTATCGTTACAATATTACAGCTTTCTGTGTTTTGTATTTTTTTTGCGATTTCAGACTTTAAGTTCATTTTAATTAAACTAACTTCCGCTCCCGTATCTATCAACAGTCTCATGTATCCTGTTTCGGATGGCTTAAAAGCTACGTTGGCGACAAGGCCAGCCTTAGTCTCTTCTAGGGATGCTTCAATAATAGTATTAGTTTTTAGCGTTGATGGATGTCGGCTCTGACCTTGATTCGAGCAGGTGTTCCGACTGGTTCCTCTCGAATCTTTCCGTTTCCCACTTCTGTAAGATTTTTAGTTTCCTGCCTCACGGCGTACTGGGTGAATTTCGGTCTTCTATCGCCTTGTAGCATGTTTATTCGATTAAGACCGTTTTCGTTCACTACATTATGTGTATGGAGGTTCGAGTTGTCGCGTCCGTTGAACCTATAGTTCGCTTGCTGTGGAGTGCTTAAGTTTCGTGGTTCGTGCCACATTCTGGAATTATGTGTTTGTGGATTAGGATAATCCGTTCTTCTCACATGTTGAACTTCCCTCTTGATAGTATCTCTGGCCATAATTGGGAATCTGTCTCTTTGATAACAGGTATCCCCCGTGTGACCCTTTTTACCACATATAATACAAGTAGGAATAGGTCGAGTATTTGCTCTAAAAAAACTTTGTGTGGCTACACCATCTTTATCTGAGCGCAGTTCATGCTCAGTGGCGTATGAAATAGCCTTTCGCAAGTCAGTTTCACCATGTGCCTTGACTAATAACTTTAAGCTTGGATTTCGCAATCCATCTTCAAAAACCTGAATCGCTAATTTTGTATTCTCGCTCAAAAGATAAGTTCTCGCGTCTGAGTTTGTTACCTCGGTGTAAGTGCTGGAATTAAGGGCACTTGCTAACTGTAACAGTCTATCTCCGAATTCTTTAGCAGTTTCTTTATAAGTCTGCTTTATTTTCATAAGTTCGTTTTGCGCTGCTGCCCTTGATTTGTCTTGCTTGAAACGAGTCTTGAGTGCTTCTACTAATGCCTCCCAAGTACTGTGGGTTTCATATTCGGTCAATTCAAAAGCAGGCCCTTGGAGTTTTGTTTTAATTACTTCCAAAAAGAATTTTTTGTCTGCCTCGGTCTTAGCGGATGAGAAAAGTATCTTCCCACAAGCAACAAACTTATTTAATCCCTCAGGATTTCCGTCAAACTCGGGCACTAAATTGTTTATGTCGTTTAAGCTGACTTGGGTCACTTCGTCGGCGGGCATATTGACGTGAAAGGGGAGCTCTCGGAAACCAAAAACTGTTGCGGCTCTATCTCGGGCTCTACTCCGAGTTTGTATAACACTCCTTGAGAACACGGTGTTACGTCGTTTTAATCTATCCGTCACGTAGGAAATGTATTTATAAAAAAATTCTTTCTTATGATCGATTGCAGCCAAAATCGGGCCTCAAGATTTCAGGCTAGATCTATTTGAACCGATAATCTATAAGAAGAGGATGATTTCAAGGGTAAATCGACGACGATTTCAATAAATGGGCAATGCAGCTCGCCCAAAGTACTTTTAAAGAACATAAGTCGAAATAGGGCACATTTTTTCTTCAATTTTATAACTCCTTCGTCGTTATCAACTAGAAGGGAAGACTGCGAAGAGTATCTGCGCTACCGTTGTCAAAACGATTTATTTTGGTTAAAAATAAAAATCGAACAAGTAGTTTGCGATAAGCGATTTATGCCTTAACAAAGAGCAAGGCTTGAGATAAAGTTAATTCTCCAACTGCCAAATTATTTATTATTTGTCTTCGCGACACTTATTTTTATTTTGCCTACTTGTCGGCTATTTGTACAGAACCTATTTTCATATGTAAAGGAATTGAAATTACGTAACAAATTTGAACAACCGATTAGATTGAGAATGCTGGTTACAAACCACCATACGAATAAGTCCAGTGGTAAGTTAAGAGTATATTATTGAAATTTTTCTTAATGCTATTTCGGTGTTATCAAGTTAAAGGATTACCGTTGTTTGCAAATATTTAGATATGGAACAATACGAAGGATTGTTTTGAATTTCATTACCAATAATCCAACACTCATAAACTCACACAAAAACAAAATATGTTATATTGCTCAAAATAATGGCGAATTATAATAATATTAAAAATACCAGAACAGAGCATCGTTAAATTAAAATTGGAAATACTTCCGGTAATGTTTTTGTTGTCGATATAGACCAGACTCACAATGCAAGGTATCCTAACACGGATATGTTTTGAGATGAGTTACTAGCTGGGCATATCGCACAAGAATAAACGCTGTCTTTTAAAATTTTGCAAAAATAAACACAAACAGTATTTTCACGCCATACAATATTGATCTCCTACAAACACAATAATTTCGTTTCACTGGGAAAAATGAAAAAGAAAATTCACAATCGTCGTAGCGAGTTGCGAAAATATTAATATATATTTTTATTAGTTTTCGTTTAGGAAGATTCGAAATGAATGCCTTTAAGGCGCGAAAGAATTGGAGGTTGCTTATAATGAGTTGAGTACGCACACGTTTCTATATTATGAATTTCGTGGAAAATCTTGTATCTTAAGCGATGAGATAAGTTACGGCTAATTACGATTAATTACTGTAATTACAGTCTGATATAATTAGGAGCCGATAGCTTTGCTTGGACGTAGGGACACTCAGAATTCAATTAATTTTATGCCACATTTATGTGATTCACTTGGAAATATATATATATATGCACCGAAATCGGGATTAATTATAAACTTTTGATACACTGAATGGACCATTCAAAAGAAAAAATGATATCACACTTCCAGTTTTCGTAATAAAAGGGAAAAGTTCACTTAAATCATTACAAATATTTCACATAATTCACTGAAGCGCCTTTTTGGCAAGATTTCACTTTGGCATTATCAATCATATCAATAATAATAATCATATATCGGATAAAATAATATTATAAAATTGGTGTCGCTCGATTGCAACATTTACACTAGTATCAAAAAAAAATTTATTTAAAGGGTTTATATTTTTTGAAAAATTAAACTCTGTACTTGTCGGACACAATAACAATATTAATATATCGTATAAAAATATTAATCACAATAAAAATTGATATCACTCAATTTGCAACGTATGTACATATATATGAGTATCAAACAAAGAAAAATGCAAATCTTACTTGTAAATAAAATTTTCATCGGGCTTCCAGGCCGACACGTCTCGTAGTAGGTGCAATGCTTTTTGTTGTTGTTTTTTTGTTGTGTCTTTTTTTTTTTTTAAGTTGCTATTTCCAAAATAAGGGAAAATTGTAGCTCCCAAAAATGCGGTAAAGTTGTAAGTATAGTACTGGAATCCAAATAACGTAAAGTTGTTGTAAGTTGTTGTAATGGAGTTGAGTTTAGCTCCAAAATGGCAAAATTGTAGCTCCCAAAAATGTAGTATGGGATCCCACCGCTGCCACCAATGTTGTAACCCACGTACCGCCGTGCTTTCGCTATGGAGAAGAGCGGCACAGGGGGAAGATTCAGGACCTTTAAATATATTAAAAACTCAAAGTTATGTGTTAATATAAACTTTCCTTTATTGATCTCTCCTTCCGTTATTCTATTTAAACAATCACTTTTTAGATTAAGATCTAAAATCAGAACTTTTATTCAACAAAGAGAAGATTCACTTTTATTAATATTTATTTTAAAATTTAGATCTGAACCAGAACTTTTCTTCCATAAAGGGAAGATTCACTTTTTATTAATAACTTTGTAAAATTTAGATCTGAAGCAGAACTTTTCTTTACTCCCGTTCTCTATGAGCGTTGATCCTGAACTTCCTCGATTCTTGGTCAGTAATTATCGTTTACTTCTTTCAAGACACGCTAGCGTCAGCAAAAATATCCCACTCGTTGTATATCTGTGACCAATAAGAAAGTTCTTGCTAACAATGATATAGCAAGAACTAAAAAAAGTATTCACACTGTCTTGACCAATCAAGGAATTAACCAATCAGAAAACTCTTGCTGATAATGCCATAGCAAGAAGCAAAAAGGTCGTGTGAATGTTTGGATTTTCAAGTAACCTGATACTTGCTCTTTAGATTACGAGCATTTTGCTATTTAAAGGCACATAAATTTTGTGCTATGTATACACGTGTGGCGTAAATTATGTTACTTGATATGGTAAGTATTCAATGAAACGAATGACTTTTTTCAGATGTTAAGTGTTTAGGTTTTTCTATAAGGTAATTTATGAAGGCTAGCAATATGAGCCTTTATCAAGTGGAATATTTGGGGTAAGTATATTTGTGCATAGTTGTGATTTATGAATATACACGAAATGTGTGGTATTTCGTGATCACAACATGATCTAGGCTGTCTTGTATCCCTCTATGGTTAGATTTTTTGTGGTAATCCCTTATGATTTGCTCCTGTGTGTCGGTTTCGACAATATCTTCTACCCTTTCCATGCATCGAATTAATCTCATTCGACCATTGGAGAAGTTTTTTGAAAAGGCCAATGGGATTATCTTGAATATATTATCATTAGTTAGTATTCTTGTAAGCTTCTTAGGATTTATATATTCCTTCATAATATTCAAGATAACGTTCTCCTGGTCTATATCATATATTTTAATTGTACGTTTTCGTTTAGTATCAAAAAGAATTTCAAGCGATATTTGTGGAGTACCCAGGTTATCAATTTTTCTTAATATTAATTGGAATACCGTCAGTTAAGTCCTCTACAGCTGAATGAACGGTGGAAGCAGATTCCAAGTTATCAACGTTATTTCTTGAAGATTCGTTGATGTTAATTTCTACTCGTGATAAAGCATCCGCGTTTGTGTTTTGTTTTCCTTTTTTATAAACGATTTCGTAGTCAAATTCCTCTAATTTTAACCTCCATCGAACTAATTTAGGTTTGGGTTCCTTCAAGGAGAAGAGCCAAGTAAGAGGTTTATGATTTGTTATAATTTGAAATTTTCTTCCGAACAAATAGGGACGGAAATATTTTGTGGCCCAGACTATTGCTAAAAGCTCTTTTTCTATGGTACTGAAGTTTTGTTCTGATTTGGTAAGTGTTCGGCTTGCGTAAAATATTGGTTTATCAGACCCTATGGGTCCTTGAGATAATACGGCTCCCAAGGCTATATTACTCGCGTCAGTGGTCAAATTAAAGGGCTTTGTGAATTCTGGGTATTGCAATATTGGGTCATTACATAGCAAACTCTTACAGGTTTCGAAGCATTCGATATATTTCTGATCGATTTTAATTCCTTGATCTTTTCGCAAGCAGTTTGTCATGGGTTTTGTGAGTTTGGCAAAATCTTTGATGAACTTCATGTAATACCCAAGGAGTCCAAGGAAAGATTTAATTTGTTTTGGTGTCTTAGGCAATGAAAATGACTTAATCGCTTTCATTTTTTCCGGGTTTGGCTTAACGCCTTCAGAGCTAACAATGTGTCCAAGGAAAGAAACTTCCTTATGTAACTGTGAACTTTAAGGTTGGCCTGTCTTAGTTTTTTAAATGTTCTTTCAGTGATGTGGAAAATACAATAATGTCGTCCATATAGACGAGACATATTTGACCTTGCAGTTCATGTGGGATATTGTCCATTATTCGATGTGTAAGGGGCGTTTTTAAGTCCGAACGGCATCCTAACATATTCATAGTGACCGTTATTTACGCTGAATGTTGTTTTGGGGATGTCTTCAGGTTTTACTTCTATCTGGTGGAATCCCGAAGCAAGATCGAGAGTACTGAAATACATGCATTTTCCAAGCTTGTCAAGTATTTCGGTGATATTTGACAGAGGATACTTATCATCGATCGTTTTCTCATTTAACTTCCTATAGTCCAAGACTAATTGCCATTTTTGAATACCACTAGCGTCCGACTTCTTAGGGACTATCCAGATGTAGGATTTTGTGTAGATTGCTATATCATCCTTAGTTTGGATGCTGTCTTTTATTTGGTTTGAAAAGGTTACGGATTGTCCGTCCTTAAAGAATATATCCTCGAATTGTTTACATAGTCTAAGTATTGCCTTTTGTTCTTCTTGATTCAAGTGGTTTATGCGGATTAAATCTCTAATGTCTACGTCTACGCTTTGTTCCTCGTAATTAATTGAGAAATTGTATACGTTAAGAATTGGTTTTTATCCAAAGGTTGCACTTTTATGGGTTGTTCTACGTAAAACGATTGTGGAGAATTCGAGAAATTTGCTATCTCCACTGGGGAATACCAGTCTCTAGCTTGATACATTCCCTCGGAAATGATTAAGTTGTTTTTTATTATTAAGGGTTTAATAAAAATACTTCCAACTTCTACATCTTATTACTTATTATCATTTTACAGTGTATGGTTTAGATGTGTAATTTGGTTTGTATATGAAAGGGATAATAACCTTTTTTGTTTTCAATATAAATTCGTTAAAGTCCAGTTTAATTCCTAGCTGTTTCATCATTTCTAGTCCAATAAGGCCGTTAAAGTAGTTGTGGAACTTAAATAAAAGGAATCTAATTTTTTTCGTTAGTTCTGAATTCATTGAGTCCATTCAAGATGACTTGTTTATCGATTAAATGTGTGTTGAAGACCGTTTTCACTTCGATGGGTTTTATTAGTTTAGTTAGACAAGGATCAACGAGATCGGGTCAAATGAAAGACATATTGCTGCCAGTGTTAACCAGGAATTTCAATAGAGTGCCATCATTAGATCGGATATGAATATAAGGCAAAAAGAAGGACTGATGGCTATATGTCTAGGTATCCAATTTGGTCTCCGAGGCGGTTTGCTGAAAATTTTGATCGTCTATTTCTTTGTTTTCCTCAGTCCAGTTGTCTAGATTGGGGTAATAATCTGCAGAATAAAAACTAGTTGGGGTCTATTTATTTAAATCTTCGGGTTACTGCATTTGATTATTTCCTATTTGTTGGTCATTGGATTCAACATTGAATAGTTCTTCTGAAGTAAATTTGGGTAGTCCAGCTGGTTTGAAAATGTTTGATCTAAAAGGAAACCTATTTGTGTTTAAATTCGTGTTTCCACTAGACGTGTCCATAGCCTCTGAACGTGGGTTGGTATTGTACAGAGTTCTTTGGATCGGTTTCTGTAGGTTAGATAAATTAGGTTGTGTTCTATACTGTGTTGGATGAGTACCGAAATTATGGGGTTGGTACGAATTTAATCTTGATTTTGGTACGTAACAAACCTCCCTCTTTTTAAAAAAAATATGTTATTCTTAGAACAGGAAAAACGCATTAGATCATTGGATATGGCTTTGATAGCTTTCTAAAAAAAAAAAAACAAGATGTTACATATATATATGTATATACATAAAGCCGCGCGCTGAGACGATATTTGGTTGATGAAGCTAACTTATCTATGTTACAATATCGTGAATTATTTCTAGCCTATTTTTATAAATTTGTTTTTTTATTTAAGATTAATTAGCTACAGTAAAAAGAGGTTTTTTCTCTTATGCAGGTATAAATATGTTTTTTTTTGCATTAATATATCTGTTTAATCAATTTACAATTTAACCTTTTATGGCTTTGTTATGTACGTAAATTATACCCTGAAAAAGTATAGAAAGGGGATGTTTTACAGGCATACATACATGTTGAACATGATTAGCTTACCTTCAAAAACATTTGAAGAAAGCAAATCAGTTCCTAAAATTCACATAGAAAACCCTAAAATTTGAAAAATATTAAAAAATTGAATAAGTTCTTCAAATTCAATTCAATAAAATATTCCAAATTATAGATTTTCACATAAGCTAACCATGCCTAAAACATGGTTAGCTTATCTATTTAATCAGTGAAGAAAATTGCGTCAGCAATTTTCTTCACATTCCATAAATTAAAATAAAATTATTCCCATGGCAAATTTTGCCTTCAGCAAAATTTGCCAGTAGAAAAATTATTTTTAAAAAAAAATAAAGCAAAAGACAAATCGTACCTTCAGTACGATTTGTCGTGAAAATTGCAATATGTATGTACGAACGTACATACATATCACAAAAAAGCTTTGCGATAAGAAGAGCGCGCCGCGAAAATACATTGTATGTATACGCGCGCGGCATCGTGACGGTGGCTGATGTTTATAAAAGCATCTAATTTCAAGCCTCCGTCCAACGAAAAATATTCTGGACTTGTTTAATCAAGTCCAGAATAAATGAAAATTTTCTCAGGGTGAAAATGCAACTATGCATTTTCTACCCTGAACGAAGGCTCTTGATCGCGACAAAAGTGATCAAGAGCCGAGTTGGATTCTAAATTTCGATTACGGCGGATCAAGAGTTGTATTTTAAATTTCCTGCGCGGCGGTTAAACGGAAAAAATATTTAGTTTTAAAAAAAAAAACGAGTTTGATTTTTAACTTGAATAACGGCGGTTCGGCAGTCGAATTTAAAAACGAAAGAAAAGAGTGATATAATATACGCGGCGGTAACACGGGCTTTTGGGGTTGAATGTTTTTTCGATAGTTCGGTTCGGCGCGGTCTCGGTAGATGGAAACTAAAGAAGCAAGGAAAGAAAGTAAAATTATTTAACCGAGCAAAATTTGTGAGATTGAAAAAAAAGCAAGATTGTTTAATTAAAATAAGATTGTGAACTTGAAATAATAAAAAAAAAGCTAATTTGTTTCGATTCAAATAAGATTGTGAACTTGAAATAATAAAAAAAAGCTAAATTGTTTAGATCAAATAAAAATTGTTAAACTAGAAAAAAGGTGTTGTGTTTGCGTGTAAAGAAAAGGCAAGGTGGTTTTAATTGACGCAGCTTCAGGGCGCAAGGGAGCACTGGATACGGCTCCTGCTTGCCCCACAAACAGGTACATAACAAAATTGGCGCAGCCGGTAGGATAGAGGAAGCCTACTTTAAACAAACAAAAGTATAAGCGCTCGAAAACCCTCTATCCTACGAATCAAAAGGAGTTTATTACGAGTTCGAATACTGGGCAAGACACCCTACCCTCTGCCTGAAGTTGAGTCTGGCTTCAGGAGTATTTCGATCTTGTCGGCTCCCAACGCTCGGGGTCGGACAGCTTTAACTGCCTCTGTTTTGAAAAGCACGCAGCCACCCCCTCATCAAAGCACAAAGTGCCAACGTGGGACAATAGCGGGCTTCATCCCAGCCCAGGAACATAAGACGTCCATAGCCGAAAATTTCAAAGCGAAACTTGAAGGAAGAATTCTCAACCGACAATCTGCGATCCGGAGCTGAAAGGGACTTCGAAGTAGGCAACGCGCCCCCCTTTCAGCCTTTATCCAGGGGAATTTAAGAAGGCCACGCCCCCCCCCCCCGCAGAAAAAGAACTTCAAACGAAAAAACCAGCGATCCTGAATTGAGAGGGACCCCGAAGAAGGCAATAAGCCCCCCTCTCAATTTGAACCAAGGGAATTAAGACGGCAGAAGCCCCCCTAGCTGCAAATTCTACATACGGTGATCCATGAGCGAGGGAAGCTCCCACCAGGAGACGCCGCCGGAAATCTCACCAATTCCACCAACTCCACAACAATCCTCCTCACCGGGCGACGCACAGGAAGATCTGTCCCGGTACGAAGGAGGCAACGAGGGGGCAACATCTGCAACAGAGGGTGCTAATCAAACACCCCCAACAAATTCAACAGCACCAGGAGTAACATTAAGGAGTGGGACAATCCTTACAGGTCCCCCACAAGTAAGACCTTCTAATTTAAACTTAGAAAATTATTTAAAATATCTAGAGGGGAAAGTGCGAGACTCCTCCGAACTTTCTGTTATACAGTGCGATTCTATCGATAAACAGCTCAAAAAGACCCGTGAACGGCGTCTTGAGCAAATCGCGCAATTCAAAGAAAGTACGGAAAAATTTAAAGAAAGTACGGAAAAATTTAAAGAAAGCTTAAAGCAGTTTGGGGAACTCTCGCACTCTCTCGAAACAGAAATTACAAATAATAGTGTAGAATTAAGAGAAGGTGCCATTGAAGACAGTGTCAGTGATTCCACCGTGAGTGAAATCCTATTGAATTGGCTGGGCGACTCCCTTTTGGAAACCAGCATAGAAGAAACTAGCTCCCCAAAAGTATCAAACTTAAGCTTCAGAATCCCCAATATAAACATGGCAGATTACCCGAAAATCGCCAAGTTAACTGCCCAGCTCGTTCCCCTATTCTCGGGAGAGCAGCACCCAAAATTGAGCCTGGAGCTCCAAACTTTCCTAGGATGCTGCAGGCAGGTAATCCAGTGCATTTCGGTGGAGGAACTATCGGCATTTTTGCAAATCTTCCCACCAGACTTCGAGGCGAAGCTTACCAGCTGTTTGCCTCAAATATGCCTACTACTTTCAAAGAGGTAGAAGAACGGCTAAATAGTACATACCTGCTCGGGAAACTTATCAGGAACTGGTAAATAAATTAATTACTACAAGGCAGTATCCTTTGGAAAACCTCACAGCTTTCACGGCACGAGTGAAACAAATGCTGGCACTCTGTAATGAAGCAGCAGAGTCCAAATATGGCGCTACAGCAGCCCCCGCTGTGAAAACACAGCTAGAAGACTTCGCGAAAAACGCACTAAAAACAGGAGTCAATAACCCGTATATGTGCCAATACCTTCTGACCATGACAGACGGCACGGTGGATGACCTCGTACAAAGAGCACTTGACATGGAACGTCTCAAGCAAAGTGCTCTGTTCCTGCAACCTCCAGGACAATTCCAAACAAATATGATGCAGAATACATTGCCAAATTCTGCCAGTACCAGTGTACCAAATAACGCACCATTAACTCAAAGTAGTACCCTAGTAAATCAAAGCGTATATAATCCTGGCATCATATCCTACTCACAGGATCCCCGGCAAAACAATATGCCAATTAACCCAAGCAGTCACATACCAACGTCACAGTTCACACAGGCCGCACAGCATACATCAAACAGGAGCCACTATCTCCTAATAAAAATTATAATGTACCAAATAAAAATAATTATTTAAATAAAATCAGTTGTAGTTTTTGTAATCTAAGAGGCCACACATATGCTGATTGCCTCAAAAGGAAAAATACGCCTTATTGTGTGAACTGTAAAATGTATAACCATGACGTGCGTGACTGCAGAAAAAACAATAATAGTTTCCAGAGACCACACAACAATGGTGGGACCATCGAATCAACGCCCTAGAGAGCCGCAGAATTCCAATAACAATTCCAGAGTATATAACGTAAGAAAAAAGTGTGAATTTTGTGGTCGTTCTGGACATGCAGTAAATAACTGCCAACAAAAACGTAAATGGGAGGCCCGGAGTCAGGGAAACGACGTACAGTCGACCCAAAACTCCCCGGCTCGACTATAAATCTCCCGTCTAATAAAATAGGGTCCCCTCAGCAGCCCGATTCCAGTGTCGCTACAGTAAAACTACCCTTAGACATAGGCCTGAACGGCCAAACTAAACTAGTAGTAGACACAGGCGCTGAGGTTAGTATAATAAAGAAAAGATCATTAAAAGATCTCAAAGAAATTAATCCCAATGAGGCATGTACACTTCAGACCCATTTGGTACCGGAAAGACGCTGGGAAATTGCCAGGAAACTTCGTTTTCAAAAACAAAATTCCCTGCAAGTTAAGTTTCAAGTCGTAAAGAACTTGCCTGGCCTTTCCGATGATGGACTTCTAGGAAATGATTTCCTAGCAAAAAACTGTAACGTTGAGGGTCCTAATAAGGCACTAAGGTTTCCTCGCACGGAAACTAATCCAGACGAATTTGCTTTGCCATTAGATTTTGAAACGGACAAGCCACGTTCTGAAAAAGCAGTCGAAGTAAGAACACTTGCAGAAGAGGTAGAGTTTAAACCGGCTGAACTATCCACCTGCAGTGTCTTCAAGGCTTCTCAAACGAGAAAAGCTGGCTGCCAAGCTCCAAAAGAGCCCAAGGAATGTGAAAAAGGCTGTCTGGGCGAACAAGATACCGATGAAATCAGGCGGCAATTGGTTACTTTTAAGGAACCAATCTGCATACCTGCGCGCTCTCAAATTGTTGCCCCAGTCCCGTTACAAACTCAAGAAGAAATGCTCTGTTTATCACAAGAGATAAGCGATGGAGTCTTCTTGGCAAACAGTTTGCTATCATCTGGAGAAGAATTAGTGCTGGTCAGTATTCTCAATGCTAACAGTCACCAAGTAGTCATACATAGCTTAAAGTTACAGCTATTTCCAATAAACGACTACATCATAGTCCCATTAACACACACAAAAGACCACAAAAGAACACACGAACACTACCAAATTTAGAGGCAATATCAAACAACCCAAGAGACGGAACTGAGTGCCTAAAGCCTGCCAAAAAGGTGCATATAACTCTTCCGTCCAAAATCCCGAGGCATACATCACTCTTAAACAAACAACGGCCATATAAGAACGGTAGCGAGTCGCTAAAGCCTATATTAAAGGTGCATATTACTCCACCGTCACACAACACAAAACATTCTACATGGTCAAAAAGCAGTAGCATTGACGCGCATGAGTATCTCACACAACCTAAGGCAAAGACCACACAGGTGTACCAAACTCAGCCGTCAACAAAGCAGGAAGCAAATACCCTGCCAATTACTAAGAACAACGAAATAAAGCCCCGAAAGGAATCGCAAAAGCCTCATCTATTTACAGGTCAAAAACCTAAAAGGAAGAGTAAGTCAAACCAAGGTTCAGCCGACAAAACGGCAATATTACAACATGTACGATATCTATACCCTGATAATGAGACTCCGGACGACCCAAAACAATACCCGCGTATTTCTAGGCTAGAGCAAGAACTCAGCCTAGACCCTAATTTAACCGCGGAAGAAAAAATTTCGATATCAGAACTCTGCGAAGAGTATAACGATATCTTCTTCCTCAAAGGTGACAAACTCACCTATACAAATGCGATAACGCATAATATTCCATTGGTGCAATCAAAAAATGTACCGCTTACCTGAAACACAGCGGAAAGTCATTAACGAGCAGCTAAAAGAAATGCTAGACAGCGGGATAGTCCAGTCTAGTAAGAGCCCTTGGAATTCACCTCTACTAGTTGTCCCCAAGAAAGCGGGACCTGACGGTGAAAAAAGGTGGCGCGTCGTTGTCGATTTTCGTAAATTAAACGAAAAGACAATTGGAGATGCATTCCCGCTACCCCGAATCGAGGATATTCTCGACCAACTAGGTCACGCAAGGTATTTCACCACACTCGATTTGGCCAACGGCTATCACCAGGTCCTTGTCGACAAAAAAGATCGACATAAAACTGCTTTCAGCACAAGCTATGGGCACTATGAGTTCAAGCGTATGCCATTCGGGCTCAAAGGAGCCCCTGCCACATTTCAACGCCTAATGAATTTCGTCCTAACAGGCCTACAAGGCCTCGAATATTTTGTCTACCTAGATGACATTGTCATCTATGGTAAAAATTTAAATGACCACAACGAAAAGTTGAGGAAAGTCTTCAATAAGTTGAGAGAGAACAACTTAAAACTGCAGCCAGAAAAGTGCCAGTTTCTAAGAAGAGAAGTTGTTTACCAAGGACATAAATGTTCTAGCGAAGGAGCCCTACCAGACCCAAGTAAGACGGCCTGCGTCCAAACATTTCCTGTTCCAAGAACAGTAAGACAAGTTCAGTCATTTTTAGGACTTGCCAATTACTACAGGAAATTCATTCCAGACTTCTCCAAAATTGTACGTCCAATCACAAATTTACTCCGAAAGGATGTAAAATTCACTTGGACAGAGAAATGCCAAGAAGCATTTCAAAACATAAAAAACGCTTTAATTTCTCCACCACTTTTAATTTACCCTGATTTTTCGAAATCTTTTAATCTCACTACAGACGCAAGTAACGAGGCTCTAGGAGCTGTTCTTTCTCAAGGAGAAGTCGGAAAGGACCAGCCCATTGCCTATGCAAGCCGCACATTAAACAAAGCCGAAAGAAATTACTCTACTATAGAGAAAGAGTTATTGGCTATTTTCTGGGCTACCAAGAATTTCAGGTGCTATCTCCAAGGCCGGAAATTCACGGTCTATACTGACCATAAACCTCTCAAAGGTGTCTTCAATGTGAAAGATCCTACTTCGCGTTTGGTGAGATTTCACCACAAATTATCTGAATTCGATTACAACATCGAATATAAACCAGGGAAGTACAACACTAATGCCGATGCACTAAGTCGCATCCCTCAAGCATTAAAAGAAGACAGTTTAGGCAATACCTTAACGGTAGAAGCCCTAGTCCACCACACAAATAATAAGAGAAAGAAGAAATCCGCTCATTGTTTCGTCGTGACTCGAGCTCAGAAGCAAAAGGCTCAAGAGACATTAAATAGCTCCAGTGTGGAGACAGAAGAGCACACGAAAGCGGACCAAAACGAAATTCAACACACTGAGGCGGAAACACTAAACCCAGCATCGCTTGAGCAAAAAGTAAGTACTGGCAAGACACCCGAAGTTATCACGAGCGCTACGGAAATCCGAACAATCTTAAAAGATTATCACGATTCTCCATTTGGTGGCCATCAGGTGTCATAAAAACTTACAAACGCATAAGACGCAAGTATTGGTGGAGACACATGCTTAGCGATATTAAAAATACATTAAAAAATGCCCAAAGTGCCAGACGATGAAAGCATCTCCACAATATAAAATGCCAATGATTATCACGGACATCGCAGAGCAACCGTTCGACAAAGTTTACCTCGATATTGTAGGTCCATTAGAAGAGACCACATCAGGTAACAAATATATCTTGACCTTCCAAGATAATTTAACAAAATTTGTCGACTGGTATGCAATACCTAATGCAGAAGCAGTCACAGTAGCGCAAGTTTTCTTTGATGAAATCGTTACGCGCTATCGCATACCCAAAAGAATACTCACCGATCAGGGAACAAATTTCCTGAGTGAATTATTCAAAAGAGTATGTAAGCTTCTAAAGGTAAAGAAGTTACAGACATCGGCATACCACCCACAGTCTAACGGAGCACTAGAGCGTGCCCACAGGCCGCTGATTGAATACCTGCGAACAATCGTAGATGAAAATCCCAAAACATGGGACCAATACCTACGAACCGCTGCATTCGTGTATAACAATAGTGTACACGAGGGTACTAAACTTACCCCAATGGACTGCCTATACGGCTTCACAGCGGATGTCCCATCAAATTTAAAACGGGATCCCGAACCCGTTTACAATCATGAGAGCTACTATCATATACTGAAGTATAAGCTCCAAAAATCATATGCCACGGCAAGAAAGAACTTATTGGCAAGTAAACAGCGCTCAAAGGGGTACTACGATAAGACAGTACGGCCCCTAACTTTCCATGTAGGAGACAAGGTCCTCATCAAGAATGAAAGCAGAAACATAAGCTTTCCCAAATCTGGGTAGGACCTTATCAGGTAATCGCAATACCAAGTGATGTGAATACCACAATCAAAATTGGTAAGCGAACGGTAACGGTACATAATAACCGTTTGAAACCATATTTCGAATAAAAATATATCAAACAAAAATGAACCAGGTTGACTTGAAATTCCCACTATAGTGTCCATTAAACCTCATTTCAATACCTCCCCATAAACATTTGCGGTGGAGTCACTCCACTGCCCAGTTTAAATCGGCACAATGTACGTAGAAGTATGCTTAAAGGATTGTTTTCTTCTCCTGAATTGTCCACAGAAATGGCGCTAAAATTCATCATAGTTGTCCTCTTCATCCAGTACACAACTGGAGCAACCGCTGACAAACCTTATGTAATAACCCAGCTAAATGGCTCGGGTATATTTTTCGAGGACCTAGGAAATCTGATGGTATATCATGACACCTGGAATGTCCTCATCGAGATAGACTTGGAAGAACTAGATGCACAGATAAAGCTAACAGAATATGCAGAGCACTTAGTGCATAAACTCTGCATAAATATAACAAACCCAGAAGATCTCTGTAACGTGCAGCAACTACACATACACGCTATTATAGACAGCGTACGAAAGCGCACGGAAACTATTAGGGAACTAGTACCAGGAAAACGCAAGGCCAGATCACTATTTGATGGAATAGGCAATGCCATGCACTATTTGTTTGGAACTATGGACAGCAACAACGAAAAAGAAATTTACAGCAGGTTAGAAGAACTTGAATCGAATACACAAGCCCTAGCCGAGCTAGAGAAACAACAAATCAGTGTGGTAAAAACTACCTTGGAAAAGATTCAAAAACCGCTGGCAATGTTAATAGACAGACAACAAAAAATAGCACACCAGATAAACGATCTCCACCATGTGGCCGATGATTTAACTAGGAGGCAATTGAGACAAGAGATTATATCAAGCTTATTGCTCCAAATCATCGAAGTTGAATATCGACAACAAGCCCTCCTGGATATAATAATGGCTAGTAAAACCAATCATATTCATCCACTCCTAATGTCTCCCAAAAATCTGTTGGAGATATACGAATTGCCCAAATGACCAAAATTGTCTATCTGTCCTATATCAGACAGCAGGAGCTCAGTCGTTCCTTATGCAGAATAAATTGGTGGTGAGAATTACTCTCCCAATTTTTAATCTGCCAAAAATGAGGCTACAACAGATTCAATGCTATCCTGTATCCAAGTCAGCAAATTACTCATTAATTCCAGACCCTGGTTATTCATACATAGCCAATAGCGAAAAAACTCAGGAATTTCTCTTATTAAGAGGCGATGACATGAAAAATTTCAAAAAAATAACAAGTAATTTGGAAGAAAACACGTATGCAGGCCGGCTGAACACGCCTATAATCAAAGCGGCAACGTCCAACGAATGTGCCATTAAATTGCTATACAACCCTCTAAGTGTAGTGCCCAAATGCAAGACCAGAGTACAAATCCCACAAAAGACATGCTGATCAAATTAAGTAAGCCCAATACGTGGCTATTTTCTTTTATCACCTCCACGGTGCTACACATCACATGTCCAGATCACTTTGTAATCTCGAAACTGGAAAGACAAGGGATATTAAAGATAACGCAACCATGTCAAGTTCAAATAGGTGACAAAGTGCTTAAATACGAAGGTCAGAGTAAATTTCCACTAAAAATTACCCAGCCGAATCAGTTTCCTGAGCTCAACCACTCTCTACTCAAAGTAAACCTGACTGAAATTTTACAAGGAACTCAAAACCACAGTCTGGGGAAAATCGAAATCTTAACGGGAGACGATACCCATAAATCAATTTATACCGACACCCATTCGCTGGAAGAAATCCAAAACAAAATTACTAAATACCAGGAAAAGGTATCGAACAGAAACTCCCATATCCTGTCCACAACTTCTCTATCATTCACGAGCCTACTAGTTCTGGCCATAATGATTGTTGTGGCAGTAAAATATCTACACCCTGTTGTCATCAATATGAGACAACAGAGAAATCAACCACAAGGTAACCCCGAAATTTCATCAGAGGGAATTCCTTTAGAAGAGCGAACTCCTGCTCCCCAACCCAGCTTAAGGCGAGCCAGAAGCCTCTCCAAAACAAAATCAGTCCAAATCATTTAGAAATGCGAAACTGACACTGTCAACATTGGTCGCTCGATCAAAGTAAATTTATAGACAAAAGAAAACCTGGTCACATGTACAAAACATATAAATAACTAACAACAACGATTTGTAGAAAAAAAAATGGTATTATAATTACATAACAAGATAAGTTAAAATAAATAACTGCATGTAATGAAAAATAGAATAGAAGTAATTTTAAATAAAATAAAAGTAAACAAATCATTAAGGATAAAGTACCCAAAAATGCATGGAGTAAAAATAAAATGAAAGGTATGAAATTCACAAATAGATAAAAAGAAAAATTAGAGAAAACATGCCTCTGCAAAAGGAAAGAACTAAATATAAATAACAAATTAATAAGTAAAAATAAGAAGTTTACTGGGTTACTAATAGTAACAAAATATAAGATAAACAATAATAATAATAACTAGTATTAGAATAACAATACAAAAAAAATAAGTGCATAACTACATAACTACATAAGATAATCAGTTCTTAGGCTAAACAAAAAAAAATTTTTTTGAAAAACAACCACAAAATCATCGACTATTATACACAAATCGATTTAAATCATTCAAAACAACAATAATGCAAAGACTATATTCGATTTCTGTGTATTTATGCCCATCAAAAAAAAAAAAATTATTTCGATATACAAGGTTCAATAGTTTGAAAGTCTGGTAAACAAGAAATGATTGAAAATATTTAACAAGATTCGATTCCTCGATTTAACTCGACTGTGTATTTTCGATATTTGAAAAAAAAAAAAAAATGAGAACAAAATTAACAACAACGACTACAACAACAGCAATAATAAGATGAGAAAACTTAAGGAATTATTTCTGTTAAGCCTAAAACAAAACAAACAAATAAAATGCCAAAAAACAAGTTAGAAATAATTTCAAGTATAATTTTATAATAATTTAACGAATATCTAGGTAATTAAGCAGAAAAAAGGCGCAAAATATAAAAGAGAAAAATACACACACACACACAAACAAACACAGCTACACTTACACACAGTAACAGACATAAATTACGCTAAAATGAATTACATACATATAAAAAAAAAATAAAAAAAAAATAAAAAAAATAAAAATAATTATATAATTATAATAATATTGAAAAAGCGTTGTAGTATAATAATATCGAAGCATTTTTTATTGAAGAATCTAACTTAATAGATATATTTACGATAAATGAAAGAATTACCTAGTTACTAGATATATTTTTATTATATGTAAAATTAATCGTTAAGCTTTATTTTTTTTATTACACTCTGACCCCATAAAACATAAAAAAAAAAAAAAATTTTGGAAACAACCAAAATTTTATAAAAATAAAAAATGTTGTAAACCTCGACCGAGACCCGATCCGCCAAATTATTACCAGACCCAATAGACCTAAAAACAAATTCAAAAAAGAATAAAATAATACAAACTATTACAACGACAACTTCCCCTGAGAATTATTCCTCTTCAAAGAATAATTCTCTTTTTCTCAGGGGGAAGGATTGTTATGTACGTAAATTATACTCTGAAAAAGTATAGAAAGGGGATGTTTTACAGGCATACATACATGTTGAACATGATTAGCTTACCTTCAAAATCATTTGAAGAAAGCAAATCAGTTCCTAAAATTCACATAGAAAACCCTAAAATTTGAAAAATATTAAAAATTGAATAAGTTCTTCAAATTCAATTCAATAAAATATTCCAAATTATAGATTTTCACATAAGCTAACCATGCCTAAAACATGGTTAGCTTATCTATTTAATCAGTGAAGAAAATTGCGTCAGCAATTTTCTTCACATTCCATAAATTAAAATAAAATTATTCCCATGGCAAATTTTGCCTTCAGCAAAATTTGCCAGTAGAAATATTTACTTTAAAAAAAAATAAAGCAAAAGACAAATCGTACCTTCAGTACGATTTGTCGTGAAAATTGCAATATGTATGTACGAACGTACATACATATCACAAAAAAGCTTTCGCGATAAGAAGAGCGCGCCGCGAAAATACATTGTATGTATACGCGCGCGGCATCGTGACGGTGGCTGATGTTTATAAAAGCATCTAATTTCAAGCCTCCGTCCAACGAAAAATATTCTGGACTTGTTTAATCAAGTCCAGAATAAATGAAAATTTTCTCAGGGTGAAAATGCAACTATGCATTTTCTACCCTGAACGAAGGCTCTTGATCGCGACAAAAGTGATCAAGAGCCGAGTTGGATTCTAAATTTCGATTACGGCGGATCAAGAGTTGTATTTTAAATTTCCTGCGCGGCGGTTAAACGGAAAAAATATTTGGTTTTAAAAAAAAAACGAGTTTGATTTTTAACTTGAATAACGGCGGTTCGGCAGTCGAATTTAAAAACTAAAGAAAAGAGTGATATAAATTTTATACGCGGCGGTAGCACGGGCTTTTGGGGTTGAATGTTTTCTCGATAGTTCGGTTCGGCGCGGTCTCGGTAGATGGAAACTAAAGAAGCAAGGAAAGAAAGTAAAATTATTTAACCGAGCAAAATTTGTGAGATTGAAAAAAAAGCAAGATTGTTTAATTTAAATAAGATTGTGAGCTTGAAATAATAAAAAAAAAAGCTAATTTGTTTCGATTCAAATAAGATTGTGAACTTGAAATAATAAAAAAAAGCTAAATTGTTTAGATCAAATAAAAATTGTTAAACTAGAAAAAAGGTGTTGTGTTTGCGTGTAAAGAAAAGGCAAGGTGGTTTTAATTGACGCAGCTTCAGGGCGCAAGGGAGCACTGGATACGGCTCCTGCTTGCCCCACAAACAGGTACATAACAGCTTTACAATACCATATATGTATACAATATATACAATTTTAATTTATTATGCTTTTATATTAATATATGTGTGTATATGTACATATTTTTGCATTTACAGTAATATGTGCGGTATACATATGTTTTCCTTATAATTTTAATTTTTTAATGCATTTATTGTAATATATGTGTGTGTACATATGTTTTCATTACCATTTTAATTTTTTATGCATTTACAGTAAGATATGTGTGTATTCATATGTTTTCCTTATAATTTTAATTTTTTGATGCATTTATTGTAGGATATGTGTTTATACATATGTTTTCATTACAATTTTAATTTTTTGATGCATTTGTTTAGATTTTTTAAGGCAAATTGAAATGAAAAACTGCTTAATGTCAACTCATTAAACGAAAAACTTTTTAATAAATCAGAAAACAAAAATGCAATAGTTGACTTGATTGACCTGGGTTGCTTCGATGGTGTATGTCGATAATCTTGAACATACTCCCGCCATTAAGATATTGTCTTAATTTATTGGTAGCTTGACAAGTTTTGCTGCAAGTCGTTTGACTTCTCCTTTTGACGTTCTCAACGTCACGACGTGAACTATATTTTCTCGTCCGGGATGTTCTTCTATTACACGTCCGAGTACCCACGCCGACGGTGGCAGGTTGCTCTCCTTTATTAGAACTAAGTCTCCTGTGCGCAAGTTTGCTTCAATTCGTATCCATTTTGGCCGACTTTGTAGGTCAAATAGTTCACATGTCATCGTTTCCAAAAATCGTGCAGCATCTTTTGTACGAAACGCCATCTCGTTAGGGTTGATATCCTTGCGTTGTCCATGGCTGGTTCGGGTAGCGCTGTAATAGGGCGTCCAATTAGGAAGTGGGCTGGAGTAATTGCATCTAAACTGCTAGTATCATCCGTTGTTGGCATAAGCGGCCTCGAATTGAGGATCCCTTCGATTACCGTGACAAGTGTGGTAAGTTCTTCGAACGTAAGGCGTGTTTCACCGATGATCCGCTTATGGAGTGGCTTCACTGATTTCACTCCCGCTTCCTAAATGCCTCCGAAGTGGGGAGCCGAGGGAGGATTGAAGTGCCAAGTGACGTGGTTATCTGAGAGAATATCTGCCACCAACACATTGTAATTCTCAGAATTTACCAGATAATATAATTCGCAAAGCTTCCTATTTGCGTCTACGAAATTTGTAGCATTATCGCTGTACATATTTACTGGAATACCTCTTCTTGCAATGAATCTCTTCAAGCATGCTATGAAAGCGTCGGCCGATAAATCGCTCACAACTTCTACATGACAAGCCTTTGTACTAAAACAAACAAATAGTGCGTGTAACCCTTGATGACTTTTGCTCCTCTTCCTCGATGTCGAAGCAGTGAAAATGGGCCTGCATAATCCACTCCTACATTTTCGAAGGCCTGTGTGAATGACACTCGATGAAAAGGTAGATTGCCCATCAACTGATTAGATGTTGCTTTTCTGAATCTAGTACAAATTACGCATTTGGTGATGTAACGCTTTACTAAGAAGCGACAGGCTATAATCCAATACTTTTGCCTAAGGATGTTGAGGAGAAGTGACGTGCCAACGTGATAGTGTCTTTCATGGGTGTGTTTAATCAGCAGATCCACAAACATATGATTCTTTGGCAGGATGATCGGATGCTTGATGTCGTATGAGCATACAGCATTTTCTAGCCGTCCACCGACTCGTATTATTTTATCCGCATCAATGAAAGGATTGAGCCTTCTTAGATGCCTTGAATTGGCAATTTGTTTTCTATCCTGTAGCGCTTGAATCTCCTCTGTGAAGGCATCTGCTTGCGTCCATCGTAAGCATATCTTCAAGGCCTCTTTTTAATTCACTTGCTGTTAGCCATCTCACTGATATTTTGGTTGACGATCTGTTGGAGTTGATAATGAATCTGATACACCATCCCAGGATGTGGAGTATTAATCGCAACGTAGACTTCTTGAAAACAGATTCTCAAGTGTGTTGTTCTAACTCTGTCCCTGTGTTGGGGCTATGTACTACTGAGATTTTTCTTGAATAATCGTCTATAAGCCATGATGGACCCTTCCACCACAGCTCTGAACTTACTAATGTTTGTGGTAGCGTACCTCTCGACACGATGTCTGCCGGATTCTCCTTGGACGGGACGTGGTTCCAGAAATTCCGTGGTAGTATTGTGAGTATTTCCGCAGTACGATTTCCAACATAGGTTTTCCACCTTCTGGGGTGTGATGACAACCATGAAAGAACCACCATAAAGTCTGTCCATGCAAAACACCTAACATTCGGTTTTCCGAAGGCCACGAGGATCTGTTTAAGGAGATTGGCTAGAAGCATCGCTGCACAGAGCTCTAGTCGTGGTATCGAGATCTGTTTGATCGGTGCCACTCGTGTTTTTGATGCCACTAATGTGACGCTGACGTTCCCATTGTGAGAAGTGCTTCTGCAGTATACTACTCCAACTACTGCAGCATATGCGGACTCGGAAGCGTCTGAAAATCCGTGTAACTCTAGATCTTCCCAATTTGTCTGCAACTACCGAGGGATGCGAATCTTCTGAATGTGATGAATGCTTCTGCGAAGTTCATGCCACCTTTTCGCTAACTCTCCCGTTACTTGATCATCCCAGCCTTAATTGTTTAGCCACAGAGATTGAAGGATTATTTTGAATGCGATTGTGATAGGTGATAATAATCCGAGTGGATCAAAGATGCGACTTGATTCTGAAAGTATTGTTCTTTTGGTTACCAGCGAATTGCCAGGGAGATTTACGTCAAAAATGAAGCAGTCTTCTGCTGGGCTCCATTTGATTCCAAGAACCTTCAATGCATCTGGATGTGCATCAAATTTTACCGATGCAATGCTGCATTTATCTGACGGGAGTGTGCTTAAAAATTCTTTGGAATTGGAGGCCCATTTTCTCAAACGAAATCCTCGACGCTGCAGTCACGTTGACAATTCTTCTTAGAGTTGACCCAAGTAACAATTTTTCCAAATTTTGGTGACTGAAGGTGATGGGTAGTTTTATTAGGGGTATATAATGGTTACTCGGTTATATAAGAATTTCAGTGGTTATATAAGAGTTTTATAATATTACCAATTGGTGATGTATTTATATTAGAGTTTTTTAGGTTACTAATGGTTATCGTGGAAGTAAGTTACTAAAGGTTTTATAAGTTGGTGATGGAAATGTTTCAATCACCGGTCTATATAACTTAGAGTAACCATTACTACAAGGTATATAAGAAAGTTTTATAATTGTTTTGATCACCACGTTATAAACTTGTTGGTAATAAGTGTTTATTGCTGTATCCGTGGTTACCCTTATATAACTCGACAACTTTCAGTAATTTAGGTCACTTTAATAAAAATTGGGAACTTTCGGTAATACATATACCCACTATAAAATATCGTAAAATTTATTGCTGGCCCTTTAGTAGCTACGGTGATCGTTATAAAAACAAATTTCTTTTAGTGTCGAATGGAGCCAGTATAAAACTGTTTTATTTATATAACATAATATAACCAAAGGGTATATAAGAACATTGTCTGTTTTTTTGTGACTATAATTAAGATATATAACATTACCAAAGGTTACATATTATGACTAAAGGGTATATAAGGACCATTTTAGAAGTATGGTACTGCCTTAGTTTATATAATAATTCTAGAAATTTTATAAGGGTCATTCAGTTTATATAAAACTACTTGAAGTTTTATAATGGTAATTTGTTCATTTAATTACAAGCCGCCATTTTTCCATCTGTCCATTTCAGATAAAAAAGAAAATGTCGGTTAAGCCAATTTTTTAAATTGCAGATATATGGCTTCCGTTCTATTTTTATAAGAAGAAAATACATCTATTTAGGTATATAACATTTTTAAATTATGTTATGTAATTTTTATGAATTAATATCACCTAAGTGAAAATTTTAAATTTTGTCATATTTAATCAAAATTATTACAAATTGCTTATTTTTGGAGGGGTCTGTTTTTTTTAGAAGTATCTATGATGATATTCACAGTAAAATTTTAATTGCAGCTGAATTTTACCAAGTACATGCCGAAACATTGTAATTCTAAAATGTAAAAATAATAAACCCTTTCATTATAAAAATACAATAAAAAAAAAATCGAAATTCTATGTCAAGATATGTTTCGTAAATATTTGTATATTATTGTTTTATAAAGGTAACGAAAAATAATTTCCCTAACATTTCAATCACTAAAAGTAATCAGTCTGAGAAAATTTTATGCCTTGTGGAAACGTTACCATCACCATTATAAACAAAGTTTATAAAGCTAACCAAAACATTGCTATGACCAAAATGAATTATTCGAGAGCACCATGGGTTATATAAGGGTTATATAATAAGTTATATTAAGGTTACTACAATATTTTTGTTACTCATTTTATAAAACTTTTAGTTATATAACGTTACATAAATCAAGTCACGGGAACCTTTATATAATCCTCCATTTAAGCTCTATAAGGGGTTTATAGTGGTTACAAAGACGTTTCGAGTACCAGTCTATATAACTCAAGTTATATAATTTGGTAATGGAAACTTTACGGTTACTACTATATAAAAAAAATTGTTTCTTGGGGAATGGCTTCATCTACCGATCCTGCCCCTGACATTAAATCAGCTACATAGAAGCTATTCTTGATGGCTTGTTCCGCGAGTGGAAATTGTCCCTGAAACTCAACGCAAAGTTGCTTGAGAGCTCTCGTAGCTAGAAGAAGTGCGGACGAGGTTCCATATGTGACGGTGTTTAACCAAGATGTTGAATTGGTTGATTGATATTCTCTCTCCAGATAATTCGCTAATAAGTTCTATCTTGTTGCTCGACTAAAATCATTCGATACATCTTTTCGATGTCACTAGTGACTGCCACCTTATAAGTTCTGAACGATAATAATATGTCAAAAAGATCCCTTTGAGTCCTTGGCCCAACGAGAAGCTTCTGGTTTAAGGATATACCAGATGATGTTTTGGCCGAACCGTCGAATACAACGCGAAGTTTTGTCGTTGTGCTTGATTGTTTGATAATTGCGTGGTGAGGAAGATATACATGCTCTTCTTTGGTATTTATCAAGTTGCTTGGAATAGGCTCGAGATGCCTCAGTCGTTTGTATTCATTAATGAATTTACTATAATCTTTATAGATATTCGGATCTTTTTCAAACCTATTTTCTAATGATTTAAATCTGCGGATTGTTGTCTCTAAGGAGTTTCCAAGAGGTGGGCTGTCTTCTTTAAAAGGAAGGCGAACTGTGTAGCACCCAGTGACTTCATCAATATAATGTTTTTGTGATTCACAGAATTGTTCCTCTACGGTGTAGGATGGCTCTTGTTGAGGGATTTCTTCTATTTCCCAAAACTTCCGTAAGGCTGCATCAATGTCTATAATATCTGCGTGTAAAGCTATAACTGGTAATGTTTCATTTACCTTGTCTACTACTCCCGCCACGATGTATCCGAATATGGTATTTTGTAGTGCTTGATGATGCCTTTGTATGATGCGTTGCCCTTCCTTCAGAATCTGAATAAAGTGTTCTGTTCCTAGCAAGATGTCAATCTTGCTCGAGCGGTTGAAAGTTGGATCTGCAAGTGGGAATCTTTTAATATAATCCCAGTTCTGAGCTTGAAAATCTGTTTGCAGGTTGTACTGACGTTAGTTTATTCAGAACGAAGGCATGAATGGTAATGTGTTGTTCCTTATCAAGCCGCGATGTAAGTTTGAGAGCCAGCCTTGCTCTGGTGTAACCAGTTTTTACCGATCCGAGACCCTCAATTGCGATTTTGGACCTTTCACGTTCCAGTCTTAGACGCTGTACACAATCTTCTGACACGAAAGATGCCTAAGCTCCGGAATCTACCAAAAGACGACATAGTTGAGGTACTCCGTTTAAATCTGGAACAGTGGTAGTTGGGTGTGAATTAATCGATGTCAAGGCATTGATTTGCGGATTCCCAACTGCTCGCGAGTTGCATGAATCAGCTTGAGTTGACTTGAATGTGGCTGTTTGAGGATTCAGGTTGTTTGAGGTAACAGGAAGTGAATTGTTTGAATGAAGGTGAGAGGACTTGCTTGATGAGTGATGTGCGGTAACTTTATCGGTCGAAGTCTGGTTGAGATGCAGTAAAGAGTGATGTGCTTGTCTACAGTAGTGGCATGAAAATCTCGACTTACACTTCTGTGCATGATGTCCACCACTAAGGCAATTGAAACATAATGCGTGTTTAGTCACCAACTGACGCCTAGCCATAATATCCATACCCTTGAACTTCGAGCAATGGAAAAGTGGGTGCTCGTCAGAGCATTCTGAACAACTCCTGGAGGAGTCGGAGTGCAGGGCCCCGATTGCTGCTTTTCCAGGTTGTGTCCTTTTAATAGATGGCTCAACAGTTTCTAAGGCGTCGCATCGCTTATTTAGAAAATTGATCAGGTCTTGATAGGAGGGAAGGTCATTGGCTGCAATCTCTTCGGCCCAAGCTTGTGTGGTTTCTGAATCAGTTTTGTTGAGGATGAGGCAGATAAGCCACGGATCTCTATCTATTGCCTCTTTTCCTAGAGTTGAAATTCCTCGGATTAACTCATTAGATGTGTCCGTGAGTTTTCGCAACATTGTTGATGACGAGTGCGACAAATTGCATTGATTGATGAATGTTTTTATTTAGGAGTTTAAAATATGACGTTTCTTGTCATAGCGGGCTACAAGCTTAGACCATGCTTCTTTGTAGTTTGCGTCAGTTACTGTGATGTCCTTAATCAATGCGGCCGCTTCACCGTTTAGAAAACGCTTTAAATATTGCAGTTTATGAGAAGCAGACAACCCTTCTCGTTGGTCAACGGATGAGAGAAACAAGTCCTTGAATGACGGCCAGTCCTATAATCTCCAGTGAAAGACTGAATCTGTATTTTAGGCAACCGGATTTCCAAAATATTGTTGTTGTGAGAATTCGATTGATTAAAATTGTCAAAGAAGGATCGTTGCTGATCGAAGTATCTCCTCATGGTTTGATTCAGAGCTACTTCCGTTGAACTAAGTGCGGGATTATCGGGCTTTTTTGCTTTTATTGCTTTTTACAAGTACACGCTTTATTGTGAGGTACTTGTCTTCAAAATCCGAAAACTCAGAGGGTACTTCGAGGGTGACTAATTTGTCATCTACGGCGACAATTTCTGCCATTAGTTTTTCTAAGCCTTCTAATCTTGCTTCAAATTCTTCGAGCGTCTTTCTTTCAGGCAGAGTTTTCTCGACAAATGTTTTCAGCTTGTCATCGAACCCTATATACGGCCTCTCTTGGCCTTCAGCTCAGCTTCGGACATTTTAATTTAAATGATTTTAATATTTGGTTCAATGCAAATTCCCGGGTTTCGGCACCATTAAATGTTTAGATTTTTTATGCAAATTGAAATGAAAAACTGCTTAATGTCAACTCATTAAACGAAAGACTTTTTAATAAATCAGAAGACAAAAATGCATTAGTTGACTTGATTGACCTGGGTTGCTTCGATGATGTATGTCGATAATCTTGAACAGAATTTTTTGTAATATATGTGTGTGTATTTTTACAATTTTATTTGCTGACCCTAATCTATAGTGTATGCCTATACATATTTCTCTATCTTCGTTCTGTTGTGTTAATATTTATATTTTAAAAGACAGATCTTTTTTATTAATTTAGGTTATCTTGGATTTGAGACATAACTAAATTACTTGCAAATGGCGGGGCCGTGTACATGAATCGGGATGGGTTATAGATGGTGGGAGTGTTGGTGGTAGCGGTATTGATAAATGTTGCCTCTTATTTGCCTGTGGGTGCGGTATAGTTTGTGGCTTACTTGAATCTTTTGATTCTGAATGAACGGTCTGAGAAGCCGTGCGTTCTTTATTTGCTGCCACTGCTTCTGGTGCATTGGTTAGGGGTTTTACTCTGGATTTTTTTTTTGTTTCATTGGAATCAGTTAAAGAGGAAAGATGATCTTAACCGTTTGTGTTGGATGTTAGTGGCATTTTTAGAGGGTAATGCTTACGTACTAGTGGTGGCATGTCTGGGAAAATATATATATGTGTTTTGTTTTTTTGATTTTTATTCATAGAAAGGTTTTAATCTATTATTATGGACTTCGACTTTCCTTTTATCAATTTGGATTTCAGTATATGCTGAATTGTAAACTTTAATCACCTGATATGGTCCCAGCCATATTTGGGAGAGTTTGTGATTTTTAAGAAAATGAAAGGGTTACTAAAAAAAAATTCTTAATTGGTTTCTTGTTAAATTTGGCAATAAAAATAAAAGTAATTAACTAATTATTGTCTTTCTTTAATCAAAACAAAAAAGGTCTTACCTCTGATTTGGCATGTTGAGGTGGAATGTATTCTTTTCTCTTTCATTAAAAGGTTAACTATTATTCGTGGGATGGTTTTAACCTGTTGTTATGTACTGTTACTCTTCGTCTGCCGTTTTGAATTATAGTATTAACAGGAGTGAAAGCTTTTACCACGAGATATGGACCTAGCCATATCTGGGAAAGCTTGTGTTTCTTAGCTTGATTCTTCAATAATACTTTATCACCTGGTTGGAAAGTTACTGGTCTTGAGTGTTTATCGTAGTGTAGTTTTGACTTTTCCATAGCGTTAAGTAAATTTTTCCGGGCGATAGCGTAGGTTTTCTGTAATTTGTACCTAAGAATATGGTAGTAACTTTCGTGATTGTACATTGGCTCTGGCTCTCTTCTTAGATTTGAAGGTACATCCGCTGTAAATCCAAACAGAAAGTCCATTGGAGTGAGCTTAGTGCCTTCATGTGGACTATTATTATACACAAAAGCAGCGGTTCTCAGGAATTGATCCCAAGCCTTTGGATTTTCGGATACAATAGCTCTTAAATACTGGACTAGAGGTGTGTGGGGTCGTTCAAGTGCGCCGTTGGATTGTGGGTGATAAGCGGATGTTTGCAGTTTTTTAATTTTTAAGAGCTTACAATCTCGTTTGAAGAGATCACTTAAGAAGTTAGAGCCTTGATCAGTTACTACCTTTTTAGGAATACGGTAACGAGTGATTATCTCGTCGAAAAGTATTCCTGCTACCGTTTCTGCTTCGCCATTCGGCATAGCGTAACAATCTACGAATTTCGTAAGATTGTCTTGGAAAGTCAAGATCAAGATATATTTGTTTCCTGAGTATGTTTCCTCAAGAGGACCTACGATGTCCAGATATACCTTTTCGAATGGCATTATGGCAGTATCCGTTATGACCATTGGCATACGATACTCCGGGCTAGCCTTCATTTTCGGAAGTTTAGAGCACTTCCGAATATATTCCCTGATTGAACTAAGCATGTTTTTCCACTTATATTTCTTCTTGATTCTTCTATAAGTTTTGATTACTCCTTGGTGACCACCAAATGTGGAGTCATGATAGTCCTTTAAAATTGTTTCGATTTCCTCAGGGTCTAAGATAGTTTCCGTTAATTTATGCTGGGAATATTTTACGTTGTTGTTCCAAGGTAATTCGGCCTGTTCCGATTCACTGCTTTCTGATTGGCTGTTATTAGTTGAGCCGATTTCGACTGAGCTATTTTGGGAGTTCCGTGAATATTTTTTGAATTTTGTGGGGAGTTTCTTGATTCTGATTCCTACTTCTTGTATATTATTTTGTGCCTTATTTGGGCTCTTGTAACAACATGGCATTGTGCTTGCTGCTTTGATGACTGTGGAGAACTATAATCATCATCGTCTATGTCGGACTCGAGCAGGTGATGTACCTGATCTTCGACAATGATCGAATTCGGGTTTGTTTGGTTTTCTTGGGCAGGTATTCTACTAAGCGCGTCTGCATTGGCATTAAATTTCTCAGGCTTGTATTAAATTTTATAGTCAAACTCGGAGAGTTTATGGTGAAACCTGACTAGTCTTGAAGTTGGATCTTTTACATTGAATACGCCTTTCGGGGGCTTGTGGTCGGTGTAAACCGTAAAAGTTCTACCTTATAAATAACACCTGAAGTTTCTGGCGGCCCATATAATAGCGGAGCAATTCTTTTTCTATTGTGGAGTATCTTTGTTCCGCCTTATTTAAACTTCTACTTGTGATAAAACTACTCCCAATGCCTCATTGCTAGCATCGGTTGTTAGATTAAAAGGTTGGGAAAAATCTGGATATTTGAGTAAAGGTGGATTTATAAGGGAATTTTTAATCTCATTGAAAGAGTCTTGGCACTTTTGCCTGCAATTAAATTTGACATCTTTCCGTAATAGATTTGTTAATGGTCTGACTATCTTTGAGAAATTAGGGATGAACTTGAGATAGTAGTTTGCCAATCCAAGAAACGATTGAGTTTGTCTGATAATTCATGGTGGAGGAAAATTTTGGACACAGCTTGTCTTACTGGGATCTGGAAGTGCCCCTTCGTTTGAGCATTTGTGTCCGAGGTATATTACTTCTCTGCGAAGGAACTGACACTTTTCGGGTTGTAATTTAAGATTATGGGCTCGAAGTCTGTCGAATACTTCAGCCAGTTTCTCGTTATGATCTTGTAAATTTTTTCCATATATTACAATAACATCGAGATAGACAAAGCATTCTAATCCTTGGAGACCCGTTAGAATATAATTCATCAGGCGTTGAAAAGTCGCAGGTGCGCCTTTCAGGCCAAATGGCATTCTGTTAAATTCATAATCCCCGTAAGCGGTACTAAACGCAGTTGTTGGTCTATCCCTTGGGTCAACTTGGTGATATCCGCTTCCAAGGTCAAGTGTAGTAAAATACCGCGAATGCCCAAGCTACTACTAAATTTTATTTTGTCGTTTTTGACGTTGTGTGTGCTTTTGTTTTGGGCACGTAGGAAATATGGATTGGAAGTAAATTTTAATTTGTCGTTTTCGACGTTGTGTTAGCTTTTGTTTTGTGCACGTAGGAAACGTGGACCACCCTTTTTCTGAGTACTTTGGATATTTACGTCGTCCAAAGGTAAATGGAGATACTGTATATTATAACAATTACTTGGAACTAGAGTTAGCGTTAAGTTCCTTAGGAATATTGGTTCCGTGTTTACATTTAAAACGGATAACGGTATGAAGCTTTTATGAGGAGTAACTAGGCAATTTGCGACAAATACTCCTTCTTGGATCTCCTGAGACAAACGGATCATTTCTTGATCTATTTGTAACGGTATGCTCAGTACAATTTGAAATCGAGGGGGTATTCCATTAGATCGCTGAAGTACTACTTCATATTGCCTACTTTCATCTTCTTTTGAGGTATTCGGAGTTTCTTCCATTGGAGGTAAGGCATATTTGTAACCTGGTGACCATCTTCTCCATCTTCTAGGGATGTTTCGAGAGGTACCGTGAATTCAATAGGGTTGGTTTCCGTGCAAGGGAACCGGAATAATTTATTAGGTCCTTCGATATTACAATTTTTGCAAGAAAGTCATTGCCTAACAGCCTATCGTGGGAGATTTGGGCCTTGGGTATTTCCCAATGTTTCTCTTTCTCCAAATGGGGTTTTCAAAGTCACCTTTTGGCTTCGTTCTATATGTTCTGGCTTATCTAGTGCTTCCTTTTTTATGATGCTTACTTCAGCTCCAGTGTCTACTATCACCCGAACGGCTATGTTTTTGCCTATGTTCAGTGGTAAGTCTACCACTGTTCCATTTTCTCTATTTGATTGTTTTTTTGTTTGAGAGGACCCCAAAGTAGTTTGCGCAGTTTTATTTAATGTCGAGCGGGGGATTTTTCGGTCGATATTATGCCGTTTCCCGAATGTGTGGCCTCCCATCGTTGTTTCTGCTGACAAGTGGACACCGTATGACTTCTTCTCCCACAGAAATCGTACATATTATGTATGTGGTTAAATCTTTGTTCCCTGTCTGCAGAGCCCCAACGAGCATTGTTTTTAGAGTTTGCATGTTCGGGTGGCGCCTGAATATTCTGTTTACAATATTGGGCATCATGGCCCTTCACTCTGCAGTTAATACAATAAGGAGTATTCTTACGTTTTATGCACTCGTAATACGTGTGCCCCTTGTAATTGCAGTAGCTGCAGGTGATCTTGTTTAACAGTAATTTGTGTTTATCGTATTTTTTTCTCTCTGCTCGTAAAAAGAGTTCCTGTTTGGAGATAGACTTCGTAACGATTTCCTTGTTATATTTGTTTGAGGAGAGCGCCAATAATTTTCTGGGTTTCCGTCGGTACTAAAGGATACTGAAGTTTCCTTTGGTGGTTCCACTATTGGAGGTATACCAATTTCAGTTTTTATGTTATTTCTTCCGAATTCCTTTGTGTAAGGGTAGGAACACAAATGTACACTCTCAGGTATGGGATAACCATAGGTATTAGAGAAATTTGGGATATTATATCTTAGAAAATGGTCCACTTGGAAAGATTTTGTTGGGTTACGGATATAGTTTGTTGGTTGTGGAATGAAAAAGAGTCCTTGTTGCAACCTTTCCATATCTAATGCCTTTTGGATGGGATTTTCTAAAGAATTTTCATTCAATGTGAGTAAATAGGCGCTTAGATGGGGATTAGTTGCACCACTCTTTATGGAAGCCATAGCAAAATCTTCTATTTGTTGCTGTCCTACTTTAAAATTTTCAGATCTGTATTTACTCTGTGCTGCCTCGTTGCATTGAATTAAAAGACTTTTTAATCTATTTGTAAATGAACTAAATGATTCTGGCGGATATTGCTGGCAAGTAATTAACTTGTGTATTAGTTCATGGTATGTTTCACGAGGTAAATACGTTCGGTAAAGCAGTTGTTCGAGTTCTTCAAATTTTGTGAGAGAGCTCGACGCTATTAATTGGTACGCGTTTCCTCTCAATCTAGTGGGGAAAATCAGCATGAAGGCTTTCCTTTCTTCTTCCCCTAGACACTGTTGCATTTGCTTACAACACCCTATAAAAGTCTGTAATTCTGTAAGGATTTGCGCGCTAATTACCCCAGAGAACAAAGGCACCATTTGTGCCTTCAGTTTTACTACTTTTTCATAGTTTACAGACATTTTGTCTGTTTTACTTTGTTGTTCTGTGCGGGAAGTGATTTGAGTGTTTATACTCGAATTTGGTGTGGGTAACGCCTGCTTGGATACTAGGGCGCCAAACTATGATTTCATGCGGGGAAATTAATTAGACTGTGCCCTCTGAAGCGTTTACCTGAGCGATGCTCCCGATACCAGTTTATGGATGGTCTGCTTTGGGGTGAATTTCGCTCTACTGTTGGGCTGTCTGGAGGACTTGTGTTGTCAAACGACAATGAGCTTATTGTGCCTCAAAATCTGAGCCAGGAGAGCTTTGGTCAGGTCTAGGCATGAAAGCCAAAACTTCGAGTTTCTACGAATAAGTGTTAGAGAGAGAAGTAGGGAAGAAAAGGGAATAAGTAGTTTAGCGACTTTTGTTTTAAAAACAAAGAAATTTGCTTTAATGTGTGAGATCTGATCACTTATAGTTAATAAAAGCTACTTAGCTTGAAATGAAAAGAAGGCGAGAAGAATCAAAGTTTTTTTTTTTATTCCTTAGATATAATATATCTTTAACATTGTCTAAAGTGATTTCGCTAATAATTTTTTGCCTCTTTTTAACACTTTTTTATGGAAACTTACTTAAAAAATGTTTACGTTTTTCCTTTTCTGTGGCGTTGGCTTTGCTTAGCTATATATGTATATATATATATATATATATATATTCTCATTTATTTTATCCAGGGAAGTCGTACTCCAATTTGGGGATCCTTCCGTGTGTTGGTTGGGTTAGAGGCGCGCTATCGTGGTATTTCTGAGGTCAGATTCAACAGTTAGATGTCTGTATGCACTCGTAGGTCCGAGAATCAAGGCTTTTCAAGTATTTGTAGGTTGAACTAACTTCCTTGATCCTACCGACTGCGCCAATTTGTTACTGCTTCTTTGCGAGGAAACTTGGTTTGAGTTTATGTAGTACTTGCTATCAAACTATAGCTAAGTACTCTCATACAAGCACCTTATTTGTTGATCTGACTGTTGCTATACCTTACTAGTTCTTCTTCGTAACGGCACGATTGTTGTAAGTACGATGATTGATCGGAGTAGCTAGTGTAGCTTTGCTCCTAAGGTGTGTGGTGTAGGGAGTAGCTGATGTAGCTGTGCTCCTAGTGTTGTGTATTGGAGTAGCTACTGTAGTTTTGCTCCTAAGGTGTGTGGTGTAGTGGAGTAGCTAATGTAGCTTTGCTCCTAGTGTGGTGTATTGGAGTAGCTGAACAGCTTTGCTCCTAGTAAAAACAACTTCTTCTGTGTTGTGAGTGACGATTGCAACTGAACTTTTTAATTAAATCGTTATAATATTTATAGTAAAATTTAACCTTAACTGCTACGGAAGTAAAGCTAAAGTTCTTAATTTATTTCCTCACAGCGCTCGTTATACATATAAGGTAATCCTCCTATAATACGGTAGATACGTTCCTAGAAAGTCCCATGTTGTGCGAAACCGTGTTATATGAGACTAGAAGTTAGTACCACTGACTTACAACATAGACTGAGCGATTTGCTATTTAATGTGGTACACATTTTGTGTTTCTGTATATCAGGGTTTGACCACCATTTAAAATGTTTACTACATAAAAAAACAATAAAGGGGGTGGCGGACTAGTGATGGGACTTTGCTACCATTTAAGCATGTTTGCTACCTTGCTACTTTAAATCTAAATTTGCTTCATTTTCGCTTTTTCTCATTAATCGTAACAAACCAAATTTTTTTTAAATCTACTGTGAATGTTGATGTTTCAGATTTTCTGTGATTTTTTATTCATTTACAGAAAAATACTACTACGAGGTAAGGAAAGGAATTGTGGAAAAGAACGCGCGGATTGCGTACGTTACGTACGTTGCATGCGTTTGAATCTTGTTTGCGTGAACGGCGCCGAAGCCGATGCCTTTGCCTTGCTTTTGCTGTGCTGGACAAGACAAAAGTGCAGGAAGTTGGCGTTGCGCTAGCGTGTTTATTTCAGCCATTGAGGAATTGTGTTTTGTGTTCTGGTGATTTTTTTGAATATTTCACTTCAAATGCATTTGCACTTTGCAGTACGTTTTGCTTTGTTTGATCATTGTAATTGTCAATGTCGATGCTTGCTGAGCTGATGCTGATTGCTGTGTTTGATAATTGGTATATCTAATTACGCATTTATGTTGTGAATTTGTGATTATTATACCCTAGATGAAATCTATAGGGTATACATATTATGTTTGTTATTCCGTTTGTAACGCACAGAAACAATGATGTTAGAGCAAAATGGATTGTGCACCCACGCATAATTTTAAAAGTGACTCTTCCAAAGAAGTGTCTAATAGCGTCATGGGCTCCCCAGAGGTGGAAATGGGAGCTTGAAGATCTGCGGAGAAGTCCATTAAGTTCTCCGTCTCTATCAGTGAAATATTTGTATGATATCAGTGGACAGTTTAGTGACTCATCGTTTAGTTCTGCTAATGGAGCGAACCTTCCTCCTTGTTCAAGGCTTGAACTGGAGTGATCATTGCAGTTATCGCGCGGGACGTTGACACTGGTCGAGAAAAGGTGGTAGTATTCCCGGCCCGTCTCAGGTTTTTCTGTCGGCACTGGCTGCAATTGGTCTTGAAGACATTTTTGCGTCCGCATCCATAGCAGAACACGATTTGTCATTCCTGCAGGCAGTCTTGGTAAAAGTGACCGGGCTGGTCACAGTTCCAACAGCTAACGTCCTGGGGTGCTGTAAGAGCAGATACTATTGCGGCTTCCTCACTACTTTCAGGTGATCTGTGCTGTTCAGCATCTGTCGGACGACACTCATCCACCTCGTTGACTCTTGGGCTGCGATAGGTATTCCAACTGCACGCTGTCGCGATTCGCTGCTGTGTAGCCTGTATTTGAGTACGAGACTCCGCAGTTGGTGTATGGTGTCAGTAGGATGCAAGTAGATTTTCTGCTGAATGTATGGAAGCAGATTCGATTTCACAATCTCTAGAAACTCGCCGTCCGCCAAGGGGCTTTGCAGTTGGTCACCCAGATGTACCAGGTGTTGGTGGTACGCAGCAAATCCCCTCCCCTGCTTTCTGTTTTCTCAAGATCAGCTGGACCTTGACCTTGAGGTCATCCTTCAGTACTCCCCATTCAGTTAACAGAGCTGTCTTTACGTACTCCCACAAAGGCATGGAGTTCTGCCTCAGGAGAGACCAGTACAAGTCCATCGCTGGACCAGAAAGCAAAGTGGTCATGTGCCGTACTAGGAGATCAAAATCTCCGTCTAAGTCCGAGTAAGTTAGTGCTTCCACTCTAAACATGAACTCGTCGAGAGTAAGTCGAGAGCTATCGCCACTATTTGAGATATTCCTTCTCCGGAGGGGAATGCCAGATCGCCGTTGTCCTAAGCTCGGGGGGATACGATGAGATGGAGCTGGTGGAGGCTGGATAAGATTTCGTCTAGGCTGACCATTGTTCTGACCAAGAGGCTGCCCAAGAGCTGATGACGGTTTGTTAAACGACTGCCTACGAACATCGTGAAACTCTTGCGGTGGTCGCGGTTCACCCACAGAAGGATGTGGCCGTGAAAAGTCAACTGGTGGCATTGCAGCTGAGATTTGTTGCCTGCGGCTAGTTGCCAGTTCAGCTCGCAAGGTATTTAGGTTCTGCTCGAGGCCTTGGCGAACTAAATCCTGCAGCTGTATGCGCAGACCTGCCAGCAAGGCCTCGGTCGCTGCTGAGCGCTGACCCTGAGCGTTAAGTAGCGGGCTGTTCACTCCGGAACTTGGGTGCGAAAAGGTCATAGATTGCAAGTTTGGTCTCCCTGGGGCAAGGATTCGCGGTTTACTTGCTGATTCGTTAGTGGTAGAAAATGAACACGGGTGCTGCCGTTCGAAGATCCTGACTAACAGGCCTCGTAAAAACCTTTTTCGGAACAGCACCTGTATACTCAGCAAAATCGTACGGAGTGAGATGGAATCTCGAGACAACTGAAGTGTCAATTTAAAAAAATGTACCAAAAGTTCGGAAGGGATGCCAAGAAAATTTAAAAAAAATCAAAAGTTCGGAAAAGATAGCAAAATCTTCAAAAATCGAGATAACCGAAATAAATTTGAAACTTGAAAAAATTCACCAACAGGTCAGAAAGGATCACAAGATTTTCGAAGAAATTTTATTAAAAGTTCAGAAAAATTCTTATCATAATTACTAAAGTGCTAAGTATTCGAGAAGATAGCGGAATGCCAACATGGACAGTACTCTCAACTCAGAATTCAATACTAGTATGTACTACCGCAACCGTACAGTCCAAAGATACAAATGCCAATTCTTATAAGAAAAACTACCAAAAAGTCAACTCAAGCGTAAAAAAAATCAACAAATGAAAGTCATACAGTTTCTCCCTCACTCTCCAAGAACTAACTCCCAAAATAAAAGTCTACCAAGTCCAATCTCTCTAATCAGGTCAGGATAGGATGATATAAGTAAGTGACGTGAATGTGTGCATGAAGAAGAATTTGCGTTCTCACAGAGATCTGGGAAAAGTAGGGTTGGAGAAGTCAAAGACTGAAAATGTTACTAGAGATTCTTCAGCCAGGTTGTTAGCAGTATGCCAGCTCCTGATTACTGAAGGTCTCCAGCATCACTTTCATCCTATGAAAACTCTTTCATTCCTCTTCACCTGATCGTCATATCTAAATATGTACGTAATAAATGCTAAACAAAAACCCCATTATCGTATTGTAGAAGTACCGTGTTATAAGCAATTTTTTTTCATGTTAACGTAGGCATGATTTGTAATGTACGTATGTACGTAATTTGTTTTGGTAAGGGGTGTACGTAACAATCTGACCAATACATATTGACCTATGGCAACCCTCCTATTCTGTTTAAACTATGTGTACCTAATGAACTACTCAACTTTTCTAATTAGCCGTTATTTATTTCAGCAACCCTACTCAAAAACAAAAATAAAAAATTTTTCAGCTTTTCTTTTTATTTCAACATATTTTATACATTTACCCTTTCCAAAATATGAGTATTTTCTAACCTGTGTTATATTTGCTGAAGAAGGAACTTTTTTTGGATTCTCCGGTATATAGCAAAAGCTAAAAAATGTTTTTAATTTGTTATTTCATTACACAACTCGTTATACTTTGGGTGACAAGTTTCAGATCTTGGTTTGACTCATCAACAGGTCCCAAATAGCGAAATTGAGTGACTTGAAAAACAAATGAAAAATTAGAACAAAGAAAAGAAATGAAAAAATGAAAAAACTGAGAAAAATAGAAGAAAACAAATTTTTTAATTTAAAATTTTTAAAAAATTTAAAAAAGCAGATTCATTCGAAACGAATCGAACCTGTATTTGCCCGCAGTGGGCTGAAAAAGAAGAAAAATAAAAAGGAAGAAGAAGCTTTTCGTGTTAGCAGAAAACCTTCCACTCATCGGTACAGCTTGGTTTTCTGCCTGCTGCAGACGCTTGAAACAGATCAAATTGATCTCCTCTCATTTAAACTCATAATTAATTCTGGGTGTGAATTATATGAGGCAAAAAACACTCCTATTTATACCAAGGAGGAAGAAATTAAGAGAGAGATTACTCTATAGGATTTTTTACCGGGTTAAACTTATATTTGCTGAAGAAGGAACTTTTTTTTGGATTCTCCGGTATATAGCAAAAGCTTCTTCCTCCTTGGTATAAATAGGTGTGTTTTTTGCCTCATATAATTCACACCCAGAATTTATTCTGAGTTTATATGAGAGGAGATCAATTTCATGTGTTTTAAGCGTCTGCACGAAACGCTTCTTCTTCCTTTTTATTTTTCTTCTTTTTCAGCCCACTGCGGGCGAATACAGGTTCGATTCGATTCGATTGAATCTGCTTTTTTTTTTTTATTTTTTATAATTTTTTTAACAAAAAATTTGTGTTCTTCTATTGTTCTCAATTTTTTCATTTTTTCATTTCTTTTCTTTGTTCTAATTTTTCATTTGTTTTTCAAGTCACTCAATTTCGCTATTTGGGACCTGTTGATGAGACAAACCAAGACTTGAAACTTATCACCCAGAGTATAACGAGTTGTGTAATGAAATAACAAAATAAAAACATTTTTTAGCTTTTGCTATATACCGGAGAATCCAAAAAAAGTTCCTTCTTCCACAAATATAAGTTTAACCCGGTAAAAAATCCTATAGAGTAATCTCTATCTTAACCTGTCTTATATAATTTCTCATGAATTTATAACCAATTTTTCTATACTTAGATAATATTTTTCTCATTTAACCTTTTTTTCTTCTTCTTTTAATTCTGTTTCCTTTGCAACTTTTTCTTAACTGTTATTACTCTTTTGTTTTTATTTTTCCTGCCCATTTGTCGATCTTTAACTTTAACTATCTATTAATTTGCTTTCAACTATCTGTCAACCAATATTGCCCAAATTTTTTTTTCTAAACTTCTTTGTCTTTTGTCTCTCATTTCTTTTTCTTTTAAATCTCTTCTTTTTTTTATTCCCATTGTTTAATTAACTAAGTAACTCTGTTTTTCTAATTTATCTACATTTTATTAAACACTTTTAATTTATACATTTACCTGAAATTGTATCCACTGGGTCACCTATATATCACATTTCCATAACCTTCCTCTGGCAAAAGACTCAAACTCCACTTATCGAATTTCTTCTGAAATAGGAGAGAATTTTGTGGAAAAATCATTCGTTAAGTCTCCCTATTCCTGGGTCATAACCATTACTTACCTTGTAAGGGTTTATTGAACGTGTAGCAGAAGTTGAATTTTCAACATGAATGAAGTTCCGTCCCCTAACTTTCCTTCTGCCTTGATGAACTTCTGTCCTATCCGGCTTACTATTATCTCCCTGGCATTCAAACCTGCTCTTCGGCAGAATCCCCTTGGGTTTCCCTAGTTGAGGATAACAATTTTTCCTACAATTATGGCGCCATCCAGATCGTTTAGGATACTTACGAGGTCCGTGTTGTTCGTTCGAGGAGTTCATGGTTTAGGCAGGATAGGCTCTTGCATTCGCGATTCTAATAAATGCATGTCCATCTTCCAGCCTACTTCCACTATACCCATAATATTCCGGTTGTCTCCTCCCCTTCTCACGACATTCTTCGACGCTTACATTATCAAGTTTCGCACTGTCGTAAGCTGTGGTCCAAGTCTTCTCCCATAGTTGTGGCCGGAATGGCTCGTCCAATATGGGTAAATGTTTCTCTTCCTGTCCTGAAGCTACCTCTACATTGCATTTTGTATCTTTCCATTTGCTATCTGGATTACTGATATCTGGTCTGATGTTTTCTGTCACGTTCCTGTATGCCTCATCTATTCTGGCTTCGAACTGATTTCTTGGACTGTATTTATTGGATACCACTGGACCACTAGCTGTGACATTTCTAACAACGGAATTTTATTTCTGTGCTTCGTTGGTACCTTGAATCTACAATTTTCTATTCACGCAGTCGAGAACAGCTCTGTCACTCAGGAAATCCATTCCAAGGATACCGTCTGCTGGAATTGAATTTGTATCACCAATGGCGTTACACTTACAAGCCTGCTGATTGTTATCTATTAGCAGCTTCGCCTCAGAAGGCCCTATGGAGCTCCTAGCAAATCCAAACAGTCCTTTAATTCGTATTTTGTCATGTGTATTTATGGATATATCTCTTTGTACTGCCCGTAGTCAGAGCGTACATGCAATAAATGAAAGGTGTAGTGAAATTTATGCCACTAGTATAAAGCTAGTGATTTTCATTTGTTTATTCACTGCACTAAATGTTTCAAGTTCAATAAATACTAAAACTTGAGAACTGCAAGATATATATATATATATATTATAATATAAAAAGCTGAAACCAATGTTTATTAAATGATTAATATATAAATTTGATTTACACAACTGTATCAATTGACTTGTACTCACCTGATCGATATATAGCAGCTGATTTACTTGACCTTTTATTTGACTGAGGTGTGGGATGAGGATATTCTTTATTGCAGTCGATACCCGCAATAAAGTGGATTTGTTAGGAATTGTCTTATTAAAGTCGAGACCCGCAATAAGACTCTTTATTACAGTCGACACCCGCAATAAAGTGTTTTGTGTTAGTGATTTTCTTACTACAGTCGAGACCCGCAACAAGAATATTTATTACAGTCGAGACCCGCAATAAAGTGTTTGTGTTAGTAATTGTCTTACTACAGTCGATACCCACAGTAAGACTCTTTATTACAGTCGATACCCGCAATAAAGTGGTTTTGTTAGTAATTGTCTTATTACAGTCGAGACCCGCAATAAGACTCTTTATTACAGTCGAGACCCGCAATAAAGTGGTGTGAGTTAGTAGATTTCTTATTACAGTCGAGACCCGACATAAGAAACTTTTTACAGTCGAGACCCGCAATAAAGTTATTTGTTAGTAATATATTATCTCAGTCGAGACCCGAGATAATATTCTTTAAGTCAGTCGAGACCCGACTTAAAGTGAATGTTAGTATATATCTTAACTTCAGTCGAGACCCGAAGAAAGATTCTTTATTTCCGTCGAGACCAGAAATAAAGTGTATTGTTAGTAATATTTTTTATTGCAGTCGCTACCCACAATAAAAAAACCTTTAATTTAATCGCCATCTAAAACAAACTCCTTAATCCATTCGGTACCCAGAATAAGAATATTTTATTTTAGCTGTCAAATAAACTAAGTATTTAATTTAGTAATAAAATACACACTAGGAAAAATCACTAGGAAAGAACACAAAGGAATAAAATCGCCAAGTTAATCACTGCACTGCTAAATCACAAAAGAGAGCGAATCAAGTCAAACTGCTGCTTATATAGCCCTTGCTTGCACACGAGACCAATGATGGAGTAGCAGAGGCGCATGATCACAAGAATTGGCCGTGATTCTGTAATTTTACGGTACTAGAGATAAAATATGCATAGCAACGAAAAAAAATGCATAGTAACAAGAAATTTAAAGCAACCCATGCTGCTGTGTTAAATTGAATTCTGTATATTTGCAAAAAATGTTATCTCTATCACGTAGAGAAGAAATTCCCCTTCGATAGTATTTATAATGATGATAGAGTTGCAAATTGATCTGCTTGATCTGATTGTATTTGTGCCATGCATTGTATGCTACATGACAACACATGCTTCGGTTAGATGCTGTACCTATCTTTGGGAAAATTTGTAATTAGATTGAATTTGTTTTGTTTTTAGAACTCAATTTTAGCATGGTATTTTTGCATATGTTCTTTTTCAGCAATTGTTTTTTAGCACGAATCTAATTGCTTCAATCATATGATAAGAATTTTAATTTGATCTGCTCAATGAGGCTATATTGTTGTATTGTATTTGTGCATGATGACAAATACATGCCTTTGTTAGGTTGTGTACCTGTCTTTTGATTACGAGTAATCAAATTAGATTTAATTTTCTTAAAAATTTGATGCCTTGTTTGTTTTCAGGATGTTTTCCTTTTAAAGTAATCGGTAAAACCAAAATATATTCGAACCGATTTGGTTCGAACATACTGCCCCCGTTGAAAGGCTGTAATGTCTTTCAAATGTAAAGATCTTCCCACTTATTGTTTTATTAATTAAGTTAAAAATTTTGCATGGATATGAAATTTTTGTAAAATGAAAAAAAAAACAAATTTGATTAGGAGGAAATAAATGTTTCGTCGGGTATTTTGTTTATTTGTTTGATTTTTTGTGTGCGTAGGTATATATGTGCAATTGGTAGCAATGCACTTTCGATTTTTGGGGAATATGAGTTTATTGAAATTTTCCCACGGAAACAAAAAAAATGAATTTTTGTTTTATTTCAGAAAAAATGAAAGAGTAAGCAAAAAAAAGATTTTTTCCTTTTAAATGCACTTCCTTGTGCTGAATGGTGTCAACGTATTGAAGGGCTGTAGTTTATGTAGTGCTTCACTCTTAGACTGCCATTTGTTTTGTGTACAAAAAATACGTATGAACATTTATGTTGGTGTTTTTGCAACACCATAGTTGGTTTTGTTTGAAATGGATTATTTAAATCTCATTGTAGATTGATGCGAAGCATAATTTACCCTTTTTCTACTCTTGGGGTATACTAATTTATGTCTTATGTGGACAGAACCAATTGTAGACTTCCATGTACAGTTTTCGCGTGCCGCGAAAGTGGCCTAAACTGGGACTATCTTTTATAAAAGGAAAATGAGCTTGATATTGGTCGTTGGCGTTTCTGGAATTAGTTTTTTGGGGATAATATTCACAATCTCGATCTTCTTTATACAGTTGTCTTCCTGGAGTAACCTTTCCGGTCTCTCGAAATCGTCGTTGACGTTTATCCAGTAAAGACTTGTGCTCGTAGTGAGCGTTTGCTGTTAAAGTAGACGCTGTGGAGATTGTGGAAGTGTTTTTTAAACTTCCGAAAAGAATCCAACCGAGCGTGCTATTTTGCTCGATTGGTGTTCCTGGAGGACCTTTTCGTAATCCTTCTAAGAGGATTTCTCCGTATACATCCGCTCCTAAGAGCAGGTCGATTTTTCCTGGCTTGAAAAAGTATGGATCGGCGAGTTGCAGATCACGTACATGACTCTATTCCTTGCTTGGAATGGTGCACGGAAGTAATATATCTGTGATAGTATTCACGATAAGGGCATTAATTATGGTCGCTTTATTCGATGTTGAATAAGGGTGTATGCTAATTGCTGCTTGGTTTTTAACAAACGCAGCTTCTGACTGTCCTAAGCCAGTGATTTGTGTCGACGTGTTCATAATGTCCAATTGCAGCTTGCGTGCGGCGGCTTGTGTTATGAACGTGACTTGAGAGCCTGAGTCAATCAAGGCTCGTAGAGTAAGCATGTTACCCTTTTTTGACGGAACTTGTGTAGTTCGTGCTGATTGATTCGCGTGAAGCGTGTGAAGATTGGATGTGGAAGGTGAAGGTTGAGCTTGTATATCTGGGTTTTCTGATGCTTGGATCAAACCCTGTGGAGTTGCGTTATTCCTATGGAATAAGGAATGATGTTTCCTTCCACATCGCTGACACGTAAATTTGCTAGGGCAATATTTCGTGTTGTGAGCTTTTGAGAGGCAGTTAATGCACAAGTGATTTGACGTGACAATTTTGAATCTTGAATGTACGTCTTGTTTAATAAATTTTTGACATTTGAATATCCGATGTTTGCTCTTTGCACATTATATATCTGTCACCAGATGATGAAAGGTGAGTGGATGCTCTTGGAATTTGAGCTGGTTTGTTTACGGAATATGGTTTTGCTTCTGAAATTGCTTCTAGAGTTCGGAATCTCGTCTCTAGAAAAAGCCTTTAGAGATTCTAGGGTAGGAAGTTCATTTGTACTATTCACTTCTTGTCCCCATAAACGATGCGTCTCTGCTGGTAGACATTGCACTAGCATGTAAATCAGGATTGTATCCCAGTGTTTAGTGGGGACTTCCAATGCTTAGAGTTCATAAATACATTCTGACGATTTGTCAAGCACAATTTTTATTGCCTTGGCTGACTCGTGTGTCGCTTTAGGTAGATTGAATAGAATTTTTAGCTGAGCATTAATTAAGACTCGCTTATTGTCATACCTATTGAGCAATATCTTCCATGCGTTGTCGTAACCCGCATTGGTCATTGGAAGCTGACGCACAAATGTTCTGCTTCTCCAGAAATATTAGATTTTAAATAATGCAATTTCTGCACTGGAGATAACGAAGAATTTGTATGCACTAGTGACTGGAATAGATCGCGAAACGACCTCCATGAATCATATAACCCTGAGAACTTTGGGATTGTGATGCTAGGTTACCTCAGAAACGAAGAAGATTCATTCTCCGTATTTGGCTTTGAATCTACTTTTGTTTCGAATGCATCTAGTGCATCTCTGAGAATACCTCGAAACGTGAAGTATTTATCTTCCACGCTTGAGAAGTGATCGTTTGCAAAATAATCGTAGTTTTGCAATTCGCTATCTTCTAAAGCCAAAATAGCTTGGAGAATCGTATAATGCGTAATCTTATAGTCGGGCCAAATTTCGTTTAGGGCGAGTAACCGCTCAGAAATAAGTCCTCCCGTTCGTTTTCCTACATCAGCATTTTTGTAGTTATTGAACGATTTTTGGAATATTTGTGCAGAGGTAACTTGGTTAGCGAAAAGTTTTTGAAGTGAAGTCATGTTTGAAAGATAAATAATATATACCACTGGACTTTAAATCCGGCTCGAAGGACCATAAAATGTACTGCCGGTAGTCAGAGCGTACATGCAATAAATGAAAGGTGTAGTGAAATTTATTTCCACTGGTATAAAGCTAGTGGTTGTTTTTATTTGTTTATTCACTGCACTAAATGTTTCAAGTTCAATAAATACTAAAACTTGAGAACTGCAAGATATATATATATATATATTATAATATAAAAAGCTGAAACCAATGTTTATTAAATGATTAATATACAAATTTGATTTACATAACTGTACCAATTGACTTGTACTCACCTGATCGATATATAGCAGCTGATTTACTTGACCTTTTATTTGACTGAGGTGTGGGATGAGGATATTCTTTATTGCAGTCGATACCCGCAATAAAGTGGATTTGTTAGGAATTGTCTTATTACAGTCGAAACCCGCAATAAGACTGTTTATTACAGTCGATACCCGCAATAAAGTGTTTTGTGTTAGTGATTTTCTTACTACAGTCGAGACCCGCAACAAGAATCTTTATTGCAGTCGAGACCCGCAATAAATTGTTTGTGTTAGTAATTGTCTTACTACAGTCAATACCCACAGTAAGACTCTTTATCACAGTCGATACCCGAAATAAAGTGGTTTTGTTAGTAATTGTCTTATTACAGTCGAGACCCGCAATAAGACTCTTTATTACAGTCGAGACCCGCAATAAAGTGGTGTGAGTTAGTAGATTTCTTATTACAGTCGAGACCCGCAATAAGAAACTTTATTACAGTCGAGACCCGCAATAAAGTTAATTGTTAGTAATATATTATCTCAGTCGAGACCCGAGATAATATTCTTTAAGTCAGTCGAGACCCGACTTAAAGTGAATGTTAGTATATATCTTAACTTCAGTCGAGACCCGAAGAAAGATTCTTTATTTCCGTCGAGACCAGAAATAAAGTGTATTGTTAGTAATATTTTTTATTGCAGTCGCTACCCACAAAAAAAAACCTTTAATTTAATCGCTATCTAAAACAAACTCCTTAATCCAGTCGGTACCCAGAATAAGAATATTTTATTTTAGCTGTCAATTAAACCAAGTATTTAATTTAGTAATAAAAAACACACTAGGAAAAATCACTAGGAAAGAACACAAAGGAATAAGATCGCCAAGTTAATCACTGCACTGCTAAATCACAAAAGAGAGCGAATCAAGTCAAACTGCTGTTTATATAGCCCTTGCTTGCACACGAAACCAATGATGGAGTAGCAGAGGCGCATGATCACAAGAATTGGCCGTGATTCTGCTGTACCTATTTTTGGGAAAATTGTAATTAGATTGAATTTGTTGTGTTTTTAGAACTCAATTTTAGCATGGTATTTTTGCATATGTTCTTTTTCAGCAATTGTTTTTTTAGCACGAATCTAATTGCTTCAATCATATGATAAGAATTTTAATTTGATCTGCTCAATGAGGCTATATTGTTGTGTTGTATTTGTGCAATGTGTTATGAAGATGACAAATACATGGCTTTGTTAGGTTGTGTACCTGTCTTTTTATTATGAGTAGTCAAATTAGATTTAATTTTCCTAAAAATTTGATGCCTTGTTTTCAGGATGTTTTCCTTTTAACGTAATCGGTACAACCAAAATACACACTCTTTTTATCCTAGCGACCTTGATTAAGTTACAAGTGGATCCAGTGTCAATTAGTAGTCTAAACTTACCTTCTAAAGCTATGTCCGATGGCACTGTGATGACAAACTTACCCTGAGAATCTAATTTTTCATTGGCCTTCTCTGCTAGATATTTCTTCAGACAATTCTCCGTATAGTGGTTTCGTATTTGGTAAAACTGGCAGTAAATCCCCTCCCCTGCCGTAAGGAATCTGCCATTAACGCCTTCTTTAATATCTGCGACTCTGACGTGATGTATTCGGGGTGATTCGCGCCTATATGGCTGGCATTCCCTAGAGATATGCCCAAGCTGACCACATTTGAAGCATTTAATATTCTTTCCGCTGAGAAATTCCGGTAATTCCTTCCGCGTCTCTGGTTCCATGGCTTGAAGCCTTTTCGAGTCCTTTTGGAAGTAGAGAGCTTCCTCCTGTACTCTTTCAAGCGATTCAAATTTCCTTCCAGTTAGATATACTTGGGTCGGTTTAAGCATTACGCCAGCTTTGAATGTCGCTTCTGCATCTGCCTCCAGTTCTGCAATCAGATCTCTATCTCCTGGCTCCTGCGAGTTTATCAAGTAGTACGCATCGTCCGATAAGCGATACTTTACACATCTGATGAAGATCTTCTGCTCTTCTTGTGGCAGTCGATCGTGTAGCTGTTTACTACAACTCAGGAAGCCATATACCTCCTTCGAAAGCCTGGATGATCTTTCTCCGGATAGCATGGGCACATACTTGGATACTAGATCCATTACTTTTTCGTGCACGTCTGTCATATTACATACATACATCGATACGCTGCCGATGATTATTCCCTACAACTCCTATCCTTATTGAAAATTAATCTGTAAACCGAACTAGACTCAACCTCTTGACCAAATTTATTTCAGATAACTCCGATCTTTATATAAAACAATTATAATTACAATCACTATACTCGAGACTATTAAACAGAACAACGATTAGTCTTCTTAATTTACTAATTACTTTTCTTAGCCTCCTATTGCCTAACAACAAAATTATCAAAGGTCAACCCGATTATTATTTTCGATACTTCTTAATCTGACACGCTAAAGAACAAAAACAAAAAAACAAACCAAACATTTTTCTATTTTTTTTAATTTTATTTTAAACTACACAAAACAAATCCTAAATTAATTTTCACTGTACCCTAAAAAAATTGCACGAAAATTATGTAGATACCCTGTAATACCAGAAGTTGTTTAGCACGTTTGTTGTATGTACCTACGTGTATAACCAGTTGGAGTAGATAAATTAGCTCAACTCCTGGTGTGTGTGTGTGTGTTTGGAGTAGCTAAATTAGCTGTACTTCCACTGTGTGTGTTTGAGCAGCTAAATTAGCTTTGCTCCCAGTTTGTGTATTTGAAGTAGCTCAATTAGCTTTGCTCCCAGTGTGTGTGTTTGTGTTGAGTAGCTGATAAAGATCAACTCCTCAAATGATGTAAGTGTAATTTCTAATTTAATTTCACAAAAAAAAAAAAAACAAATCACAAAACACAAAACTTAATTTATCACTTTTTAAATTTAACCTGAAAATAAAAGAAAATTAAGAATAGAGCAGCTAAAAAAGCATAACTCCCACAATTAGCAAAAATAAACACAGCAGCAAAAAGCATAGCTACCAAAATTAAAGAAAAAAATGGAGCAGCTAAAAAGGATAGCTCCCACAATTAACAAAAATAAACGGAGCAGCTTAAACAGCATAACTCCCAAAATGAAAGAAAAATGGTGCAGCTAAAAAAGCATTAACTCCAACAATAAAAACACAAAAAAACACAATACCTATATTACAGCAACACTTAAACTTGTCGTGCCCCAAAGCAATCTACGAAAAACGTGATGCAATTATAATGTACCAGGGGCGGTTCCTCATTGGAAGCAAAGGAAGCACTGCTTCCCTTGAGAAAATAAAAAAGTGCAAACAACATTTTGCTTTAAAATATTCTTAGAATATTTAAAAAAATGTATAATTCAAAGAAGTTTACTCCTCTGGCATCACTAGATACAACCTGAAATATTTTATAAGTAACGCCCAATTTTCTCCTACAAACTAAGAACATACCACCCAGCCCAATGTCATTATATCGCTACTAACATTCTGTATGGTACGCTGTCCAAAATGTAGCGTATGATCCACCCACCATCATTCCACCCAACACCAGATCCACCCCGATTTGGCTTGTCAAGCAAGCTACATAATATTTGCCTGGTATAGATGGAACGGCATTAGAATCAAACACCGTTGCCACTGGCATCGCAGTGACGCTGAAATCCTTACAGCGTATTTACAACAACAAAGCCAATGTAAAAAGTTAAATACATTTAACTTTTTAGACTCATATTCACTCAACAGTTTGCATGCGTACATTGCTATGGTACGCTGGCTGCAGCGTAGCGTTTGGCAATTGATTTACACCCTCCGATAGTAACTTTCATTGAAAAATTCTGGAGTTACATGCAGGTGCGGGTGGGTGTCGGTCTTGCTCACGATTTATTTAAATGCTGCCAGATGTTAACAAATTCGTAGCATTTTTTAAATAACTTTTATCCGACCTTCGTGACGAATATTGTGAAATTTTAGAAATTGTTTTAGAATAGTAAACGTGAATGGATTTACATGGGATTTTTTGTTTTAGAGTTAGTCAGTGGGCTTAATTTTTTACGTTTTTGGAGGTTTTGGGGGGAGGGTGGTAACTACACTCATGGCGTTGTCCAATGTTGGCCGTGTGTAATACCAAATTGAAGCTTTTGCTGAGATTTATTAAATGGCATATTTTCTTTTGTTGTGTAAGAAACTTTATAACCGACTTTTTTCACGCGAATATCTTTAAAATGCGTGATTTTCGAATTTGTGTACAAACGGGTGTGTACGTTCTCGCGGGGGGCTGATTTTTCTTTTAAACGCTTCAACGTAATATTTTACATATTTCATGTGAACATTTAAATTTTATATGATTAACCGAAATAAATTTTCCAGTTTTTTCGTGTAAAACGTTCTTACATGGAAGTATTTACATTAAAGTGCGATAATCTTCTAAACTATACTTACCGCAGAGGTAAAAAATTACATCACAACATTCGCAAAAGAACGTAGATGCGAGTTAATATGCATATATTAGATAAATTATCAGTACGTTTACATGAATACTTGAAGTATTCTTGAAGTATGCTTGAAGTAATCAAAATAGCATGAAAACGCTCATTCAATGCGTAAATTTCAACTTAAGTAATTGGAATATTAAATTCAAGAAAAATTCAACTCAAGTAATTGGTATTAATTCAATCAACCACCCTACCTGAGCTTCAAGTGGATTTCAAGCCAAGTACTCAAGTACTCATGTAAACGTACTGTATGTCCTGTTATATGAGTTTTTAGCAAAAATGTAATGATTAGAAAATAAAATATGTATATTAAAAAAAATTTTTAAATAAATAACTTTCATAAATAAATTATAGGCTAAGTAAAAAATTATTTTTTCTTTCACCCAAGAAAAGTTTCATTGCAAAACTGAATCTACACAATAACTATATTTTAAAATTATATTATCTCGTTTGACTATAAATGTTTGAATGTTTTTTATTATAAAATTTTTTTAAACATATTTTATTCATATTGTGCAAAAATAACATATAGACTATCTATAATATTAAGTACGTTTCTGTTTAATTGCGAGACAATGTAGAATTCTTGCTTTTATTTTAGTATTCCGGCGAACGAGTATACCTGCCTAAGTACAATAATAATGGTAATTGAATTCAAAAGAATGAATTAGATGATTAGATTTTTTGCGTACGTTGTGAAAGGGGATAATATTAAGTTAAATTTTTGTATTTGCTTAATTATGGCGCAGGCAGTATTTGCTGTGAATGGATTAAATGAAAGATATGATTGCATCGCTGATTTATTAAATGATGATAATGGCTTCCTTCTCTTTCAAGAGCAAGAATAAATGTGAATATTTATATTGTGTATTATTGACATCATTGACTTTGATACATGTATAATTACTTATAGTAGCAATGAAATAGTCTGAAAAGTGGAGCTATAATTTACACAAAATGTATTGCTTCCCTTCTTCTGAATCCCACGAACCGCCACTGATGTACATATATACAATAAACATTGATACTAATAAAAAATACAAAATCTTTCAGGTAAAGTTAACCCCACGTGAGTACGTGAATGTTAAAAGCATGATACGGGAATTATTATAAGGTAGAAAAACCAATTTGTAAATTATTTCGATGAATTAAAAAATATTGGAAAAATGCATAAGGGTCCACTTGATTACAATGCTAGGGGTTTCATTTATTTCATCTGCATGTACCTTTCTTTTATGATGTCTCTATCCCATGATATCTAATTACGCCTCTGCCGCCTTTAGTGACGACCTTTTTAAAAGAAACAATTACAAAAATCGTCGGGAGAAAATATGTCTATGACTAGTCACTCAGAATTATTTTTATTTTACAAAAATTATTCTTCTAAATCGGATTTTGGTTCTCTAATACCTCCTACAGATTTTTGTTTCCAAATGTCGAAGCTACATCTTAGTGTTTTAAAAAAATCACAGAATGAAATTACATATACATACTATACCTGAAGATAAGTCTAGTCGGCCACCAAAATGAATAAAAATTCTACCGAAACATTTTGAACATTTTGTGTTTACGCGTCTATGCTCATAAAAATTGTTGTCGCCCTCCAAAAGGAAAAAATTTCCAGTAAATTTCTAAGAAGAAATTGCGGCCTTTCCTACATCAGGTCGAGGCATCCTTGTTAGATTTTATATTCGAGCGAGTCACTGCTCTCGGCCTCTGCCAATGCATAGAAATTCGAAGGAAGAAATTTCCAAAAGATTTCTAAGAAAAAATTGTGGCGTTCCCTTCATCGGTCGAGGCAACGGTGATTTTGTATGGAGCGAGGCATTGGTGGCTTACCCTTTGGGCGCGTCATCAAGTGCCAAGTCGAGGCATCGTCGAGGCATCGTTAGTTTTATATTCTAGAAAAGCGTTGCATATTTTTGTTCTACGTCCAGGTATGTTATTAGTTTGTCTATGGTACTACAGTTTCGACTCAGGGAGAAGAGGTAACAACTGTGTGCGGGCGGTGGCATATCTAAGTATTATGTATAAAAATTGAATTTTCCCTTAGAATTGAAATCGACGATATTTCGTCAGAATTATTGGTGGCTGAAGACGATTCGAATAAGTTGTGTCTGGGTAGTCTAGGCTTCGTGGAAGTTGGATTGACTTGGTTGCTGGGGCTTATTATAGCTACAAATTTTTATGAGCGTAGGCCTAGGTACCTCAGCGCGAATTTTTGTCTCATGCCGGTATAAATTTGTGTTCAATGTAGGAAAGAATTGATTTATTTCTTAGAATTGAAATCGATCGTATTTCTTCAGAATTCGTGTCCATATTGGTGGCTATAGACGGTCCGAACAAATTCTGTCTGTCGCCTTGGTAGATTGTTGGTTCTAAAGGGTGCGAAATAAAACTTGAACGCTTCAAGGATAAAACTCGAGATCGAAATAAAAAGTAAACTCTCAGGCCAAAAATACATTCACGGCCTCAGGCCACGGACCTCAGGCCACGGGCCACAAGCCACTTGAGGCTTGTGGCCACTGCTGAAGCCAATTAAGTTACATTCACGGCCACTGGCCACAAGACGGCATTCTTCTGATTATGCAATGTAAATGTCCCTTAGTCCGGCCAGCACCAATCTGCGGTCAATTCCTTAAAAATACCAAATATCTTGTTAAATTAATACATTAACATATTATTTTTACTTTTATATCAATCATATATGAGGTTTTTGTACAGACTCATATTGTTTCATTTAGTTGAGGTTCTTGGCATACGAGTAAATGGAACTTCAATCGGTGGTGTTTTTTTAAGTGGTGAAGACGTGTTACTGTGTCTCGCGTGCAATCAACTCTGAGGGAAATTTGTTTTGAGCTGTAAGTCACGTGTCTTTATAATTACAGATTCCGCTTTTTGGTTAACTGAAGTAGAGGGTTAACTAATAAATTTTCTAAAACGTTATTGAAAAAAATTGTGTGAGTAATGTATATAGAGGGCCGCCGGACTTAGGTTCATGTTTCGCAAAGAATACCAGTGCACGTCCACAATTGGCCGGTCTTTGGTTTTCCAAACCCAATTACGGTCAAATACCCAAATTTTCCAAATGTTCTTTCAGTGATGTGGAAATACAATAATGTCGTCCATATAGACGAGACATATTTGACCTTGCAGTTCATGTGGGGCATTGTCCATTATTCGATGTGTAAGGGGCGTTTTTAAGTCCGAACGGCATCCTAACATATTCATAGTGACCGTTATTTACGCTGAATGTTGTTTTGGGGATGTCTTCAGGTTTTACTTCTATTTGGTGGAATCCCGAAGCAAGATCGAGAGTACTGAAATACATGCATTTTCCAAGCTTGGATAGTTATCATCGATCGTTTTCTCATTTAACTTCCTATAGTCCAAGACTAATCGCCATTTTTGAATACCACTAGCGTCCGACTTCTTAGGGACTATCCAGATGTAGGATTTTGTGTAGATTGCTATATCATCCTTAGTTTGGATGCTGTCTTTTATTTGGTTTGAAAAGGTTACGGATTGTCCGTCCTTAAAGAATATATCTTCGAATTGTTTACATAGTCTAAGTATTGCCTTTTGTTCTTCTTGATTCAAGTGGTTTATGCGGATTAAATCTCTAATGTCTACGTCTACGCTTTGTTCCTCGTAATTAATTGAGAAATTGTAAACTTCTAAGAATTGGTTTTTATCCAAAGGTTGCACTTTTATAGGTTGTTCTACGTAAAACGATTGTGGAGAATTCGAGAAATTTGCTATCTCCACTTGGGAATACCAGTCTCTAGCTTGATACATTCCCTCGGAAATGATTAAGTTGTTTTTTATTATTAAGGGTTTAATAAAATACTTCCAACTTCTACATCTTATTACTTATTATCATTTTACAGTGTATGGTTTAGATGTGTAATTTGGTTTGTATATGAAAGGGATAATAACCTTTTTTGTTTTCAATATAAATTCGTTAAAGTCCAGTTTAATTCCTAGCTGTTTCATCATTTCTAGTCCAATGAGGCCGTTAAAGTAGTTGTGGAACTTAAATAAAAGGAATCTAATTTTTTCGTTAGTTCTAAATTCATTGAGTCCATTCAAGATGACTTGTTTATCGATTAAATGTGTGTTAAGACCGTTTTCACTTCGATGGGTTTTATTAGTTTAGTTAGGCAAGGATCAACGAGATAGGGTCTAATGAAAGACATATTGCTGCCAGTGTCAACCAGGAATTTCAATAGAGTGCCATCATTAGATCGGATATGAATATAAGGCAAAAAGAAGGACTGATGGCTATTTATGTCTAGGTATCCAATTTGGTCTCCGAGGCGGTTTGCTGAAAATTTTAATCGTCTATTTCTTTGTTTTCCTCAGTCCAGTTGTCTAGATTGGGGTAATAATCTGCAGAATAAAAACTAGTTGGGGTCTCTTTATTTAAATCTTCGGGTAACTGCATTTGATCATTTCCTATTTGTTGGTCATTGGATTCAACATTGAATAGTTCTTCTGAAGTAAATTTGGGTAGTCCAGCTGGTTTGAAAATGTTTGATCTAAAAGGAAACCTATTTGTGTTTAAATTCGTGTTTCCACTAGACGTGTCCATAGCCTCTGAACGTGGGTTGGTATTGTACAGAGTTCTTTGGATCGGTTTCTGTAGGTTAGATAAATTAGGTTGCGTTCTATACTGTGTTGGATGAGTACCGAAATTATGGGGTTGGTACGAATTTAATCTTGATTTTGGTACGTAACAAACCTCCCTCTTTTTAAAAAAAATATGTTATTCTTCGAAGAGGAAAAACGCATTAGATCATTGGATATGGCTTTGATAGTTTTCAAAAAAAAAAACAAGATGTTACATATATATATGTATATACATAATGCCGCGCGCTGAGACGATATTTGGTTGATGAAGCTAACTTATCTATGTTACAATATCGTGAATTATTTCTAGCCTATTTTTATAAATTTGTTTTTTTATTTAAGATTAATTAGCTACAGTAAAAAGAGGTTTTTTCTCTTATGCAGGTATAAATATGTTTTTTTTTGCATTAATATATCTGTATAATCAATTTACAATTTAACCTTTTATGGCTTTACAATACCATATATGTATACAATATATACAATTTTAATTTATTATGCTTTTATATTAATGTATGTGTGTATATGTACATATTTTTGCATTTACAGTAATATGTGCGGTATACATATGTTTTCCTTATAATTTTAATTTTTTAATGCATTTATTGTAATGTGTGTGTACATATGTTTTCATTACCATTTTAATTTTTTATGCATTTACAGTAAGATATGTGTGTATACATATGTTTTCCTTATAATTTTAATTTTTTGATGCATTCATTGTAGGATATTTTTTTATACATATGTTTTCATTACAATTTTAATTTTTTGATGCATTTGTTTAGATTTTTTAAGGCAAATTGAAATGAAAAACTGCTTAATGTCAACTCATTAAACGAAAAACTTTTTAATAAATCAGAAAACAAAAATGCATTAGTTGACTTGATTGACCTGGGTTGCTTCGATGGTGTATGTCGATAATCTTGAACATACTCCCGCCATTAAGATATTGTCTTAATTTATTGGTAGCTTGACAAGTTTCGCTGCAAGTCGTTTGACTTCTCCTTTTGACGTTCTCAACGTCACGACGTGAACTAGATTTTCTCGTCCGGGATGTTCTTCTATTACACGTCCGAGTACCCACGCCGACGGTGGCAGGTTGCTCTCCTTTATTAGAACTAAGTCTCCTGTGCGCAAGTTTGCTTCAATTCGTATCCATTTTGGCCGACTTTGTAGGTCAAATAGTTCACATGCCATCGTTTCCAAAAATCGTGCAGCATCTTTTGTACGAAACGCCATCTCGTTAGGGTTGATATCCTTGCGTTGTCCATGGCTGGTTCGGGTAGCGCTGTAATAGGGCGTCCAATTAGGAAGTGGGCTGGAGTAATTGCATCTAAACTGCTAGTATCATCCGTTGTTGGCATAAGCGGCCTCGAATTGAGGATCCCTTCGATTACCGTGACAAGTGTGGTAAGTTCTTCGAACGTAAGGCGTGTTTCACCGATGATCCGCTTATGGAGTGGCTTCACTGATTTCACTCCCGCTTCCTAAATGCCTCCGAAGTGGGGAGCCGAGGGAGGATTGAAGTCCCAAGTGACGTGGTTATCTGAGAGAATATCTGACACCAACACATTGTAATTCTCAGAATTTACCAGATAATATAATTCGCAAAGCTTCCTATTTGCGTCTACGAAATTTGTAGCATTATCGCTGTACATATTTACTGGAATACCTCTTCTTGCAATGAATCTCTTCAAGCATGCTATGAAAGCGTCGGCCGATAAATTGCTCACAACTTCTACATGACAAGCCTTTGTACTAAAATAAACAAATAGTGCGATGTAACCCTTGATGACTTTTGCTCCTCTTCCTCGATGTCGAAGCAGTGAAAATGGGCCTGCATAATCCACTCCTACATTTTCGAAGGCCTGTGTGAATGACACTCGATGAAAAGGTAGATTGCCCATCAACTGATTAGATGTTGCTTTTCTGAATCTAGTACAAATTACGCATTTGGTGATGTAACGCTTTACTAAGAAGCGACAGGCTATAATCCAATACTTTTGCCTAAGGATGTTGAGGAGAAGTGACGTGCCAACGTGATAGTGTCTTTCATGGGTGTGTTTAATCAGCAGATCCACAAACATATGATTCTTTGGCAGGATGATCGGATGCTTGATGTCGTATGAGCATACAGCATTTTCTAGCCGTCCACCGACTCGTATTATTTTATCCGCATCAATGAAAGGATTGAGCCTTCTTAGATGCCTTGAATTGGCAATTTGTTTTCTATCCTGTAGCGCTTGAATCTCCTCTGTGAAGGCATCTGCTTGCGTCCATCGTAAGCATATCTTCAAGGCCTCTTTTTAATTCACTTGCTGTTAGCCATCTCACTGATATTTTGGTTGACGATCTGTTGGAGTTGATAATGAATCTGATACACCATCCCAGGATGCGGAGTATTAATCGCAACGTAGACTTCTTGAAAACAGATTCTCAAGTGTGTCGTTCTAACTCTGTCCCTGTGTTGGGGCTATGTACTACTGAGATTTTTCTTGAATAATCGTCTATAAGCCATGATGGACCCTTCCACCACAGCTCTGAACTTACTAATGTTTGTGGTAGCGTACCTCTCGACACGATGTCTGCCGGATTCTCCTTGGACGGGACGTGGTTCCAGAAATTCCGTGGTAGTATTGTGAGTATTTCCGCAGTACGATTTCCAACATAGGTTTTCCACCTTCTGGGGTGTGATGACAACCATGAAAGAACCACCATAGAGTCTGTCCATGCAAAACACCTAACATTCGGTTTTCCGAAGGCCACGAGGATATGTTTAAGGAGATTGGCTACAAGCATCGCTGCACAGAGCTCTAGTCGTGGTATAGAGATCTGTTTGATCGGTGCCACTCGTGTTTTTGATGCCACTAATGTGACGCTGACGTTCCCATTGTGAGAAGTGCTTCTGCAGTATACTACTGCAACTACTGCAGCATATGCGGACTCGGAAGCGTCTGAAAATCCGTGTAACTCTAGATCTTCCCAATTTGTCTGCAACTACCGAGGGATGCGAATCTTCTGAATGTGATGAATGCTTCTGCGAAGTTCATGCCACCTTTTTGCTAACTCTCCCGTTACTTGATCATCCCAGCCTTAATTGTTTAGCCACAGAGATTGAAGGATTATTTTGAATGCGATTGTGATAGGTGATAATAATCCGAGTGGATCAAAGATGCGACTTGATTCTGAAAGTATTGTTCTTTTGGTTACCAGCGAATTGCCAGGGAGATTTACGTCAAAAATGAAGCAGTCTTCTGCTGGGCTCCATTTGATTCCAAGAACCTTCAATGCATCTGGATGTGCATCAAATTTTACCGATGCAATGCTGCATTTATCTGAGGGGAGTGTGCTTAAAAATTCTTTGGAATTGGAGGCCCATTTTCTCAAACGAAATCCTCGACGCTGCAGTCACGTTGACAATTCTTCTTGGAGTTGACCCAAGTAACAATTTTTCCAAATTTTGGTGACTGAAGGTGATGGGTAGTTTTATTAGGGGTATATAATGGTTACTCGGTTATATAAGAATTTCAGTGGTTATATAAGAGTTTTATAATATTACCAATTGGTGATGTATTTATATTAGAGTTTTTTAGGTTACTAATGGTTATCGTGGAAGTAAGTTACTAAAAGTTTTATAAGTTGGTGATGGAAATGTTTCAATCACCGGTCTATATAACTTAGAGTAACCATTACTACAAGGTATATAAGAAAGTTTTATAATTGTTTTGATCACCACGTTATAAACTTGTTGGTAATAAGTGTTTATTGCTGTATCCGTGGTTACCCTTATATAACTCGACAACTTTCAGTAATTTAGGTCACTTTAATAAAAATTGGGAACTTTCGGTAATACATATACCCACTATAAAATATCGTAAAATGTGTTGCTGGCCCTTTAGTAGCTACGGTGATAGTAATAAAAACAAATTACTTTTAGTGTCGAATGGAGCCAGTATAAAACTGTTTTTATTTATATAACATAATATAACCAAAGGGTATATAAGAACATTGTCTGTTTTTTTGTGACTATAATTAAGATATATAACATTACCAAAGGTTACATATTATGACTAAAGGGTATATAAGGACCATTTTAGAAGTATGGTACTGCCTTAGTTTATATAATAATTCTAGAAATTTTATAAGGGTCATTCAGTTTATATAAAACTACTTGAAGTTTTATAATGGTAATTTGTTCATTTAATTACAAGCCGCCATTTTTCCATCTGTCCATTTCAGATAAAAAAGAAAATGTCGGTTAAGCCAATTTTTTAAATTGCAGATATATGGCTTCCGTTCTATTTTTATAAGAAGAAAATACATCTATTTAGGTACATAACATTTTTAAATTATGTTATGTAATTTTTATGAATTAATATCACCTAAGTGAAAATTTTAAATTTTGTCATATTTAATCAAAATTATTACAAATTGCTTATTTTTGGAGGGGTCTGTTTTTTTAGAAGTATCTATGATGATATTCACAGTAAAATTTTAATTGCAGCTGAATTTTACCAAGTACATGCCGAAACATTGTAATTCTAAAATGTAAAAATATTAAACCCTTTCATTATAAAAATACAATAAAAAAAAAATTCGAAATTCTATGTCAAGATATGTTTCGTAAATATTTGTATATTATTGTTTTATAAAGGTAACGAAAAATAATTTCCCTAACATTTCAATCACTAAAAGTAATCAGTCTGAGAAAATTTTAAGCGTTGTGGAAACGTTACCATCACCATTATAAACAAAGTTTATAAAGCTAACCGAAACATTACTATGACCAAAATAAATTATTCGAGAGCACCATGGGTTATATAAGGGTTATATAATAAGTTATATTAAAGTTACTACAATATTTTTGTTACTCATTTTATAAAACTTTTAGTTATATAACGTTACATAAATCAAGTCACGGGAACCTTTATATAATCCTCCATTTAAGCTCTATAAGGGGTTTATAGTGGTTACAAAGACGTTTCGAGTACCAGTCTATATAACTCAAGTTATATAATTTGGTAATGGAAACTTTACGGTTACTACTATATAAAAAAAATTGTTTCTTGGGGAATGGCTTCATCTACCGATCCTGCCCCTGACATCAAATCATCTACATAGAAGCTATTCTTGATGGCTTGTTCCGCGAGTGGAAATTGTCCCTGAAACTCAACGCAAAGTTGCTTGAGAGCTCTCGCAGCTAGAAGAAGTGCGGACGAGGTTCCATATGTGATGGTGTTTAACCAAGATGTTGAATTGGTTGATTGATATTCTCTCTCCAGATAATTCGCTAATAAGTTCTATCTTGTTGCTCGACTAAAATCATTCGATACATCTTTTCGATGTCACTAGTGACTGCCACCTTATAAGTTCTGAACGATAATAATATGTCAAAAAGATCCCTTTGAGTCCTTGGCCCAACGAGAAGCTTCTGGTTTAAGGATATACCAGATGATATTTTGGCCGAACCGTCGAATACAACGCGAAGTTTTGTCGTTGTGCTTGATTGTTTGATAATTGCGTGGTGAGGAAGATATACATGCTCTTCTTTGGTATTTATCAAGTTGCTTGGAATAGGCTCGAGATGCCTCAGTCGTTTGTATTCATTAATGAATTTACTATAATCTTTATAGATATTCGGATCTTTTTCAAACGAACAGGCGAACTGTGTAGCACCCAGTGACTTCATCAATATAATGTTTTTGTGATTCACAGATGTTCCTCTACGGTGTAGGATGGCTCTTGTTGAGGGATTTCTTCTATTTCCCAAAACTTCCGTAAGGCTGCATCAATGTCTATAATATCTGCGTGTAAAGCTATAACTGGTAATGTTTCATTTACCTTGTCTACTACTCCCGCCACGATGTCTCCGAATATGGTATTTTGTAGTGCTGGATGATGCGGTTGTATGATGCGTTGCCCTTCCTTCAGAATCTGAATAAAGTGTTCTGCTCCTAGCAAGATGTCAATCTTGCTCGAGCGGTTGAAAGTTGGATCTGCAAGTGGGAATCCTTTAATATAATCCCAGTTCTGAACTTGAAAATCTGTTTGCAGGTTGTACTGACGTTAGTTTATTCAGAACGAAGGCATGAATGGTAATGTGTTGTTCCTTATCAAGCCGCGATGTAAGTTTGAGAGCCAGCCTTGCTCTGGTGTAACCAGTTTTTACCGATCCGAGACCCTCAATTGCGCTTTTGGACCTTTCACGTTTCAGTCTTAGACGCTGTACACAATCTTCTGACACGATAGATGCCTGAGCTCCGGAATCTACCAAAAGACGACATAGTTGAGGTACTCCGTTTACATCTGGAACAGTGGTAGTTGGGTGTGAATTAATCGATGTCAAGGCATTGATTTGCGGATTCCCAACTGCTCGCGAGTTGCATGAATCAGCTTGAGTTGACTTGAATGTGGCTGTTTGAGGATTCAGGTTGTTTGAGGTAACAGGAAGTGAATTGTTTGAATGAAGGTGAGAGGACTTGCTTGATGAGTGATGTGCGGTAACTTTATCGGTCGAAGTCTGGTTGAGATGCAGTAAAGAGTGATGTGCTTGTCTACAGTAGTGGCATGAAAATCTCGACTTACATTTCTGTGCATGATGTCCACCACTAAGGCAATTGAAACATAATGCGTGTTTAGTCACCAACTGACGCCTAGCCATAATATCCATACCCTTGAACTTCGAGCAATGGAAAAGTGGGTGCTCGTCAGAGCATTCTGAACAACTCCTGGAGGTGTCGGAGTGCAGGGCCCCGATTGCTGCTTTTCCAGGTTGTGTCCTTTTAATAGATGGCTTAACAGTTTCTAAGGCGTCGCATCGCTTATTTAGAAAATTGATCAGGTCTTGATAGGAGGGAAGGTCATTGACTGCAATCTCTTAGGCCCAAGCTTGTGTGGTTTCTGAATCAGTTTTGTTGAGGATGAGGTAGATAAGCCACGGATCTCTATCCATTGCCTCTTTTCCTAGAGTTGAAATTCCTCGGATTAACTCATTAGATGTGTCCGTGAGTTTTCGCAACATTGTTGATGACGAGTGCGACAAATTGCATTGATTGATGAATGTTTTTATTTAGGAGTTTAAAATATGACGTTTCTTGTCATAGCGGGCTACAAGCTTAGACCATGCTTCTTTGTAGTTTGCGTCAGTTACTGTGATGTGCTTAATCAATGCGGCCGCTTCACCGTTTAGAAAACGCTTTAAATATTGCAGTTTATGAGAAGCAGACAGCCCTTCTCGTTGGTCAACGGATGAGAGAAACAAGTCCTTGAATGACGGCCAGTCCTATAATCTCCAGTGAAAGACTGAATCTGTATTTTAGGCAACCGGATTTCCAAAATATTGTTGTTGTGAGAATTCGATTGATTAAAATTGTCAAAGAAGGATCGTTGCTGATCGAAGTATCTCCTCATGGTTTGATTCAGAGCTACTTCCGTTGAACTAAGTGCGGGATTATCGGGCTTTTTTGCTTTTATTGCTTTTACAAGTACAGGCTTTATTGTGAGGTACTTGTCTTCAAAATCCGAAAACTCAGAGGGTACTTCGTGGGTGACTAATTTGTCATCTACGGCGAAAATTTCTGCCATTAGTTTTTCTAAGTCTTCTAATCTTGCTTCAAATTCTTCGAGCGTCTTTCTTTCAGGCAGAGTTTTCTCGACAAATGTTTTCAGCTTTTTCATCGAACCCTTTATTTAAATGATTTTAATATTTGGTTCAATGCAAATTCCCGGGCTTCGGCACCATTAAATGTTTAGATTTTTTATGCAAATTGAAATGAAAAACTGCTTAATGTCAACTCATTAAACGAAAAACTTTTTAATAAATCAGAAGACAAAAATGCAATAGTTGACTTGATTGACCTGGGATGCTTCGATGATGTATGTCGATAATCTTGAACAGAATTTATTGTAATATATGTGTGTGTACATATGTTTTCATTACAATTTTCATTTTTTGATGCATTTATTGTAATATGTACGTGTATACTTATTTTTACAATTTTATTTGCTGACCCTAATCTATAGTGTATGCCTATACATATCTCTCTATCTTCGTTCTGTTGTGTTAATATTTATATTTTAAAAGACAGATCTTTTTTATTAATTTAGGTTATCTTGGATTTGAGACGTAACTAAATTACTTGCAAATGGCGGGGCCGTGTACATGAATCGGGATGGGTTATAGATGGTGGGAGTGTTGGTGGTAGCGGTATTGATAAATGTTGCCTCTTATTTGCCTGTGGGTGCGGTATAGTTTGTGGCTTACTTGAATCTTTTGATTCTGAATGAACGGTCTGAGAGGCCGTGCGTTCTTTGTTTTCCACTGTTTTTATTTACTCTTCTACTTCATCTATAGAGTAAGAATTTTCATTCAGAATATGATTGGCATCTTCTGCTCTTATCATAGTTATATGTTTATTATTATAGATGGTGGGAGTGGTGGTGGTGGTATGGATAAATGTTGCCTCTTTTTTGCCTGTGAGGGCGGGATAGTTTCTGGCTTACTTGAATCTTTTGATTCTGAATGAACGGTCTGAGAAGCCGTGCGTTCTTTATTTGCTGCCACTGCTTCTGGTGCATTGGTTAGGGGTTTTACTCTGGATTTTTTTTTGTTTCATTGGAATCAGTTAAAGAGGAAAGGTGATCTTAACCGTTTGTGTTGGATGTTTGTGGCATTTTTAGAGGGTAATGCTTACGTACTAGTCGTGGCAGTCTGGGAAAATATATATATGTGTTTTGTTTTTTTGATTTTTATTCATAGAAAGGTTTTAATCTATTATTATGGACTTCGACTTTCCTTTTATCAATTTGGATTTCAGTATATGCTGAATTGTAAACTTTAATCACCTGATATGGTTCCCAGCCATATTTGGGAGAGTTTGTGTTTTTTAAGAAAATGATAGGGTTACTAAAAAAAAATTCTTAATTGGTTTCTTGTTAAATTTGGCAATAAAAATAAAAGTAATTAACTAATTATTGTCTTTCTTTAATCAAAACAAAAAAGGTCTTACCTCTGATTTGGCATGTTGAGGTGGAATGTATTCTTTTCTCTTTCATTAAAAGGTTAACTATTATTCGTGGGATGGTTTTAACCTGTTGTTATGTACTGTTACTCTTCGTCTGCCGTTTTGAATTATAGTATTAACAGGAGTGAAAGCTTTTACCACGAGATATGGACCTAGCCATATCTGGGAAAGCTTGTGTTTCTTAGCTTGATTCTTCAATAATACTTTATCACCTGGTTGGAAAGTTACTGGTCTTGAGTGTTTATCGTAGTGTAGTTTTGACTTTTCCATAGCGATAAGTAAATTTTTCCGGGCGATAGCGTAGGTTTTCTGTAATTTGTACCTAAGAATATGGTAGTAACTTTCGTGATTGTACATTGGCTCTGGCTCTCTTCTTAGATTTGTAGGTACATCCGCTGTAAATCCAAACAGAAAGTCCATTGGAGTGAGCTTAGTGCCTTCATGTGGACTATTATGATACACAAAAGCAGCGGTTCTCAGGAATCGATCCCAAGCCTTTGGATTTTCGGATACAATAGCTCTTAAATACTGGACTAGAGGTGTGTGGTGTCGTTCAAGTGCGCCGTTGGATTGTGGGTGATAAGCGGATGTTTGCAGTTTTTTTAATTTTTAAGAGCTTACAATCTCGTTTGAAGAGATCACTTAAGAAGTTAGAGCCTTGATCAGTTACTACCTTTTTAGGAATACGGTAACGAGTGATTATCTCGTCGAAAAATATTCCTGCTACCGTTTCTGCTTCGCCATTCGGCATGGCGTAACAATCTACGAATTTCGTAAGATTGTCTTAGAAAGTCAAGATCAAGATATATTTGTTTCCTGAGTATGTTTCCTCAAGAGGACCTACGATGTCCAGATATACCTTTTCGAATGGCATTATGGCAGTATCCGTTATGACCATTGGCATACGATACTCCGGGCTAGCCTTCATTTTCTGAAGTTTAGAGCACTTCCGAATATATTCCCTGATAGAACTAAGCATGTTTTTCCACTTACATTTCTTCTTGATTCTTCTATAAGTTTTGATTACTCCTTGGTGACCACCAAATGCGGAGTCATAATAGTCCTTTAAAATTGTTTCGATTTCCTCAGGGTCTAAGATAGTTTCCGTTAATTTATGCTGGGAATATTTTACGTTGTTGTTCCAAGGTAATTCGGTCTGTTCCGATTCACTGCTTTCTGATTGGCTGTTATTAGTTGAGCCGATTTCGACTGAGCTATTTTGGGAGTTCCGTGAATATTTTTTGAATTTTGTGGGGAGTTTCTTGATTCTGATTCCTACTTCTTGTATATTATTTTGTGCCTTATTTGGGCTATTGTAACAACATGGCATTGTGCTTGCTGCTTTGATGACTGTGGAGAACTATAATCATCATCGTCTATGTCGGACTCGAGCAGGTGATGTACCTGAGCTTCGACAATGATCGAATTCGGGTTTGTATGGTTTTGTTGGGCAGGTATTCTACTAAGCGCGTCTGCATTGGCATTAAATTTCTCAGGCTTGTATTAAATTTTATAGTCAAACTCGGAGAGTTTATGGTGAAACCTGACTAGTCTTGAAGTTGGATCTTTTACATTGAATACGCCTTTCGGGGGCTTGTGGTCGGTGTAAACTGTAAAAGTTCTACCTTATAAATAACACCTGAAGTTTCTGGCGGCCCATATAATAGCGAGCAATTCTTTTTCTATTGTGGAGTATCTTTGTTCCGCCTTATTTAAACTTCTACTTGTGATAAAACTACTCCCAATGCCTCATTGCTAGCATCGGTTGTTAGATTAAAAGGTTGGGAAAAATCTGGATATTTGAGTAAAGGTGGATTTATAAGGGAATTTTTAATCTCATTGAAAGAGTCTTGGCACTTTTGCCTGCAATTAAATTTGACATCTTTCCGTAATAGATTTGTTAATGGTCTGACTATCTTTGAGAAATTAGGGATGAACTTGAGATAGTAGTTTGCCAATCCAAGAAACGATTGAGTTTGTCTGATAATTCATGGTGGAGGAAAATTTTGGACACAGCTTGTCTTACTGGGATCTGGAAGTGCCCCTTCGTTTGAGCATTTGTGTCCGAGATATATTACTTCTCTGCGAAGGAACTGACACTTTTCGGGTTGTAATTTAAGATTATGGGCTCGAAGTCTGTCGAATACTTCAGCCAGTTTCTCGTTATGATCTTGTAAATTTTATCCATATATTACAATAACATCGAGATAGACAAAGCATTCTAATCCTTGGAGACCCGTTAGAATATAATTCATCAGGCGTTGAAAAGTCGCAGGTGCGCCTTTCAGGCCAAATGGCATTCTGTTAAATTCATAATCCCCGTAAGCGGTACTAAACGCAGTTGTTGGTCTATCCCTTGGGTCAACTTGGTGATATCCGCTTCCAAGGTCAAGTGTAGTAAAATACCGCGAATGCCCAAGCTACTACTAAATTTTATTTTGTCGTTTTTGACGTTGTGTGTGCTTTTGTTTTGGGCACGTAGGAAATATGGATTGGAAGTAAATTTTAATTTGTCGTTTTCGACGTTGTGTTAGCTTTTGTTTTGTGCACTTAGGAAAAGTGGACCACCCTTTTTCTGAGTACTATGGATATTTGCGTCGTCCAAAGGTAAATGGAGATACTGTATATTATAACAATTACTTGGAACTAGAGTTAGCGTTAAGTTCCTTAGGAATATTGGTTCCGTGTTTACATTTAAAACGGATAACGGTATGAAGCTTTTATGAGGAGTAACTAGGCAATTTGCGACAAATACTCCTTCTTGGATCTCCTGAGACAAACGGATCATTTCTTGATCTATTTGTAACGGTATGCTCAGTACAATTTGAGATCGAGGGGGTATTCCATTAGATCGCTGAAGTACTACTTCATATTGCCTACTTTCATCTTCTTTTGAGGTATTCGGAGTTTCTTCCATTGGAGGTAAGGCATATTTGTAACCTGGTGACCATCTTCTCCATCTTCTAGGGATGTTTCGAGAGGTACCGTGAATTCAATAGGGTTGGTTTCCGTGCAAGGGAACCGGAATAATTTATTAGGCCCTTCGATATTACAATTTTTGCAAGAAAGTCATTGCCTAACAGCCCATCGTTGGAGATTTGGGCCTTGGGTATTTCCCAATGTTTCTCCTTCTCCAAATGGGGTTTTCAAAGTCACCTTTTGGCTTCGTTCTATATGTTCTGGCTTATCTAGTGCTTCCTTTTATATAATGCTTACTTCAGCTCCAGTGTCTACTATCACCCGAACGGCTGTGTTTTTGCCTATGTCCAGTGGTAAGTCTACCACTGTTCCATTTTCTCTATTTGATTGTTTTTTTGTTTGAGAGGACCCCAAAGTAGTTTGCGCAGTTTTATTTAATGTCGAGCGGGGGATTTTTCGGTCGATATTATGCCGTTTCCCGAATGTGTGGCCTCCCATCGTTGTTTCTGCTGACAAGTGGACACCGTATGACTTCTTCTCCCACAGAAGTCGCACATATTATGTATGTGGTTAAATCTTTGTTCCCTGTCTGCAGAGCCCCAACGAGCATTGTTTTTAGAGTTTGCATGTTCGGGTGGCGCCTGAATATTCTGTTTACAATATTGGGCATCATGGCCCTTCACTCTGCAGTTAGTACATAAGGAGTATTCTTACGTTTTATGCACTCGTAATACGTGTGCCCCTTGTAATTGCAGTAGCTGCAGGTGATCTTGTTTAACAGTAATTTGTGTTTATCGTATTTTTTTCTCTCTGCTCGTAAAAAGAGTTCATGTTTGGAGATAGACTTCCTAACGATTTCCTTGTTATATTTGTTTGAGGAGAGCGCCAATAATTTTCTGGGTTTCCGTCGGTACTAAAGGATACTGAAGTTTCCTTTGGTGGTTCCACTATTGGAGGTATACCAATTTCAGTTTTTATGTTATGTCTTCCGAATTCCTTTGTGTAAGGGTAGGAACACAAATTTACACTCTCAGGTATGGGATTAGTTGTATTAGAGAAATTTGGTATATTATATCTTAGAAAATGGTCCACTTGGAAAGATTTTGTTGGGTTAGGGATATAGTTTGTTGGTTGTGGAATGAAAAAGAGTCCTTGTTGCAACCTTTCCATATCTAATGCCTTTTGGATGGGATTTTCTAAAGAATTTTCATTCAATGTGTGTAAATAGGTGCTTAGATGGGGATTAGTTGCACCACTCTTTATGGAAGCCATAGCAAAATCTTCTATTTGTTGCTGTCCTACTTTAAAATTTTCAGATCCGTATTTACTCTGTGCTGCCTCGTTGCATTGAATTAAAAGACTTTTTAATCTATTTGTAAATGAACTAAATGATTCTGGCGGATATTGCCGGCAAGTAATTAACTTGTGTATTAGTTCATGGTATGTTTCACGAGGTAAATACGTTCGGTAAAGCAGTTGTCCGAGTTCCTCAAATTTTGTGAGAGAGCTCGACGCTATTAATTGGTACGCGTTTCCTCTCAATCTAGTGGGGAAAATCAGCATGAAGGCTTTCCTTTCTTCTTCCCCTAGACACTGTTGCATTTGCTTACAACACCCTATAAAAGTCTGTAATTCTGTGAGGATTTGCGCGCTAATTACCCCAGAGAACAAGGGCACCATTTGTGCCTTCAGTTTTACTACTTTTTCATAGTTTACAGACATTTTGTCTGTTTTACTTTGTTGTTCTGTGCGGGAAGTGATTTGAGTGTTTATACTCGAATTTGGTGTGGGTAACGCCTACTTGGATACTAGGGCGCCAAACTATGTTTTCATGCGGGGAAATTAATTAGACTGTGCCCTCTGAAGCGTTTACCTGAGCGATGCTCCCGATACCAGTTTATGGATGGTCTGCCTTGGGGTGAATTTCGCTCTACTGTTGGGCTGTCTGGAGGACTTATGTTGTCAAACGACAATGAGCTTATTGCTGCCTCATAATCTGAGCCAGGAGAGCTTTGGTCAGGTCTGGGCATGAAAGCCAAAACTTCGAGTTTCCAGGAATAAGTGTTAGAGAGAGAAGTAGGGAAGAAAAGGGAATAAGTAGTTTAGCGACTTTTGTTTTAAAAACAAAGAAATTTGCTTTAATGTGTGAGATCTGATCACTTATAGTTAATAAAAGCTACTTAGCTTGAAATGAAAAGAAGGCGAGAAGAATCAAAGTTTTTTTTTTATGCCTTAGATATAATATGTCTTTAACATTGTCTAAAGTGATTTCGCTAATAATTTTTTGCCTCTTTTAACACTTTTTTATGGAAACTTACTTAAAAAATGTTTACGTTTTTCCTTTTCTGTGGCGTCGGCTTTGCTTAGCTATATATGTATGGGACATTGGGGAATTGTGAGTCACACTTTTTCCAAGCTCGATAACTGCCACAAAAATTAAAATTTTTTAAAATTTCAAAATGGTTTATGTTACTAGGAAGGAAACCATAACTTTAAGCTTAAGCAGTATCTTGAAATTATTATCTGGCAAAAAACATGCATTTTTGAGATTTTTACAAATGTTGCGGAATTGTGAGTCACCGTCTGAATTAAGTGGAAAATCAAAAATATCGCTGTAAAATATTTATTTTATGGTTGGAAATTACATAACAATTAGTTTAAAAAAATATATAAAAAGGAAGGTATTAAAAGTATTCGGATTCGCAATTCGGACATGTGAAATAGGCTCCAGTACTGACGCATTTCAAATGAACAGCTCGATCGCATAAATCGCAGCGAATGGAATTGTTTCGGTTCAATTTCTTCGGCATATCCAACCACTCAACTAATATTCTGTTGGAATTTTGCATAAAAAATTATAAACACGCGTTAAAAATTCGATATTGGCTTGAAAAATGCCAAAGATGTTGTGGCTCACAATTCTCCAAAAAAAGTGACTCACAATTCCCCAAACGTTTTGATTGACAAGAGGGCCGTGTATGATTCGCTCATTGCATGTTTATGCGAAATTCCTTTTAAAAGTTGAAATGTCGATGCCATAAGATAATTATGAATATATTTACCTGAATCGATTCTCCGAAAATCGTTGTCACATCAATGCAAACAGAAACGCGGATAAATATTTTGAGAAAATTTTCCAAGTGGTTGCCGCACGGAACGAACGAGTACGTGTACACGCATCGATTGCTAATGGAAAATGAGTTTGGTCAAATATAAGACAATGACAGCCATTTGCATGAGTCAGACTTTCCAATTATGTGAAATATTACCGTGACTCACAATTCCCCATGACTCACAATTCCCCAATGTCCCCTATATATATATATATATATATATATATATATATTCTCATTTATTTTATCCAGGGAAGTCGTACTCCAATTTGGGGCCTCTTCCGTGTGTTGGTTGGGTTGGAGGCGCGCTATCGTGGTATTTCTGAGGTCAGATTCAACAGTTAGATGTCTGTATGCACTCGTAGGTCCGAGAATCAAGGCTTTTCAAGTATTTGTAGGTTGAACTAACTTCCTTGATCCTACCGACTGCGCCAATTTGTTACTGCTTCTTTGCGAGGAAACTTGGTTTGAGTTTATGTAGTACTTGCTATCAAACTATAGCTAAGTACTCTCATACAAGCACCTTATTTGTTGATCTGACTGTTGCTATACCTTACTAGTTCTTCTTCGTAACGGCACGATTGTTGTAAGTACGATGATTGATCGGAGTAGCTAGTGTAGCTTTGCTCCTAAGGTGTGTGGTGTAGGGAGTAGCTGATGTAGCTGTGCTCCTAGTGTTGTGTATTGGAGTAGCTACTGTAGTTTTGCTCCTAAGGTGTGTGGTGTAGTGGAGTAGCTAATGTAGCTTTGCTCCTAGTGTGGTGTATTGGAGTAGCTGAACAGCTTTGCTCCTAGTAAAAACAACTTCTTCTGTGTTGTGAGTGACGATTGCAACTGAACTTTTTAATTAAATCGTTATAATATTTATAGTAAAATTTAACCTTAACTGCTACGGAAGTAAAGCTAAAGTTCTTAATTTATTTCCTCACAGCGCTCGTTATACATATAAGGTAATCCTCCTATAATACGGTAGATACGTTCCTAGAAAGTCCCATGTTGTGCGAAACCGTGTTATATGAGACTAGAAGTTAGTACCACTGACTTACAACATAGACTGAGCGATTTGCTATTTAATGTGGTACACATTTTGTGTTTCTGTATATCAGGGTTTGACCACCATTTAAAATGTTTACTACATAAAAAAACAATAAAGGGGGCGGCGGACTAGTGATGGGACTTTGCTACCATTTAAGCATGTTTGCTACCTTGCTACTTTAAATCTAAATTTGCTTCATTTTCGCTTTTTCTCATTAATCGTAACAAACCAAATTTTTTTAAATCTACTGTGAATGCTGATGTTTCAGATTTTCTGTGATTTTTTATTCATTTACAGAAAAATACTACTACGAGGTAAGGAAAGGAATTGTGGAAAAGAACGCGCGGATTGCGTACGTTACGTACGTTGCATGCGTTTGAATCTTGTTTGCGTGAACGGCGCCGAAGCCGATGCCTTTGCCTTGCTTTTGCTGTGCTGGACAAGACAAAAGTGCAGGAAGTTGGTGTGGCGCTAGCGTGTTTATTTCAGCCATTGAGGAATTGTGTTTTGTGTTCTGGTGATTTTTTTGAATATTTCACTTCAAATGCATTTGCACTTTGCAGTACGTTTTGCTTTGTTTGATCATTGTAATTGTCAATGTCGATGCTTGCTGAGCTGATGCTGATTGCTGTGTTTGATAATTGGTATATCTAATTACGCATTTATGTTGTGAATTTGTGATTATTATACCCTAGATGAAATCTATAGGGTATACATATTATGTTTGTTATTCCGTTTGTAAAGCACAGAAACAATGATGTTAGAGCAAAATGGATTGCGCACCCACGCATAATTTTAAAAGTGACTCTTCCAAAGAAGTGTCTAATAGTGTCATGGGCTACCCGGAGGTGGAAATGGGAGCTTGAAGATCTGCGGAGAGGTCCATTAAGTTCTCCGTCTCTATCAGTGAAATATTTGTACAATCAGGGGGTTTGCTAATATCATCAAAGTCACTGAGTGATATCAGTGGACAGTTTAGTGACTCATCGTTTAGTTCTGCTAATGAGGCGAACCTTCCTCCTTGTTCAAGGCTTGAACTGGAGTGATCATTGCAGTTATCGCGCGGGACGTTGACACTGGTCGAGAAAAGGTGGTAGTATTCCCGGCCCGTCTCAGGTTTTTCTGTCGGCACTGGCTGCAATTGGTCTTGAAGACATTTTTGCGTCCGCATCCATAGCAGAACACGATTTGTCATTCCTGCAAGCAGTCTTGGTAAAAGTGAGCGGGCTTGTCACAGTTCCAACAGCTAACGTCCTGGGGTGCTGTAAGAGCAGATACTATTGCGGCTTCCTCACTACTTTCAGGTGATCTGTGCTGTTCAGCATCTGTCGGACGACACTCATCCACCTCGTTGACTCTTGGGCTGCGATAGGTATTCCAACTGCACGCTGTCGCGATTCGCTGCTGTGTAGCCTGTATTTGAGTACGAGACTCCGCAGTTGGTGTATGGTGTTAGTAGGATGCAACTAGATTTTCTGCTGAATGTATGGAAGCAGATTCGATTTCACAATCTCTAGAAACTCGCCGTCCGCCAAGGGGCTTTGCAGTTGGTCACCCAGATGTACCAGGTGTTGGTGGTACGCAGCAAATGACTCCCCTGCTTTCTGTTTTCTCAAGATCAGCTGGACCTTGACCTTGAGGTCATCCTTCAGTACTCCCAAGTCAGTTAACAGAGCTGTCTTTACGTACTCCCACAAAGGCGTGGAGTTCTGCCTCAGGAGAGACCAGTACCAGTCCATCGCTGGACCAGAAAGCAAAGTGGTCATGTGCCGTACTAGGAGATCAAAATCTCCGTCTAAGTCCGAGTAAGTTAGTGCTTCCACTCTGAACATGAACTCGTCGAGAGTAAGTCGAGAGCTATCGCCACTATATGAGATATTCCATCTCCGGAGGGGAATGCCAGACCGCCGTTGTCCTAAGCTCGGGGGGATACGATGAGATGGAGCTGGTGGAGACTGGATAAGATTTCGTCTAGGCTGACCATTGTTCTGACCAAGAGGCTGCCCAAGAGCTGATGACGGTTTGTTAAACGACTGCCTACGAACATCGTGAAACTCTTGCGGTGGTCGCGGTTCACCCACAGAAGGATGTGGCCGTGAAAAGTCAACTGGTGGCATTGCAGCTGAGATTTGTTGCCTGCGGCTAGTTGCCAGTTCAGATCGCAAGGTATTTAGGTTCTGCTCGAGGCCTTGGCGAACTAAATCCTGCAGCTGTATGTGCAGACCTGCCAGCAAGGCCTCGGTCGCTGCTGAGCGCTGACCCTGAGCGTTAAGTAGCGGGCTGTTCACTCCGGAACTTGGGTGCGAAAAGGTCATAGATTGCAAGTTTGGTCTCCCTGGGGACAAGGATTCGCGGTTTACTTGCTGATTCGTTAGTGGTAGAAAATGAACACGGGTGCTGCCGTTCGAAGATCCTGACTAACAGGCCTCGTAAAAACCTTTTTCGGAACAGCACCTGTATACTCAGCAAAATCGTACGGAGTGAGATGGAATCTCGAGACAACTGAAGTGTCAATTTAAAAAAATGTACCAAGAGTTCGGAAGGGATGCCAAGAAAATTTAAAAAAAATCAAAAGTTCGGAAAAGATAGCAAAATCTTCAAAAATCGAGATAACCGAAATAAGTTTGAAACTTGAAAAAATTCACCAACAGGTCAGAAAGGATCACAAGATTTTCGAAGAAATTTTATTAAAAGTTCAGAAAAATTCTTATCATAATTACTAAAGTGCTAAGTATTCGAGAAGATAGCGGAATGCCAACATGGACAGTACTCTCAACTCAGAATTCAATACTAGTATGTACTACCGCAACCGTACAGTCCAAAGATACAAATGCCAATTCTTATAAGAAAAACTACCAAAAAGTCAACTCAAGCGTAAAAAAATCAACAAATGAAAGTCATACAGTTTCTCCCTCACTCTCCAAGAACTAACTCCCAAAATAAAAGTCTACCAAGTCCAATCTCTCTAATCAGGTCAGGATAGGATGATATAAGTAAGTGACGTGAATGTGTGCATGAAGAAGAATTTGCGTTCTCACAGAGATCTGGGAAAAGTAGGGTTGGAGAAGTCAAAGACTGAAAATGTTACTAGAGATTCTTCAGCCAGGTTGTTAGCAGTATGCCAGCTCCTGATTACTGAAGGTCTCCAGCATCACTTTCATCCTATGAAAACTCTTTCATTCCTCTTCACCTGATCGTCATATCTAAATATGTACGTAATAAATGCTAAACAAAAACCCCATTATCGTATTGTAGAAGTACCGTGTTATAAGCAATTTTTTTTCATGTTAACGTAGGCATGATTTGTAATGTACGTATGTACGTAATTTGTTTTGGTAAGGGGTGTACGTAACAATCTGACCCCAATACATATTGACCTATGGCAACCCTCCTATTCTGTTTAAACTATGTGTACCTAATGAACTACTCAACTTTTCTAATTAGCCGTTATTTATTTCAGCAACCCTACTCAAAAACAAAAATAAAAAATTTTTCAGCTTTTCTTTTTATTTCAACATATTTTATACATTTACCCTTTCCAAAATATGAGTATTTTCTAACCTGTGTTATATTTGCTGAAGAAGGAACTTTTTTTGGATTCTCCGGTATATAGCAAAAGCTAAAAAATGTTTTTAATTTGTTATTTCATTACACAACTCGTTTTTTTCTTCTTCTTTTAATTCTGTTTCCTTTGCAACTTTTTCTTAACTGTTATTACTCTTTTGTTTTTATTTTTCCTGCCCATTTGTCGATCTTTAGCTTTAACTATCTATTAATTTGCTTTCAACTATCTGTCAACCAATATTGCCCAAATTTTTTTTTCTAAACTTCTTTGTCTTTTGTCTCTCATTTCTTTTTCTTTTAAATCTCTTCTTTTTTTTTATTCCCATTGTTTAATTAACTAAGTAACTCTGTTTTTCTAATTTATCTACATTTTATTAAACACTTTTTCTTACCTTTACCTTTTAATTTATACATTTACCTGAAATTGTATCCACTGGGTCACCTATATATCTCATTTCCATAACCTTCCTCTGGCAAAAGACTCAAACTCCACTTATCGAATTTCTTCTGAAATAGGAGAGAATTTTGTGGAAAAATCATTCGTTAAGTCTCCCTATTCCTGGGTCATAACCATTACTTACCTTGTAAGGGTTTATTGAACGTGTAGCAGAAGTTGAATTTTCAACATGAATGAAGTTCCGTCCCCTAACTTTCCTTCTGCCTTGATGAACTTCTGTCCTATCCGGCTTACTATTATCTCCCTGGCATTCAAACCTGCTCTTCGGCAGAATCCCCTGGGCTTTCCCTAGTTGAGGATAACAATTTTTCCTACAATTATGGCGCCATCCAGATCGTTTAGGATACTTACGAGGTCCGTGTTGTTCGTTCGAGGAGTTCATGGTTTAGGCACGATAGGCTCTTGCATTCGCGATTCTAACAAATGCATGTCCATCTTCCAGCCTACTTCCACTATACCCATAATATTCCGGTTGTCTCCTCCCCTTCTCACAACATTCTTCGACGCTTACATTATCAAGTTTCGCACTGTCGTAAGCTGTGGTCCAAGTCTTCTCCCATAGTTGTGGCCGGAATGGCTCGTCCAATATGGGTAAATGTTTCTCTTCCTGTCCTGAAGCTACCTCTACATTGCATTTTGTATCTTTCCATTTGCTATCTGGATTACTGATATCTGGTCTGATGTTTTCTGTCACGTTCCTGTATGCCTCATCTATTCTGGCTTCGAACTGATTTCTTGGACTGTATTTATTGGATACCACTGGACCACTAGCTGTGACATTTCTAACAACGGAATTTTATTTCTGTGCTTCGTTGGTACCTTGAATCTATAATTTTCTATTCACGCAGTCGAGAACAGCTCTGTCACTCAGGAAATCCATTCCAAGGATACCGTCTGCTGGAATTGAATTTGTATCACCAATGGCGTTACACTTACAAGCCTGCTGATTGTTATCTATTAGCAGCTTCGCCTCAGAAGGCCCTATGGGGCTCCTAGCAAATCCAAACAGTCCTTTAATTCGTATTTTGTCATGTGTATTTATGGATATATCTCTTTGTACTGCCCGTAGTCAGAGCGTACATGCAATAAATGAAAGGTGTAGTGAAATTTATGCCACTGGTATAAAGCTAGTGATTTTCATTTGTTTATTCACTGCACTAAATGTTTCAAGTTCAATAAATACTAAAACTTGAGAACTGCAAGATATATATATATATATATATTATAATATAAAAAGCTGAAACCAATGTTTATTAAATGATTAATATATAAATTTGATTTACACAACTGTATCAATTGATTTGTACTCACCTGATCGATATATAGCAGCTGATTTACTTGACCTTTTATTTGACTGAGGTGTGGGATGAGGATATTCTTTATTGCAGTCGATACCCGCAATAAAGTGGATTTGTTAGGAATTGTCTTATTAAAGTCGAGACCCGCAATAAGACTCTTTATTACAGTCGACACCCGCAATAAAGTGTTTTGTGTTAGTGATTTTCTTACTACAGTCGAGACCCGCAACAAGAATATTTATTATAGTCGAGACCCGCAATAAAGTGTTTGTGTTAGTAATTGTCTTACTACAGTCGATACCCACAGTAAGACTCTTTATTACAGTCGATACCCGCAATAAAGTGGTTTTGTTAGTAATTGTCTTATTACAGTCGAGACCCGCAATAAGACTCTTTATTACAGTCGAGACCCGCAATAAAGTAGTGTGAGTTAGTAGATTTCTTATTACAGTCGAGACCCGACATAAGAAACTTTTTACAGTCGAGACCCGCAATAAAGTTATTTGTTAGTAATATATTATCTCAGTCGAGACCCGAGATAATATTCTTTAAGTCAGTCGAGACCCGACTTAAAGTGAATGTTAGTATATATCTTAACTTCAGTCGAGACCCGAAGAAAGATTCTTTATTTCCGTCGAGACCAGAAATAAAGTGTATTGTTAGTAATATTTTTTATTGCAGTCGCTACCCACAATAAAAAAACCTTTAATTTAATCGCCATTTAAAACAAACTCCTTAATCCATTCGGTACCCAGAATAAGAATATTTTATTTTAGCTGTCAAATAAACTAAGTATTTAATTTAGTAATAAAATACACACTAGGAAAAATCACTAGGAAAGAACACAAAGGAATAAAATCGCCAAGTTAATCACTGCACTGCTAAATCACAAAAGAGAGCGAATCAAGTCAAACTGCTGCTTATATAGCCCTTGCTTGCACACGAGACCAATGATGGAGTAGCAGAGGCGCATGATCACAAGAATTGGCCGTGATTCTGTAATTTTACGGTACTAGAGATAAAATATGCATAGCAACGAACAAAAATGCATAGTAACAAGAAATTTAAAGCAACCCATGCTGCTGTGTTAAATTGAATTCTGTATATTTGCAAAAAATGTTATCTCTATCACGTAGAGAAGAAATTCCCCTTCGATAGTATTTATAATGATGATAGAGTTGCAAATTGATCTGCTTGATCTGATTGTATTTGTGCCATGCATTGTATGCTACATGACAACACATGCTTCGGTTAGATGCTGTACCTATCTTTGGGAAAATTTGTAATTAGATTGAATTTGTTTTGTTTTTAGAACTCAATTTTAGCATGGTATTTTTGCATATGTTCTTTTTCAGCAATTGTTTTTTAGCACGAATCTAATTGCTTCAATCATATGATAAGAATTTTAATTTGATCTGCTCAATGAGGCTATATTGTTGTATTGTATTTGTGCATGATGACAAATACATGCCTTTGTTAGGTTGTGTACCTGTCTTTTGATTACGAGTAATCAAATTAGATTTAATTTTCTTAAAAATTTGATGCCTTGTTTGTTTTCAGGATGTTTTCCTTTTAAAGTAATCGGTAAAACCAAAATATATTCGAACCGATTTGGTTCGAACATACTGCCCCCGTTGAAAGGCTGTAATGTCTTTCAAATGTAAAGATCTTCCCACTTATTGTTTTATTAATTAAGTTAAAAATTTTGCATGGATATGAAATTTTTGTAAAATGAAAAAAAAAAAACAAATTTGATTAGGAGGAAATAAATGTTTCGTCGGGTATTTTGTTTATTTGTTTGATTTTTTGTGTGCATAGGTATATATGTGCAATTGGTAGCAATGCACTTTCGATTTTTGGGGAATATGAGTTTATTGAAATTTTCCCACGGAAACAAAAGAAATGAATTTTTGTTTTATTTCAGAAAAAATGAAAGAGTAAGCAAAAAAAAGATTTTTTCCTTTTAAATGCACTTCCTTGTGCTGAATGGTGTCAACGTATTGAAGGGCTGTAGTTTATGTAGTGCTTCACTCTTAGACTGCCATTTGTTTTGTGTCAAAAAAAATACGTATGAACATTTATGTTGGTGTTTTTGCAACACCATAGTTGGTTTTGTTTGAAATGGATTATTTAAATCTCATTGTAGATTGATGCGAAGCATAATTTACCCTTTTTCTACTCTTGGGGTATACTAATTTATGTCTTATGTGGACAGAACCAATTGTAGACTTCCAAGTACAGTTTTCGCGTGCCGCGAAAGTGGCCTAAACTGGGACTATCTTTTATAAAAGGAAAATGAGCTTGATATTGGTCGTTGGCGTTTCTGGAATTAGTTTTTTGGGGATAATATTCACAATCTCGATCTTCTTTATACAGTTGTCTTCCTGGAGTAACCTTTCCGGTCTCTCGAAATCGTCGTTGACGTTTATCCAGTAAAGACTTGTGCTCGTAGTGAGCGTTTGCTGTTAAAGTAGACGCTGTGGAGATTGTGGAAGTGTTTTTTAAACTTCCGAAAAGAATCCAACCGAGCGTGCTATTTTGCTCGATTGGTGTTCCTGGAGGACCTTTTCGTAATCCTTCTAAGAGGATTTCTCCGTATACATCCGCTCCTAAGAGCAGGTCGATTTTTCCTGGCTTGAAAAAGTATGGATCGGCGAGTTGCAGATCACGTACATGACTCTATTCCTTGCTTGGAATGGTGCACGGAAGTAATATATCTGTGATAGTATTCACGATAAGGGCATTAATTATGGTCGCTTTATTCGATGTTGAATAAGGGTGTATGCTAATTGCTGCTTGGTTTTTAACAAACGCAGCTTCTGACTGTCCTAAGCCAGTGATTTGTGTCGACGTGTTCATAATGTCCAATTGCAGCTTGCGTGCGGCGGCTTGTGTTATGAACGTGACTTGAGAGCCTGAGTCAATCAAGGCTCGTAGAGTAAGCATGTTACCCTTTTTTGACGGAACTTGTGTAATTCGTGCTGATTGATTCGCGTGAAGCGTGTGAAGATTGGATGTGGAAGGTGAAGGTTGAGCTTGTATATCTGGGTTTTCTGATGCTTGGATCAAACCCTGTGGAGTTGCGTTATTCCTATGGAGTAAGGAATGATGTTTCCTTCCACATCGCTGACACGTAAATTTGCTAGGGCAATATTTCGTGTTGTGAGCTTTTGAGAGGCAGTTAATGCACAAGTGATTTGACGTGACAATTTTGAATCTTGAATGTACGTCTTGTTTAATAAATTTTTGACATTTGAATATCCGATGTTGCTCTTTGCACATTATACATCTGTCACCAGATGATGAAAGGTGAGTGGATGCTCTTGCAATTTGAGCTGGTTTGTTTACGGAATATGGTTTTGCTTCTGAAATTGCTTCTAGAATTCGGAATCTCGTCTCTAGAAAAAGCCTTTAGAGATTCTAGGGTAGGAAGTTCATTTGTACTATTCACTTCTTGTCCCCATAAACGATGCGTCTCTGCTGGTAGACATTGTACTAGCATGTAAATCAGGATTGTATCCCAGTGTTTAGTGGGGACTTCCAATGCTTAGAGTTCATAAATACATTCTGACGATTTGTCAAGCACAATTTTTATTGCCTTGGCTGACTCGTGTGTCGCTTTAGGTAGATTGAATAGAATTTTTAGCTGAGCATTAATTAAGACTCGCTTATTGTCATACCTATTGAGCAATATCTTCCATGCGTTGTCGTAACCCGCATTGGTCATTGGAAGCTGACGCACAAATGTTCTGCTTCTCCAGAAATATTAGATTTTAAATAATGCAATTTCTGCACTGGAGATAACGAAGAATTTGTATGCACTAGTGACTGGAATAGATCGCGAAACGACCTCCATGAATCATATAACCCTGAGAACTTTGGGATTGTGATGCTAGGTTACCTCAGAAACGAAGAAGATTCATTCTCCGTGTTTGGCTTTGAATCTACTTTTGTTTCGAATGCATCTAGTGCATCTCTGAGAATACCTCGAAACGTGAAGTATTTATCTTCCACGCTTGAGAAGTGATCGTTTGCAAAATAATCGTAGTTTTGCAATTCGCTATCTTCTAAAGCCAGAATAGCTTGGAGAATCGTATAATGCGTAATCTTATAGTCGGGCCAAATTTCGTTTAGGGCGAGTAACCGCTCAGAAATAAGTCCTCTCGTTCGTTTTCCTACATCAGCATTTTTGTAGTTATTGAACGATTTTTGGAATATTTGTGCAGAGGTAACTTGATTAGCGAAAAGTTTTTGAAGTGAAGTCATGTTTGAAAGATAAATAATATATACCACTGGACTTTAAATCCGGTTCGAAGGACCATAAAATGTACTGCCCGTAGTCAGAGCGTACATGCAATAAATGAAAGGTGTAGTGAAATTTATTTCCACTGGTATAAAGCTAGTGGTTTTTATTTGTTTATTCACTGCACTAAATGTTTCAAGTTCAATAAATACTAAAACTTGAGAACTGCAAGATATATATATATATATTATAATATAAAAAGCTGAAACCAATGTTTATTAAATGATTAATATATAAATTTGATTTACACAACTGTAGCAATTGACTTGTACTCACCTGATCGATATATAGCAGCTGATTTACTTGACCTTTTATTTGACTGAGGTGTGGGATGAGGATATTCTTTATTGCAGTCGATACCCGCAATAAAGTGGATTTGTTAGGAATTGTCTTATTACAGTCGAAACCCGCAATAAGACTCTTTATTACAGTCGATACCCGCAATAAAGTGTTTTGTGTTAGTGATTTTCTTACTACAGTCGAGACCCGCAACAAGAATCTTTATTGCAGTCGAGACCCGCAATAAATTGTTTGTGTTAGTAATTGTCTTACTACAGTCGATACCCACAGTAAGACTCTTTATCACAGTCGATACCCGCAATAAAGTGGTTTTGTTAGTAATTGTCTTATTACAGTCGAGACCCGCAATAAGACTCTTTATTACAGTCGAGACCCGCAATAAAGTGGTGTGAGTTAGTAGATTTCTTATTACAGTCGAGACCCGCAATAAGAAACTTTATTACAGTCGAGACCCGCAATAAAGTTATTTGTTAGTAATATATTATCTCAGTCGAGACCCGAGATAATATTCTTTAAGTCAGTCGAGACCCGACTTAAAGTGAATGTTAGTATATATCTTAACTTCAGTCGAGACCCGAAGAAAGATTCTTTATTTCCGTCGAGACCAGAAATAAAGTGTATTGTTAGTAATATTTTTTATTGCAGTCGCTACCCACAAAAAAAACCTTTAATTTAATCGCTATCTAAAACAAACTCCTTAATCCAGTCGGTACCCAGAATAAGAATATTTTATTTTAGCTGTCAATTAAACCAAGTATTTAATTTAGTAATAAAAAACACACTAGGAAAAATCACTAGGAAAGAACACAAAGGAATAAGATCGCCAAGTTAATCACTGCACTGCTAAATCACAAAAGAGAGCGAATCAAGTCAAACTGCTGTTTATATAGCCCTTGCTTGCACACGAAACCAATGATGGAGTAGCAGAGGCGCATGATCACAAGAATTGGCCGTTATTCTGCTGTACCTATTTTTGGGAAAATTTGTAATTAGATTGAATTTGTTGTGTTTTTAGAACTCAATTTTAGCATGGTATTTTTGCATATGTTCTTTTTCAGCAATTGTTTTTTTAGCACGAATCTAATTGCTTCAATCATATGATAAGAATTTTAATTTGATCTGCTCAATGAGGCTATATTGTTGTGTTGTATTTGTGCAATGTGTTATGAAGATGACAAATACATGGCTTTGTTAGGTTGTGTACCTGTCTTTTGATTACGAGTAGTCAAATTAGATTTAATTTTCCTAAAAATTTGATGCCTTGTTTTCAGGATATTTTCCTTTTAACGTAATCGGTAAAACCAAAATATATTCGAAGCGATTTGGTTCGAACACTCTTTTTATCCTAGCGACCTTGATTAAGTTACAAGTGGATCCAGTGTCAATTAGTAGTCTAAACTTACCTTCTAAAGCTATGTCCGATGGCACTGTGATGACAAACTTACCCTGAGAAACTAATTTTTCATTGGCCTTCTCTGCTAGATATTTCTTCAGAAAATTCTCCGTATAGTGGTCTCGTATTTGGTAAAACTGGCAGTAAATCCCCTCCCCTGCCGTAAGGAATCTGCCATTAACGCCTTCTTTAATATCTGCGACTCTGACGTGATGTATTCGGAGTGATTCGCGCCTATATGGCTGGCATTCCCTAGAGATATGCCCAAGCTGACCACATTTGAAGCATTTAATATTCTTTCCGCTGAGAAATTCCGGTAATTCCTTCCGCGTCTCTGGTTCCATGGCTTGAAGCCTTTTCGAGTCCTTTTGGAAGTAGAGAGCTTCCTCCTGTACTCTTTCAAGCGATTCAAATTTCCTTCCAGTTAGATATACTTGGGTCGGTTTAAGCATTACGCCAGCTTTGAATGTCGCTTCTGCATCTGCCTCCAGTTCTGCAATCAGATCTCTATCTCCTGGCTCCTGCGAGTTTATCAAGTAGTACGCATCGTCCGATAAGCGATACTTTACACATCTGATGAAGATCTTCTGCTCTTCTTGTGTCAGTCGATCGTGTAGCTGTTTACTACAACTCAGGAAGCCATATACGTCCTTCGAAAGCCTGGATGATCTTTCTCCGGATAGCATGGGCACATACTTGGATACTAGATCCATTACTTTTTCGTGCACGTCTGTCATATTACATACATACATCGATACGCTGCCGATGATTATTCCCTACAACTCCTATCCTTATTGAAAATTAATCTGTAAACCGAACTAGACTCAACCTCTTGACCAAATTTATTTCAGATAACTCCGATCTTTATATAAAACAACTATAATTACAATCACTATACTCGAGACTATTAAACAGAACAACGATTAGTCTTCTTAATTTACTAATTACTTTTCTTAGCCTCCTATTGCCTAACAACAAAATTATCAAAGGTCAACCCGATTATTATTTTCGATACTTCTTAATCTGACACGCTAAAGAACAAAAACAAAAAAACAAACCAAACATTTTTCTATTTTTTTTTAATTTTATTTTAAACTACACAAAACAAATCCTAAATTAATTTTCACTGTACCCTAAAAAAATTGCACGAAAATTATGTAGATACCCTGTAATACCAGAAGTTGTTTAGCACGTTTGTTGTATGTACCTACGTGTATAACCAGTTGGAGTAGATAAATTAGCTCAACTCCTGGTGTGTGTGTGTGTTTGGAGTAGCTAAATTAGCTGTACTTCCACTGTGTGTGTTCGGAGCAGCTAAATTAGCTTTGCTCCCAGTTTGTGTATTTGAAGTAGCTCAATTAGCTTTGCTCCCAGTGTGTGTGTTTGTGTTGAGTAGCTGATAAAGATCAACTCCTCAAATGATGTAAGTGTAATTTCTAATTTAATTTCACAAAAAAAAAAAAACAAATCACAAAACACAAAACTTAATTTATCCCTTTTTAAATTTAACCTGAAAATAAAAGAAAATTAAGAATAGAGCAGCTAAAAAAGCATAACTCCCACAATTAGCAAAAATAAACACAGCAGCAAAAAGCATAGCTACCAAAATTAAAGAAAAAATGGAGCAGCTAAAAAGGATAGCTCCCACAATTAACAAAAATAAACGGAGCAGCTTAAACAGCATAACTCCCAAAATGAAAGAAAAATGGTGCAGCTAAAAAAGCATTAACTCCAACAATAAAAACACAAAAAACACAATACCTATATTACAGCAACACTTAAACTTGTCGTGCCCCAAAGCAATCTACGAAAAACGTGATGCAATTATAATGTACCAGGGGCGGTTCCTCATTGGAAGCAAAGGAAGCACTGCTTCCCTTGAGAAAATAAAAAAGTGCAAACAACATTTTGCTTTAAAATATTCTTAGAATATTTAAAAAAATGTATAAAATTCAAAGAAGTTTACTCCTCTGGCATCACTAGATACAACCTGAAATATTTTATAAGTAACGCCCAATTTTCTCCTACAAACTAAGAACATACCACCCAGCCCAATGTCATTATATCGCTACTAACATTCTGTATGGTACGCTGTCCAAAATGTAGCGTATGATCCACCCACCATCATTCCACCCAACACCAGATCCACCCCGATTTGGCTTGTCAAGCAAGCTACATAATATTTGCCTGGTATAGATGGAACGGCATTAGAATCAAACACCGTTGCCACTGGCATCGCAGTGACGCTGAAATCCTTACAGCGTATTTACAACAACAAAGCCAATGTAAAAAGTTAAATACATTTAACTTTTTAGACTCATATTCACTCAACAGTTTGCATGCGTACATTGCTATGGTACCCTGGCTGCAGCGTAGCGTTTGGCAATTGATTTACACCCCCCGATAGTAACTTTCATTGAAAAATTCTGGAGTTATATGCAGGTGCGGGTGGGTGTCGGTCTTGCTCACGATTTATTTAAATGCTGCCAGATGTTAACAAATTCGTAGCATTTTTTAAATAACTTTTATCCGACCTTCGTGACGAATATTGTGAAATTTTAGAAATTGTTTTAGAATAGTAAACGTGAATGGATTTACATGGGATTTTTTGTTTTAGAGTTAGTCAGTGGGCTTAATTTTTTACGTTTTTGGGGGTTTTGGGGGGAGGGTGGTAACTACACTCATGGCGTTGTCCAATGTTGGCCGTGTGTAATACCAAATTGAAGCTTTTGCTGAGATTTATTAAATGGCATATTTTCTTTTGTTGTGTAAGAAACTTTATAACCGACTTTTTTCACGCGAATATCTTTAAAATGCGTGATTTTCGAATTTGTGTACAAACGGGTGTGTACGTTCTCGCGGGGGGCTGATTTTTCTTTTAAACGCTTCAACGTAATATTTTACATATTTCATGTGAACATTTAAATTTTATATGATTAACCGAAATAAATTTTCCAGTTTTTTCGTGTAAAACGTTCTTACATGGAAGTATTTACATTAAAGTGCGATAATCTTCTAAACTATACTTACCGCAGAGGTAAAAAATTACATCACAACATTCGCAAAAGAACGTAGATGCGAGTTAATATGCATATATTAGATAAATTATCAGTACGTTTACATGAATACTTGAAGTATTCTTGAAGTATGCTTGAAGTAATCAAAATAGCATGAAAACGCTCATTCAATGCGTAAATTTCAACTTAAGTAATTGGAATATTAAATTCAAGAAAAATTCAACTCAAGTAATTGGTATTAATTCAATCAACCACCCTACCTGAGCTTCAAGTGGATTTCAAGCCAAGTACTCAAGTACTCATGTAAACGTACTGTATGTCCTGTTATATGAGTTTTAGCAAAAATGTAATGATTAGAAAATAAAATATGTATATTAAAAAATTTTTTAAATAAATAACTTTCATAAATAAACTATAGGCTAAGTAAAAAATTATTTTTTCTTTCACCCAAGAAAAGTTTCATTGCAAAACTGAATCTACACAATAACTATATTTTAAAATTATATTATCTCGTTTGACTATAAATGTTTGAATGTTTTTTATTATAAAATTTTTTTAAACATATTTTATTCATATTGTGCAAAAATAACATATAGACTATCTATAATATTACGTACGTTTCTGTTTAATTGCGAGACAATGTAGAATTCTTGCTTTTATTTTAGTATTCCGGCGAACGAGTATACCTGCCTAAGTACAATAATAATGGTAATTGAATTCAAAAGAATGAATTAGATGATTAGATTTTTTGCGTACGTTGTGAAAGGGGATAATATTAAGTTAAATTTTTGTATTTGCTTAATTATGGGGCAGGCAGTATTTGCTGTGAATGGATTAAATGATAGATATGATTGCATCGCTGATTTATTAAATGATGATAATGGCTTCCTTCTCTTTCAAGAGCAAGAATAAATGTGAATATTTATATTGTGTATTATTGACATCATTGACTTTGATACATGTATAATTACTTATAGTAGCAATGAAATAGTCTGAAAAGTGGAGCTGTAATTTACACAAAATGTATTGCTTCCCTTCTTCTGAATCCCACGAACCGCCACTGATGTACATATATACAATAAACATTGATACTAATAAAAAATACAAAATCTTTCAGGTAAAGTTAACCCCACGTGAGTACGTGAATGTTAAAAGCATGATACGGGAATTATTATAAGGTAGAAAAACCAATTTGTAAATTATTTCGATGAATTAAAAAATATTGGAAAAATGCATAAGGGTCCACTTGATTACAATGCTAGGGGTTTCATTTATTTCATCTGCATGTACCTTTCTTTTATGATGTCTCCATCCCATGATATCTAATTACGCCTCTGCCGCCTTTAGTGACGACCTTTTTAAAAGAAACAATTACAAAAATCGTCGGGAGAAAATATGTCTATGACTAGTCACTCAGAATTATTTTTATTTTACAAAAATTATTCTTCTAAATCGGATTTTGGTTCTCTAATACCTCCTACAGATTTTTGTTTCCAAATGTCGAAGCTACATCTTAGTGTTTTAAAAAAATCACAGAATGAAATTACATATACATACTATACCTGAAGATAAGTCTAGTCGGCCACCAAAATGAATAAAAATTCTACCGAAACATTTTGAACATTTTGTGTTTACGCGTCTAAGCTCATAAAAATTGTTGTCGCCCTCCAAAAGGAAAAAATTTCCAGTAAATTTCTAAGAAGAAATTGCGGCCTTTCCTACATCAGGTCGAGGCATCCTTGTTAGATTTTATATTCGAGCGAGTCACTGCTCTCGGCCTCTGCCAATGCATAGAAATTCGAAGGAAGAAATTTCCAAAAGATTTCTAAGAAAAAATTGTGGCGTTCCCTTCATCGGTCGAGGCAACGGTGATTTTGTATGGAGCGAGGCATTGGTGGCTTACCCTTTGGGCGCGTCATCAAGTGCCAAGTCGAGGCATCGCCGAGGCATCGTTAGTTTTATATTCTAGAAAAGCCTTGCATATTTTTGTTCTACGTCCAGGTATGTTATTAGTTTGTCTATGGTACTACAGTTTCGACTCAGGGAGAAGAGGTAACAACTGTGTGCGGGCGGTGGCATATCTAAGTATTATGTATAAAAATTGAATTTTCCCTTAGAATTGAAATCGACGATATTTCGTCAGAATTATTGGTGGCTGAAGACGATTCGAATAAGTTGTGTCTGGGTAGTCTAGGCTTCGTGGAAGTTGGATTGACTTGGTTGCTGGGGCTTATTATAGCTACAAATTTTTATGAGCGTAGGCCTAGGTACCTCAGCGCGAATTTTTGTCTCATGCCGGTATAAATTTGTGTTCAATGTAGGAAAGAATTGATTTATTTCTTAGAATTGAAATCGATCGTATTTCTTCAGAATTCGTGTCCATATTGGTGGCTATAGACGGTCCGAACAAATTCTGTCTGTCGCCTTGGTAGATTGTTGGTTCTAAAGGGTGCGAAATAAAACTTGAACGCTTCAAGGATAAAACTCGAGATCGAAATAAAAAGTAAACTCTCAGGCCAAAAATACATTCACGGCCTTAGGCCACGGACCTCAGGCCACGGGCCACAAGCCACTTGAGGCTTGTGGCCACTGCTGAAGCCAATTAAGTTACATTCACGGCCACTGGCCACAAGACGGCATTCTTCTGATTATGCAATGTAAATGTCCCTTAGTCCGGCCAGCACCAGTCTGCGGTCAATTCCTTAAAAATACCAAATATCTTGTTAAATTAATACATTAACATATTATTTTTACTTTTATATCAATCATATATGAGGTTTTTGTACAGACTCATATTGTTTCATTTAGTTGAGGTTCTTGGCATACGAGTAAATGGAACTTCAATCGGTGGTGTTTTTTTAAGTGGTGAAGACGTGTTACTGTGTCTCGCGTGCAATCAACTCTGAGGGAAAATTGTTTTGAGCTGTAAGTCACGTGTCTTTATAATTACAGATTCCGCTTTTTGGTTAACTGAAGTAGAGGGTTAACTAATAAATTTTCTAAAACGTTATTGAAAAAAATTGTGTGAGTAATGTATATAGAGGGCCGCCGGACTTAGGTTCATGTTTCGCAAAGAATACCAGTGCACGTCCACAATTGGCCGGTCTTTGGTTTTCCAAACCCAATTACGGTCAAATACCCAAATTTTCCAAATGTTCTTTCAGTGATGTGGAAATACAATAATGTCGTCCATATAGACGAGACATATTTGACCTTGCAGTTCATGTGGGACATTGTCCATTATTCGATGTGTAAGGGGCGTTTTTAAGTCCGAACGGCATCCTAACATATTCATAGTGACCGTTATTTACGCTGAATGTTGTTTTGGGGATGTCTTCAGGTTTTACTTCTATTTGGTGGAATCCCGAAGCAAGATCGAGAGTACTGAAATACATGCATTTTCCAAGCTTGGATACTTATCATCGATCGTTTTCTCATTTAACTTCCTATAGTCCAAGACTAATCGCCATTTTTGAATACCACTAGCGTCCGACTTCTTAGGGACTATCCAGATGTAGGATTTTGTGTAGATTGCTATATCATCCTTAGTTTGGATGCTTTATTTGGTTTGAAAAGGTTACGGATTGTCCGTCCTTAAAGAATATATCTTCGAATTGTTTACATAGTCTAAGTATTGCCTTTTGTTCTTCTTGATTCAAGTGGTTTATGCGGATTAAATCTCTAATGTCTACGTCTACGCTTTGTTCCTCGTAATTAATTGAGAAATTGTAAACTTCTAAGAATTGGTTTTTATCCAAAGGTTGCACTTTTATAGGTTGTTCTACGTAAAACGATTGTGGAGAATTCGAGAAATTTGCTATCTCCACTGGGGAATACCAGTCTCTAGCTTGATACATTCCCTCGGAAATGATTAAGTTGTTTTTTATTATTAAGGGTTTAATAAAATACTTCCAACTTCTACATCTTATTACTTATTATCATTTTACAGTGTATGGTTTAGATGTGTAATTTGGTTTGTATATGAAAGGGATAATAACCTTTTTTGTTTTCAATATAAATTCGTTAAAGTCCAGTTTAATTCCTAGCTGTTTCATCATTTCTAGTCCAATGAGGCCGTTAAAGTAGTTGTGGAACTTAAATAAAAGGAATCTAATTTTTTTCGTTAGTTCTGAATTCATTGAGTCCATTCAAGATGACTTGTTTATCGATTAAATGTGTGTTAAGACCGTTTTCACTTCGATGGGTTTTATTAGTTTAGTTAGGCAAGGATCAACGAGATAGGGTCTAATGAAAGACATATTGCTGCCAGTGTCAACCAGGAATTTCAATAGAGTGCCATCATTAGATCGGATATGAATATAAGGCAAAAAGAAGGACTGATGGCTATTTATGTCTAGGTATCCAATTTGGTCTCCGAGGCGGTTTGCTGAAAATTTTAATCGTCTATTTCTTTGTTTTCCTCAGTCCAGTTGTCTAGATTGGGGTAATAATCTGCAGAATAAAAACTAGTTGGGGTCTCTTTATTTAAATCTTCGGGTAACTGCATTTGATCATTTCCTATTTGTTGGTCATTGGATTCAACATTGAATAGTTCTTCTGAAGTAAATTTGGGTAGTCCAGCTGGTTTGAAAATGTTTGATCTAAAAGGAAACCTATTTGTGTTTAAATTCGTGTTTCCACTAGACGTGTCCATAGCCTCTGAACGTGGGTTGGTATTGTACAGAGTTCTTTGGATCGGTTTCTGTAGGTTAGATAAATTAGGTTGCGTTCTATACTGTGTTGGATGAGTACCGAAATTATGGGGTTGGTACGAATTTAATCTTGATTTTGGTACGTAACAAACCTCCCTCTTTTTAAAAAAAATATGGTATTCTTCGAAGAGGAAAAACGCATTAGATCATTGGATATGGCTTTGATAGTTTTCAAAAAAAAAAACAAGATGTTACATATATATATATGTATATACATAATGCCGCGCGCTGAGACGATATTTGGTTGATGAAGCTAACTTATCTATGTTACAATATCGTGAATTATTTCTAGCCTATTTTTATAAATTTGTTTTTTTATTTAAGATTAATTAGCTACAGTAAAAAGAGGTTTTTTCTCTTATGCAGGTATAAATATGTTTTTTTTTTGTATTAATATATCTGTATAATCAATTTACAATTTAACCTTTTATGGCTTTACAATACCATATATGTATACAATATATACAATTTTAATTTATTATGCTTTTATATTAATGTATGTGTGTATATGTACATATTTTTGCATTTACAGTAATATGTGCGGTATACATATGTTTTCCTTATAATTTTAATTTTTTAATGCATTTATTGTAATGTGTGTGTACATATGTTTTCATTACCATTTTAATTTTTTATGCATTTACAGTAAGATATGTGTGTATACATATGTTTTCCTTATAATTTTAATTTTTTGATGCATTTATTGTAGGATATTTTTTATACATATGTTTTCATTACAATTTTAATTTTTTGATGCATTTGTTTAGATTTTTTAAGGCAAATTGAAATGAAAAACTGCTTAATGTCAACTCATTAAACGAAAAACTTTTTAATAAATCAGAAAACAAAAATGCATTAGTTGACTTGATTGACCTGGGTTGCTTCGATGGTGTATGTCGAAAATCTTGAACATACTCCCGCCATTAAGATATTGTCTTAATTTATTGGTAGCTTGACAAGTTTCGCTGCAAGTCGTTTGACTTCTCCTTTTGACGTTCTCAACGTCACAACGTGAACTAGATTTTCTCGTCCGGGATATTCTTCTATTACACGTCCGAGTCCTGTGCGCAAGTTTGCTTCAATTCGCATCCATTTTGGCCGACTTTGTAGGTCAAATAGTTCACATGCCATCGTTTCCAAAAATCGTGCAGCATCTTTTGTACGAAACGCCATCTCGTTAGGGTTGATATCCTTGCGTTGTCCATGGCTGGTTCGGGTAGCGCTGTAATAGGGCGTCCAATTAGGAAGTGGGCTGGAGTAATTGCATCTAAACTGCTAGTATCATCCGTTGTTGGCATAAGCGGCCTCGAATTGAGGATCCCTTCGATTACCGTGACAAGTGTGGTAAGTTCTTCGAACGTAAGGCGTGTTTCACCGATGATCCGCTTATGGAGTGGCTTCACTGATTTCACTCCCGCTTCCTAAATGCCTCCGAAGTGGGGAGCCGAGGGAGGATTGAAGTGCCAAGTGACGTGGTTATCTGAGAGAATATCTGCCACCAACACATTGTAATTCTCAGAATTTACCAGATTATAATTCGCAAAGCTTCCTATTTGCGTCTACGAAATTTGTAGCATTATCGCTGTACATATTTACTGGAATACCTCTTCTTGCAATGAATCTCTTCAAGCATGCTATGAAAGCGTCGGCCGATAAATCGCTCACAACTTCTACATGACAAGCCTTTGTACTAAAATAAACAAATAGTGCGATGTAACCCTTGATGACTTTTGCTCCTCTTCCTCAATGTCGAAGCAGTGAAAATGGGCCTGCATAATCCACTCCTACATTTTCGAAGGCCTGTGTGAATGACACTCGATGAAAAGGTAGATTGCCCATCAACTGATTAGATGTTGCTTTTCTGAATCTAGTACAAATTACGCATTTGGTGATGTAACGCTTTACTAAGAAGCGACAGGCTATAATCCAATACTTTTGCCTAAGGATGTTGAGGAGAAGTGACGTGCCAACGTGATAGTGTCTTTCATGGGTGTGTTTAATCAGCAGATCCACAAACATATGATTCTTTGGCAGGATGATCGGATGCTTGATGTCGTATGAGCATACAGCATTTTCTAGCCGTCCACCGACTCGTATTATTTTATCCGCATCAATGAAAGGATTGAGCCTTCTTAGATGCCTTGAATTGGCAATTTGTTTTCTATCCTGTAGCGCTTGAATCTCCTCTGTGAAGGCATCTGCTTGCGTCCATCGTAAGCATATCTTCAAGGCCTCTTTTTAATTCACTTGCTGTTAGCCATCTCACTGATATTTTGGTTGACGATCTGTTGGAGTTGATAATGAATCTGATACACCATCCCAGGATGCGGAGTATTAATCGCAACGTAGACTTCTTGAAAACAGATTCTCAAGTGTGTCGTTCTAACTCTGTCCCTGTGTTGGGGCTATGTACTACTGAGATTTTTCTTGAATAATCGTCTATAAGCCATGATGGATCCTTCCACCACAGCTCTGAACTTACTAATGTTTGTGGTAGCGTACCTCTCGACACGATGTCTGCCGGATTCTCCTTGGACGGGACGTGGTTCCAGAAATTCCGTGGTAGTATTGTGAGTATTTCCGCAGTACGATTTCCAACATAGGTTTTCCACCTTCTGGGGTGTGATGACAACCATGAAAGAACCACCATAGAGTCTGTCCATACAAAACACCTAACATTCGGTTTTCCGAAGGCCACGAGGATATGTTTAAGGAGATTGGCTACAAGCATCGCTGCACAGAGCTCTAGTCGTGGTATAGAGATCTGTTTGATCGGTGCCACTCGTGTTTTTGATGCCACTAATGTGATGCTGACGTTCCCATTGTGAGAAGTGCTTCTGCAGTATACTACTGCAACTACTGCAGCATATGCGGACTCGGAAGCGTCTGAAAATCCGTGTAACTCTAGATCTTCCCAATTTGTCTGCAACTACCGAGGGATGCGAATCTTCTGAATGTGATGAATGCTTCTGCGAAGTTCATGCCACCTTTTTGCTAACTCTCCCGTTACTTGATCATCCCAGCCTTAATTGTTTAGCCACAGAGATTGAAGGATTATTTTGAATGCGATTGTGATAGGTGATAATAATCCGAGTGGATCAAAGATGCGACTTGATTCTGAAAGTATTGTTCTTTTGGTTACCAGCGAATTGCCAGGGAGATTTACGTCAAAAATGAAGCAGTCTTCTGCTGGGCTCCATTTGATTCCAAGAACCTTCAATGCATCTGGATGTGCATCAAATTTTACCGATGCAATGCTGCATTTATCTGAGGGGAGTGTGCTTAAAAATTCTTTGGAATTGGAGGCCCATTTTCTCAAACGAAATCCTCGACGCTGCAGTCACGTTGACAATTCTTCTTGGAGTTGACCCAAGTAACAATTTTTCCAAATTTTGGTGACTGAAGGTGATGGGTAGTTTTATTAGGGGTATATAATGGTTACTCGGTTATATAAGAATTTCAGTGGTTATATAAGAGTTTTATAATATTACCAATTGGTGATGTATTTATATTAGAGTTTTTTAGGTTACTAATGGTTATCGTGGAAGTAAGTTACTAACAGTTTTATAAGTTGGTGATGGAAATGTTTCAATCACCGGTCTATATAACTTAGAGTAACCATTACTACAAGGTATATAAGAAAGTTTTATAATTGTTTTGATCACCACGTTATAAACTTGTTGGTAATAAGTGTTTATTGCTGTATCCGTGGTTACCCTTATATAACTCGACAACTTTCAGTAATTTAGGTCACTTTAATAAAAATTGGGAACTTTCGGTAATACATATACCCACTATAAAATATCGTAAAATGTGTTGCTGGCCCTTTAGTAGCTACGGTGATAGTTATAAAAACAAATTACTTTTAGTGTCGAATGGAGCCAGTATAAAACTGTTTTTATTTATATAACATAATATAACCAAAGGGTATATAAGAACATTGTCTGTTTTTTTGTGACTATAATTAAGATATATAACATTACCAAAGGTTACATATTATGACTAAAGGGTATTAAGGACCATTTTAGAAGTATGGTACTGCCTTAGTTTATATAATAATTCTAGACATTTTATAAGGGTCATTCAGTTTATATAAAACTACTTGAAGTTTTATAATGGTAATTTGTTCATTTAATTACAAGCCGCCATTTTTCCATCTGTCCATTTCAGATAAAAAAGAAAATGTCGGTTAAGCCAATTTTTTAAATTGCAGATATATGGCTTCCGTTCTATTTTTATAAGAAGAAAATACATCTATTTAGGTACATAACATTTTTAAATTATGTTATGTAATTTTTATGAATTAATATCACCTAAGTGAAAATTTTAAATTTTGTCATATTTAATCAAAATTATTACAAATTGCTTATTTTTGGAGGGGTCTGTTTTTTTTAGAAGTATCTATGATGATCTTCACAGTAAAATTTTAATTGCAGCTGAATTTTACCAAGTACATGCCGAAACATTGTAATTCTAAAATGTAAAAATATTAAACCCTTTCATTATAAAAATACAATAAAAAAAAAATTCGAAATTCTATGTCAAGATATGTTTCGTAAATATTTGTATATTATTGTTTTATAAAGGTAACGAAAAATAATTTCCCTAACATTTCAATCACTAAAAGTAATCAGTCTGAGAAAATTTTAAGCGTTGTGGAAACGTTACCATCACCATTATAAACAAAGTTTATAAAGCTAACCGAAACATTACTATGACCAAAATAAATTATTCGAGAGCACCATGGGTTATATAAGGGTTATATAATAAGTTATATTAAAGTTACTACAATATTTTTGTTACTCATTTTATAAAACTTTTAGTTATATAACGTTACATAAATCAAGTCACGGGAACCTTTATATAATCCTCCATTTAAGCTCTATAAGGGGTTTATAGTGGTTACAAAGACGTTTCGAGTACCAGTCTATATAACTCAAGTTATATAATTTGGTAATGGAAACTTTACGGTTACTACTATATAAAAAAAATTGTTTCTTGGGGAATGGCTTCATCTACCGATCCTGCCCCTGACATCAAATCATCTACATAGAAGCTATTCTTGATGGCTTGTTCCGCGAGTGGAAATTGTCCCTGAAACTCAACGCAAAGTTGCTTGAGAGCTCTCGCAGCTAGAAGAAGTGCGGACGAGGTTCCATATGTGACGGTGTTTAACCAAGATGTTGAATTGGTTGATTGATATTCTCTCTCCAGATAATTCGCTAATAAGTTCTATCTTGTTGCTCGACTAAAATCATTCGATACATCTTTTCGATGTCACTAGTGACTGCCACCTTATAAGTTCTGAACGATAATAATATGTCAAAAAGATCCCTTTGAGTCCTTGGCCCAACGAGAAGCTTCTGGTTTAAGGATATACCAGATGATATTTTGGCCGAACCGTCGAATACAACGCGAAGTTTTGTCGTTGTGCTTGATTGTTTGATAATTGCGTGGTGAGGAAGATATACATGCTCTTCTTTGGTATTTATCAAGTTGCTTGGAATAGGCTCGAGATGCCTCAGTCGTTTGTATTCATTAATGAATTTACTATAATCTTTATAGATATTCGGATCTTTTTCAAACGAACAGGCGAACTGTGTAGCACCCAGTGACTTCATCAATATAATGTTTTTGTGATTCACAGATGTTCCTCTACGGTGTAGGATGGCTCTTGTTGAGGGATTTCTTCTATTTCCCAAAACTTCCGTAAGGCTGCATCAATGTCTATAATATCTGCGTGTAAAGCTATAACTGGTAATGTTTCATTTACCTTGTCTACTACTCCCGCCACGATGTCTCCGAATATGGTATTTTGTAGTGCTGGATGATGCGGTTGTATGATGCGTTGCCCTTCCTTCAGAATCTGAATAAAGTGTTCTGCTCCTAGCAAGATGTCAATCTTGCTCGAGCGGTTGAAAGTTGGATCTGCAAGTGGGAATCCTTTAATATAATCCCAGTTCTGAACTTGAAAATCTGTTTGCAGGTTGTACTGACGTTAGTTTATTCAGAACGAAGGCATGAATGGTAATGTGTTGTTCCTTATTAAGCCGCGATGTAAGTTTGAGAGCCAGCCTTGCTCTGGTGTAACCAGTTTTTACCGATCCGAGACCCTCAATTGCGATTTTGGACCTTTCACGTTTCAGTCTTAGACGCTGTACACAATCTTCTGACACGATAGATGCCTGAGCTCCGGAATCTACCAAAAGACGACATAGTTGAGGTACTCCGTTTACATCTGGAACAGTGGTAGTTGGGTGTGAATTAATCGATGTCAAGGCATTAATTTGCGGATTCCCAACTGATCGCGAGTTGCATGAATCAGCTTGAGTTGACTTGAATGTGGCTGTTTGAGGATTCAGGTTGTTTGAGGTAACAGGAAGTGAATTGTTTGAATGAAGGTGAGAGGACTTGCTTGATGAGTGATGTGCGGTAACTTTATCGGTCGAAGTCTGGTTGAGATGCAGTAAAGAGTGATGTGCTTGTCTACAGTAGTGGCATGAAAATCTCGACTTACACTTCTGTGCATGATGTCCACCACTAAGGCAATTGAAACATAATGCGTGTTTAGTCACCAACTGACGCCTAGCCATAATATCCATACCCTTGAACTTCGAGCAATGGAAAAGTGGGTGCTCGTCAGAGCATTCTGAACAACTCCTGGAGGTGTCGGAGTGCAGGGCCCCGATTGCTGCTTTTCCAGGTTGTGTCCTTTTAATAGATGGCTCAACAGTTTCTAAGGCGTCGCATCGCTTATTTAGAAAATTGATCAGGTCTTGATAGGAGGGAAGGTCATTGGCTGCAATCTCTTCGGCCCAAGCTTGTGTGGTTTCTGAATCAGTTTTGTTGAGGATGAGGTAGATAAGCCACGGATCTCTATCCATTGCCTCTTTTCCTAGAGTTGAAATTCCTCGGATTAACTCATTAGATGTGTCCGTGAGTTTTCGCAACATTGTTGATGACGAGTGCGACAAATTGCATTGATTGATGAATGTTTTTATTTAGGAGTTTAAAATATGACGTTTCTTGTCATAGCGGGCTACAAGCTTAAACCATGCTTCTTTGTAGTTTGCGTCAGTTACTGTGATGTGCTTAATCAATGCGGCCGCTTCACCGTTTAGAAAACGCTTTAAATATTGCAGTTTATGAGAAGCAGACAGCCCTTCTCGTTGGTCAACGGATGAGAGAAACAAGTCCTTGAATGACGGCCAGTCCTATAATCTCCAGTGAAAGACTGAATCTGTATTTTAGGCAACCGGATTTCCAAAATATTGTTGTTGTGAGAATTCGATTGATTAAAATTGTCAAAGAAGGATCGTTGCTGATCGAAGTATCTCCTCATGGTTTGATTCAGAGCTACTTCCGTTGAACTAAGTGCGGGATTATCGGGCTTTTTTGCTTTTATTGCTTTTACAAGTACAGGCTTTATTGTGAGGTACTTGTCTTCAAAATCCGAAAACTCAGAGGGTACTTCGAGGGTGACTAATTTGTCATCTACGGCGAAAATTTCTGCCATTAGTTTTTCTAAGTCTTCTAGTCTTGCTTCAAATTCTTCGAGCGTCTTTCTTTCAGGCAGAGTTTTCTCGACAAATGTTTTCAGCTTTTTCATCGAACCCTTTATTTAAATGATTTTAATATTTGGTTCAATGCAAATTCCCGGGCTTCGGCACCATTAAATGTTTAGATTTTTTATGCAAATTGAAATGAAAAACTGCTTAATGTCAACTCATTAAACGAAAAACTTTTTAATAAATCAGAAGACAAAAATGCAATAGTTGACTTGATTGACCTGGGATGCTTCGATGATGTATGTCGATAATCTTGAACAGAATTTATTGTAATATATGTGTGTGTACATATGTTTTCATTACAATTTTCATTTTTTGATGCATTTATTGTAATATGTACGTGTATACTTATTTTTACAATTTTATTTGCTGACCCTAATCTATAGTGTATGCCTATACATATTTCTCTATCTTCGTTCTGTTGTGTTAATATTTATATTTTAAAAGACAGATCTTTTTTATTAATTTAGGTTATCTTGGATTTGAGACGTAACTAAATTACTTGCAAATGGCGGGGCCGTGTACATGAATCGGGATGGGTTATAGATGGTGGGAGTGTTGGTGGTAGCGGTATTGATAAATGTTGCCTCTTATTTGCCTGTGGGTGCGGTATAGTTTGTGGCTTACTTGAATCTTTTGATTCTGAATGAACGGTCTGAGAGGCCGTGCGTTCTTTGTTTTCCACTGTTTTTATTTACTCTTCTACTTCATCTATAGAGTAAGAATTTTCATTCAGAATATGATTGGCATCTTCTGCTCTTATCATAGTTATATGTTTATTATTATAGATGGTGGGAGTGGTGGTGGTGGTATGGATAAATGTTGCCTCTTTTTTGCCTGTGAGGGCGGGATAGTTTCTGGCTTACTTGAATCTTTTGATTCTGAATGAACGGTCTGAGAAGCCGTGCGTTCTTTATTTGCTGCCACTGCTTCTGGTGCATTGGTTAGGGGTTTTACTCTGGATTTTTTTTTGTTTCATTGGAATCAGTTAAAGAGGAAAGGTGATCTTAACCGTTTGTGTTGGATGTTTGTGGCATTTTTAGAGGGTAATGCTTACGTACTAGTCGTGGCATGTCTGGGAAAATATATATATGTGTTTTGTTTTTTTGATTTTTATTCATAGAAAGGTTTTAATCTATTATTATGGACTTCGACTTTCCTTTTATCAATTTGGATTTCAGTATATGCTGAATTGTAAACTTTAATCACCTGATATGGTTCCCAGCCATATTTGGGAGAGTTTGTGTTTTTTAAGAAAATGATAGGGTTACTAAAAAAAAATTCTTAATTGGTTTCTTGTTAAATTTGGCAATAAAAATAAAAGTAATTAACTAATTATTGTCTTTCTTTAATCAAAACAAAAAAGGTCTTACCTCTGATTTGGCATGTTGAGGTGGAATGTATTCTTTTCTCTTTCATTAAAAGGTTAACTATTATTCGTGGGATGGTTTTAACCTGTTGTTATGTACTGTTACTCTTCGTCTGCCGTTTTGAATTATAGTATTAACAGGAGTGAAAGCTTTTACCACGAGATATGGACCTAGCCATATCTGGGAAAGCTTGTGTTTCTTAGCTTGATTCTTCAATAATACTTTATCACCTGGTTGGAAAGTTACTGGTCTTGAGTGTTTATCGTAGTGTAGTTTTGACTTTTCCATAGCGATAAGTAAATTTTTCCGGGCGATAGCGTAGGTTTTCTGTAATTTGTACCTAAGAATATGGTAGTAACTTTCGTGATTGTACATTGGCTCTGGCTCTCTTCTTAGATTTGTAGGTACATCCGCTGTAAATCCAAACAGAAAGTCCATTGGAGTGAGCTTAGTGCCTTCATGTGGACTATTATGATACACAAAAGCAACGGTTCTCAGGAATCGATCCCAAGCCTTTGGATTTTCGGATACAATAGCTCTTAAATACTGGACTAGAGGTGTGTGGGGTCGTTCAAGTGCGCCGTTGGATTGTGGGTGATAAGCGGATGTTTGCAGTTTTTTTAATTTTTAAGAGCTTACAATCTCGTTTGAAGAGATCACTTAAGAAGTTAGAGCCTTGATCAGTTACTACCTTTTTAGGAATACGGTAACGAGTGATTATCTCGTCGAAAAATATTCCTGCTACCGTTTCTGCTTCGCCATTCGGCATGGCGTAACAATCTACGAATTTCGTAAGATTGTCTTAGAAAGTCAAGATCAAGATATATTTGTTTCCTGAGTATGTTTCCTCAAGAGGACCTACGATGTCCAGATATACCTTTTCGAATGGCATTATGGCAGTATCCGCTATGACCATTGGCATACGATACTCCGGGCTAGCCTTCATTTTCTGAAGTTTAGAGCACTTCCGAATATATTCCCTGATAGAACTAAGCATGTTTTTCCACTTACATTTCTTCTTGATTCTTCTATAAGTTTTGATTACTCCTTGGTGACCACCAAATGCGGAGTCATAATAGTCCTTTAAAATTGTTTCGATTTCCTCAGGGTCTAAGATAGTTTCCGTTAATTTATGCTGGGAATATTTTACGTTGTTGTTCCAAGGTAATTCGGCCTGTTCCGATTCACTGCTTTCTGATTGGCTGTTATTAGTTGAGCCGATTTCGACTGAGCTATTTTGGGAGTTCCGTGAATATTTTTTGAATTTTGTGGGGAGTTTCTTGATTCTGATTCCTACTTCTTGTATATTATTTTGTGCCTTATTTGGGCTATTGTAACAACATGGCATTGTGCTTGCTGCTTTGATGACTGTGGAGAACTATAATCATCATCGTCTATGTCGGACTCGAGCAGGTGATGTACCTGAGCTTCGACAATGATCGAATTCGGGTTTGTATGGTTTTGTTGGGCAGGTATTCTACTAAGCGCGTCTGCATTGGCATTAAATTTCTCAGGCTTGTATTAAATCTTATAGTCAAACTCGGAGAGTTTATGGTGAAACCTGACTAGTCTTGAAGTTGGATCTTTTACATTGAATACGCCTTTCGGGGGCTTGTGGTCGGTGTAAACCGTAAAAGTTCTACCTTATAAATAACACCTGAAGTTTCTGGCGGCCCATATAATAGCGAGCAATTCTTTTTCTATTGTGGAGTATCTTTGTTCCGCCTTATTTAAACTTCTACTTGTGATAAAACTACTCCCAATGCCTCATTGCTAGCATCGGTTGTTAGATTAAAAGGTTGGGAAAAATCTGGATATTTGAGTAAAGGTGGATTTATAAGGGAATTTTTAATCTCATTGAAAGAGTCTTGGCACTTTTGCCTGCAATTAAAATTGACATCTTTCCGTAATAGATTTGTTAATGGTCTGACTATCTTTGAGAAATTAGGGATGAACTTGAGATAGTAGTTTGCCAATCCAAGAAACGATTGAGTTTGTCTGATAATTCATGGTGGAGGAAAATTTTGGACACAGCTTGTCTTACTGGGATCTGGAAGTGCCCCTTCGTTTGAGCATTTGTGTCCGAGGTATATTACTTCTCTGCGAAGGAACTGACACTTTTCGGGTTGTAATTTAAGATTATGGGCTCGAAGTCTGTCGAATACTTCAGCCAGTTTCTCGTTATGATCTTGTAAATTTTTTCCATATATTACAATAACATCGAGATAGACAAAGCATTCTAATCCTTGGAGACCCGTTAGAATATAATTCATCAGGCGTTGAAAAGTCGCAGGTGCGCCTTTCAGGCCAAATGGCATTCTGTTAAATTCATAATCCCCGTAAGCGGTACTAAACGCAGTTGTTGGTCTATCCCTTGGGTCAACTTGGTGATATCCGCTTCCAAGGTCAAGTGTAGTAAAATACCGCGAATGCCCAAGCTACTACTAAATTGTATTTTGTCGTTTTTGACGTTGTGTGTGCTTTTGTTTTGGGCACGTAGGAAATATGGATTGGAAGTAAATTTTAATTTGTCGTTTTCGACGTTGTGTTAGCTTTTGTTTTGTGCACGTAGGAAACGTGGACCACCCTTTTTCTGAGTACTATGGATATTTACGTCGTCCAAAGGTAAATGGAGATACTGTATATTATAACAATTACTTGGAACTAGAGTTAGCGTTAAGTTCCTTAGGAATATTGGTTCCGTGTTTACATTTAAAACGGATAACGGTATGAAGCTTTTATGAGGAGTAACTAGGCAATTTGCGACAAATACTCCTTCTTGGATCTCCTGAGACAAACGGATCATTTCTTGATCTATTTGTAACGGTATGCTCAGTACAATTTGAGATCGAGGGGGTATTCCATTAGATCGCTGAAGTACTACTTCATATTGCCTACTTTCATCTTCTTTTGAGGTATTCGGAGTTTCTTCCATTGGAGGTAAGGCATATTTGTAACCTGGTGACCATCTTCTCCATCTTCTAGGGATGTTTCGAGAGGTACCATGAATTCAATAGGGTTGGTTTCCGTGCAAGGGAACCGGAATAATTTATTAGGCCCTTCGATATTACAATTTTTGCAAGAAAGTCATTGCCTAACAGCCCATCGTGGGAGATTTGGGCCTTGGGTATTTCCCAATGTTTCTCCTTCTCCAAATGGTGTTTTCAAAGTCACCTTTTGGCTTCGTTCTATATGTTCTGGCTTATCTAGTGCTTCCTTTTATATAATGCTTACTTCAGCTCCAGTGTCTACTATCACCCGAACGGCTGTGTTTTTGCCTATGTCCAGTGGTAAGTCTACCACTGTTCCATTTTCTCTATTTGATTGTTTTTTTGTTTGAGAGGACCCCAAAGTAGTTTGCGCAGTTTTATTTAATGTCGAGCGGGGGATTTTTCGGTCGATATTATGCCGTTTCCCGAATGTGTGGCCTCCCATCGTTGTTTCTGCTGACAAGTGGACACCGTATGACTTCTTCTCCCACAGAAGTCGCACATATTATGTATGTGGTTAAATCTTTGTTCCCTGTCTGCAGAGCCCCAACGAGCATTGTTTTTAGAGTTTGCATGTTCGGGTGGCGCCTGAATATTCTGTTTACAATATTGGGCATCATGGCCCTTCACTCTGCAGTTAGTACAATAAGGAGTATTCTTACGTTTTATGCACTCGTAATACGTGTGCCCCTTGTAATTGCAGTAGCTGCAGGTGATCTTGTTTAACAGTAATTTGTGTTTATCGTATTTTTTTCTCTCTGCTCGTAAAAAGAGTTCATGTTTGGAGATAGACTTCCTAACGATTTCCTTGTTATATTTGTTTGAGGAGAGCGCCAATAATTTTCTGGGTTTCCGTCGGTACTAAAGATACTGAAGTTTCCTTTGGTGGTTCCACTATTGGAGGTATACCAATTTCAGTTTTTATGTTATGTCTTCCGAATTCCTTTGTGTAAGGGTAGGAACACAAATTTACACTCTCAGGTATGGGATTAGTTATATTAGAGAAATTTGGTATATTATATCTTAGAAAATGGTCCACTTGGAAAGATTTTGTTGGGTTAGGGATATAGTTTGTTGGTTGTGGAATGAAAAAGAGTCCTTGTTGCAACCTTTCCATATCTAATGCCTTTTGGATGGGATTTTCTAAAGAATTTTCATTCAATGTGTGTAAATAGGTGCTTAGATGGGGATTAGTTGCACCACTCTTTATGGAAGCCATAGCAAAATCTTCTATTTGTTGCTGTCCTACTTTAAAATTTTCAGATCCGTATTTACTCTGTGCTGCCTCGTTGCATTGAATTAAAAGCTTTTTAATCTATTTGTAAATGAACTAAATGATTCTGGCGGATATTGCCGGCAAGTAATTAACTTGTGTATTAGTTCATGGTATGTTTCACGAGGTAAATACGTTCGGTAAAGCAGTTGTCCGAGTTCCTCAAATTTTGTGAGAGAGCTCGACGCTATTAATTGGTACGCGTTTCCTCTCAATCTAGTGGGGAAAATCAGCATGAAGGCTTTCCTTTCTTCTTCCCCTAGACACTGTTGCATTTGCTTACACCACCCTATAAAAGTCTGTAATTCTGTGAGGATTTGCGCGCTAATTACCCCAGAGAACAAAGGCACCATTTGTGCCTTCAGTTTTACTACTTTTTCATAGTTTACATACATTTTGTCTGTTTTACTTTGTTGTTCTGTGCGGGAAGTGATTTGAGTGTTTATACTCGAATTTGGTGTGGGTAACGCCTGCTTGGATACTAGGGCGCCAAACTATGTTTTCATGCGGGGAAATTAATTAGACTGTGCCCTCTGAAGCGTTTACCTGAGCGATGCTCCCGATACCAGTTTATGGATGGTCTGCCTTGGGGTGAATTTCGCTCTACTGTTGGGCTGTCTGGAGGACTTATGTTGTCAAACGACAATGAGCTTATTGCTGCCTCAAAATCTGAGCCAGGAGAGCTTTGGTCAGGTCTGGGCATGAAAGCCAAAACTTCGAGTTTCCAGGAATAAGTGTTAGAGAGAGAAGTAGGGAAGAAAAGGGAATAAGTAGTTTAGCGACTTTTGTTTTAAAAACAAAGAAATTTGCTTTAATGTGTGAGATCTGATCACTTATAGTTAATAAAAGCTACTTAGCTTGAAATGAAAAGAAGGCGAGAAGAATCAAAGTTTTTTTTTTATGCCTTAGATATAATATGTCTTTAACATTGTCTAAAGTGATTTCGCTAATAATTTTTTGCCTCTTTTAACACTTTTTTATGGAAACTTACTTAAAAAATGTTTACGTTTTTCCTTTTCTGTGGCGTCGGCTTTGCTTAGCTATATATGTATGGGACATTGGGGAATTGTGAGTCACACTTTTTCCAAGCTCGATAACTGCCACAAAAATTAAAATTTTTTAAAATTTCAAAATGGTTTATGTTACTAGGAAGGAAACCATAACTTTTAGCTTAAGCAGTATCTTGAAATTATTATCTGGCAAAAAACATGCATTTTTGAGATTTTTAAAAATGTTGCGGAATTGTGAGTCACCGTCTGAATTAAGTGGAAAATCAAAAATATCGCTGTAAAATATTTATTTTATGGTTGGAAATTACATAACAATTAGTTTAAAAAAATATATAAAAAGGAAGGTATTAAAAGTATTCGGATTCGCAATTCGGGCATGTGAAATAGGCTCCAGTACTGACGCATTTCAAATGAACAGCTCGATCGCATAAATCGCAGCGAATGGAATTGTTTCGGTTCAATTTCTTCGGCATATCCAACCACTCAACTAATATTCTGTTGGAATTTTGCATAAAAAATTATAAACACGCGTTAAAAATTCGATATTGGCTTGAAAAATGCCAAAGATGTTGTGGCTCACAATTCCCCAAAAAAAGTGACTCACAATTCCCCAAACGTTTTGATTGACAAGAGGGCCGTGTATGATTCGCTCATTGCATGTTTATGCGAAATTCCTTTTAAAAGTTGAAATGTCGATGCCATAAGATAATTATGAATATATTTACCTGAATCGATTCTCCGAAAATCGTTGTCACATCAATGCAAACAGAAACGCGGATAAATATTTTGAGAAAATTTTCCAAGTGGTTGCCGCACGGAACGAACGAGTACGTGTACACGCATCGATTGCTAATGGAAAATGAGTTTGGTCAAATATAAGACAATGACAGCCATTTGCATGAGTCAGACTTTCCAATTATGTGAAATATTACCGTGACTCACAATTCCCCATGACTCACAATTCCCCAATGTCCCCTATATATATATATATATATATATATATATATATATTCTCATTTATTTTATCCAGGGAAGTCGTACTCCAATTTGGGGCCTCTTCCGTGTGTTGGTTGGGTTGGAGGCGCGCTATCGTGGTATTTCTGAGGTCAGATTCAACAGTTAGATGTCTGTATGCACTCGTAGGTCCGAGAATCAAGGCTTTTCAAGTATTTGTAGGTTGAACTAACTTCCTTGATCCTACCGACTGCGCCAATTTGTTACTGCTTCTTTGCGAGGAAACTTGGTTTGAGTTTATGTAGTACTTGCTATCAAACTATAGCTAAGTACTCTCATACAAGCACCTTATTTGTTGATCTGACTGTTGCTATACCTTACTAGTTCTTCTTCGTAACGGCACGATTGTTGTAAGTACGATGATTGATCGGAGTAGCTAGTGTAGCTTTGCTCCTAAGGTGTGTGGTGTAGGGAGTAGCTGATGTAGCTGTGCTCCTAGTGTTGTGTATTGGAGTAGCTACTGTAGTTTTGCTCCTAAGGTGTGTGGTGTAGTGGAGTAGCTAATGTAGCTTTGCTCCTAGTGTGGTGTATTGGAGTAGCTGAACAGCTTTGCTCCTAGTAAAAACAACTTCTTCTGTGTTGTGAGTGACGATTGCAACTGAACTTTTTAATTAAATCGTTATAATATTTATAGTAAAATTTAACCTTAACTGCTACGGAAGTAAAGCTAAAGTTCTTAATTTATTTCCTCACAGCGCTCGTTATACATATAAGGTAATCCTCCTATAATACGGTAGATACGTTCCTAGAAAGTCCCATGTTGTGCGAAACCGTGTTATATGAGACTAGAAGTTAGTACCACTGACTTACAACATAGACTGAGCGATTTGCTATTTAATGTGGTACACATTTTGTGTTTCTGTATATCAGGGTTTGACCACCATTTAAAATGTTTACTACATAAAAAAACAATAAAGGGGGCGGCGGACTAGTGATGGGACTTTGCTACCATTTAAGCATGTTTGCTACCTTGCTACTTTAAATCTAAATTTGCTTCATTTTCGCTTTTTCTCATTAATCGTAACAAACCAAATTTTTTTAAATCTACTGTGAATGCTGATGTTTCAGATTTTCTGTGATTTTTTATTCATTTACAGAAAAATACTACTACGAGGTAAGGAAAGGAATTGTGGAAAAGAACGCGCGGATTGCGTACGTTACGTACGTTGCATGCGTTTGAATCTTGTTTGCGTGAACGGCGCCGAAGCCGATGCCTTTGCCTTGCTTTTGCTGTGCTGGACAAGACAAAAGTGCAGGAAGTTGGTGTGGCGCTAGCATGTTTATTTCAGCCATTGAGGAATTGTGTTTTGTGTTCTGGTGATTTTTTTGAATATTTCACTTCAAATGCATTTGCACTTTGCAGTACGTTTTGCTTTGTTTGATCATTGTAATTGTCAATGTCGATGCTTGCTGAGCTGATGCTGATTGCTGTGTTTGATAATTGGTATATCTAATTACGCATTTATGTTGTGAATTTGTGATTATTATACCCTAGATGAAATCTATAGGGTATACATATTATGTTTGTTATTCCGTTTGTAAAGCACAGAAACAATGATGTTAGAGCAAAATGGATTGTGCACCCACGCATAATTTTAAAAGTGACTCTTCCAAAGAAGTGTCTAATAGTGTCATGGGCTACCCGGAGGTGGAAATGGGAGCTTGAAGATCTGCGGAGAGGTCCATTAAGTTCTCCGTCTCTATCAGTGAAATATTTGTACAATCAGGGGGTTTGCTAATATCATCAAACTCACTGAATGATATCAGTGGACAGTTTAGTGACTCATCGTTTAGTTCTGCTAATGGAGCGAACCTTCCTCCTTGTTCAAGGCTTGAACTGAAGTGGTCTTTGCAGTTATCGCGCGGGACGTTGACACTGGGCGAGAAAAGGTGGTAGTATTCCCAGCCCGTCTCAGGTTTTTCTGTCGGCACTGGCTGCAATTGGTCTTGAAGACATTTTTGCGTCCGCATCCATAGCAGAACATGATTTGTCATTCCTGCAGGCAGTCTTGGTAAAAGTGACCGGGCTGGTCACAGTTCCAACAGCTAACGTCCTGGGGTGCTGTAAGAGCAGATACTATTGCGGCTTCCTCACTACTTTCAGGTGACCTGTGCTGTTCAGCATCTGTCGGACGACACTCATCCACCTCGTTGACTCTTGGGCTGCGAGAGGTATTCCAACTGCACGCTGTCGCGATTCGCTGCTGTGTAGCCTGTATTTGAGTACGAGACTCCGCAGTTGGTGTATGGTGTTAGTAGGATGCAAGCAGATTTTCTGCTGAATGTATGGAAGCAGATTCGATTTCACAATCTCTAGAAACTCGCCGTCCGCCAAGGGGCTTTGCAGTTGGTCACGCAGATGTACCAGGTGTTGGTGGTATGCAGCAAATGACTCCCCTGCTTTCTGTTTTCTCAAGATCAGCTGGACCTTGACCTTGAGGTCATCCTTCAGTACTCCCAAGTCAGTTAACAGAGCTGTCTTTACGTACTCCCACAAAGGCGTGGAGTTCTGCCTCAGGAGAGACCAGTACCAGTCCATCGCTGGACCAGAAAGCAAAGTGGTCATGTGCCGTACTAGGAGATCAAAATCTCCGTCTAAGTCCGAGTAAGTTAGTGCTTCCACTCTGAACATGAACTCGTCGAGAGTAAGTCGAGAGCTATCGCCACTATATGAGATATTCCATCTCCGGATGGGAATGCCAGACCGCCGTTGTCCTAAGCTCGGGGGGATACGATGAGATGGAGCTGGTGGAGGCTGGATAAGATTTCGTCTAGGCTGACCATTGTTCTGACCAAGAGGCTGCCCAAGAGCTGATGACGGTTTGTTAAACGACTGCCTACGAACATCGTGAAGCTCTTGCGGTGGTCGCGGTTCACCCACAGAAGGATGTGGCCGTGAAAAGTCAACTGGTGGCATTGCAGCTGAGATTTGTTGCCTGCGGCTAGTTGCCAGTTCAGCTCGCAAGGTATTTAGGTTCTGCTCGAGGCCTTGGCGAACTAAATCCTGCAGCTGTATGCGCAGACCTGCCAGCAAGGCCTCGGTCGCTGCTGAGCGCTGACCCTGAGCGTTAAGTAGCGGGCTGTTCACTCGGGAACTTGGGTGCGAAAAGGTCATAGATTGCAAGTTTGGTCTCCCTGGGGACAAGGATTCGCGGTTTACTTGCTGATTCGTTAGTGGTGGCAAATAGAACACGGGTGCTGCCGTTCGAAGATCCTGACTAACAGGCCTCGTAAAAACCTTTTTCGGAACAGCACCTGTATACTCAGCAAAATCGTACGGAGTGAGATGGAATCTCGAGACAACTGAAGTGTCAATTTAAAAAAATGTACCAAAAGTTCGGAAGGAATGCCAAGAAAATTTAAAAAAAAATCAAAAGTTCGGAAAAGATAGCAAAATCTTCAAAAATCGAGATAACCGAAATCAATTTGAAACTTGAAAAAATTCACCAACAGGTCAGATAGGATCACAAGATTTTCGAAGAAATTTTATTAAAAGTTCAGAAAAATTCTTATCATAATTACTAAAGTGCTAAGTATTCGAGAAGATAGCGGAATACCAACATGGACAGTACTCTCAACTCAGAATTCAATACTAGTATGTACTACCGCAACCGTACAGTCCAAAGATATAAATGCCAATTCTTATAAGAAAAACTACCAAAAAGTCAACTCAAGCGTAAAAAAAATCAACAAATGAAAGTCATACAGTTTCTCCCTCACTCTCCAAGAACTAACTCCCAAAATAAAAGTCTACCAAGTCCAATCTCTCTAATCAGGTCAGGATAGGATGATATAAGTAAGTGACGTGAATGTGTGCATGAAGAAGAATTTGCGTTCTCACAGAGATCTGGGAAAAGTAGGGTTGGAGAAGTCAAAGACTGAAAATGTTACTAGAGATTCTTCAGCCAGGTTGTTAGCAGTATGCCAGATTACTGAAAGTCTCCAGCATCACTTTCATCCTATGAAAACTCTTTCATTCCTCTTCACCTGATCGTCATATCTAAATATGTACGTAATAAATGCTAAACAAAAACCCCATTATCGTATTGTAGAAGTACCGTGTTATAAGAGGGTTGCAGCAATTTTTTTTCATGTTAACGTAGGCATGATTTGTAATGTACGTATGTACGTAATTTGTTTTGGTAAGGGGTGTACGTAACAATCTGACCAATACATATTGACCTATGGCAACCCTCCTATTCTGTTTAAACTTTGTGTACCTAATGAACTACTCAACTTTTCTAATTAGCCGTTATTTATTTCAGCAACCCTACTCAAAAACAAAAATAACATTTTTTTCAGCTTTTCTTTTTATTTCAACATATTTTATACATTTACCCTTTCCAAAATATGAGTATTTTCTAACCTGTCTTATATTTGCTGAAGAAGGAACTTTTTTTGGATTCTCCGGTATATAGCAAAAGCTAAAAAATGTTTTTAATTTGTTATTTCATTACACAACTCGTTATACTTTGGGTGACAAGTTTCAGGTCTTGGTTTGACTCATCAACAGGTCCCAAATAGCGAAATTGAATGACTTGAAAAACAACTGAACAATTAGAACAAAGAAAGAAATGAAAAAATGAAAAAAACTGAGAACAATAGAAGAAAACAAATTTTTTATTAAAAATTTTTAAAAAATTTAAAAAAGCAGATTCATTCGAAACGAATCGAACCTATATTTGCCCGCAGTGGGCTGAAAAAGAAGAAAAATAAAAAGGAAGAAGAAGCGTTTCGTGTTAGCAGAAAACCTTCCACTCATCGGTGCAGCTTGGTTTTCGGCCTGCTGCAGACGCTTGAAACAGATCAAATTGATCTCCTCTCATATAAACTCAGAACAAATTCTGTGTGTGAATTATATGAGGCAAAAAACACTCCTATTTATACCAACGAGGAAGAAATTAAGATAGAGATTACTCTATAGGATTTTTTACGGGGTTAAACTTATATTTGCTGAAGAAGGAAATTTTTTTGGATTCTCCGGTATATAGCAAAAGCTAAAAAATGTTTTTAATTTGTTATTTCATTACACAACTCGTTATACTTTGGGTGACAAGTTTCAAGTCTTGGTTTGACTCATCAACAGGTCCCAAATAGCGAAATTGAGTGACTTGAAAAACAAATGAAAAATTAGAACAAAGAAAAAAAATGAAAAAATTGAGAACAATAGAAGAAAACAAATTTTTTATTAAAATTTTTTTTTAAAAAATTAAAAAAAGCTGATTCATTCGAAACGAATCGAACCTGTATTCGCCCGCAGTGGGCTGAAAAAAAAAGAAACATAAAAAGGAAGTAGAAGCGTTTCGTGTTAGCAGAAAACCTTCCACTCATCGGTGCAGCTTGTTTTCCTGCCTGCTGCAGACGCTTGAAACAGATCAAATTGATCTCCTCTCATATAAACTCAGAATAAATTCTGGATGTGAATTATATTAGGCAAAAAACACTCCTATTTATACCAAGGAGGAAGAAATTAAGATAGAGATTACTCTATAGGATTTTTTGCCGGGTTAAACTTATATTTGCTGAAGAAGGAAATTTTTTTGGATTCTCCGGTATATAGCAAAAGCTAAAAAATGTTTTTAATTTGTTATTTCATTACACAACTCGTTATACTTTGGGTGACAAGTTTCAGGTCTTGGTTTGACTCATCAACAGGTCCCAAATAGCGAAATTGAATGACTTGAAAAACAACTGAACAATTAGAACAAAGAAAGAAATGAAAAAATGAAAAAAACTGAGAACAATAGAAGAAAACAAATTTTTTATTAAAAATTTTTAAAAAATTTAAAAAAGCAGATTCATTCGAAACGAATCGAACCTATATTTGCCCGCAGTGGGCTGAAAAAGAAGAAAAATAAAAAGGAAGAAGAAGCGTTTCGTGTTAGCAGAAAACCTTCCACTCATCGGTGCAGCTTGGTTTTCGGCCTGCTGCAGACGCTTGAAACAGATCAAATTGATCTCCTCTCATATAAACTCACAACAAATTCTGTGTGTGAATTATATGAGGCAAAAAACACTCCTATTTATACCAACGAGGAAGAAATTAAGATAGAGATTACTCTATAGGATTTTTTACGGGGTTAAACTTATATTTGCTGAAGAAGGAAATTTTTTTGGATTCTCCGGTATATAGCAAAAGCTAAAAAATGTTTTTAATTTGTTATTTCATTACACAACTCGTTATACTTTGGGTGACAAGTTTCAAGTCTTGGTTTGACTCATCAACAGGTCCCAAATAGCGAAATTGAGTGACTTGAAAAACAAATGAAAAATTAGAACAAAGAAAAAAAATGAAAAAATTGAGAACAATAGAAGAAAACAAATTTTTTATTAAAATTTTTTTTTTAAAAAATTAAAAAAAGCTGATTCATTCGAAACGAATCGAACCTGTATTCGCCCGCAGTGGGCTGAAAAAAAAAGAAACATAAAAAGGAAGTAGAAGCGTTTCGTGTTAGCAGAAAACCTTCCACTCATCGGTGCAGCTTGTTTTCCTGCCTGCTGCAGACGCTTGAAACAGATCAAATTGATCTCCTCTCATATAAACTCAGAATAAATTCTGGATGTGAATTATATTAGGCAAAAAACACTCCTATTTATACCAAGGAGGAAGAAATTAAGATAGAGATTACTCTATAGGATTTTTTGCCGGGTTAAACTTATATTTGCTGAAGAAGGAAATTTTTTTGGATTCTCCGGTATATAGCAAAAGCTAAAAAATATTTTTAATTTGTTATTTCAGTACACAACTCGTTATACTTTGGGTGACAAGTTTCAAGTCTTGGTTTGACTCACTCATCAACAGGTCCCAAATAGAGAAATTGAGTGACTTGAAAAACAAACGAAAAATTAGAACAAAGAAAAGAAATGAAAAAATGAAAAAATTGAGAACAATAGAAGAAAACAAATTTTTTATTAAAAACATTTTAAAAAATTAAAAAAAAGCAGATTCTTTCGAAACGAATCGAACCTGTATTCGCCCGCAGTGGGCTGAAAAAGAAGAAAAATAAAAAGGAAGAATAAGCGTTTCGTGTTAGCAGAAAACTTTCCACTCATCGGTGCAGCCTGGTTTTCTGCCTGCTGCAGACGCTTGAAACAGATCAAATTGATCTCCTCTCATATAAACTCAGAATAAATTCTGGGTGTGAATTATGTGAGGCAAAAAACACTCCTATTTATACCCAGGAGGAAGAAATTAAGAGAGAGATTACTCTATAGAATTTTTTACCGGGTTAAACTTATATTTGCTGAAGAAGGAACTTTTTTTTGGATTCTCCGGTATATAGCAAAAGCTTCTTTCTTCTTGGTATAAATTGGTGTGTTTTTTGCCTCATATAATTCACACCCAGAATTTATTCTGAGTTTATATGAGAGGAGATCAATTTCATGTTTTTTAAGCGTCTGCACGAAACGCTTCTGCTTCCTTTTTATTTTTCTTCTTTTTCAGCCCACTGCGGGCGAATACAGGTTCGATTCGATTCGATTGAATCTGCTTTTTTTTTAATTTTTTTATAATTTTTTTAACAAAAAACTTGTGTTCTTCTATTGTTCTCAATTTTTTCATTTTTTCATTTCTTTTCTTTGTTCTAATTTTTCATTTGTTTTTCAAGTCACTCAATTTCGCTATTTGGGACCTGTTGATGAGACAAACCAAGACTTGAAACTTATCACCCAAAGTTTAACGAGTGGTGTAATGAAATAACAAATTAAAAACATTTTTTAGCTTTTGCTATATACCGGAGAATCCAAAAAAAGTTCCTTCTTCCACAAATATAAGTTTAACCCGGTAAAAAATCCTATAGAGTAATCTCTATCTTAACCTGTCTTATATAATTTCTCATGAATTTATAACCAATTTTTCTATACTTAGATAATATTTTTCTCATTTAACCTTTTTTTCTTCTTCTTTTAATTCTGTTTCCTTTGCAACTTTTTCTTAACTGTTATTACTCTTTTGTTTTTATTTTTCCTGCCCATTTGTCGATCTTTAACTTTAACTATCTATTAATTTGCTTTCAACTATCTGTCAACCAATATTGCGCAAAATTTTTTTTCTAAACTTCTTTGTCTTTTGTCTCTCATTTCTTTTTCTTTTAAATCTCTTATATTTTTTATTCCCATTGTTTAATTAACTAAGTAACTCTGTTTTTCTAATTTATCTACATTTTATTAAACACTTTTTCTTACCTTTACCTTTTAATTTATACATTTACCTGAAATTGTATCCACTGGGTCACCTATATATCTCATTTCCATAACCTTCCTCTGGCAAAAGACTCAAACTCCACTTATCGAATTTCTTCTGAAATTGGAGAGAATTTTGTGGAAAAATCTTTGGTTAAGTCTCCCTATTCCTGGGTCATAACCATTACTTACCTTGTAAGGGTTTATTGAACGTGTAGCAGAAGTTGAATTTTCAACATGAATGAAGTTCCGTTCCCTAACTTTCCTTCTGCCTTGATGAACTTCTGTCCTATCCGGCTTACTATTATCTCCCTGGCATTCAAACCTGCTCTTCGGCAGAATCCCCTGGGCTTTCCCTAGTTGAGGATAACAATTTTTCCTACAATTATGGCGCCATCCAGATCGTTTAGGATACTTACGAGGTCCGTGTTGTTCGTTCGAGGAGTTCATGGTTTAGGCAGGATAGGCTCTTGCATTCGCGATTCTAACAAATGCATGTCCATCTTCCAGCCTATTTCCACTATATCCATAATATTCCGGTTGTCTCCTCCCCTTCTCACGACATTCTTCGACGCTTACATTATCAAGTTTCGCACTGTCGTAAGCTGTAGTCCAAGTCTTCTCCCATAGTTGTGGCGGGAATGGCTCATCCAATATGGGTAAACGTTTCTCTTCCTATCCTGAAGCTACCTCTACATTGCGTTTTGTATCTTTCCATTTGCTATCTGGATTACTGATATCTGGTCTGATGTTTTCTGTCACGTTCCTGTATGCCTCTTCTATACTGGCTTCGAACTGATTTCTTGGACTGTATTTATTGGATACCACTGGACCACTAGCTGTGACATTTCTAACAACGGAATTTTATTTCTGTGCTTCGTTGGTACCTTGAATCTACAATTTTCTATTCACGCAGTCGAGAACAGCTCTGTCACTCAGGAAATCCATTCCAAGGATACCGTCTGCTGGAATTGAATTTGTATCACCAATGGCGTAACACTTACAAGCCTGCTGATTGTTATCTATTAGCAGCTTCGCCTCAGAAGTCCCTATGGAGCTCCTAGCAAATCCCAACAGTCCTCCAATTCGTATTTTGTCATGTGTATTTATGGATATATCTCTTTGTACTGCCCGTAGTCAGAGCGTACATGCAATAAATGAAAGGTGTAGTGAAATTTATGCCACTGGTATAAAGCTAGTGATTTTTATTTGTCTATTCACTGCACTAAATGTTTCAAGTTCAATAAATACTAAAACTTGAGAACTGCAAGATATATATATATATATCATAATATAAAAAGCTGAAACCAATGTTTATTAAATGATTAATATATAAATTTGATTTACACAACTGTATCAATTGACTTGTACTCACCTGATCGATATATAGCAGCTGATTTACTTGACCTTTTATTTGACTGAGGTGTGGGATGAGGATATTCTTTATTGCAGTCGATACCCGCAATAAAGTGGATTTGTTAGGAATTGTCTTATTAAAGTCGAGACCCGCAATAAGACTCTTTATTACAGTCGACACCCGCAATAAAGTGTTTTGTGTTAGTGATTTTCTTACTACAGTCGAGACCCGCAACAAGAATATTTATTACAGTCGAGACCCGCAATAAAGTGTTTGTGTTAGTAATTGTCTTATTAAAGTCGAGACCCGCAATAAGACTCTTTATTACAGTCGACACCCGCAATAAAGTGTTTTGTGTTAGTGATTTTCTTATTACAGTCGAGACCCGCAATAAGACTGTTTATTACAGTCGAGACCCGCAATAAAGTGGTGTGAGTTAGTAGATTTCTTATTACAGTCGAGACCCGACATAAGAAACTTTTTACAGTCGAGACCCGCAATAAAGTTATTTGTTAGTAATATATTATCTCAGTCGAGACCCGAGATAATATTCTTTAAGTCAGTCGCGACCCGACTTAAAGTGAATGTTAGTATATATCTTAACTTCAGTCGAGACCCGAAGAAAGATTCTTTATTTCCGTCGAGACCAGAAATAAAGTGTATTGTTAGTAATATTTTTTATTGCAGTCGCTACCCACAATAAAAAAACCTTTAATTTAATCGCCATCTTAAACAAACTCCTTAATCCATTCGGTACCCAGAATAAGAATATTTTATTTTAGCTGTCAAATAAACCAAGTATTTAATTTAGTAATAAAATACACACTAGGAAAAATCACTAGGAAAGAATACAAAGGAATAAAATCGCCAAGTTAATCACTGCACTGCTAAATCACAAAAGAGAGCGAATCAAGTCAAACTGCTGCTTATATAGCCCTTGCTTGCACACGAGCCAATGATGGAGTCGCAGAGGCGCATGATCACAAGAATTGGCCGTGATTCTGTAATTTTACGGTACTAGAGATAAAATATGCATAGCAACGAACAAAAATGCATAGTAACAAGAAATTTAAAGCAACCCATGCGGCTGTGTTAAATTGAATTCTGTAGATTTGCAAAAAATGTTATCTCTATCACGTAGAGAAGAAATTCCGCTTCGATAGTATTTATAATGATGATAGAGTTGCAAATTGATCTGCTTGATCTGATTGCATTTGTGCCATGCATTGTATGCTACATGACAACACATGCTTGGTTAGATGCTGTACCTATCTTTGGGAAAATTTGTAATTAGATTGAATTTGTTTTGTTTTTAGAACTCAATTTTAGCATGGTATTTTTGCATATGTTCTTTTTCAGCAATTGTTTTTTAGCACGAATCTAATTGCTTCAATCATATGATAAGAATTTTAATTTGATCTGCTCAATGAGGCTATATTGTTGTATTGTATTTGTTCATGATGACAAATACATGCCTTTGTTAGGTTGTGTACCTGTCTTTTGATTACGAGTAATCAAATTAGATTTAATTTTCTTAAAAATTTGATGCCTTGTTTGTTTTCAGGATGTTTTCCTTTTAAAGTAATCGGTAAAACCAAAATATATTCGAACCGATTTGGTTCGAACATACTGCCCCCGTTGAAAGGCTGTAATGTCTTTCAAATGTAAAGATCTTCCCACTTATTGTTTTATTAATTAAGTTAAAATTTTTGCATGGATATGAAATTTTTGTAAAATGAAAAAAAAAAACAAATTTGATTAGGAGGAAATAAATGTTTCGTCGGGTATTTTGTTTATTTGTTTGATTTTTTGTGTGCGTAGGTATATATGTGCAATTGGTAGCAATGCACTTTCGATTTTTGGGGAATATGAGTTTATTGAAATTTTCCCACGGAAACAAAAAAAAATGAATTTTTGTTTTATTTCAGAAAAAATGAAAGAGTAAGCAAAAAAAAAGATTTTTTCCTTTTAAATGCACTTCCTTGTGCTGAATGGTGTCAACGTATTGAAGGGCTGTAGTTTATGTAGTGCTTCACTCTTAGACTGCCATTTGTTTTGTGTACAAAAAATACGTATGAACATTTATGTTGGTGTTTTTGCAACACCATAGTTGGTTTTGTTTGAAATAGATTATTTAGATCTCATTGTAGATTGATGCGAAGCATAATTTACCCTTTTTCTACTCTTGGGGTATACTAATTTATGTCTTATATGGACAGGACCAATTGTAGACTTCCATGTACAGTTTTCGTGTGCCGCAAAAGTGGCCTAAACTGGGACTATCTTTTATAAAAGGAAAATGAGCTTGATATTGGTCGTTGGCGTTTCTGGAATTAGTTTTTTGGGGATAATATTCACAATCTCGATCTTCTTTATACAGTTGTCTTCCTGGAGTAACCTTTCCGGTCTCTCGAAATCGTCGTTGACGTTTATCCAGTGAAGACTTATGCTCGTAGTGAGCGTTTGCTGTTAAAGTAGACGCTATGGAGATTGTGGAAGTATTTTTTAAACTTCCGAAAAGAATCCAACCGAGCGTGCTATTTTGCTCGATTGGTGTTCCTGGAGGACCTTTTCGTAATCCTTCTAAGAGGATTTCTCCGTATACATCCGCTCCTAAGAGCAGGTCGATTTTTCCTGGCTTGAAAAAGTATGGATCGGCGAGTTGCAGATCACGTACATGACTCCATTCCTTGCTTGGAATGGTGCACGGAGGTAATATATCTGTGATAGTATTCACGATAAGGGCATTAATTATGGTCGCTTTATTCGATGTTGAATAAGGGTTTATGCTAATTGCTGCTTGGTTTTTAACAAACGCAGCTTCCGACTGTCCTAAGCCAGTGATTTGTGTCGACGTGTTCATAATGTCCAACTGCAGCTTGCGTGCGGCGGCTTGTGTTATGAACGTGACTTGAGAGCCTGAGTCAATCAAGGCTCGTAGAGTAAGCATGTTACCCTTTTTTGACGGAACTTGTGTAGTTCGTGCTGATTGATTCGCGTGAAGCGTGTGAAGATTGGATGTGGAAGGTGAAGGTTGTACTTGTATATCTGGGTTTTCTGATGCTTGGATCAAACCCTGTGGAGTTGCGTTGTTCCTATGGAGTAAGGAATGATGTTTCCTTCCACATCGCTGACACGTAAATTTGCTAGGGCAATATTTCGTGTTGTCACCTTTTGAGAGGCAGTTAATGCACAAGTGATTTGACGTGACAATTTTGAATCTTGAATGTACGTCTTGTTTAATAAATTTTTGACATTTGAATATCCGATGTTGCTCTTTGCACATTATACATCTGTCACCAGATGATGAAAGGTGAGTGGATGCTCTTGGAATTTGAGCTGGTTTGTTTACGGAATATGGTTTTGCTTCTGAAATTGCTTCTAGAATTCGGAATCTCGTCTCTAGAAAAAGCCTTTAGAGATTCTAGGGTAGGAAGTTCATTTGTACTATTCACTTCTTGTCCCCATAAACGATGCGTCTCTGCTGGTAGACATTGTACTAGCATGTAAATCAGGATTGTATCCCAGTGTTTAGTGGGGACTTCCAATGCTTAGAGTTCATAAATACATTCTGACGATTTGTCAAGCACAATTTTTATTGCCTTGGCTGACTCGTGTGTCGCTTTAGGTAGATTGAATAGAATTTTTAGCTGAGCATTAATTAAGACTCGCTTATTGTCATACCTATTGAGCAATATCTTCCATGCGTTGTCGTAACCCGCATTGGTCATTGGAAGCTGACGCACAAATGTTCTGCTTCTCCAGAAATATTAGATTTTAAATAATGCAATTTCTGCACTGGAGATAACGAAGAATTTGTATGCACTAGTGACTGGAATAGATCGCGAAACGACCTCCATGAATCATATAACCCTGAGAACTTTGGGATTGTGATGCTAGTTTACCTCAGAAATGAAGAAGATTCATTCTCCGTGTTTGGCTTTGAATCTACTTTTGTTTCGAATGCATCTAGTGCATCTCTGAGAATACCTCGAAACGTGAAGTATTTATCTTCCACGCTTGAGAAGTGATCGTTTGCAAAATAATCGTAGTTTTGCAATTCGCTATCTTCTAAAGACTGAATAGCTTGGAGAATCGTATAATGCGTATTCTTATAGTCGGACCAAATTTCGTTTAGGGCGATTAACCGCTCAGAAATAAGTCCTCTCGTTCGTTTTGCTACATCAGCATTTTTGTAGTTATTGAACGATTTTTGGAATATTTGTGCAGAGGTAACTTGGTTAGCGAAAAGTTTTTGAAGTGAAGTCATGTTTGAAAGATAAATAATATATACCACTAGACTTTAAATCCGGCTCGAAGGACCATAAAATGTACTGCCGGTAGTCAGAGCGTACATGCAATAAATGAAAGGTGTAGTGAAATTTATGCCACTGGTATAAAGCTAGTTGTTTTTATTTGTTTATTCACTGCACTAAATGTTTCAAGTTCAATAAATACTAAAACTTGAGAACTGCAAGATATATATATATATATTATAATATAAAAAGCTGAAACCAATGTTTATTAAATGATTAATATATAAATTTGATTTACACAACTGTAGCAATTGACTTGTACTCACCTGATCGATATATAGCAGCTGATTTACTTGACCTTTTATTTGACTGAGGTGTGGGATGAGGATATTCTTTATTGCAGTCGATACCCGCAATAAAGTGGATTTGTTAGGAATTGTCTTATTACAGTCGAAACCCACAGTAAGACTCTTTATCACAGTCGATACCCGCAATAAAGTGGTTTTGTTAGTAGATTTCTTATTACAGTCGAGACCCGCAATAAGAAACTTTATTACAGTCGAGACCCGCAATAAAGTTATTTGTTAGTAATATATTATCTCAGTCGAGACCCGAGATAATATTCTTTAAGTCAGTCGAGACCCGACTTAAAGTGAATGTTAGTATATATCTTAACTTCAGACGAGATCCGAAGAAAGATTCTTTATTTCCGTCGAGACCAGAAATAAAGTGTATTGTTAGTAATATTTTTTATTGCAGTCGCTACCCACAAAAAAAAACCTTTAATTTAATCGCTATCTAAAACAAACTCCTTAATCCAGTCGGTACCCAGAATAAGAATATTTTATTTTAGCTGTCAATTAAACCAAGTATTTAATTTAGTAATAAAAAACACACTAGGAAAAATCACTAGGAAAGAACACAAAGGAATAAGATCGCCAAGTTAATCACTGCACTGCTAAATCACAAAAGAGAGCGAATCAAGTCAAACTGCTGTTTATATAGCCCTTGCTTGCACACGAAACCAATGATGGAGTAGCGGAGGCGCATGATCACAAGAATTGGTCGTAATTCTGCTGTACCTATTTTTGGGAAAATTTGTAATTAGATTGAATTTGTTGTGTTTTTAGAACTCAATTTTAGCATGGTATTTTTGCATATGTTCTTTTTCAGCAATTGTTTTTTTAGCACGAATCTAATTGCTTCAATCATATGATAAGAATTTTAATTTGATCTGCTCAATGAGGCTATATTGTTGTGTTGTATTTGTGCAATGTGTTATGAAGATGACAAATACATGGCTTTGTTAGGTTGTGTACCTGTCTTTTGATTACGAGTAGTCAAATTAGATTTAATTTTCCTAAAAATTTGATGCCTTGTTTTCAGGATGTTTTCCTTTTAACGTAATCGGTAAAACCAAAATATATTCGAAGCGATTTGGTTCGAACACTCTTTTTATCCTAGCGACCTTGATTAAGGTACAAGTGGATCCAGTGTCAATTAGTGGTCTAAACTTACCTTCTAAAGCTATGTCCGATGGCACTGTGATGACAAACTTACCCTGAGAAACTAATTTTTCATTGGCCTTCTCTGCTAGATATTTCTTCAGACAATTCTCCGTATAGTGGTCTCGTGTTTGGTAAAACTGGCAGTAAATCCCCTCCCCTGCCGTAAGGAATCTGCCATTAACGCCTTCTTTAATATCTGCGACTCTGACGTGATGTATTCGGGGTGATTCGCGCCTATATGGCTGGCATTCCCTAGAGATATGCCCAAGCTGACCACATTTGAAGCATTTAATATTCTTTCCGCTGAGAAATTCCGGTAATTCCTTCCGCGTCTCTGGTTCCATGGCTTGAAGCCTTTTCGAGTCCTTTTGGAAGTAGAGAGCTTCCTCCTGTACTCTTTCAAGCGATTCAATTTTCCTTCCAGTTAGATATACTTGGGTCGGTTTAATCATTACGCCAGCTTTGAATGTCGCTTCTGCATCTGCTTCCAGTTCTGCAATCAGATCTCTATCTCCTGGCTCCTGCGAGTTTACCAAGTAGTACGCATCGTCCGATAAGCGATGAACATCTGATGAAGATCTTCTGCTCTTCTTGTGTCAGTCGATCGTGTAGCTGTTTACTACAACTCAGGAAGCCATATACCTCCTTCGAAAGCCTGGATGATCTTTCTCCGGATAGCATGGGCACATACTTGGATACTAGATCCATTACTTTTTCGTGCACGTCTGTCATATTACATACATACATCGATACGCTGCCGATGATTATTCCCTACAACTCCTATCCTTATTGAAAATTAATCTGTAAACCGAACTAGACTCAACCTCTTGACCAAATTTATTTCAGATAACTCCGATCTTTATATAAAACAACTATAATTACAATCACTATACTCGAGACTATTAAACAGAACAACGATTAGTCTTCTTAATTTACTAATTACTTTTCTTAGCCTCCTATTGCCTAACAACAAAATTATCAAAGGTCAACCCGATTATTATTTTCGATACTTCTTAATCTGACACGCTAAAGAACAAAAACAAAAAAACAAACCAAACATTTTTCTATTTTTTTAATTTTATTTTAAACTACACAAAACAAATCCTAAATTAATTTTCACTGTACCCTAAAAAAATTGCACGAAAATTATGTAGATACCCTGTAATACCAGAAGTTGTTTAGCACGTTTGTTGTATGTACCTACGTGTATAACCAGTTGGAGTAGATAAATTAGCTCAACTCCTGGTGTGTGTGTGTGTTTGGAGTAAAATTCGCTGTACTTCCAGTGTGTGTGTTTGGAGCAGCTAAATTAGCTTTGCTCCCAGTTTGTGTATTTGAAGTAGCTCAATTAGCTTTGCTCCCAGTGTGTGTGTTTGTGTTGAGTAGCTGATAAAGATCAACTCCTCAAATGATGTAAGTGTAATTTCTAATTTAATTTCACAAAAAAAAAAAAACAAATCACAAAACACAAAACTTAATTTATCACTTTTTAAATTTAACCTGAAAATAAAAGAAAATTAAGAATAGAGCAGCTAAAAAAGCATAACTCCCACAATTAGCAAAAATAAACACAGCAGCAAAAAGCATAACTACCAAAATTAAAGAAAAAATGGAGCAGCTAAAAAGCATAACTCCCAAAATTAAAGAAAAAATGGAGCAGCTAAAAAGGATAGCTCCCACAATTAACAAAAATAAACGGAGCAGCTTAAACAGCATAACTCCCAAAATGAAAGAAAAATGGTGCAGCTAAAAAAGCATTAACTCCAACAATAAAAACACAAAAAACACAATACCTATATTACAGCAACACTTAAACTTGTCGTGCCCCAAAGCAATCTACGAAAAACGTGATGCAATTATAATGTACCAGGGGCGGTTCCTCATTGGAAGCAAAGGAAGCACTGCTTCCCTTGAGAAAATAAAAAAGTGCAAACAACATTTTGCTTTAAAATATTCTTAGAATATTTAAAAAAATGTATAAAATTCAAAGAAGTTTACTCCTCTGGCATCACTAGATACAAGCTGAAATATTTTATAAGTAACGCCCAATTTTCTCCTACAAACTAAGAACATACCACCCAGCCCAATGTCATTATATCGCTACTAACATTCTGTATGGTACGCTGTCCAAAATGTAGCGTATGATCCACCCACCATCATTCCACCCAACACCAGATCCACCCCGATTTGGCTTGTCAAGCAAGCTACATAATATTTGCCTGGTATAGATGGAACGGCATTAGAATCAAACACCGTTGCCACTGGCATCGCAGTGACGCTGAAATCCTTACAGCGTATTTACAACAACAAAGCCAATGTAAAAAGTTAAATACATTTAACTTTTTAGACTCATATTCACTCAACAGTTTGCATGCGTACATTGCTGTGGTACCCTGGCTGCAGCGTAGCGTTTGGCAATTGATTTACACCCCCCGATAGTAACTTTCATTGAAAAATTCTGGAGTTATATGCAGGTGCGGGTGGGTGTCGGTCTTGCTCACGATTTATTTAAATGCTGCCAGATGTTAACAAATTCGTAGCATTTTTTAAATAACTTTTATCCGACCTTCGTGACGAATATTGTGAAATTTTAGAAATTGTTTTAGAATAGTAAACGTGAATGGATTTACATGGGATTTTTTGTTTTAGAGTTAGTCAGTGGGCTTAATTTTTTACGTTTTTGGGGGTTTTGGGGGGAGGGTGGTAACTACACTCATGGCGTTGTCCAATGTTGGCCGTGTGTAATACCAAATTGAAGCTTTTGCTGAGATTTATTAAATGGCATATTTTCTTTTGTTGTGTAAGAAACTTTATAACCGACTTTTTTCACGCGAATATCTTTAAAATGCGTGATTTTCGAATTTGTGTACAAACGGGTGTGTACGTTCTCGCGGGGGGCTGATTTTTCTTTTAAACGCTTCAACGTAATATTTTACATATTTCATGTGAACATTTAAATTTTATATGATTAACCGAAATAAATTTTCCAGTTTTTTCGTGTAAAACGTTCTTACATGGAAGTATTTACATTAAAGTGCGATAATCTTCTAAACTATACTTACCGCAGAGGTAAAAAATTACATCACAACATTCGCAAAAGAACGTAGATGCGAGTTAATATGCATATATTAGATAAATTATCAGTACGTTTACATGAATACTTGAAGTATTCTTGAAGTATGCTTGAAGTAATCAAAATAGCATGAAAACGCTCATTCAATGCGTAAATTTCAACTTAAGTAATTGGAATATTAAATTCAAGAAAAATTCAACTCAAGTAGTTGGTATTAATTCAATCAACCACCCTACCTGAGCTTCAAGTGGATTTCAAGCCAAGTACTCAAGTACTCATGTAAACGTACTGTATGTCCTGTTATATGAGTTTTTAGCAAAAATGTAATGATTAGAAAATAAAATATGTATATTAAAAAAACTTTTTAAATAAATAACTTTCATAAATAAATTATAGGCTAAGTAAAAAAATATTTTTTCTTTCACCCAAGAAAGGTTTCATTGCAAAACTGAATCTACACAATAACTATATTTTAAAATTATATTATCTCGTTTGACTATAAATGTTTGAATGTTTTTTATTATAAAATTTTTTTAAACATATTTTATTCATATTGTGCAAAAATAACATATTGACTATCTATAATATTACGTACGTTTCTGTTTAATTGCGAGACAATGTAGAATTCTTGCTTTTATTTGAGTATTCCGGCGAACGAGTATACCTGCCTAAGTACAATAATAATGGTAATTGAATTCAAGAATGAATTAGATGATTAGATTTTTTGCGTACGTTGTGAAAGGGGATAATATTAAGTTTAATTTTTGTATTTGCTTAATTATGGGGCAGGCAGTATTTGCTGTGATTGGATTAAATGAAAGATATGATGATAATGGCTTCCTTCTCTTTCAAGAGCAAGAATAAATGTGAATATTTATATTGTGTATTATTGACATCATTGACTTTGATACATGTATAATTACTTATAGTAGCAATGAAATAGTCTGAAAAGTGGAGCTATAATTTACACAAAATGTATTGCTTCCCTTCTTCTGAATCCCACGAACCGCCACTGATGTACATATATACAATAAACATTGATACTAATAAAAAATACAAAATCTTTCAGGTAAAGTTAACCCCACGTGAGTACGTGAATGTTAAAAGCATGATACGGGAATTATTATAAGGTAGAAAAACCAATTTGTAAATTATTTCGATGAATTAAAAAATATTGGAAAAATGCATAAGGGTCCACTTGATTACAATGCTAGGGGTTTCATTTATTTCATCTGCATGTACCTTTCTTTTATGATGTCTCTATCCCATGATATCTAATTACGCCTCTGCCGCCTTTAGTGACGACCTTTTTAAAAGGAACAATTACAAAAATCGTCGGGAGAAAATATGTCTATGACTAGTCACTCAGAATTATTTTTATTTTACAAAAATTATTCTTCTAAATCGGATTTTGGTTCTCTAATTCCTCCTACAGATTTTTGTTTCCAAATGTCGAAGCTACATCTTAGTGTTTTAAAAAAATCACAGAATGAAATTACATATGCATACTATACCTGAAGATAAGTCTAGTCAGCCACCAAAATGAATAAAAATTCTACCGAAACATTTTGAACATTTTGTGTTTACGCGTCTATGCTCATAAAAATTGTTGTCGCCCTCCAAAAGGAAAAAATTTCCAGTAAATTTCTAAGAAGAAATTGCGGCCTTTCCTACATCAGGTCGAGGCATCCTTGTTAGATTTTATATTCGAGCGAGTCACTGCTCTCGGCCTCTGCCAATGCATAGAAATTCGAAGGAAGAAATTTCCAAAAGATTTCTAAGAAAAAATTGTGGCGTTCCCTTCATCGGTCGAGGCAACGGTGATTTTGTATGGAGCGAGGCATTGGTGGCTTACCCTTTGGGCGCGTCATCAAGTGCCAAGTCGAGGCATCGCCGAGGCATCGTTAGTTTTATATTCTAGAAAAGCGTTGCATATTTTTGTTCTACGTCCAGGTATGTTATTAGTTTGTCTATGGTACTACAGTTTCGACTCAGGGAGAAGAGGTAACAACTGTGTGCGGGCGGTGGCATATCTAAGTATTATGTATAAAAATTGAATTTTCCCTTAGAATTGAAATCGACGATATTTCGTCAGAATTATTGGTGGCTGAAGACGATTCGAATAAGTTGTGTCTGGGTAGTCTAGGCTTCGTGGAAGTTGGATTGACTTGGTTGCTGGGGCTTATTATAGCTACAAATTTTTATGAGCGTAGGCCTAGGTACCTCAGCGCGAATTTTTGTCTCATGCCGGTATAAATTTGTGTTCAATGTAGGAAAGAATTGATTTATTTCTTAGAATTGAAATCGATCGTATTTCTTCAGAATTCGTGTCCATATTGGTGGCTATAGACGGTCCGAACAAATTCTGTCTGTCGCCTTGGTAGATTGTTGGTTCTAAAGGGTGCGAAATAAAACTTGAACGCTTCAAGGATAAAACTCGAGATCGAAATAAAAAGTAAACTCTCAGGCCAAAAATACATTCACGGCCTTAGGCCACGGACCTCAGGCCACGGGCCACAAGCCACTTGAGGCTTGTGGCCACTGCTGAAGCCAATTAAGTTACATTCACGGCCACTGGCCACAAGACGGCATTCTTCTGATTATGCAATGTAAATGTCCCTTAGTCCGGCCAGCACCAGTCTGCGGTCAATTCCTTAAAAATACCAAATATCTTGTTAAATTAATACATTAACATATTATTTTTACTTTTATATCAATCATATATGAGGTTTTTGTACAGACTCATATTGTTTCATTTAGTTGAGGTTCTTGGCATACGAGTAAATGGAACTTCAATCGGTGGTGTTTTTTTAAGTGGTGAAGACGTGTTACTGTGTCTCGCGTGCAATCAACTCTGAGGGAAAATTGTTTTGAGCTGTAAGTCACGTGTCTTTATAATTACAGATTCCGCTTTTTGGTTAACTGAAGTAGAGGGTTAACTAATAAATTTTCTAAAACGTTATTGAAAAAAATTGTGTGAGTAATGTATATAGAGGGCCGCCGGACTTAGGTTCATGTTTCGCAAAGAATACCAGTGCACGTCCACAATTGGCCGGTCTTTGGTTTTCCAAACCCAATTACGGTCAAATAGTTTTTACTTAAATATTTCTTAAATGAATAATAAATTGGATACTAATAATAAAAATTTATCACTTGGCAAATAGTGTTAAATATGAAAGCAACTGACTATAGAAAACTGTATGTAATAGATGCCCACAATTTTAAAAAGCTTGTAAAATAAAACTACTTTTTTCAAATGGTTTTCAGAAAAATTTCTTTTTTAAATTCAAAGAAAAACATTATACACAACATGTAGAAATAAATAAAATTAAATTTGTTATTATAAATTTTTGCCGAATATCGAAAATTTAGTGGCCGCTAATTGAGCCGATTTTCCTCCGATGTTCCTAATTACGGCCGCTTTCAAATTTTTAAATTCGCTGCCATTAATTGAAGGAAGTTCTTGGAAACTGAGATAGGTAATATCTTTTTTTAATTCAGAAAAATGACAACTAAGTCCAAAACCCGAGGATACACCTGCGAGGATTTGAAGAATGCAATAAGAGTTAGAAATGAATCGGTCGGAATAAGGAAAGCAAGCCGAATGTTTAATATCCCAAGAACGACATTACAGGATAAATTATGTGGAAAGCTCCCAGAATCAGTGTGTAAGCTTGGCCCTCCCACTGTCTTGACCACGGCTGAAGAAACCAAGATTGTAGATAGGTACATCGCTCTCACTAGGTGCGGCTTTCCAAAGTAGTTACGCTATGGCGTTTCTGGCGCCCTTTTTCCATACAAAAAGTGCAAGGTAGACTCCAACTATTTTGATGGTTCTGGGGATTCCGTCTAGTGGTATACGTCACAGGGCATGCCTGGGGAATTCCTTTCTGGCTGACCAGGGGATGACGTCATCTGGTTGGCTCATCCCCGTCAGCTGATCAAGCTCTGTCTTAGCTGATTTTTAATAAAATATTGCTGGCTTTTGCTGGAATCGAACCGAGAGCGCTTGGTTTTGTAAAATCCGAGGCGGTCTACCATCAGATCATGGAGGTGTTGTGTGAATGTGCTTTAAACTTGCTATATACGTATAGCGTTGTGGGACAGAGGCATCAGGACGCTTTTGCGAGGATAGACAGGCGCACACACACACACACACACACACACACACACATATATATATATATATACAAACACATAAACACACATAAAACACACATAAAACACACATACACACACACACGCACACACACACACACACACACACACACACACACACACACACACACACACACACACACATACACACACACACACACACATATATATATATATATATATATATATATATATATATATATATATATATATATATATATATATATACAAACACACACAAAGTCATACCATGCTATTAAATTAGAAACAACAACAACTAACGTATGTTGGCTTAGATAAGAAATGGCCTAATTTTTGATCTTCAGGTGCAATGCTTCTAATTTCATTCATTGCATAAACAATTCGTACAGCCGAATAATGTAAACAAAATCGCAGTCGAATAATGTAAACAAAATTCGCACAGACCCGAGTAAAGTAAACAAATTGAACGATTCCCAATTTCTTTAGCTAGAAAAAAACAACAACTGATAAGTTGTCTTAGATGAGTAGTGGCAGCTATAATTGGAAATTTCTTTTGCTGATAAAAAACAACAACAACTATAACGTAAGTTGTGGTCTGGTTGTATCTTTTCTAAACAAGAGTGATCATGATATTCGATATCTAAAAAGAGATCACGGCTGCTTGGGATGGTAAGAATGGAAATTAAAACCTAGAAAATTTTCGGTGTAGGGGTGTGCTTGTACTGAAAAGTCTTATCAGAAATCCTCTACGGGCTATGGTTTTCGTGATATTAGCGATCATACCTTTTCTGATGTAATTCATATTACTCATAATTCAAGTCTAGGCTATTTTTGTAAGCACTAAGTTGAGAATTGGTTTGTCTATTGGAAAGTCTTCCGATCAGTAAAAATCTTATCAGCAATGCCGCTTCACATTTATATCCTCTAAAGTATCATCATCCGAAATGGTGTTGTATCAATAGTGCAATAGTGAAGGTCGTAGTACTGTAAGTTAAAAGCTTTGGTGGATGGTATTTAGCATCACATAACTCTAGTCGGATATAGAAGCTTTGGTGAAGACCGTGGCAATGGTCGAGAGTGGTTAGTGTTTTTACTTATTTTTAAATCTTGCCATCAAAGCATTAGGTTGTTTGGGGTGGATTAAATTAAAAGTTTTAATGAAAGAAGGTGGTATGATTATATTAATTTAGTTTTGGAGTGCTGTAATATGTCTCGCTCTAACACATTAGGAAGCTTTAGTGAATACCGTACCTTGAAACCATCTCGCTCTCTCAAAACATCTTTCTCTCTCTAGCACACATGTTTGAGGTGGACTTGATCATATACATGCCAGCTTGGAGCTTGCTTGTCTGCTTTATATACTATGAGTATAGTATGGTTGCCTGGAATTATCAGGCTTGTTGTTGAACGGTGCTATATAACTTGCTGGCTGAGATCTTTAGTGGCGGGGTGGGGTCACTTTACTGATCATGGGTGTAGATCTTTGGTTGGATACGTAAGTGTGCAGCTGAGGTGTATTATTAAGAATATTGTAAATTAAAATAAAAGCTTTCATGATTGGTATGAGCAAAAATACTTCACAAGCCATGAAACAGACTCCCTCACTACTACATGGGAGCCCCCAGCAGAGTCCTAGCATTCTAAAATATTTGCAGTGATCTTATGTTAAACGGGCAAAAGGTGCAGCAGCAGGATCATTCATGTTTACAAACTGTTGCTATAAAAGCCCAAGCAAACTCTTGGGGAGCATCAGTCAGTTTTAGTGAGTCTCAGTGATAGTTTAAAAACATACAAAAAATTAAAAATGTCTTCGGTGTTAGTAAATAAAACTTTTTCAATAATTGAAAATTTGCGGAAAGATGTGATGGAGTGTTTAAAAAATTCAGTGAATAAAGACTATATTGTTCAAAAGTGCAATATAAACATGCATAAATTTCAAGTTGCATTTCGGAAGTGCAATAAGAGTGCTAGGAAATGACAATTCGAGAGCTGTCTCGAGCAAATTAAAGCATTGAGAGCACTACTGAGAACTCCCCGTCGAGGTGGAGGAATAACTCGTGTAAGAAGAAGTGATTTTGTAAAGTGGGAGGAAATAAAGACAGCGTTCGCAGACAGAATTAGACAAGGTGTTATTGCAAATTTAAAACATATCGATCCGAAGCTATTTATGCAAGACGGTGCCAAATTATTTATGCGCCGCATTAACAATACATTAAAACAGTATTTTAATATTAAAGTTTCTACAACGTTTTGCGGTGAATTTGTTAAGGAAACTGGTGACAATGAAGTTATAAAAGACATTAAATATTTCCAAGCGAGAACTGCTGCAATTAGTGTAGATGATAATTTATAGGAGTGGTTTAAATCAAATATTTTGGATTCAATAAACACTCAGCTGGAATAATTCCAGGAAAAAGACAGTGGCTGGGCACTGCACTCTATAATACATCTAGCAGTACACATCAACAAGTTTGAACAGCTCCGAGGATCTTCGTATATACCTCTACCAAAGGAGATTGCATCAAAGAAAGCTTGCATTAATTTGAAGAATAATGATGAAGCATGCTTCGCATGGGCCGTAACATCAGCGCTATATCCTACTACTGTCAGCTCTGATAGGACCCCATCATATCCACATTATTCAACTGTACTTAATTTAACTGGGATAACATTTCCCATGACACTTAAGCAAATTACGCAATTTGAGGACCACAACGATTTATCAATAAACGTATTCATCCCAGAGAAAGAGCATTTCTTGACCACAGTTCCAGTTATACTTGCGAAACACAGGATGGAGCGACATGTAAATCTCTCAATGCTACAAGATGACTATCACCAGGATGATGATCATATGGATGACGATGATGATGCTGGCAGATATCATTTCTGCTGGATCAAAGATTTTTCGCGCCTTGTATCGAAACAAATTTCGAAACACGGTGGTGGTAGAAGGCATATTTGTGATAGATGTTTGCTCTACTTTTACTCTGCTGAAAAATTAGCATCCAATACTCCTGAATGCGAGAAACAAAATGATTGCAGAATTCTGTTTCCATCAGAAGAAAAGAAATGGCTAGAATACAAAAATTATAACCATAAGAATCCAGTCCCGTGTTGTGTGTATGCAGATTTTGAATCAATATTGAAGCCGATTCAGGGAAATAATCGAATCCAGGAACATGAAGTTCACAGCATAGGATTCTATTTCCACTGCAAACATGAAGCTAAACTCTCATATTACAGAGCATATCGAGGCAAGAATTGCAAACAATGGTTTGCATTAGAATTGCAAAAAATTGCATCCATAGCTGTACAGGAAAAGATGAACATCAGGCCAACCCAAGTAACAATTTTTAGTGCTGTAGGCTTTATAATTGAAAAAGTAGCTTTATAAAGACTTTATTAAAGGAAATTCTGCGTTATAAGCTACAAAGCTCCAAGCTTTATAAAAATAGTACTTAGAGCGCTTAAAATGCTGCTTTTATAAAGGCATAAGCTTTATATTTTTATAAAGCTGAAGGCTGTATAAGAATAGCACTGTAAGCTTTTATAATGCTACTGTTTTAAAGCGTTAAGCTTTATAAAATTATAAAGCTTTGCGCTTTTTAAGCATAACACTTTAAGTTTTTTATAGTGTTGTGTTTATAAAGCCCTACGCTTTATAATTTTATAAAGCTTAGGGCTTTATAAAAATAGCACTATAAGAGTTTACCGTGCTATTCTTATAAAACTATAACATGTCAATTTATAATGTCTAGTTTGTTGTTTTATAAAGCCTTAAGCTCAAGATACGTAAAAGGACGTACTGTTTAGTTTAGTTCAACCAAATTACTCTTTCAAATATGGATATTGAAAAGTTGAAGAAATTTAAACGCAGTGGAACATATTTTAGATGGTTGCGGAAACATCGTTCTGAGCTTGGTGGAATATCAAAAGGTGCTCAAAACTGTAGAAAGTTTGCAAATAGTTCGGGTAGCTCTGTGCAGCTTAGTGTTGTCCGAAAGTCAATAAAAGCAAATTGTTTACTTGATCATAGTTATACTCAGTTATCACAAGAATTAATGGAAAATACCCTCTCAAATATAGAAGGAAATTGTGAAGTGCACACGGTGAAATATAAATGATTTAATGAAGAAAAAGAGGATAATTGTAAACATAAATTGACGCATATTTTCCGTCATGGGAGCTCTTCTTGTGCTATTACGCAATTGTATTTGCAGGAACTTATTTAAAGTGTAATAAGTAAAATTCCGGTCAGCCTTGTAGACGACAGAATACATCAAATCGATTATGTTACGGTATGATTTCATTGCACCTTTCCTGTCATTTCCTCTAGACGCTCCTGACCATGAAAGTTTTGTTAAAAATGCTCGTGCAAATAGTTTGTCCAATATGGAGAAACAGCAATCATATGCTTTGTTTATGCACGCTCCATCGGTACCATATATTGAACATAGATGATTTATCTACAACAACAAAATATTTAAAACTATAAAAATAAGACAATTTTTATATGAAATGTTGTAAAAATAAAATAATAAAAAAAAACACATACACATGTCTTTTTAAATTCGTCGTTTTCTAATGTGGCATTTACTTCAATGCATTCTTCTTCATTCGTTATTTGTTGAAATGTAATATTATTCAATGCAGATTTTGAGCTTGATGGTTCCAAAGTTTGTTATTTAAACGTAGCTGAGTTGTTACTTTGAATTAATTGTTCAAACTGAGCGTTCAATCCTGATATTCCATTTAAAAATTTTCTTAACATTCCGTGCATAACTTTTTGATTAGTTACTAATAGTTGAAAATTTTAATCTGACATTTTTGCATATTCAGGAATATAAATTATAAGCACTACAGTGCTTGTTATCGATTACTGTTACAGTTCTATAAAATGATTATACTGCTTCTATAAATGAAATAGTTAATATTGGAATTTTCATCAAGTAGTGTTTAGGATCAGATAGCTGAATGGTCAACGTCGTTGTCTATGGAACTGCAGGCCCAGGTTCGAGTCAGACCAAGGTAAGAATTATTATGTTTCAAATAAAATAAAAATTTAATTAAATAAATATTGCCAAATGCAATATATAAATGAATTATACGAGCTCGGCCGAAAACACTAAAAGAAGTCGAGAGAATTAGAGAAAACAAGTGCAAAGTTTTAAAAGTTTTTTTAAAAAAAAATTGTCTTTATAACAGCACTATAATATCTTATAAAAAGTTTATAGAAATTATACAAGTCCTATTGCAGTTTTATATGAAATTTTATTATAGCATCCCGAATGACTCTACACAGCGTTTATAAAACTAAAATAGGTTTTATAATGATGCACCGAAGGCGCTTTTACAGCAAAAATAGAAACCTTTTAAAGCTAAATGGCGCATCTACAGTGCTTAAAATTACGCATAATAAGCAACTTTATAGGCATTCTCTCAGCTTTTATAAAGCACAAATTGTTAGTTGGGAATGCAACCCTTAACTAAAGAGGAACGGCGTTCACATATGGAAAATACTTGTTGCCATATATGTGAAAAAACGTTTGCAGCCGATGAGGAACGAGTCCGGGACCATTGCCACTTAACAGGTAAGTACTGAGAATCATAATTCCATTCTTTTTTTTTTCATAATTTCTTTTAACAGGAAAATACCGAGACCAGCGCACAATTCATGCAATCTCATGTATCAAGACTGCTGCATAGTTCCAGTCATTTTTCACAATTATCTGGATATGATGCCCACTTCATTATTAAGGATATAGCTACAGCCATTCCTGCGAAAGTGGATCTCCTGCCAATAAATAAAGAAAGATACATTTCGTTCACCAAGCACGTTGAAGGCAGTCATATCAAATTCAGATTCATCGATTCCTTCCGTTTTATGTCAGAATCCTTAGATAAGCTATCATCATTGCTTCGAATGGATAAATTAAATATTACAAGAGCTGCATGGCAGGAATTGGATGATGATGACTTTAAACTACTTACACGCGAAGGCGTCTTCTCACATGACTTCGTTGATGATTAGTTAAAATTGGATTTCCAAACGCTTACCGGCGCAGGAGCAATTCTATAATAAAATGACTGACACTGGTATATCTGCTGAGGACTACAGCCGTGCAGAAAAGGTGTGGAGGACATTTGAAATACAGACACTTGTCGAATATTCCGATCTATACCTGAAAACTGATGTTCTCCTATTGGCTGCTGTGTTTGAGAACTTTCGAGAAGTGTGCATGAAGACTTACAATTTAGATCCAGCACATTATTACACCATGCCAGGCTTAACATGGGATGCTATGCTAAAATGCACTAAAATGAAACTAGAGCTGATGACCGACGTAGATATACTGCTATTCATAGAAGGAGGCATTCGAGGTGGTATAAGTCAATGCTCGAACAGATATAGTAAAGCAAATAATAATTATATGGATGATTTTAAGCCTGAGGAGAAAGAGAAATACCTGATGTATTATGATGTTAACAACCTTTATGGATGGGCCATGTCACAGCATTTACCAACCGGAGGATTCAAATGGGTTGATGTTCCCAATATTAACGTTTTCGAAATTCCTGATGATTCTCCAACTGGATACATATTCGATGTCGACCTGGATTATCCTCAACATCTACATGATAAGCATAAGGACTTACTGTTTTGCTCTTAGCATGCAGCACCACCTGTCTCAAACTTAGCAAAGCTTTTGACAACATTACATCCTAAAACTAAATATGTTATACACTACCGAAATTTGAAGCAATGCTTATCACATGGAATCATCCTGAAAGAAGTGCACCGGGTTCTTCAACTCGACCAATCAGCTTGGCTTAAACCATATATTGACTTAAATACCACCAAACGGAAGCAGGCTACCAGCGATCATGAGAAGGACAGCTATAAGAAGATGAATAATTCAGCTTTTGGTAAGACCATGGAAAATGTTCGCAAGTATATCGATATAAATCTTTGCGTAAAGTGGGAAGGTCGCTATGGTGCAAAACCTCGGGTTGCGGCACCCAACTTCCACAGTGCAAAGATATTTGATGAGAATTTAGTTGCTGTGGAATTAAGCCGACTCAAAATCTTATTCAATAAGCCCCTCTATATTAGAATGGAAGTTTTGGAAATTTCAAAGATATGCCTCTATGATTTCCACTACAGTTTTATGCAGCGTGAATTTGGAGATAAATGTTAAGTCATGTATACAGATACAGATTCTCTGATGTATGAACTTGGAGAGAAAAATGCATATGAGTTTATGGCCGAAAATATAAACAAATTTGATACAAGTGATTACCCAGAAGATAATCAATTCAATTTGTAGCGTCTCACACCAACATTTTCTAATTTAACCTCTTGAAAACGTAGCACACAAGCAATGCTGCCAACACGGCAGTGTAAAAGGCAGAGACGAGAGATGTCGGACACTACACACGAGAAGTTTAGCAAGACGTGTCACGAGCAGCGAAGCTCCTAGAATCATTTTTGTACATTACATATTAAAATAATAATAATAAGTTTGTTTAGTTAAAGTGCGCCACGAATTGACGCAATAAAGGAATGAATTAACGAAGGCATCTTTTTATTGAAAAACCTGCCATCCCAAGACGTTTTAAATAAGGAGGCCATACGGGCCCCCACAAAATGGTGACCCCGACGTTTCTTTGACGGCATGCAGAAATGAAAAATTATCATCACGTGCGGAAAATGGTGCAGAATCAACAATTCATTTGTGGTTTTTTTTTTTTAAAAAAGCAGTGGATTTCACAAAAACAATCATCAATCAAATACAATGTGCAAGCCTCGTGGTGCAGGCAAGCCACGTACATCTCAGAAAACAGATTAAACAACGAAAAAAAGTCGCATAAAGGCAAACTCAACAAAAACAACAGAAGCCTCAACTATAAAATCCTGCGCTGGATGCTCAATTTTGACTCGCATAATATTGGATAAAAAATCATCGTCAGGTTATCATCATACCACACGCGCATCACTTCGGAACGATGCAATTATCAATTCATCAAGGGAACACGGATGCAGCACTTATTTTAAACAATTAGGGAATTATCATTCATTTAATTTACAATAGACATTTTTTGTACTCGAAACTTTCATTCTCTATGTTTAGCTAAATAAAATTACAAGTTTGATACCACGCGGGTGATGTACCTGATTCAACACAATAGTACAATCATCATTACGGAAAACGAATTTGAGTTTGTAATTAAAAGCATAAGTAAACAAGAAATAAATAAGAAGTGAATAATATTTTCATATCACAAGAAATTATCATTTTACAATATTTTAACCATCATATATGACATAAATATATTGCCAAAATAATTTAATTTCACGAATCATTAGATTCAGCAAAAAATTTTACTAACTAATTGAATTTTGAATTGCGAGTGCCAAAACAATAACCCACCTGCTATATAGATATATATATATATATAAACGTAAATAAATTCTCACATCATAAAGAATATACAATGAGAACATTTAAAACTCTCAATAGAATTCATAAAACATATAGTGCTTCTCAGTGACTAAATGACGCGACGTTTAAAATGAGATCGAATGTTTAAGGATAATAATTTTTTCTCGTAAAATCCTATATGTGGTTGACTCCGTGAACTCAATAATCTAATAGATTTATTTATCATTTTTCATATCAAAATAAATCAGCAAATTATTTGAATAGAAATATCAGAACTCTATCATTTCTGACAAAATAAAAATAATCGCAAATAGCATCTGGCGTTCACACATCGGTACGGACAGTTTTGATTTCCCATTTGGAAATATCTGTAGACCTGGGACAATTTTGTTTCTTTGCCGTTTGTGTCACATGTAGTAGTAAATTCCGGTTGTACCGAGTATTTTAATCATCATCATATTAGTATACGAGTTATTATATTTCTTCGTTAAAAATTGTACCTCATCCTGTTAGCATTCTACGTGCTGGAATAAATCCAAACCGTGGCAATCGCTCGTCAGACTCTTGCAGATTTTTATATTTCGTTATGCTCGCAAGGTTCAATTGAAGGAAATACCCCTTAGGGCACAACAATAAAATATATTTTTTTTTTCTCTCAATTAGTCGAAATTAAACAAGATTGCCTCTACGTTTTAAGCAAGTTTCAAGTTTAGTGATTCTAATCAGCACATAGGAATAAAAATTTATTCCAAATTAAGAAAACAATTCTAACTGACAAATATACAAATATTACCCGCAAAACATGTCAAAAACAAAGGGGACCGAAAACACCGGAAGCGCAAGCGCGACTGGAGACGATACTCTTCCGGAAGAACATGAAACTAGCCATAATACACAAGGTGATTTAGCCAGCGGCAATAATATTTCCCCTATCTTATTCCTAAATTCTCTAAAGATACCACCATTTTAGAACAGTCGACCAGACTTATGGTTCTTGCAGGTGGAAACGCAATTTCGCCTCAAAGGCATAAGCGCATCCAACATCAAATATGATCACCTAGTCGCATCTTTGCCCACCGAAACCACGGAAATCGTGGCAGATGCACTCCTAAATCCACCCAGTAGAGATAGATACGACAATTTGAAATCTCTTCTTTTAAACAGAAGCCGAGATTCGGAAGAAAAGAGACTTGACGTCTTGCTACACAAAGTAGAACTCGGAAATTACAACCCTTCCGAACTATTTCGGCATATGGAAGCTTTAGCAGGGGGAAACAGTCTAGTTAACAAGTCTCTCTTACGAAAGCTATGGATAAATAAATTACCTACTGCCATACAAGCATGCGTGATAGCCATAGAGGGTACACACAACCAGGAAGAAATCTTTAACATCGCCGACAGGATTTTTGACTCTACGTCGCCTAGTAAAGTTTCTGCAATATCAGACAATGGTATTAAATATTTATCGAGACAATTAAATGAACTATCCGAGCGTTTAAAAGGTTTAGAAACCCGAAAAGGCAGAGAAAGAGATAGATAACGTTCTTTCAGTCGTTTTCGTCTCAGATCTAAATCCCAATCACAATTTAAACAAAACATTTGCTGGTTTCACAAGAAATTCAAAGAAAAAGCCAAAAAATGTATGCACCCCTGTACCTTCGGAAGTAAGGAAAATCATCAGCCAAAAAACCTAGAATAGCGGGCGTGGCATCGAAGATAGGCACATCGTCAAGCCGCCTATTTATTTTCGAAAAAAGGTTGAAATATACTTTTTAATTGATACTGGAGCAGAGGTTTCCATAGTCCCAAAAAGACTGTTTCCAAAATACACGAGAATAAATGACAGTAACCTTGTTTCTGCCAACGGCACACCTATATCAACTTTCGGTTTTACACATCTGTCTTTAGATCTGAATTTACGGTCGAATATACGATCACACTTTTATAATCGCAAATGTAGACCATCCCATCATAGGTGCCGACTTTCTCTTCAAATATGACCTCCTGGTCGATCTTCGCAACAAGAGAGTAATCGTTGGAATGACCACATTATCTACAAGTTGTATTTCATGTTCTATCAAAACCAACTCACCCAAGTTATACTCCTTTCAGGACGAATTTGGATCCATATTGGATGAGTTTCAATCTCTCAAAGCCCAACCAGACTTTACTATTCCAGTATATCATAAGGTCGTCCATCGTATTAACACACACGGACCCCTCCCTTGCGTTAGACCCAGACGACTTGATCCGGTCAAATAGAAAGCAGCGGAGGCAGAATTCGAATTAATGGTTACATTAGGAATTTGTCAACCATCCTCGTCCCCAGTAGCTTTACCGCTTCACATAATCCCAAAAAAGTATTCGCCAGAGTGGAGACCCTGCGGGGATTATAGACAGTTAAACGCTGTTACCACTCACGACAAGTATCCTCTGCCAAACATTCAAGATTTGTCTGTAAACTTATATAGTTGCACAATATTTTCCAAAGTAGACCTCATCAGGGCTTATCACCAGATCCCGGTCGCACCAGAGGACATTTATAAAACAGCAGTTATCACTCCGTTCGGACTCTTTGAGTTCCTTAGAATGCCTGTTGGCGTTAGAAACGGTGCACAAACATTCTAACGTTTTATAAATGAGGTACTTTCGGATCTCGAGTTCATCTTTGTGTACGTTGACGACATACTAATTGGCAGCAAATCACCACAGGAACACAAGGATCATATCCGAACACCCTTCCTTCGTTTACAAAAGTACGGTATCAACATAAACCCGGCCAAGTGTATTTTTGCAGTTGACAAATTAGATTTTCTATGGCATACCATAACTCCAGAAGGTATCACACCTGCAGAAAGTAGAATTCTTGCAGTAAAAGACTTCCCAACCCCATCAAAGTCCAAAAGATTGCAAAGATTCTTAGGTATGATAAACCTTTATCACCGATTTATTCCGGATATAGCGCAAAGTTGTGGACCTTTGTACGATCTTCTCAAAACAAAAGAGCAATAAAACATTGAACTGGACGGTTGAACATGAAAAGATTTTCGAAAACGTTAAATCAAAATTTGAAAATTACACCATGCTTGTTCACCCCAATTCAAAAGCCAAAATAAGTCTTTGCGTTCATGCATCCAGGGACGCCGTCGGAGCGGTGTTAGAACAGAACAGTGCTGAACACGGTTAATGGCAACCGTTAAACTTTTTCTCTAAACGCTTAAAACTGTCAGAAAAAAAATACTCCACCTTCGACAGACTAGCTATTTTGCTAGCCATCAAATATATCCGACACTACCTCGAAGGTAGATCTTTTACAATATACACAGATCATAAACCACTCACATCAGCACCATTTTCAAAAACAGACAAGGAAAACGAAACGTAGTTTCTGACACACTGTCTAGAGCATTTATTTATTTTATGCTAACCCAAACTCTTCCTTCAAACTCAAGAAAATTTTTAATTCCTCTGAGAACATCGAAGTATGGTATGAAATCAACACCGGAACGAACAGACCGTACGTTCCGGAAAGATTAAGACGTAGTATTTTCGAGGCGCTACATAATTTGTCTCACCCTGGCATCCGTGCTACTAGAACACTAGTAACATCGCGATACTTCTGGCCAAAAATTAATAAAGACATACATTTATGGAGCATAACCTGTTTGTCGTGCCAAAAAGCTAAAGTTCATCGACACACCTCAACACCACATGGAAAATTTGAAATCCCAAGCGGAAGATTTCAACACATCCACATGGATATAGTAGGACCTCTTAAAATTTCAAATGGTCACGAATATCTCTTAACTTTCAAAGACCGTTTCACTCACTGGCCCGAAGCAATTCCCATAAGGGATATCAATGCAAAAACAATCGTCAACGTCTTTATCCGTAACTGGGTTGTTTTATATGGTGTTCCAGCCACAATCACCACGGATCAAGGAAAACAATTTGAATCCCTTCTGTTTAAAGAGCTGTCAAACATTTTAGGCTGTCACCGCATACGCACAACAACGTGTCACCCGCAATCCAACGGCAGCGTGGAGCGTTTCCATAGACAATTAAAAGCTGCCATTAGAAGTACCAATGATCCTAAAAATTGGTATTATAATATCCCATGGATCCTTCTAGGCATCAGATCAGCACTAATGGAAGATTTAGGAGTAACTCCTTCGCAATTGTTATTCGGTAAATCGCTACGACTTCCAGGAGAACTATTCATATCAGACACACCAACAGATATATTCTTAACCTCAACCTTAGCCAAAGACATTAAAAATACCTTAGTGAAAATTAAGCCACAGACATTGAGATCGCGAAATCAATATAACATTTTCGTCTCCCAAAACAGGAACTCTTGTACACATGTGTTCATCAAAGAACCCGGTTGCCTTAGCGCTCCATATTCGGGACCTCACCCGGTAATTCAGAAGCACAACAAATTTTTCAAAGTTTTGGTCAATGATAAAGAAGAAACGGTTAACGTTGACAGACTAAAACCAGCATTTGTCTTGAATCAGAATGCAACACCCACAGGTACAACTACAACTAGATCAGATTTAAAAACAAAAATAATGTTAAAAATTTAATTAATAATGTTTAATTTCTGTACAAATAGACAATCGATTTAATTAAACAACAATTCCTAGTTAGCATTTAAGAAAAATAATAATAACAAAACAAAAATTAAATAATAATATTAAATCAAAAGTATGTTTTCTGAGACTGTCGCAAAAGCTTTCGTAAAACAGATAATATGTCGTCATGTTTTAACCGACAACCGACACTACCCCTTACCATCCTCAGACGAACAGCGCGCTCGAATGTAGCCACAGAATTTTGGCTGAATATCGCAGACATTACACTAATCGAGATCCTCTTACATGGGATACGTGGATCCCATACGAATTATTCGTATCAATTCAACTCCCATACCAGCACTGGATGTACAACTTATGATTATCGTACGGATATTCCGTTAATTTGCCGAGCGTAGTACGACAAAAGCCTAGTATATCATATAACTATTACAATTATGCTAATGAACTCAAATCGCGTTTGAGTAGTTGTTCTAGGAGAGTTCTGCGACACCCTTTTAGCTTCCAGGCTTTCGCCACAGACGGCGCCACCGTCCATACTACATGTAGGTTTGTGCCTTGGTTGTATTGATTTGTGTCTTGGATACATCATTGTGCCTTGGATGCACTATTGTGTCTTGGATGCACCATTGAGTCTCGACTGCGCCCTAGCGGGATTAACCGGTACTACCGGGATGTGTCATTTGGTCTTGGCTGCGCGCTAGCGGCATTAGCCGGTACTACCAGCATGTTCCGGTACTACGGTTTTCTTAGATAGATATGTGGTGCACCTAAATGTAGGCTTTTTTATTATGATTTTTCTTGATCGCCTAAATGTAGGCTTTTGGTTTTTTGAACTAATATTAGTAATAATTAAAGTTAACGCTAGGAAATTTTTGTTCATGCCAATGGATTCTAGATGGTGGGTATGTGGGGGGGATAATAATTATAGGGAGGGGGGTAATGAAATTTTCATCAGAAATCCTCCATGGGCTCTGGTTTTTGGAGATATTAGCGTATTAATAATTCAAGTTATTTTTGCTCATGGAAATGGATTCTTGGCGGTATGGAATGGGAGGGGGAACGAAATTTTCATCAGAAATCCTCTGCGGGCTTTGGTTTTCGAGATATTAGCGACATTTGTTCAAACAATTAGCTAATTGGCAATTATATAATTCCTAATTGGCAATTAGCTACTTGGAAATTAGCAGCTTGGTTGGTAATTAGCTAATTCGCAATTAGTAATGTGGTGTAATGCGCTTTACTGGAATTCTCATAAAATAAACAAATTTAAGTAATATCAACACTTGCTGTAATATTTAATAGAAAACTTCAAGTTTAAGGTAAAAATATGGTTGCTGTGAGGTGTATTTATACAATTTCTTTTGCTGAAAATAATGTTGTCAAACCAAATTAAATTTCAATATTTATTCACATCAAATTAATTATTTATTTCTAAATCTTAAGTTATAAACTTTTTCCCTATGTTCTATATTCAAAATTGGTAGCAATATAAGTGAAGTTCTATGAATGCTATCTTGGAAACGAAAGCGATCCAGAGCATATGTCTCCCAAGGTCCTTTTCTGGGCTCATATTCAATTATATAAACTTGTGGAGCACTAGTACTAAACGAAACTTTCATTATCACTAATAATTTAGAAATATTAATAATAAAAAAAACTAGTTTCACATTGTTTATTTTCTTATTTAACGAATATAATAATTAATTGGATACAAATTAACATCATGGCGAATAAACTCTATTTTAAACGTTCGGCCGATAGGACCTCTATTTATAACATAAAAATCTCCTGCAGTATTTATCTCCAGTATAGTATCATCAGTAATTGTGCTGTACCGTGCAGGAAGGAAAAGTTGACAGTCCTCCAAGTCCAGGATGATACGAGATCCAAATGCAGTCTTACATCTTCTGGCACCCAGAATCTTGTATTCCTTATTAAATTCCATTTCAGATGTCTTTAGAGAAGGTGGGTACTGCTCCAGCTTCTTCAGTTCCTCCATTGCGTTTGCCATTTCAGATTACTTTCTCCTTGGTTGTGTAGAGCATAAGTGCATTGATCAAATGCACACAACATAATATGCAAAGAGAAGCATACTGATCTACACACAAATGCACAACAAATATCCAACGAAAAATATTAAAACAAAAAAATTTGCTTTACTACATGAATGGATCATACGCTGCATGAATGAAATTGCAGTTGAGTAATCGTAAACAAGCAAAGAAAAATAAAGAAAAACAATTCTTTCATTAAAGCTTGTCCATATGACCAAGCGTCATAGGTATACAAATAAACCCATCATGAGTAAATAAGCACTATGCATGTGCAATGAACTTTGTGTAGCGGTATAAAGCTTACTCGGCATTCTTGTATGCAATCACCGATTTCAGGCGATCAATCGTACAAATTTAATTTTTATATGCATATTGATGAAGTAATCGATTTTGTAACTGGATAAAAGACCTGTAATTTGGTTAATAACATCAGAGTATTATCAGAACTCTCAAGGTGTTTTTACTATTGTGAAGCTCCCTTAGCTCCAAATAATGGATACCCTTCCAGGTAATTAGAGCTCTCTAGATCTCATACCTTTGCCTGATACTATTAGAGCTCTCTGTCCTCAGCTCTATTGATTTCTATATCACTTATATTAAGACCATACTTTGAGCTTTACAGCTCTTATACGGTCGAGATACAAGTACCTAGAAGCTCGATATAGCTCTATCGCTTGTATCTCTGTTTTAATAAAAGTTTGTTCTTCTTTTATAAGATGTTCCTCAACCATTGGTAAACGAAAAGAAGACAACTAAACACCAACAAATTTTACATGGCGACCCTGCCCAACCAAACGTGAAATCACAGCAAACTGACGAGCAGCTACTTAACCCATGGAAGGAGCTTAAAAAGTCATTAGAGGAGGCGTTAAAAAATCCTACAGTGGGACCGCGTCCAATCACTTTGGATGACTACAGAAAGAGATCAAAACAGACGGTGCAGCAAGTGGAAAACCAAGAAATAACAAAGAAGAAAAGAGCTGGTTTCGAAGTAAAAATAAAAGCAGAAATCAAAGATTACCATCGTCTCCTGGTAATAGCTACAGGAGAACAGCGCGATTTATTTTTAAGAAAAATAAAAGAACTAAAAATAAAAAGAAAAGAATATAAGAAAAATAAAAATAAAAATAGAATGAATAAATAACAATAAAACTGGCTTCTTTATAAAAGTTTCGTCTTTTCTATTAGCTTTGAAAGAATTTCACTTTTTTCTACTTTGTGTCTTCCAAATTTTCAGCTAGTTTTTGAAATTATTCTTTTTTTTAACATTGTCTCCACGACATCATTCTTGCCATTCCATTCCCAGGTCAGTCAACAAAAAAAATATCAATATGGGTAAGAAAACCTCCAAATTACAAACAGATGAAATATTCATTAATAATAATGCAGGTGCTTCAACTAATAATATTACTCAAAGTACACGAAGCTTATCAGACATCGAACTAATTCTGCTAATACTACCAGTCATTGCTTTGTGCCTACTAGCATTTTGGAAAATAAAGCAAATACTCATAAAACAAGTAAAGAAGCAAGTAGCTGTCGCAACAGTCTAGAATAAAAAGATGAGCTTAAAGGATTTAACGACAAAATTAAAAGATATATTGGAGAATTTCAAGAAAACTCCAAATAGATAATATTCGTCCGCTCATATTTAAAAAAAACTACAGAAGTTGAAGACATAAAAGATAGCTTCAACACAAATTATTAAAAGTAAATGAAGAACAAGCGATCGAACACAAAAAGAATTTTGAAAAGTTGTACGATAACATAATTGCGATTTTCAAGAATAAAGCAAGAGATACATTGGATAAAGAAATTTTGGTTAAAGAAACTGAGGAAATCATAATGCCGAAGTTTGACAGAGCCACTGCAGTGAAAGTGATTCCAGAATTTTCTGGAGAGCGTAGAAATCTAGACAATTTGCTAAACCTACACGGAAAAAAAAGAATTGTAATGGTTTACATCGACGATGGTTTTCGCGAACACTTTCATTGTTAAATATCAACTAACCATCATTTTATGTACTATACACAGTTATCGTAGTATTTTCCGATGTGTTTTATGTACACTTTGAGTATTCCAAATACGCTTTCAATGTAAATAATACAAATCTAAAAAACGTAAATAGTACACATTTAAGATTAATATCACATTTTAAACGTGAACATTTGTTATGTTGTGGCAACATATTCGTTGTATTTAAGGCACTTTGTTTGAGCTATGTATAAGTGTAAATGAAACAACGAAAATGTAGAATGAATTAGGTATTCCAACTACACTTTCAGTGTATATGGTACAAGATGGAAAAATGTAAATAATACGCATTTAAAGTTAATATTACATTTTTTAAATGTGCACTATGGATGTTGTGGCTACATATACATTGTAGTTAGGACAATTTGTTCTAAATATGCAAATTGTAAGTAAAACTATTAAATGTAGTCTATATTCCAGTAGATGTTTTGCTACTTCATAAAAGTTTAACAATTATGATGCATTCATTTGACTAATTCATCCATCGAAGATAATATTTACTACTCAAAGCGATAACAAAATATATTAAAATACCCTCTAATTCGGATGACATTGGCAAAAGAATTAGGTTAACATAAATTTAATTCATGTATCACGTTTACAACTGTTATTATACACATTATATGCACGCACTGTAAGTATACTTACTGATGTCAGTTCAAGTTAATAATTTTTTGTAAATAAATATAATTATAATAAAGGAAAAACACCTGTGAGTATTTCAAAAACACGATTTTATTTCTATACTATTACGTAACATAAAAGTTATTACAAAAAAGTTCCAACTAAATCTTCCTTTTACAAATAGAAATACTAAAAAGAACATAATTTTTAAATTGCAGCGAACTTACACATATTTACATATATTTCTATTTAATTATATTTTTGCCCTTAATACAAAAATTGATGCTTTTCTAAATTACCATTTTTATCATTCACAAATTCTCCAAATTAATAAAATTATCTAAAACAAATGCGAATTACATAAGGGATAAAGGTTATTTGATAACTGAAAGGTTATTTGATAACTGAATGCAATGAGATGCAAAATGCAGTAAGGGGTCTTATGATTTTAAGTACATTGTCTTTCAACTTCCTTGTTATACATTCAATAAAGATAACTTCTAACTTAGACAATAAACCGACCAAGCTTTTCAGTAAATGTCCAATCATCTTTTCATCACTCACCCGTTAACAGTTATAGGACGGCAAAATCAAAAATGGAAAAATATTCGTAATTTTTTAAATTATAATGACCTTCGAGCCAAAATGCATAATAACTATAGAAGTTTCTTACAAGATTTGGAAATTTCTGGATGACACCTTTCATTTGGTTTTGCGCAAGTACCTATACCTAAATGCAACCGCTTTCGCATAATCCTTTTTTTCTACCTGCACCTCATCCGTTCTGTATACATTTTCTGGTACTGACAGCAGAAATTGCCCTCATTCTATGAATTTCTTCCGATAATTGTAAGAGGTATAGGTAAGAAAATAGGATTAACACGATTAAATGTAAGTAAATATATATGTAACTAGAACCAATTGATGAGGATCAAATGAAAGGTACCATTCTGAGGTTTCCAAATCTTGCTAGAAAGCGCTATGGGTTTAATGCCTTTTGCGGCAAAATCCTGAAAATTTAATAAAGTTAGAAAAGTTTTTCAACTTTTTTTATTGTGCTAGGGGTAGAAAGATGATTGCATATTTATTTGAAAGCTTAGATAGCTTAGTAATCTGAGATAAAAGTCATCTTCATAGACCATATAACAACCGATTGTAACATAAATCGTGGAGAGTAAATAAAGGAACTTTGAACAAGAAAAAGGTTGTATAATCTGCAAAGATAAAAAAGAATGTGGGATTTGTCGAGGATATCGTTAAACAGTCAATGGGCAATACAAATGACGGAAATACGGCTAGCCTCTCTCTTTTTAGCCCTAAAAATATGGCCAAAGTAAATTAAATAAAACGCTTTGCGACTATTCTATGCTATATCTTCCGGATTTCAAATTAATGTTGAGAAGCTTAAGTTTATGCTCGCCAAACAGCATTACTATACAAAGAATTATATGTGTGATATCCGGTTTTGATTGAAGGTGCTGCCATTAGAGAAACAATGTTATGCCCAATCAGTCTACTCTGTGAAGATACCTGAGAAACTCACCACAAGGAATACCGGAAATATCAAGAAGGCCACACAAGAGAAATATCAAAACTGGCCGTGAATGAAAATTTGGTTCACAGGCTATTAATATTTCCGAATCCCATTATTACTTCGACGAGGCTCCATCCCGCAAAGGAAAAATGGTTCTTTATTGCAGAAAACATTGGAATTAATGTATTATATAATTTAAGGATCAATTAATCGGCTAAATCTTACGTATTTTTTATTTTATTATATTTGCAATACAATAATGCATAATATGAGTCTACTTGATATTTTCCGGTTTTTATACGAAACTATACACCTAAGAAAGTATCTAGTCCCTAACAAAAGAGTAGATGTTAAAATACGTTTTATCAAAAACACCATAGTTAAATTCAAAAAATTATGTTCAAAATTTAGATAATGCTTGAGTAGGGGTTAGCCGGGTGGTTTCCTATTAGATAAGAAAGGTAGAGGAATACATTTTTAAATGTATAACTAATTAATAAAATGGTTTTATTCTAGTAGCAATATCCTCATTTGGAAGTTTATGTAAATTTGTTGGTAAAGCTTTTATATCTTGTAAGGAAAAGCATTCCCATGTAATAGGTTTAGTTTCAATGAAGCTATAATATAAGTTTGGTTGTATCCCTGTGTGACTAAGTAATATGCACAACGTATGTATAACTGAGTCTGAGGAAATTATATATTTTATTTGGTAAAATTTAAATTCATTTAAATCCTTAGAGAATTTGTTTATAACTTGATTTGGAAATAACTTAATACCATTATATTCAACCCAATTAAAGACGAACAATTTATTATCAAAAGATTTAAGACATTCAAACTCTAAATTGCTTGGTATATTCAAATCCAAAATGTTAATGGAATTTTCGGGGCCTGTAATAACACGAAACTGCAACCCCTTTCCGCTTGCCATTATAAAAGAGAATTTAAGTTGACTCTTTACTGAAATGGTCTTACATATATTTTTACGTGATGTAATCATATTAGCATATAATTTAGACTCGCGATGCTTGGCTTCCATTCTCATACACCAAACTTTTCGCAAGGGCCCAATTTGTAATATAATTTCCGGATAGTGGAGCAAGAAATGATGTTTTGGGTTTAAAGTATCAGAAAACAGTCGAACGTACTTTCGATGATGTTTAGCTATCAGGTCTTTAAGGTGATGCGTTTCTAAAATGGTAATTTCAAATTTCATTGTAAGCTCAAGAATATTCAATAATAATAGAAAGTAAGCCCAAACCTCGTCGTTTTTAGACACTAAATTAACCAAAATAAGAGGTAAAAAATGAACCAAACAGTACATTTCTGACGCTGACATAGACATTTTTTTGTTTTTTAAATGATCGCCCTTTATTTTTGGAGGTCTATTGTTTTCATTAACCCCATAGTCAAAATGCAGTATTCTAAAATTAAGTGTATCCAAAGAGAAATATTGTTTTTCGAACACAAAGTTATATAATATATTTGATATACCATAATGGCATACTCCTTCAAGTATGTCATGCATTATGTCTACGGATAAATTTTCCGTAACATGAAAAGATGGTATATTATTGAATATGCAAAAATCTTTCAATCCAGTTTTACTAGGATCATTTAGTAGAAGATCTTCTTCATAATTGTCCTTATTTCGTTTTAAATGTTTTGTTTCAATTGATAAGTTTTGATTAATATTTTTATTCGACTTGCAAAATCTGCAGTAAAAATTTGACGAAAAACTTTTGACGTAACCAAGTATTTCATTCAATCCCAAATTGTCTCCTAGAATGAGACCTAGAATTGGAAAAGTTTTACTGGCCCTTTTACGGTTTTAATAACGAGTCCATTTTTTCCAAGTCGATAATATCTCTTGTTAATATATTGTAGATTTCATTTGAATTATTAGTCTTGTGTATACTATTAAAAAACATTAAGGAATAATATTTTCCAAAGAAGAATTGTAATGAGTTGGTAAGCATGGAAATTGACAGTATGTTGCTGCTATAGCATGTTGGCCTGCATGGGAGCCTAAGGCATTATTGACCTCGAAATTATCGATGTAAATAAAAAATGGGATAGTTATCTTGTTTTCAAAGTTTTTAATTTTACTTTGCCAAAGAGTACCTTGAACGAAATTTTTTATTAAAGGGTCTTGATTCTGCACTAATTCATGCATTTCAACCATCATTGTTTCAAAAACATTTGGTAATTCAAGAAAGTGTCTGAAATTGGCCCGCATGTTCAATTTAGTAACTTTTATAAGTTTACCACAATCTGCGTTTAATCCAGAAGGCAAATTTGGATCTAAAGTGATTGAGATCGGCTCAACGTATAGATCTTTCTTTTTTAAAAAATTAATTAGTTTATATTCTGTGTCACAGTCTTGGAATGGATTTTTACAAAATTCAACAAATTCGTCGAAATGAAAATCGTGACATTGTTCCGTCGTAAGATTCAAAGAAAATTGCTTTAAAACTGCAACCACTGAAGACGATAAAAATTCTTGTACGTTTTTAACTCTTTCAATTACTTGACGCCTGTTTAGTGTGCTCTGATTATGCAATTTCACAATAAACATTATACTACTGTTTGATCAAATCTCTGGTATATTAATGTGAGAGATTATTTGTGTATTTAATATTTGTGTTAAAAGGTCGTTATTATCAACAGGTACTTCCAAATTAGAGGAGCATTGAACTACAGTTTCTTCTTGTTCCGTATGCTTATTATTAATGTGCCGTTTTAGCAAATAAATTGACGGAAATGTTCGAGAACAGTCATTCTTGCCACAAACAAAATTGCTAAGTGCTTGTAGTTTATGTTCAAGTTTAAAGTGTGCAAATAGAATTTTAATAGATTGAAATTGGAGTTTGCATATAAAACATATCATTTTTGTTGAGCTTAAATTACTGTACTGTAAACAATATAAAATAATTCTCAGGTAGAACGGTTAACAATATAATAATTGATTTTATTTTTTTAAGTCGGATATAAGGGCTGAAACTACCACTGATTTTATGTCATGTTTATGATCAATATCAAAAAAATATTTCTGTAAATAGAGCCAAGTTGAGTTAGAAGCTTTCGCGTAAAAAATATCCAATACATGGTGCAATTTAAAGCAAACGTCTAGAGCTTTTAAAAAACTTGAAAAGGTATATCTTAAATTATCAATCCTTACTTCAAACTCGTGAACTTCCTGCCAATTCTTTCCAATTGCCACTATAAGTGGTTGCAATGTTATTTCCAACTCCGCGTATTCCTTGCGAAGGTTTTCAATTGATGGATGGGTATCATTGGCGCTCTAATTTGGAAACAAATATTAGTAAATAAGTCTAACCAAATTAACTGGAATTACATTTACTCGCAGAATTATGCTTTTTTGTGAATCAGCTAAAGTTGGCTACAGTTGAATAATGTGGATATGATGAGGTCCTATCAGAGCTGACAGTTGTAGGATATAGCGCTGATGTTACGGCCCATGCGAAGCATGCTTCATCATTATTCTTCAAATTAATGCAATATTTCTTTGATGCAATCTCCTTTGGTAGAGGTATATACGAAGATCCTCGGAGCTGTTCAAACTTGTTGATGTGTACTGCTAGATATATTATAGAGTGCAGTGCCCACCCACTGTCTTTTTTCTGGAATTCTTCCAGCTGAGTGTTTATTGGATCCAAAATGTTTGATTTAAACCACTCCTCTAAATTATCATCTGCACTAATTTCAGCAGTTCTCGCTTGGAAATATTTAATGTCTTTTATAATTTCATTGTCACCAGTTTCCTTAACAAATTCACCGCAAAACGTTGTAGAAGCATTAATATTAATTAAAGTAATGTTTTAATATATTCTTAATGCGGCGCATAAATAATTTGGCAGCGTCTTGCATAAATAGCTTCGGATCGATATGTTTTAAATTTGCAATAACACCTTGTCGAATTCTGTCTGCGAACGCTCTCTTCATTTCCTCCCACTTTACAAAATCACTTCTTCGTACGCGAGTAATTCCTGCACCTCGACGGGGAGTTCTCAATAGTGCTCTCAATGCTTTAATTTGCTCGAGACAGCTCCCGAAATGTCGTTTCCTAGCACTCTTATTGCACTTCCGAATTGCAACTTGAAACTTATGCATGTTTTTATTGCACTTTTGAACAATATAGTCTTTATTCACTGAATTTTTTAAACACTCCTTCACATCTTTTCGCAAATTTTCAATTTTTGAAAAAGTTTTATTTACTAACACCGAAGAAATTTTTATTTTTTTGTATGTTTTTAAACTATCACTGAGACTCACTAAAACTGACTGATGCTCCCCAAGAGTTTGCTTGGGCTTTTATAACAATAGTTTGTAAACATGAATGACCCTGCTGCTGCACCTTTTGCCCGTTTAACATAAGATCACTGCAAATATTTTAGAATGTTAGGACTCCGCTGGGGGCTCCCATGTAGTAGTGAGGGAGTCTGTTTCATGGCTTGTGAAGTATTTTTGAGGGTTTTACTCATACCAATCATGAAAGCTTTTATTTGAATTTACAATATTCTTATAAATACACCTCAGCTGCACACATACATATCCATATCCAAGCAATTATCTACACCCATGATCAGTAAAGTGACCCCACCCCGCCACTAAAGATCTCAGCCAACAAGTTATATAGCACCGTTCAACAACAAGCCTGATAATTCCAGGCAACTATAATGTACTCATAGTATATAAAGCAGGCAGGCAAGCTCCAAGCTGGCATACATGATCAAGTCCACCTCAAACATGTGTGCTAGAAAGAGAAAGATGTTTTGAGAGAGCGAGATGGTTTCAAGGTACGGTATTCGCTAATGTGTTAGAGCGAGACATATTACAGCACTCCACTACTCATCCAAAACTAAATTAATGTAATCATACCACCTTCTTTCATCAAAAGTTTTAATTTAATCCACCCCAACCAACCTAATGCTTTCGGAACAGGTCAAGATTTTGAAACGGCACCGAATTTCTTTAAACTTTGCACACTAGTTCCTTTTTACTCACAAATCACAAATATGAAAACTAAATTCCGCGGAAAGATATAGTTGCAGAGATAATCGACTTTAAAATTCTCGAAATTTGTACTGCAATTCACAACTAATTTACTCTTCTTCTTCTTGTAGGTAGCAGCAAGAAGGCAATTCAACTTATTATAGTAATAAGAAGGCTTCGCTCCGCGCGCGTGTTGTGTGTGCCCCTGCCAGCCTGCCTGTGTGTGTTTGTGTTTCTTTAGTAAATGTTTTTCTATTCCATTCTAACTAAATGCTGCTACTACACATCAATTGAATATTTGTAATGTATAAAAAAACGCAATGCTGGTAGAATGTCCGGAAGGTATGTATCGCCTTCTTGTTTCTACTTAAAATAAGAAGAAGAGTAAATTAGTTGTGAATTGCAGTACAAAATTCGGGAATTTTAAAGTCGATTATCTCTGCAACTATAACTTTCCGCGGAATTTAGTTTTCATATTTGTGATTTGTGAGTAAAAAGGAACTAGTGTGCAAAGTATAAGAAGAAATTCGGTGCCGTTTCGCAATCTGGTCTTATGCCATGCTTTCATGGCAAGATTTAAAAATAAGTAAATAACACTTACCACTCTCCACCATCGCCATTGTCTTCACCAAAGCTTCTATATCCTACTAGAATTATGTGATGCTAAATACCATCCACCAAAGCTTTTAACTTATAGTACCACGGCCTTCACTATTGCACTATTGATACAACACCATTTCGGATGATGATACTTTAGAGGAGATAAATATGAAGCGCCATTGATGATAAGATTTTTACCGAGCGGAAGACTTTCCAATAGACAAACCAATTCTCAACTTAATGCTTACAAAAATAGCCTAGACTTGAATTATGAGTAATATGAATTACATCAGAAAAGGTATGATCGCTAATATCAAGAAAACCATAGCCCGTAGAGGATTTCTGATAAGACTTTTCAGTACACGCACACCCCTACACCGAAACTTTTCTAGGCTTTAATTTCCATTCTTACCATGCCAAGCAGCCGTGTTCTCTTTTTAGATATCGAATATCATGATCACTCTTGTTTATAAAAGATACATCTAGACCAAAACTTACGTTATAGTTGTTGTTGTTTTTTATCAGCAAAAGAAATTTCCAATTATAGCTGCCACTACTCATCTAAGACAACGTATCAGTTGTTGTTTTTTTCCAACTAAAGAAATTGGGAATCGTTCAATTTGTTTACTTTACTCGGGTCTGTGCGAATTTTGTTTACATTATTCGACTGCGATTTTGTTTGGCTGTACGAATTGTTTATGCAATGAATGAAATTAGAAGCATTGCACCTGAAGATCAAAAATTAGGCCATTTCTTATCTAAGCCAACATAATCTCCGACGGGGTTTTTTAATAAGAAATATCTCTGTGTTTTTTGTGATAATTTATATGATCATAAGTTTTACCGCAAATGCGAAATGCAGTGTACATATTGTTATGTATCTCCCCCGTGTTTATTTGTGCAAGAAGTAATAAATTGTGAAAAATGTAAAAGATCCTTTAGGGGTACTGTGTGTTACAATAATCACTTAAAAAATATATTGAATAAAGAAACTATTTGCAAAACTTCACAAGTTTGTAAAGATTGTGGTAAATTTGTCGATTATTCTAAAAGGCAGGAAATTCACATTTGTGGTGAGTTTTATTGTCAGAAATGTTTTATATACGTTCCAGAAGATCACTTGTGTTTTATAAAAGTTTACAAAAAAAAAGAAAAATACAATTTTTTTTTCATATTTTTTGATTGTGAAAGCACTCAAAACAAACAATATCAAGACAAATCTGATTCATTTGTACACAATGTAAACTTAATAATAGCCCAGCAGAATTGCAATGAATGTTATATTTCGGATACTAGAGACGATGGTGATTGCATTAAATGCGGCAAACGCGAACATATTTTTAAATATCAAAACGGATCTGAAAATATAGTAGAGAAATTTGTAGATTACTGTTTTTTGCATAGACCTTTTGCAACGCAAATTATTTGTATTGCGCACAATTTGCAATCTTACGACGGACACTTTATTATATCAGAACTGATAAAACGAAAAGTAAAAGTTGTACCAGTCATGTATGGGTCAAAATTATGAAAATTACTTGTGGGCGTTTAATTTTTATTGATTCATTAAATTTTCTACCGTTTGCATTATCAAAACTACACAAAGTTTTTAATATTCCAAATATCAAAAAAGGATATTACCCTCATTTTTTTAATACTTTAGATAACTGGAACTATGTAGGACAAATTCCATCTACAGAAATGTATGCCATTGACACAATGAAGACAGATAAAAGGGAAAACTTCTGCAAATGGTAAGACAACCAAATAAAATCCAAGGCAGTTTTTAATAATCAGGTCGCATTAATAAGTTATTGTCGAAATGACGTCAACATTTGACGAGAGAGTTGTTTAACTTTTATGAAGGATTTTTTAAAAATTACACAAATAAATCTGTTTACGGAAGCTCTTACAATTGCATCAACAGTAATGCTAGTATACAGAAAAAACTTTTTAAAATGAAAATTTGTTAGGTATTATGCCTAAAAGCGGGTATATTAGAAATTCGAATCAGTCAATTATTGGTCTAAAATGGCTTACATTAGAAAACAGCAAAGTTGGGGGGAAAATTAAACACGTAGAAAATTATGGTGAAGTTAAACTACCAAAATGCGGCTTTAAAGTTGACGGGTTTAATCCGGATACCAATACTGTTTATGAATTTTTTGGATGTTTCTTCCATAGGTGCATCCTGTGTTTCAAAAACCGGACTGCAAATAAGCTTCAATTCCAGAATCTTGATCATCGATATGAAGGCACGTGTAAAAGAATTGAACTAATCAAACGTGCAGGGTTTAAAATAATAACTATGTGGGAGTGTTATTTCAAACAGTTTTTAAAAGAAAATCCGGAAATAAACCAATCTTTAGATAACGATTTAAAAAGTCATGTACTTTCCCTTAATCCGCGGGAAGCTATAACAGGAGGGCGTACTGAGCCATATGATGTTTATTATGAAGCAAAGGCTGATGAGAAAATTAAATATTTGGACTTTACAAGTCTCTATCCGTACGTAAATAAATATGCACCTTATCCTGTTGGGCATCCAAAAATATTAAAACATGGGGATGTACCTTCCGCGGAAGATTTGATAAAAATGCATGGGTTTGTTAAATGTAGAACTTTGCCCCCACAAAATATTACTATTCCTGTTCTTCCTCTTAAAATAAACAACAAATTATATTTTCCTCTTTGCAAAACATGCAGCGAACTTAATATTCTTCATCAATGCCCACATACTGAAAGTGAAAGAATGTTATTAGGTACTTGGGCAATTCCTGAAGTTGCCCTAGCAGTTAAGCAACGGTATGAAATAAGAGATATTTTTGAAGTTTGACAATATAGCTACACTCAATATGCTCGTGAAACAGGACAGGGAGGTCTATTCTCCGAATATGTTAATACGTTTTTAAAGCAAAACAAGAAGCTAGCGGTTGGCCTAGTACATGTAATACTGAAGATGAAAGAGAATTGGATATTCAGCAGAATGAAAAATACGACAATATTCTTTTAGATAAAACAAAAATCGAAAAAATTCCGGGCAGAGACACGAAGCAAAACTATTTCTTAATTCTTTGTGGGGAAAATTTGCCCAAAGAGGGGACAAAATGCAAACAACTGTTGGAACTAGTTTTAAAGATATTTCTGATTTTATTGAAAGTCCGGGAATTGAGTTATCATCCATTTATATAATAAATAATGATACATTATGGGTTAATTGGCGACATATTCACCAAGATCTAGATGTAGTTGGTCATGTGAATATTCCTATAGGGGCATATACGACATCTTATGCTCGTATGAAATGATATTGGGTACTAGAAAAAATCCAAAATCGCGTTTTATACTGCGACACTGACAGCGTAATTTCCACTGAAAAAACGAATGAAAACACGTCTGAAACATCTGAATTTTTGGGTGGACTCACAAATGAGCTGGAATGTTATGGAAAAAACGCGTACATATCTGAGTTTGTAAGCATTGCAGCTAAATGTTATAGTTTGAAAATTAAAACAACTAGTGGTTTTGAGTACGTCACCAAATGTAAAGGGGTTCGTTAAACTTTAAAAATTCTCAAATGATAAATTTTGATAAAATGAAGAAAATTGTTTTTGAAGAAAACGAGGCTGTAAAAATAGAAAATAAATGTAAAATTAAACGAAAATTACCTGCTGTGATTGTATCTCAACCGGAAACGAAAAGAATTAGATTTACATTTGATGAAAGAGTATATTAAGCAGGATCGTTTTTCCTATCCTTACGGTTTTAAGAGCACCAGAATGTAATATTTATAAGATTTGAATAATTTATTGTAATTAGGCAAATAAAATATTTTTGGTAAATGCAAAAATTAAAATAATCATAAATATGACAACTGTTATACGGAAAAAAATGTACATAGCCTGAAAGTGTATATTTAAATATCTGTTTGGTATTTCCTTTCTGCAGTAAAAGTCATGAGTTCGAACAGTGTTGTTTTAGATATACAGTTTGTCAGCGGAGTTAACGGCCAACTGTTTGCTAAGGAGTTGTCTTTCTTACAACACCCATACCCATACCCATACCCTTATAATCAATTGTCAACAAAAGCTCGTTGGCAGGATGATTACAATTTCAACCGAATAAACGGGTTAAGATGGAACGCTGGTACTATTAATTACAACAATCTACCTGACATACTGACGAAATTATCAAATTCAAAAATTTATGTAAAAGGACTTGAAAAGGAAAAATTTATTCAGCAATACATTCCTCAAGCTAAAATAAAACAACTTGAAATACCAAAACGAAACAACCTTATACAAATTGAAGTATATTGTGAAATTCATGGAAATTTATCTGCTGTACGTTGTGCTGTTAAAAATTGTATTAATATTTATATATATTTGTTAGTGAATAAAATAATTAAATAAAATACTTTTTATATTTATTTTATTTCATTTATTTGTAATCGAAATTCATTGCATCAAAAATTAGATTTGCAATACAATACATTGGTATTTCATAAAAAAGTCTGGAATAATTTAAGTGTACATAAGAAGTTCGACTGGGAATAAAAAAAATTTCACATGGTAATTTTAATACATTTTATTCTTTACATTTGTCAGCATACTTTTTATAATATTCCTTAAGAGCTTCAGAAGCGTTGTTATTGTGAAACATGACAATATTGAAGAATTTCATCATTTCAAATAATTTATAAAGCTCCGCTTGCGACAGTATAATGCTGCCACTATTGACGGGGATCGTGTATTCGATTTTTTAATTCGATCTGATTTGCTGGAAGCGTCCCTTCCATTTTGGTTTTTAAATCGTTGAGATTCTCGTAAACTGCCAACCATCCGGAATAAGGTGTTGATATCGGAAAGAGGCCATCTCGATGAAACACTATTTTCGCTTCGAACGATAAAGGGTCAAATCCAAGTATTACTTTCCGGTTATGGCAATCGTCCAAATGGTACGTGTAATTTAACAAGAGATTTTCACCGGCTACTTCTGCTGCATATTTAGACAGCTTCCTTTTTTTTTACGGCTGCTTCACCTTTGGATAACTTCTTTTTACCTTTTGTGGGAGTCCTTTGTTTTTTACGTGATGGTTCCATCTTAATCAAATCACACTGTTACGCTGAATACAAAAACAGCTAGGGTTTAGGTTTTTATAGTTTTGATCTCAGGCTTGCAAGACTGGCTACAAAAATCCCCTCCAGATTGTGGATGCTTTTTTTTTAGATATATGCTACGGTATAAATTAACAATTTTGTTATGATTTAAACTTAGATCGTTCGAATCAAACTGTTTTAAAGAAGTCTTAAAGCTCCGTCCTCTGCATCGAGAATATAGAAATATACAACAATAATGTCCACAGGTTGCTGAAAACTGGCTTTGCAGTCGTTTTTTATTACAACAAAAAGAGCTTGAATTAGCTAATAAAATTTTTCGAAAAAACCTGTTGGGATACTTCCCAAAAGAATCAAAGTACTCTGCAGGACCTTGTTTTGGGAAATAAAAGGCGACCCAATGTCTTTCGCCTTTATGTGCAGGATCAGTGTTAGCTATAACACATGCAGGTTTTTTTATTTTTTGTGGTAGATGACTGCATGGAAAAACACCTCTAAAAAACCTGTTGTGTCGTGCGGTTATTTGTTAACGCCTTTGCAAGCTTAATCGTGTTCCTTCTTTTTCAGCAGAAATGACGGCTTCGACGTCAATGACTTTGGTGTGAGATGTAACGTAGTTATTGATAATTTCTTTAGTTGTATCTCCACGAACATATACGATGTTAAATTTTGATAGAGTTTTTATAAGATCTTCATCCAAACGCTTGAGCTCAAGATTGCCAAATTTACTTAATTGTTCAGTACATTCTGTACTAGATGTAGGATACTTGAAAATTATTTCTTTCGCAAAAGACATACTTTGCGCAGCGAATCCAGCAAAAGAAACTCTTTTAAAGAAGGTTAAGTGCCCTCCGGAGAAGTACTCCACATTTACCAAACAGTAGGTCATTATAGATTACGTATTTAAGCACAATGATCATTTAACCTGCTTTTTAGAAGCTAGTGTACACATTTTTATTTTTAGCTATATCAAGGCTGCTATCATATTCTGCATATACAATACATGTCACGGTCGTTTTTAGTGCTTCTTTAAATCTTCCTTCAATTCTAACCATTCCCTGATTCAATAGATTTCCACATGTTGAATTATATGGGTAATCTGTTATTAAATCAAAAGCAAGTAAAAACCATCCGTTGTCAAAGAATTTTTTTGAAATTTGGTGTCCTTTATCGAAATAATGTATACCGGTTCCTTTAAACAATGTAATATACCCTCGAGTGCTAGCCATATTTTCTTTTGAATAATCAAATTCTAGAGGTTGATTTGGCACCTGTACCCCGTTCACCGATAACTTAAACCTGGTGATGTTATTGTGCTTGAAGTCGTAAGAACTTTTTGTACGTTTTCCAGTATATGCGTCGTTGTCAACCACGCCAAAGACTAGTAGATTTGGAATTGTCCTACAACCACATTGTCCAATGATAATGTAAATGTATTTGCGGGTATTGTATAGGTGTAATGGACTGTATTAAACTCAAACTTAATTTGAGTCTAAAGAAATAAAACACTCTGCGTGTGAAAGCTAAAACTGAACTTTTATTCATTTTATCATATGACTTAAATACTAAATTATTGCTAACATAACATATATTTACAATTATTGGCAAGTATTGGATATTTACTCATGCTATACATACTAATTTAATGTTAACGCGGCAAATTTATAAATTATTATTGACCCGAGGTTAATAACTTCTACAAAATGCAAAGCTTGCATTTATTGCCTGCTGGAAAAATATGTGCCGATTAGGTGACTTGATTGCGTACATATTTTTTATCTGATGAAATTATTTTGTTATGAAATATATATTTTTTGTATAACGAAATGATTTTGCTATTAAATTAAAAAGATGTTCAGTTCTAAACATGCTGGGAGCCGACAGATGCTAAGACTCTGTCAAAACGTTGCTGAATTGAACTGTTTGGGGATGGTTGTTTCACATGGTCATTGGTACCTCCTTGAGCTTTGAGGTAAGAACGCAGAACAGTTCTCTTCATACACGTTGAGTACTTATAACAGAGTATCGCCAGGATTATCAGAATCATCGAACATGTTGCGCCAGTTGAATGTAATATTATAGTCTTCTTGAAGATGTCTGATGATACCTCTGGGATCACACTGTACCTGAGTATCTGTTCGTAGGGTTGTATTAGAGTTCCGCTTTGAAGTATTGAAGGTGGTTTATCAAACTCCAAGTTGATTGATTTCGGAAGAAATTCCTTCATGTGGCTGGTGATGATGTTCCTGGTTTTGTCCAGAGTTGGTTTGAGTGTCACTTCCTTGGTTTTTATGTAGCAGTCGTTGTTGATATGGATGATGCCGGTCAGGTTTAACAATAACTCTCGCCTTGAGCCCTTACAGATTAATGCAGCAATCCTGGCCTTTTTGGTCATGTACAGCCAGGTGTTCTTCATGATTAGAGCCTTCCATATAGTTGCGTTTAAAGCTATAGGACGGAGGTCACACATTGCCTTTGGATGACGATCGTAAATTTCATCTAGCACACAGGAGGGACTTTCTTCAATGTTGTGCACTATTGTTGGAGTGCAAAGATAAACGTTGTCTTGTGTGCTTGACAAACAAGCCTTAAGTTCTTGTTCCTTCAATGTGAAATATGTCTGTTGATCAAAGTTGACCGCGAATGTACTTGTATCAATGTCAGCTAAGGCAATTGCATTGTTATCTATAATGTGAGGAGTAGGTGTCACGTGTATTAAGTCGTATAAAGCCCTCTCGATAATGCTTAAGTAGCCGTACAATATTATGGTGTTGTTGGCAGTCTTTATGTCCAAGCGATCCTGGGGAGTGGCTAATATTATGAAGTTTGATCCAATATCTTGGGATATATTCCGTATTGCCTAATTTATGTCATGCAGGGTAATAAAGTTCAGCAAATGCCCTTGATTATATAAGGCATTGATTCAATGATCGTATTTCTCCTGGATCTCATCATAATAGTCTTCAGCACTTATGTAGGTGGTGATCACTTCTAGGCTGAGCCTGTTATGGTCTGCCTTTAAAATCCATGTGTTCATTTCATTGACTGAAGAGATTACTTCTGATAGCCTGGTGTGAAACCTCTTCAGTTTTTCAAGAACTACAAAGTTTGATTGATTGATTCTTGCATTCAATAAGAGCATTTGTTGATTTGTAGAGTGCAGGAAGGTTCCTTGATTGCGCTGTAAGATTTCGATGTCATTATAGACTTCATCATTCACCCCAAAAATACTGTTTAGTAAATTACCAAGAAGACCTCTTTTCCCTCTGTTGTTTGATTGTGCTCTTTGTAGGATTTCATTGGTTGTTTTCAAAAGAGTTTGCCTTCTAGTGGATAAATGTTGAAAAAGCTCCAGGCAGTGTGTAATAGGAGCTAGTTTTTTGGTTTGCTCGCACATACTCTTTATTTGGGCCCAGGTAGTGTCAATATGTTTTTGATCTCTTATTATTTCTTCTAGTGAAGCCGGAGATTTCCTCGGTTAATTTGAACATTCCCTAGGTCTTCAATATATAGTCCTGTTATCGGTTGAAGTATTTCGTAGTCTTGAGCGAAGACCACCGCCAACCAATAAAATAATAACAAGGCAGAATGTAGGAATTTTGTTGCCCATTTGCACGGTGCTACTCTCCTCCTCCTTTTCTGTGGAGTTAAGGTTGTATTATGTTCCTTAGCTGGACCAATTTGGTGAAAATGATCAGGTCTAGACCATAGCTCTTGTTCTGACTGAGCTACTGTAAGTCGCTTTCTTGAGGACCTTTTTTTCTTTGAATTCAGGGTCGTCATATTTGTGGCAACATGAGAGGAATCCTCATCCCTGAGTTCGTTTATAGGTAATTGACAGATTTTGTTAACTGGGCGTTTTCTGATGTCATTTCTGTATTTCACTGAAACTACTCAAACTGTTCCATCCTCTCCAGCGTGTAGTTCTAGAATTCGACCCAATGACCATTTTTGTGGTGGTAAATTGTCTTCTTTTACTAGGACTAGTTCTCCTATGGATGGACCCTTGTGTTCTGTTTTCCATTTTGTCCGCTGTTGCAAGAGGGTCAAGTATTCTTGTGGCGCCTTTTCCATATATCCTGATATAACCTTGTAACCAATTTCCATCTTTGGTGTAAGTGTTTACATTGAATATCCGGTTCAGGCGGTGCTATGAGAGGGCGTCCTATCAAGAAGTGGCCTGGGGTCAATGGCTCTAGGTCTCTGGGGTCGCTAGATTGTTGTCCTATTGGCCTTGAGTTCAAGCAAGCTTCGACCTGGTATAAGACTGTGGTGAACTCTTCATAAGTTAGGAGCGTTTCTCCCAAAATACGCTTTAGGTGTCCTTTAACCGATTTTACACCAGCTTCCCAAAGACCTCCAAAATGTGGGCTGGCGGTGGGAATAAACTTCCATTCAGTTCCGTCATTGGCCAAAGTTTCTGCTACTTGTTTGGTGGAATTGCGTATGATAAGCTCCAAGTCCTTTTCCATTTTGTTCCGATCTCCGACAAAGTTGGTGCCGTTATCACTAAATATCTGTTTACAGTTTCCCCGGCGGGCAACGAATCTCCTGTAAGCTGCCAGGAAGCCATCTTTGGTAAGGTCACTTACCAGTTCCAAGTGTACTGCCTTTGTTGCCATACAAATGAAAAGAGCTATGTAACCCTTTATGGTTTTGGTGCCTCTTCCTTGAGACATTTTAGTGATAAATGGGCCAGCATAATCAACCCCACAGTGTGAAAATGGTGGAGATGGGGTTATTAGCGCTGCTGGTAGGTTACCCATTATAGATTGTATGCTTTGTTGACGATGCCTTGTGCAAGTTACACACTTGTGAATTCTTCCTTGTACAACCCGTTTACCATCAACTATCCAAAATTTCATCCGTATGTAGTTCAGGGTAAGCTGCGTGCCTCCATGTAAGGTTTGTTGGTGAGCATAATCAATGATAAGGTTGGTGACGTGGTGTTTTTGATGTAGTAATATTTGATGCTTCGTATCAATTGAAAGATCAGAGTTTCCCAGTCATCCTCCAACCCGCAAAATAGCTTCATTGTGCAGTAATGGGTGTAGTGAAAGCAGCTTGCTAGTTTTCTTCAGCTGTCGACGCTTTCTTATGGTGGTTATTTCTTCATAAAATTGTTCGAGTTGTGTAATTTTTGTTATGCACTTCTTGGATTCCTCTAACTCTTGGGCTGTTAGTTAGTCAAATTTCCTTTGTGTAGTTAATGATCTACAGTTGTTGATGAATCTCAGATAATAGGCTATTATTCTTACTTGTCGGGTGTATGTTGAGCAGGTGAGAACATCTTGGGAAGAAATCGTTGCCTGCAAAACCGTTACTTCCTTTTTTGCTTCTTCATATGTCAACGGTTTCAGTTTGTTTGAAGGCCATGCTTGAGGTTGTTGTCTTAGCCATAGTGGACCCTTCCACCAGAGGTTATGCGTAGCCAATTTGTTTGGGGTGGTACCTCTTGATGCAACGTCCGCAGGATTTTCTTGGGAAGATATGTATCTCCATATACTTGTGTTAAACATGATGCGTATTTGGCTTACTCTGTTTGCCACAAAGGTGTGCCAATTATTTGGATTTTTTGCTATCCATGCTAGAGCGATTTCAGAGTCGCACCAGGCGAATATCTGAGGTGTGCTTACTTCCAAGTTGTCAACAGTTGACTTGAGTAATTGTGCCAACAACAAAGCACCACATAGTTCCAACCTTGGTAGCGTGATTTGTTGCTTCAGGGGTGCTACCTTAGTTTTAGCCGGTAGAAGAGTTGTGTGTATTTTACCAAATGCGCTACTGTTCATGTGTAAATGACGGCTGCGTATGCCTTTTCAGAGGCATCGCAAAAACCATGAAGCTGCATTACTTGGCCTGTTCTGTGGTTAATCCAACGTGGAACTTTGATCGATTGCAGTTCCTGCATCTCCCCTTCTAGCCTTTTCCATGGCTTTGTTATTTCTGGCGGTGGGGCTTGATCCCAGTCTGTGCTTGTTTGCCATATAGCTTGCATGATGAGCTTGGCTGTTACTATTACTGGGGCTAGCCACCCTAATGGATCGTAGATTGTGGCGATTCTTGACAGTAATATTCGCTTGGTTAGTTTTGAATCTTCCTTATCGAATTTTATTTTGAACTGAAATTCGTCTTGATTCGGATTCCAGTGTATTCCAAGGGTTTTTATAGTATCATCCTTTCCAATTTCTAGGATTCCCCTTTCAACCATGTCTTCTTGTATGTCTTGTAACAGCTCGTGATTATTTGAGGTCCATTTTCTTAGATTGAATCCACCTTTGCTTAAGAGGGAGATTATCTCATTTTGGAGCAGGCGTGCGTCACTTCGGGTATCTGCACCAGAAAGCATGTCATCCATGTAGAAGTCATTATTTACCACATTCTTTGCTACCGAATAATCATCGCCTTCATCTTCTGCAAGCTGTTTCAAACCTTTTACCGCTAGGTAAGCTGCAGGAGCTGACTGTGTTCAACACGAATTCTTGCACTGGTTCTGTCGCAGAATATCTCCAGAGTATTAGCTGGAAGTTTCGATCTTCTTTAGCTATCTTGATTTGTCTAAACATCTTTTCTATATCTGCTGTAAAAACGTAGCGATGTTTTCTCCATCTTATTAGTATTTGATGTGAGTCTTGTTGTAGTTTTTGACCTTTGTGTAATAAATCGTTCAGACTTATTCCTGTGTTAGTCTTACAGGACCCATCGAACACTACTCGTAATTTTGCCATACTGCTGTCTTTTTTAAATACTGCGTGATGGGGCAGGTAGAATACTCTGGATATATGTCCTGTGAAGGCATCAGCTGGGCTCATATGACCAAGTTTCAGGTATTGCATTAGAAAGTTATTATATTCGTCGAAGTCATTCGGTGATTTCTTTAATTTCTTCTCTAGTTGTAATAAACGAGCGAACGCTTTGTTTTTTGAATCGCCCAATTTGTTAACATTATCCTTAAATGGTAAGCGGACCATGTATCTGCCATCTCTGTCTCTGCTATGTGTTTCTTGGAAATGTTGTGCGTATTGATCGGTCACCTGACTAGAGGAGATGTCTTCTTCTATTCCCAAAGTTTTTCGAGCTTTTGGACAGAAAACTTGATACCTTGTTGGTTTTGATGAAGGTATCTGGAGCACGACCAAAGAGAATCCAACCTAACTTTGTGTTTTGTGCCGTAGGTTACCCTGATATCAGTCCGTCCAGTATTACGTTTGCGTAAACGTCTGCGCCTAGCAGTAAATCTATTGGTCCAGGAATATGATAAGTCTCATCTGCCAGTGTAATATTTCCAAACTTTGTTGGATCAATTCGTGTTGTTGGTGCGTCTGGTAGTAACGAATTTAACTTTTGTAATACAAGTGCTTCTGCAGTGAGGCTTGGGCGTTCTGCTTGTTTTAGCTCAATTTGGATAGTTACCTTGGTGGAGGATTTGGCGGCCTTAGTATCGCCAATTCCCATTATGGTTGTTTTAATACGTTCCTTGGTTAGTTTTAAGATTTGCACCGCTTCTTCAGTAATGAGTGATACTTGTGAGCCGGGGTCTATCAATGCTCTAAAGGGTATTGATTCATTGAAGATATTTTTTAAATACACCTTGGCAGTGGGTAGTAAAACCTTTGGAAATTTGGTTTTATTGTGTAGAATTGTTACATCTTCTTCAATTGGCTGGTTTGAATTTGAGTTATCCTTCTTACTATATGTGGTTACAGGTCTACTCATACTTTTCTTGGATTGTTCATCACCTTCATGATCCCTATGAAGCAAGCTGTGGTGCTTTTTGTTGCAGTAATAACACGGTTTGTTAGTTCTGCATTTTTCAGTTGCCTTGTGGGCCATGCAATTGTTGCACAGATTTTTCTTATTAATGAATGAGTTTCGTTCCCTTATGCTCATTGCTTTAAAATCCATACACTGATATATTGCATGTTCTTTGTTGCAGAAGATACATGAACGCTTCAATGTTGTGTGAAATGTTCTGTTCTTAAAGTTGCTTTGATTTCCATCAGGTCTGGTCTGCCTTGAACTTTTTATGCAGTCTAAAATCTGGTAACGTCTTTCCAAGAAATTGAATAACTCAATCGTTGATGGTATTTCTTTGGGGTTTGTTAGACTTTCTTCAAAAAATCTAAGACTTTCTGCGTCGAGCTTTCTCGTAGCAATACAAACAATCATAGCATCCCATTCATCTGTATTGCAGTTTAAATTTTTTATTGCAGGAAGGCATTCCCTTAATGAGTCATAAAGCATTATTATATCCTCTTGAGATCTGTGCTCGGCTTTCTTTGCGTCTATGATAGTATTAATGTACGTAGTAACTATCTTTCTATTATTGTTAAATCTAGCCTTTATCAGTTGAATGGCAATGTTGTAGCTCTCATTGCTCAGTTGGAGATGACTGATAACCTTCCTTGCTTCACCTTCAAGATGGAAAAGAAGGTACTGCATCTTTTCAACGTTGCTCAGATAGGGGTTGTGATCTATCACTTGGGTGAAGATGTCGCTGAACGTCTTCCATTCCTTATAGTTTCCGCTAAACTTAGGTATTTTTATTGGCGGAAGTTTCGGAAAGTTATTTGTGTTGCTCTGAGGTAAGTAAGCCATTGGTGGAACTGGCTGCTGTATAGCGCCACTGGGATTGGCTGGACTGGCAGCGGATATTGTTGTTTGTGTGTCCAACTCGGGAATGGTGAAAGAAAGTGTTGGCACGTCTGTCATTGGGTTGATAGTCTGCTTTGTAGTGGTTGGTGCTGGAGTTTTTGGCTCTGTAGCTTTATTTACCGCTTCGTATTTTTCAATGAGCTTGATAGCATCAATGCATATCGCCTTTGTTTTATTAAAAACATCTTCCTTGAAATACGCGTGATCTTCACTAATGCAGGTCACTATATCTCTGTGCAGCTCATTAAAGCTTTCCCAATATTCTTCTAGTTGGAGTCATTTGTCTACCAACTTTTCTGGGATTCTCCGTTCCAGTGGGTCTTTGATGAGGTTGGTCTTGAATCTTTCAATATCTCCAGCTATTTGCTTCTGGGCCTTCAATAGATGCCTCTGGCCTTTAATGAATCCTCATGCGATAGATCTGTTGGCATTTTGATTTTGATCTAAAAAGAATTCAAACTTAATTTGAATCTTTTTGCGGCTATCTGAATCTTTTAAGATGGGTTGATGATGCAAAGTCAGAAATATTTGAAAGATTCTTGAATTATTATCACCAGCTGTTGCTAATTCGTAGTGACAATTCAATGGCTCTTGAATTGTTTCTTGCGAAGCTAGTACTGGTTTATTGCTTTTGTAATTATAATTCAAAGACTTTTGAATTAATCACGTAGTTATATCGCTGTTGCTTTCTTCCAAAAATAATTCAATGATTCTTGAATTAAATACGAAGTTGTATCGCTGTTGCTTTCTTCCAAAAATAATTCAATGATTCTTGAATTAAACACGAAGTTGTATCGCTGTTGCTTTCTTCCAAAAATAATTCAATGATTTTTGAATTAAACACGAAGTTGTATCGCTGTTGCTTTCTTCCAAAAATAATTCAATGATTCTTGAATTAAAATTTACAATTATTGGCAATTATTGGATATTTACTCATGCTGTTAACGCGGCAAATTTATAAATTATTATTGACCCGAGGTTAATAACTTCTACAAAATGCAAAGCTTGCATTTATTGCCTGCTGGAAAAATATGTGCTGATTAGGTGACTTGGTTGCGTACATGTTTTTTATCTGATGAAATTATTTTGTTATGAAAAATAAATTTTTATATAACGAAATAATTTTGCTATTAAATTAAAAAGATGTTCAGTTCTGAACAATAGGTCTTAACTTCAACTCGTTTATACGAATATATAGCGATGGAGAACAGCTTCATGAGCCAGCAAGATGTTAGGATTGAAAGTTACATGATTCATGTACATAGTTGCTTCTATTATCTTAACTCGTGGGGAATTGTCATCATCTTTTGACCAAAGGTGAAATTCGGGTTTTTCGAGTGCTAAAACTACCCGTAAATCAACACCGTTCATTAATAATTTATCTTGATTAAACATATCGCCGTGAATCTTTCCCATCAGCTCAACAACATTACTTTTATCAAACAGCTTTTGTCTTGCCAAATGACCTTCATTTAGCTCAGGGTTTTCAACTACCTCCATATTATTTTCATCGAGATACCAGCCCACCGATTCCAAATGTGTTCAAGCGGCATCTATTCCGTAATTTAATAAATTCTCAATATAGGCTCTATAGTTGTAATTGTTATCAGTTTGAGCAACTGGTTTTCCATTTAAGTAAATTGTACATTGACGGAAAAGTGAATGGAGTATGTTATTTACAAGGCCAGGGCCTTCATCACGAACAGTGTATTTAGTTTTATCCGGTTTAGTTATTTCGATATCTTCGCCTGTGTAAAGTTCTTCTTTTCCATCCTTGATTTTAACCAGTTGTAATTTCAAACGAAGGTATATGCTTGATAAGTCTCGATATGTGTCACCATGTCCTAGCGATACAAATTCCAATACCGACGAGTTATCCAAAGAAGCTATAGGTTTACAAGATACTTCTTCAGTTTTTAAGATGCTACTTTGTACAGGTGGTGTAGGGAAAAGATCTAATTCAGATTTCATGCATTCGTTGTATGAAGGCATGTTGTCTATTTATCAATACTATCTAACACACGTTTACGTATCTTACGTTTGCCTTTAATAGATGCTCTTTTAGCTGTCTTTTTGTTTTTGAACCTCTTTGAACGGACTTTTGTGATTTTGAACGCTTTTTACGTTTAGAAGTTGGAGCGAAATGTAAAGCTGCAAACGGGTTGCGTCTTTTCATAAGCATGCGACTGCTACTTCCTGAACCGTCCATGCTTCCAAACAGCTTATTTATACCTTTCTGTGATAGTTCTTCGGCAGCCGCTTTTCCCTGTTCTTTTAAAATATCTGTTAAAGGTTTACTACCCGCTTTTTCTAAAATAGCTTTTCCTGTTTTAATTGCTTGTTCCTTCAAAGCTTTTCTGCCAGATGTAACCAAAGGTTGTAAATTTCGTAAAAATCCGCTGTAAAAACTACCAATTCCTCTTCCACGCTGGTAAATAAGAGGAGATCGATATAATTCTCCAATATCCGCTAAACCGCCGCCACTTTGAATTGCGTAATATTTAGTATAATATGAATTCATTTTCGAAGTTATACAAAATGCTATTACCTCCACACTATATTAAATTGTTTGTTGTATGAGTATATATATTTTATTTTCTTTTAAAATGGAGCATTATAAATGTCGGAATATAGCCTGGCTTTAAATCAATTAACTCCCCTTGCTGATTAGTTATTTTTATAGAAATACTTTCGATAAAGGTTTTTTCAATAGGACAGTAATCTACGTTTTGCAATCTTATTGTACTTACACATTCTTTTAAAGGTATTATACGTAATTATCGTACTAACTGATCACCTATAACTCTGATATGAATAATATCAGTGTAGACATAAATTATATATTTTTCATAACAGTCCTTTGTTGTTTGCTGAGACTCTAACGGTAACCTTAGTGCCCAGTCCGTAACTGATCTTTCCAGTCTATTAAGTGTGTCTATTATTGACATATGCTCCTGACGTAATCCTGCCGTATTAAAAGATCCTTTTATTTCTGACAATATGGCTTCAGGATCACGCTTATTTTCAGGTGTTTGGAGAAATATATCCGTAAAGAAGTTGTCTATATTAGTATCAATAGGCACTGGTGTAGTTAAGTATTCACCGGAACTTTGTTTTTCGTATGGAACATCCAAAATATTGCTACCTTTAATAATTTTTCGCTGTTCGGACGGTTTAGCATTAATCGAATCTTTATTCAATCTATTCAATATGTTAAAAATCGTATCCTTAATTTGAATAATTATCTTTTGTTTTTCTTGCTCACTAAGAGTTTGATCATCAAAGTGTACATTTGATATAAAAAGCGTAATAAGATCTCTGACATTAAGATGAGATGGTAGTGGTTTTTTTATTTTGATTGTGACTCTCAAATCTTCCAACCGCAGTTCAAATAAATCATGTACTCTTTTGCTGCCAGTATTTTTTTCTGTCTCACGGGCTCTTTTGATGCTAAGCGCTGGATGTGTGTAATTGTCTATCGAATCTTGTATGATAGCATACTTTCTCTTCTGGCTAGGAATTTGTCCAAACACGTCATCAACAAAGTCTTCAACTGACTCATAGTTTTTATATTTTAAAACAAAATTTTCTGAAGCCCTCTTACCCTGATATATGTGTAATGTAAACTCGTCTGGATCCTGTTTGTAGCTTACTTCAGGTATAACACTATCAGTCAGCTTCTAACCGATCCCACCTCTTTTTCTTAACATCATCCAAGTACATGGTATACCATGATGGTAAATAGCGTTATAAAATATTAGTTGGAATGCAGAAAAATTTACTTGTCCTGCTCTGTAACTAGCTTGCTCAAGATTCTCTTTAGTCCACTCGAGTTTAACGGTTTCATTTATTTTGATGCTAAGTGATTTGATTCTTTTCTATGCTGCTCTGCTATTTCTTTCAACGGATCAGATGCTTCACGCCTTACCCTTTTAGAATTACTCCGCTTTACTTCTTCAGCTGTATTTCGCTTGACTCCTCTTTTTATGGCATGATATGGCAACGAAATTTCAGTTATTCCAACACACCAGTATCAGTAAACTTGCATGCTCTAGGTAGTGCATTTGTAAAAGCTGAAAGCGTATTTTCGGGATAAAATTTCATGGAATTGTTACCTAAAAGGCATACGTAAAAGTCATTATCTTTTATATCTACAGGCATTTTTATATTCGTTCACAACCAACGTTCGTTCACAGTTCAGTTCAGTTCAGTACACTTGAAAATTGCTGCTTACACGTTTTCCCAAGCAATTGCTGGTAAGCTGGCACTTCTATTTTTTGCTGCGTTTTTTAGACCACTTTGTCGGACAACTTTCTTAACTGGCAACGAAAGCAACTCGGATATAGCAGAGAAGGCCTTAATTATAGATTGATTTTTGGACGGTTTTCCACCATTGTCAATAGTAGGTACTTTCCGTGTCGAACTCTTCTAATATATCCGCAGCTTCATCTATACTCATTTCTGCAGGTATAGTGTACTGGTTTATACCATCCTCAGCCGAAATTACCTTATAATCTTTATCGCGAGACTTGGTTTCAGAAAACGTCTTAGGTATTTTTTTGAAGGTGGTTTCAGACTTTTTCTATACCACTAGCTGACAAGCGACGTTTGGAAGCAGGTGAAACGGTTTCTTGGTGGTGATAGTAGTGTAGCTAGGAGAGTTCCGGCTCACTTTTTTCTGGAGTTCTGGGTCACTGGGGGATTCCGTCTAGCGGTCTACGTCACAGGGCCTGCCTGGGGTATTCCTTTCATGTCGTCTGGCCGACCAGGAGATGACGCATGGGCCCCGTAAGCTGTTCAAGCTCTTGTCTTAGATGATTTTTTTTTTTAATAAAATAATGTTGGATTTTTGCTGGAATCGAACCCAGAACGCTTGGTTTTGTAAAATCCTCTACCTCTACCATGAGACCATGGAGGTGTTGTGCGAATATTCTTTAAAGTTGCTATATATGGGTAGACTTCTGGTTTTTAATAAAATAATGTTGGACTTTTGCTGGAATCGAACCGAGAACGTTTAGTTTTGTAAAATCCGATGCGCTCTGCCATGAGACCACGGAGGTGTTGTGCGAATATTCTTCAAAGTTGCCATATATGGGCAGACTTCTGGACCAGAGTTCTTTAATTAGAACTCTCACCCGCAGATGGCGCCACCGTCGCTAGGTAGACTAAATGTGGGGTTGTGTCTTGACTGTACCATTGGGTCTTGACTGGTTTATGTCTTGAATGCACCATTGAGTCCTGACTAGCTTATGTCTTGGATACACCATTGAGCCTTGACTGGCTTATGTCTTGGATGTGTCGTTTGGTCTTGACTGCACCCTAACGGCATGCTCCGGTACTACGGCTTGCTTGGATGTGTGGTACGATTCTCTTGGATATGTGAAGTTTTTTGCTTCACTTTTGCCCACACGTGGCAGCATGCTACGGATTTCTGTGCCCACACGTAGCAGCATGCTACGGTTTTTTGTTTTTGGATGTGTGGTGCGCCTAAATGTAAGATTTTCTTGTTTTCAAGTGTTGCGCCTAAATGTAGGCTTTGGTTTTAAATTAATATTATAATTAAAGTTAATAGTAGGAAATATTTGTTCATGCCAATGGATTCCAGATGGGTGGTATGTGGGGCGGATAATAAATATACGGAGGGGGGTAATGAAATTTTCATCAGAAATCCTCTACGGGCTCTGGTTTTCGAGATATTAGCGTATTAATAATTCAAGTTATTTTTGCTCATGGAAATGGATTTTTGGTGGTGTGGGGTGGGAGGGGGAACGAAATTTTTATCAGAAATCCTCTACGGACTTTGGTTTTCCAGATATTAGCAATATTTGTTCAAACAATTAGCTAATTTCCAATTATATAATTACTAATTTGCAATTAGCTAATTGGCAATTAGCAGCTTGGTTGGTAATTAGCTAATTGGCAATTAGCACTTTGATTGGTAATTAGCTAAGGGGTTTGTCATGCTTGATGTTTTCTTAGCTGAGCAGATAACGAATTTCGCAACATGGCATCATCACCTCGGTTTTTTTTTTGTTTCACCTTGGTTTTGCTGAACGGAAGTTACAGATATCGATCATCACAAGATTCGTAAACAAATTTTCACATCCTGTTGTAAACAAATTTAAGCAACATCAGCACATTTATTCTTATCATGTAATTTGATACCACACTTCCTGTAAGCCGCCCAATTCCAAGAATTTTACTGATCGACACGTTTCATTGGAATTCGCAAACAAATTTTCACATTCTGCTGTTAAAAAATTTAAGCAATATCAGCACATTTATTCTTTTCATGTAATTTGATACCACACTTCCTGTAGGCAGCCAAAAGTTTTATTGTTCAAGAATTTTACCGATCGAAACGTTTCATTGGAATGTAAACAAATTTTCACATTTTCTTGTATGTAAATAATCTCATTTGCAAATTCGGCCAGCAGAATAAAGTAATCAAATTAATTTGAATGATTTTTTTTTGTTTATCGTGTAATTCGATATCATCTCAGCCTGTAAGCAAATTCGTTGGAATTCATCCTGTGCAATGATTATTTTAGCAGCAGGATGATTCATGTTTACAAACCGTTCCTATAAAAGCCCAAGCAAACTCTTGGGGAGCATCAGTCAGTTTTAGTGAGTCTCCGTGATATTACATCAAAAATAAGAATGACAACCGCGCTAGTAAATAAAAGTTTTTCAGTAATTAAAAACTTACGGAAGGATGTGTTGAAGTGTTTAACAAATTCAGAGAATAAAGACTATATTGTTAAAAAGTGCAACAGAAACATACATAAATTTCAAGTTGCATTTCGGAAGTGCAATAAGAGTGCTATGAAACGACATTTCGAAAGCTGTCTCGAGCAAATTAAAGCATTGAGAGCACTATTGAGAACTCCCCGTCGAGGTGGAGGAGTCACACAGCGCGTAAGAAGAAGTGATTTTGTAAAATGGGAGGAAATAAAGATAGCGTTCGCAAACAGATTTCGACAAGGTGTTATTGTAAATTTAAAACATATCGATCCGAAGTTATTTATGCAAGACGCCGCCAAATTATTTACGCGTCGTTGTTAAAAATACCTTAATATATTATTTTAATATTAAAGTTTCTACGACGTTGCGCGGTGAATTTATTAAACAAAGTGCTGACAATGAAAACATAAAAGACATTAAATATTTCCAAGCAAGAACTGCTCCGATTAGTGCAGATGATAATTTAGAGGAGTGGTTTAAATCAAACATTTTGGATCAAATAAACACTCAGCTGGAAGAATTCAAGGAAAAAGACAGTGGCTGCGCACTGCACTCTATAATACATCTAGCAGTACATATTAACAAGTTTGAACAGCTCCGAAGATCTCCATATATACCTCTACCAAAAGAGATTTCTGTAAAGAAAGCTAACATTAATGTGAAAAACAATAATGAAGCATGCTTCGCGTGGGCCGTAACATCAGCGCTATATCCTGCAAATGCCAACTCCGATAGGACCTCATCATACCCTCATTACTCTACAGTACTAAATTTAACTGGAATAACATTTCCCATGACACTTAAGCAAATTAAACAATTTGAAGAGCAGAACGATTTATCAATAAATATATTCATCCTAGAGAAAGAGCGTTTCCTCACCACAGTTCCAGTTAGACTTACGAAACACAGGATGGAGCGACATGTAAATCTCTTAATGCTACAAGATGACTATGACCAGGATGAAAATCATATGGATGATGATGATGCTGGCAGATATCATTTCTGTTGGATTTAAGATCTTTCCCGACTCATATCGAAGCAAACTTCGAAACATAATGTTTAGACGTCACGTGACCTGTAATTAGAATAGACTTTGCTGGTGGCGCAGGGTCTTGTATTTTAAATGAGGAGGTATTGCGCTTACCACGGGTGGGGGCGCAAATAAGAACTAGAACGTTGCTACTTTAAATCTTTAATCAAGACTGTCCCTTTCTTACATTTACATTGTTTTTATAATAACTAAATTTTACGAACTAAACAACTTTGTAGGAAAAGAACTTAATAAAATACACTTAATGAAATTGTCTAGTAAGCAATATTGTCTCGAGTTCAATAAATTATTGTGGCAAATTGCTTATTTTGCGCAATTTGCCTAGTAAGCAAGAGTTCAATAATTATTGTGAACAATTATTGCTTATTTGCGTTATGCTGGGTTTTTTGACCTTTTTAGATATCTACACGCAGATTTATTTAATATGGTTTTATGTCAAATTTTATGTTCGCGTTTTTTTTTATGTTCACGTTTGAACATTCTGCCGGGGGACTCGGTGATGAGTAAAGATTGAACTCTGAGATGGCGTCTGTATGGTCTGCTGTTGGTGAGTCATTGGCTGAGCTTTTAGTTGTTTTCATAGCCTGCCACCTTTTCCATGTGAACCTTCCTGCGAAGACTTGTCCTATAATTGTACCTATCGCAAGCACGCTTAGGCTTGTTCCAACTGCGTGTGTACGTATGTTTCTCCAGTGACTGGTGACTTGGATCTCTTGTCCTTCTTTACGTAATCTGGTGTATATCTGTTCGGATGTTTTTATTACCGGCTCCCCATCTACTTCTGTGTCCGGGACGATCCGTTTTGTCATGCTGGTTTTGAAGTTTATTTCTACCGGTTTTATGAAGGATGCTCTCACGGGTACGCTTATGAACACTTCTGATTTGAGTATATTTCGTTTGGTTTGGACGATACAATTTTGTGCTACTTTTAGTATTCCAGTGCCGTTGAGACTTATATCTTCTCTGATGCCTTTGCACTGTAGTGCCGCTGTTACTGGTTTGTTCGAGATGAATAACCATGTATTAGTCATGTATAATTGTTTCCATATGATTTCGTCTAACTCGAATTCCCTTATTGTACACCGAGGACCTTCCTGTCGTTGGTATAGTTCGTCAATGACGCAGTTGGGGTTGTTTTCTATACTCCGTACAACCGAGGGTGTGCACACGAAGTTGTGCTTTTTTATTTGCACACAGTGATCGAGCTCGTCTTCCCTTAGCATGAAGTAAGTTTGCATATTGTAATTAATTGCTAAGGTTGATGCAGGTAGTTCCATCACAGCGTAATGTCTTTCCTTTAGCCTTTGTGGTATTGCGGTGCATTTTATCAGGGTGTTCGATGATGTGAAGGTAACCATATATCTTAATTTCATCATTATACAGTTTCATCTCTACCGGCGTCTTAAAATAGTTCAGGATGTCTAGGTTTGATGGTAGTTTAGCTTTGGCGTTACCGATGATTTTGAGAAGATCTGCAGGTTGCAGAAAGTTTAACAAATTTCTGCGTTGGGTGTATGCATTCATTAGCTTGTTATATCTTTCTCCAAGCTCCTCGATGTAGTTTGTTGCCGCGTGATATACTGCAAGGAACTGTATGTTTAATTTGTTAGCATCAGGTCCAGCGAACCATTGTTGTTGCATAACCTTAATTGCCTCTAACCCTTTATTGAGTTTGTCGGTAATTTTTTGATTGTTGTCATCTCAGTTTCGTTGACCGTCGCTAGGGTTGTAAGCATGATATTGGTTTGGTGGTTAACGGCTTGCTGACGAAGTTGCTGGTTGTGTTCTAAGTCATTGATGTCTGCGTAAACTTCGTCATTCACTCCGAACACCGTCTGCAAGATCTTACCAAGAACTCCTCTTTTCCTTCTTTCTCTAATTGTTTCAGCCTGCAAAGTCTTGATATGTTTATACAACTCGATGTGGATGTCTGTCAGATGATGAATTAATCCATCACAGTGTGTGTCCTTTGATATCTTAAGTGTTTCATCACACAGTATGTTTACTTGCTTGATCGTTTGATTTAACTTGGTTATATCGGTTTTTATTTCGTCAGCAGTGAACTTGAGTTCAACTCTGAATGTTCCTCTTTTGAGTTGGATTTCGCCAATGTCTTCAACGTACAGTCCTGGTTGTGGGCGTGTAATGGTCAGCGATCATTTGCCTAATTTAACCAGTAGTGATAGTAGCAGCAAAGTTATGAATTTTGTGTTTAGACCCTTTTTTCGGTTTCTATACTCGTTTAGTGTAATACGTTTCTTTGCAGCTTGCGCAGAGTCTGTATATCCCATCCGAGCTCTATATTTTTCTGTTAGTTGCTTTTGCTTTCCTATCGGTATAAGACAGTCATATTTTGTAGTGACAGGGTGAATGCGACAACGTTTCGGTTTCAATTGTTTCGCTTCCTGTTTTGCTTGCTCGATCCGTCTTCTATACGCTGTGGTTCTATCTTCAACTTCATGACCTGACTCCTTACGCGCTCGTTTTGATGGTGATGGAGCAACTATTGCACTAGTTTCTTGTTTCAGTCTCTTACTATATTGTGGGGATGGTAATGGAGAATCCTTATGGTGTATTTGAGATTCTTGCATCTCTGAGTCTGGTTTTGTTATAGCGGCACAGACTATTACGTTTCCAGTTAGCTTTTCTTCATTACTTCCTATATATATTACTATTTGCTGTTTCTTGAGGTTCCGGGAGGTTGATAGGCAGAGGACATATTTTTGATATAGGTCGTTTGAGCTCATTATTTCCCCTATATTGCACAGTTACGACTCGCACTAGTCCATCTTTACCTGGGTGAACCTCTTTAATCTTTGCTAGTGGCCAATTTGTTGGTGACAAGTTTTCATCTCTCAGTAAGACTATTTGCCCGATTTGCATATTGTTAGCCCGGTTTCTCCATTTTGGTCGTTGTTGTAAGTAATTTAGGTAGTCTGTGGACCACGCCTTCCAAAAATCTCTATTCATTCTTTGAATGTGTTCCCATCGAGAATGGTAATAATGAGATTCAGTCAGAGCCTGCGACTCAGGAGGGCCTATTAGAGCTTCACCTATTAAAAAGTGTGCCGGGGTTAGAATGTTAAGATCCGATGGATCTTCTGTCAGGGGACATAGTGGCCTCGAGTTTAGACATGCCTCAGTTTGACAGAGGAGCGTTGTCATTTCTTCAAACGTAAGGATTGATTCACCTATGACTCTTTTTAAATAGTACTTAACGGATTTTACTCCAGCTTCCCATATTCCTCCAAAGTGAGGAGCTGCCGGGGGAATAAAATGCCATTCTGTGCCTTTGCCTGCTAAAGTATTTAGTAGACTGTTGTTTTGTTTTATGGCTTTCTTCAGATCTTGATCAAGAATCTTCTGTGCACCGACAAACGATGTTGCGTTGTCGCTGTATATATGTGTGCACCTCCCTCTTCTGGCGAAGAAACGTCTGAGTGCTGCCAGGAAATCTTCTGTTGTAAGGCTACTTACTAACTCCAGGTGTATTGCTTTGGTGGCGAGACATATGAAGACTGCTATGTAACCTTTGTGCGTTGTATTTCCTCGTATTCTAGATGCTTTAGTCTTTATAGGTCCGGCGTAATCAACTCCAGTATGACTAAATGGTTTCGATGGTGTAACTCTTGGTGAAGGGAGGTTTCCCATTTGCTGCGTTGGTGGAATTTGTGATTTGTAACGAATGCATCGAATGCACTTGTTTATTATACTCTTAACCGCACTTCTCGATTTTATGATCCGGAACTTTCGTCGCATAAACGCCAATGTTACTTGGGTGGATCCATGGAGGGTACTTTCGTGAGCTTCACGTACAATTAGTTCTGTTATGTGGTGACTATGTGGTAATATGATTGGATTCTTCTCATCGTACGATATATCTGCGTTCCCAATGCGTCCTCCTAGTCTTAGAAGACCTTCAGGGTCTATAAAAGGATTGAGCGCTGCGATACAGCTTTGGTTGTCTACTGTTCGACCCTTCTGGATTCTCTTAATTTCCAACGAAAATTCTTTTCGTTGAATCATACGTATGATGCTGTTCAAGGCCTGTGTTGTTTCAGTTATTGTCACTTGCGTTTTGGATATACGTTCCTTGCAACAGGCATTGATAAATCTCAGGCAATATGCCCAGACTCGTAGTAACTTGGGAAGTTTGGAGTACCGTGTTATTATCTCTTCACAAAGATTATTGTTCGAAACGGTGGCTCCACATATGGTTTCATTACGTTTTATTTCTTCTGTCGTGAGTACCTCCCCTTGTAAAATAGGCCAATTCTCCTTCTTCTCTTTAAGCCAGTGTGGTCCTGTCCACCACAATTTTGAGTCGCGCAATTTTGAGGGATTAATGCCACATCAGCTGGATTGTCTTCTGATCTTACATGACGCCACATGTAGGGTGTAGTTAAGTCTTGTATTTCGGATACTTTATTTGAAACAAAACTCTTCCATTTTTCTGGACCAGCCCTTATCCAAGCTATTACAATAGTGGAGTCTGTCCATGCGTATGTTGTTACATCAGGGAACTCCAGCGCAATTTTTACCTGATGCAGTAGTTTCGCTAATAATGCTGCACCACATAATTCGAGCCATGGTAAAGTTTTTGATTGGTGCTACTTTGGTCTTTGCTGTTAAAAGAGTTGTATGGGTTTTTCCTTCCTTGGTCGTTGTTTTGCTATACACTGCCGCAGCATATGCTTTCTCGGAAGCATCACAAAATCCATGTAATTCGATATCAAGGTTACTTTTTGTGTAATTCATCCATCTTGGTATTATTATTTCCTCGATCTGTGGAAGTTCTGTTTTGAAATTATGCCATTTTTTTGCTAGGTCATCTCGTATTTGTTCATCCCTAGGGCTTGCTTTAATCCATAGCTCTTGCATCAATCTTTTCGCAGTTATCATTATAGGCGAAAGCCACCCAAGCGGATCAAACAGCTTGGCAATATCAGATAAGATGTTTCTTTTTGTTGGCAGTTCTTTGGTGACATTAGTTTTGAAGTGAAAAGTATCCGTCGCTGGACTCCAATAGATACCTAATGTCTTAATAGATTCTGTACCATTAATTTCGATTTGACCCTTTTCTCTTAGTTTAGTTGGAATCATACTCAGAAGCTTTCTACTGTTACTTGCCCATTTTCTGAGGTTGAATCCGCCACTTCGTAGTAGATTCAATAGTTCCATTTGTAACATTTTGCCTTCTTCCATCGAGTCAGCTCCAGACATTAAGTCATCTACATAAAAGTCTTTCAATGCTATGTCTGCGCCTTTAGGAAATGCGTTTTTCTCATCAATAGCTAGTTGCTTCAACGTTCTAATGGCCAAGTATGGAGCTGCTGCTGTACCATATGTTACTGTTGTAAGAGCATATTGCTTTATTTGCTCATTATTTGAGAATCTCCATAGTACTCTTTGTAGGTTTTGGTGTTCATCTGCGACCTTTATCATCCTGTACATCTTTTCTATGTCAGATTTAAATACATATTTATACTTCAGCCATCTTAATAGAATATCTGACAAATTTTCCTGCAAATGTGGTCCTGTGCGCATCATGTCGTTCAAACTGAGCCAGTACTAGATTTCGCAGATGCATCAAAGACCACTCGAAGTTTCGTCGTGGTACTATGATTTTTAATGACCGCTTGATGGGGTAGGTAGTAATGTGGTTTTGGGACTTGGAGTTCTGGCTCTATTCTTCTCATATGACCCTGTTCTAGATATTCCTCCATAAATTTGCAGTACTCTTTCTTAAGTTCGGGATTTACAAGAAATCGTTTCTCCAGTTGTAAGAGTCTTCCGGCAGCTATTTTGCGAGATTCTCCTATTTTGTTTAAACCTTCTTTTAATGGAAGGTGTACTGTATAAATCCCATTCTTGTCTCGGCTATATGTGTGTTGGTAGTTGTCTTCACATATTTGATCATCTTCAGAGAGTATAGTTTTTGTTGTGACTTCTTCTACTTCCCAGAATTTCTCAAGTTGTTTATTTAACTCGGTTGTTGAAACCATGCTTATTATCTTTGAACGACTAGCTATATTTATTGATGGTCTTCCCGTGAGTATCCACCCGAACTCTGTCTTCTGAGCTAGCAACCCTTCAGTCGGTCGTTTTACACCGTCCATGACGATTAAACTAAAGACATCTGCTCCTATCAAAATATCGATTGGACCAGGAACATCTAGTGTGGGATCGGCCAGCATCATGTTATCCTGATGTTAGATATCCAGATATGGGATAGTCTCATTGGGTAGGAGCTTTGTTAAACTTGGAAGAATTAACGCTTCCAGTCGTAGTTGAAAATCTGATGGAAATCTGGGCGATAATTGAAGAACTACTTTTCTTTTAGATTTCCCCGATTGTACGTTGCCTTCTCCGGATATCTCGATATCAGTTTCTGTTCTAGGTAGTTCGATAGATTGAGCTGCTCTCTCGGTTATGAATGATGCCTGAGAGCCCGGGTCGACTAATGCTCGTAGTAGGTCATAATTACCCAAAACTGTTTTCACTTTACCAGCGCTGTTGCTAAAATCACGTGCTTAGGAGAATTTGGCGGTTGTTCTTTCCTCGTCATCGCGCTATGAGTTACCACAAGTTTCTGTCTGCTTATTTCCTGCTCAGTCTTGCCTTGACTTAGATGGAGTAGAGTATGATGATAGCCTCGACATACTCCACAGCGCTGCTGACTGTAACATTTTACGTCCTCTTTGTGGTTCAAGCAATTTAGGCATAATTTGCTGTTTTTTACGAATTTATATCGTTCACCAACTGCACTGGACACGATTTTTTTACAGTTATAAATCAAATGTGCACCATTGCAATACTTGCACTGTGTCTGTGTGGAATGAAAGCTTTTTACAGGGAACCTTGTGTTAAGCGATGGTTTTATAACATCATTATTCCTTCTTTGTTCTTTCAGTTCAATTTTAAAAATTCTTTGAGATCTGGAATTTCTCTTGGATCTTTAACTGCTTGCTCATACCACCTTCGGGTATCTTTGTCCAACTTTTTTTATTAATTTGAAGACAATAATCGGTCCCCAGGTGGCTGTCTCAATTCATAGATTCTGGATGGCATGGATGCATTCACGTGTAATATCATGAATGCTTTTTAACGCTCCAGAGGATTCCAAATTCTGATTCTGTTGATTGAATAATAGATCTAGTTGAGCAAATAACAGTGCTCGTTTGTTGTTGTATCTATCGTTAATCAGATCCCATGCGGCTAAGTAATTGGCGTCTGAAACCTGTATGTGTTTGATAAGCCTTGCTGCTTCACCTCTGAGGTTTGATTTTAGATATTGTAACTTTTCTGCGTTACATAGGCGAATATTGTTATGAATGAATTTGGTGAATATGTCTCGAAAGCCTGTTCAGTCATTATAGTTCCCTTCGAATGTAGGTATTGTTTGCCTAGGTAATCGTGTCCAAGCATCTCCTACTGGCTGTTGAATACCTGAGTTCTGTATTTCATGTAGCCACACCATTATTTCTTGAATTTCTGTTTCAAGTTGCCCAAATGCGTCTTGACGAAAATAAGAATCAATCAATTCTTGTTCGTGCATAATGATTTCTTCGTGTAATGCGGCTATACTGTTAAAGTGGTCGTTTAAAGTCCATCTTTTGTACTCATAGTACATCGTTGGATGCGATTGGTCTATATGTCTTATTATGTCGTTCATGAGCCTAGTAATCGTGCTCATTTTGACCATTTGTCTCTTCAATCTTAGCTTCTGCTCATCGTTATTCATGTTATTATGAAGTGTGAAATCACACTCTTCATGGTTACTTGGTTGCTCAGAGTCCGAAATCCTCGTATTTTGGGCAGTACTCGAGTCTGAAGATGTCGTATGCTCCACGCCGCTTGTGGTCCCTTTGTCAGGTATTTTTTCCGCCTCCTTGGTTTTATCCATTTCGTTCGTAGTCTGTTGAAAAGATATCCCAGCACTTTCCTTCATTGTCTTGCTTGGGTTCGTTAATCTTGTCGTCTGCTTGACCAAATCATCCTCTTGTAACAAGTTCTGGTATTTATCCAATAGCTGTAATGCCTCTTCAAGTGTGGCCTTTACTTGTTCGTAAAAGCCTTTCTGAAAATATCCGTGCTCTGTGATATTCACCTTCAGTAATTCAAGAAAGCTTCCCTTTTCTCGTCAATGTATTGCTGCATTTTTCTGCTGGGCCCATCTTTCTTCATGTTTTCCAGCAACCTGGCTATCATTTTCCCAAGTTGGAATTGCTCCTTTGTGAGCTGTTGAATTTCTTCCATTGTGGTCATCTTTTGGTTCAGGTTGTCTCGAAGGACCAATGTTTAGACGTCACGTAATCTGTAATTAGAATAGCCTCTGCTGGTGGCGCAGGGTCTTGTATTTTAACTGAGGAGGTATTGCACTTACCACGGGTGGGGGCGCAAATAAGAACTAGAACGTTGCTACTTTAAATCTTTAATCAAGACTGTCCCTTTCTTACATTTACATTGTTTTTATAATAACTAAATTTTACGAACTAAGCAACTTTGTAGGAAATGAACTTAATAAAATACACTTAATGAAATTGTCTAGTAAGCAATATTGTCTCGAGTTCAGTAAATTATTGTGGCAAATTGCTTATTTTGCGCAATTTGCCTAGTAAGCAAGAGTTCAATAATTATTGTGAACAATTATTGCCCATTTGCGTTATGCTGGGTTTTTTGACATTTTTTAGATATCTACACGCAGATTTATTTAATATGGTTTTATGACAAATTTTATGTTCGCGTTTTTTTTTTATGTTCGCGTTTGAACAATTATGGTAGAACGTATATATGTGAGAGATGTTTGCTCTACTTACGCTCTGCTGAAAAATTAGTATCACACACTCCCGAATGCTAGAAGCAAAATGATTGTAGGGTTATGTTTCCATCAGAAGAAAAGAAGTGGCTGGAATATAAGAATTATAACCATAAGAATCCAGTCCCGTTTTGTGTGTATGCAGATCTTGAATTAATATTGAAGCCGATTCAGGGAAACGATCAAAATACACAGCGAATCCAGGAACATGAAGTTCATAGCATAGAGTTCTATTTCCACTGCAAACATGATGCTATGCTCTCCTATTACTGAGCATATCAAGGCAAGAATTGCCAACAATGGTTTGCATTAGAATTGCAAAAAATGGCATCCATAGCTGTACAGGAAAACCTGAACATCAGGCTAATGCAACCTCTGACTAAAGAGGAACGGCACGTTTGAAGCTGATGAGGAACGAGTTCGGGATCATTGCCACTTAACAGGAAAATACCGTGGACCAGCGCATAATGCATGCAATCTCATGTATAAAGATTGCTCCATAGTTCCAGTAATTTTTCAAAATTTATCCGGATATGATGGCCACTTCATTAGTAAGGATATAGCTACATCTTTCCCAGGAAAAGTTGATCTATTACCAATAAACAAGGAAAGATATATCTCGTTCACCAAGCACATGGAAGGCAGCCATATAAAATTCAGATTCATCGATTCGTTCCGTTTTATGACAGAATGTTTAAATATGCTATCATCATTGCTGCCAATGGATAAATTGAACACTACAACATCAGTATGGCAGGGATTGGATGATGACACTATCAAACTTCTTACGCGCAAAGGTGTCTTCCCATATGATTTTATTGATGATTGGGATAAATTGGATTTCCAGAACTTACCAACACAGGAAGCGTTCTACAATAAAGTAACTGACAGTGCTATATCTCCTGAGGACTACAATCATGCTGAAGAGCTGATGTTCTCCTATTGGCCGATGTGTTTGAGAATTTTCGAGAAGTGTGCATGAAGACTTACAATTTAGATCCAGCACATTATTACACCATGCCAGGCCTAACATGGGATGCTATGCTAAAATACACCAAAGTGAAACTAGAGATGATAACCGACGTAGATATACTGCTATTCATAGAGAGAGGCATTCGAGGTGGTATAAGTCAATGTTCGAACAGATATTGTAAAGCAAATAATAAATATATGGATGATTTTAAGCCTGAGGAGAAAGAGAAATACTCGATGTATTATGATGTGAATAACCTTTATGGATGGGCCATGTCATAGCATTTACCAACCGGAGGATTCAAATGGGTTGATGTTCCCAATATTAACGTTTCCGAAATTCCTGATGATTCTCCAACTAGATACATATTCGAAGTCGACTTGGATTATCCTCACCATCTACATGATAAGCATAAGGACTTACCGTTTTGCCCTGAGCATGCAGCACAACCTGTAGCAAAATTAGAAAAGCTTTTGACAACATTATATCCAAAAACTAAATATATTATACACTACCGAAATTTGAAGCAATGCTTATCACATGGACTCATCTTGAAAAAAGTGCACCACGTTCTTCAATTCGACCAATCAGCTTGGCTTAAACCATATATTGACTTAAATACTTCCAAACGGATGCAGGCTACAAGCGATCATGAGAAGGACAGCTATAAAAAGATGAATAATGCAGCTTTTGGTAAGACCATGCAAAATGTGCGCAAGTATAGTGATATCAAGCTTTGCGTCAAGTGGGAAGGTCGCTATGGTGCAAAAGCTCGTATTCCTGGTCTAATGAAGGATGAGCTTAATGGGAAAATCATGAGTGAATTTGTAGGCTTGCGCTCGAAAATGTACAGTCTGCGTATAAACGATGGTAAAACTGTAAAGAAAGCAAAAGGAGTAAAGACTAATGTAGTCCAGAGGCATATCAATTTCGGAGACTGCGTCGAATGTTTGAATAACAAGCGAGTATTAACTGCTAATCAGAGCTCCATACGATCGCATAACCATAATGTCTACACGATCAACCAAAAGATGATTGCATTGAGTCCATATGATAACAAGCGGTATATTATGAGTGGGACAACCGATACTCTACCATGGGGACATTACTCTATTCAATGAGAACAGCAAGGAGCAGACGCAGGAAACATATAATCTAAGGCTTGTCTAAGATATCTATTGTAAATAAAAATTGTATTATAGCTAAAATAGCATTTAATGAAATAGTTTGTTTTAATTGTAGGTATTATAGTATAAGATATACATTATTGTAAAATAAAGAAAGCATTATTACAGTTATAAGGAAACTGATTAAAGGAATTGAATGATACACTAAGAATTAAATGTTAATATTTTTCAATTTATAATAAATCAATAATGATATTTTATATATGGTATTCTTTTTATTTACTTTCCCTACTAAGTACAGAGCTCCCGAATAATATTTGCCCACTACAGCGAGCTCCTAATCGGGCGGTTGAGCGTTTTACCCAGAATGTTAGATATGCCTCTGGACTACATTAGTCTTTACTCCTTTTGCTTTCTTTACAGTTTTACCATCGTTTATACGCAGACTCATAAAACTGTAATGGAAATCGTAGAGGCATATCTTTGAAATTTCCATAACTGCCATTCCAATATAGAGATGCTTATTGAATAAGATTTTGAGTTGCCTTAATTCCACAGCAACTAAATTCTCATCAAATATCGTTCCACTGTGGAAGTTGGGTGCAGCAATCCGAGCTTTTGCACCATAGCGACCTTCCCACTTGACGCAAAGCTTGATATCGCTATACTTGCGCACATTTCTATGGTCTTACCAAAAGCTGCATTATTCATATTTTTATAGCTGTCCTTCTCATGATCGCTTGTAGCCTGCATCCGTTTGGTAGTATTTAAGTCAATATATGGTTTAAGCCAAGCTGATTGGTCGAATTGAAGAGCCCGGTGCACTTTTTTCAAGATGAGTCCATGTGATAAGTATTGCTTCAAATTTCGGTAGTGTATAATATATTTAGTTTTTGGATATAATGTTGTCAAAAGCTTTTCTAATTTTGCTCCAGGTTGTGCTGCATGCTCAGAGCAAAACGGTAAGTCCTTATGCTTATCATGTAGATGTTGAGGATAATCCAAGTCGACTTCGAATATGTATCCAGTTGGAGAATCATCAGGAATTTCGGAAACGTTAATATTGGGAACATCAACCCATTTGAATCCTCCGGCTGGTAAATGCTGTGACATGGCCCATCCATAAAGGTTATTCACATCATAATACATCAAGTATTTCTCTTTCTCCTCAGGCATAAAATCATCCATATATTTATTATTTGCTTTACTATATCTGTTCGAACATTGACTTATACCACCTCGAATGCCTCTCTCTATGAATAGCAGTATATCTACGTCGGTTATCAGCTATAATTTCACATTAGTGTATTTTAGCATAGCATCCCATGTTAGGCCTTGCATGGTGTAATAATGTGCTGGATCTAAATTGTACGTCTTCATGCACACTTCTCGAAAGTTCTCAAACACATCGGCCAATAGGAGAACATCAGTCTTAAGGTATAGATCTGAATATTCACCAAGTGTTTGTATCTCAAATTTTTGTCAGACCTCTTCAGCATGATTGTAGTCCTCAGGAGATATAGCACTGTCAGTTAGTTTATTGTAGAACGCATCCTGTGTTGGCAAGTTCTAGAAATCCAATTTATCCCAGTCATCAATAAAATCATACGGGAAGACACCTTTCCGCTTAAGAAGTTTGATAGTTTCGTCATCCAATCCCTGCCATACTGATCTTGTAGTGTTTAATTTATCCAATGGCAGCAATGATGATAGCTTATTTAAAGATTCCATAGCATGGCAGCAAGTATTTTCCATATGTGAACGCCGTTCCTCTTTAGTCAGGGGTTGCATTGGCCTGATGTTCAGCTTTTCCTGTACAGATATGGATGCCATTTTTTGCAATTCTAATGCAAACCATTGTTGGCAATTCTTGCGTCGATATGCTCTGTAATAGGAGAGCTTAGCATCATGTTTGCAGTGGAAATAGAACCCTATGCTATGAACTTCATGTTCCTGGATTCGCTGTGTATTTTGATCGTTTCCCTGAATCTGCTTCAATATTAATTCAAGATCTGCATACACACAAAACGGGACTGGATTCTTATGGTCATAATTCTTATATTCCAGCCATTTCTTTTCTTTTGATGGAAACATAACCCTACAATCATTTTGCTTCTCGCATTCGGAGTGTGTGATACTAATTTTTCAGCAGAGGGTAAGTAGAGCAAACATCGCTCACACATATACTTTCTACCATAATGTTTCGAAGTTTGCTTCGATATGAGTCGGGAAAGATTTTTAATCCAACAGAAATGATATCTGCCAGCATCATCATCATCGTCATCGTCAACATCGCCATCATCATCCATATGATTTTCATCCTGGTCATAGTCATCTTGTAGCATTAAGAGATTTACATGTCGCTCCATCCTGTGTTTCGTAAGTCTAACTGGAACTGTGGTGAGGAAACGCTCTTTCTCTAGGATGAATACGTTTATTGATAAATCGTTATGCTCTTCAAATTGTTTAATTTGCTTAAGTGTCTTGGGAAATGTTATTCCAGTTAAATTTAGTACTGTAGAGTAATGAGGGTATGATGAGGTCCTAACGGAGTTGGCAGTTGCAGGATATAGCGCTGATGTTACGGCCCACGCGAAGCATGTTTCATCATTGTTTTTCACATTAATGTTAGCTTTCTTTACAGAAATCTCTTTTGGTAGATTTATATATGAAGATCCTCGGAGCTTATTTAAATTTGTTTACAGCAGGATGTGAAAATTTGTTTACGAATTCCAATGAAACGTGTCGATCAGTAAAATTCTTGGAATTGGGTGGCTTACAGGAAGTGTGGTATCAAATTACATGAAAAAAATAAATGTGCTGTTACTGCTTAAATTTGTTTACAACAGGATTTGAAAATTTGTTTACGAATCTTGTGATGATCGATATCTGCAACTTCCGTTCAGTAAAACCAAGGTGAAACAACAAAAACCGAGGTGATGATGCCATGCTGCGAAATTCGTTATCTGCTCAGCTAAGAAAACTTCAAGCATGACAAACCCCTTAGATAATTACCAATCAAGGTGCTAATTTCCAATTAGCTAATTGCCAACCAAGCTGCTAATTGCCAATTAGTAATTATATAATTGCCAGTTAGCTAATTGTTTGAACAAATGTTCGTAATATCTCGAAAACCAAAGTCCGTAGACGATTTCTGATAAAAATTTCGTTCCCCCTCCCATCCCACACCACCAAGAATCCATTTCCATGAGCAAAAATAACTTGAATTAGAACCAGAGCCTGTCGAGGATTTCTGATGAAAATTTCATTACCCCCCTCCCTATCTTTATTACCCCCTCACAAGCCACCCATGTAGAATCCATTGGCATGAACAAATATTTCCTTCTATTAACTTTAATTATAATATTAATTTAAAACCAAGGCCTACATTTAGGCACAACACTTGAAAACAACAAAAGCTTACATTTAGGCGCACCACACATCCAAAAAAAAACCGTAGCATGCTGCTACGTGTGGGCACATAAAACCGTAGCATGCTGCCACGTGTGGGCAAAAGTGAAGCAAAAACTTCCCAAAACCGTAGCGTGCTGCCACGTGTGGGCAAAAGTGAAGCAAAAAGCTTCACATATCCAAGAGAACCGTACCACATATCCAAGAAAGCCGTATTACCGGAGTGTTATATTATTTTTCGCTCTTACCTTTTGTGAACGGGGACAGGGTATTTTCAATCCATAATGCCTGCGTCGGTTAATCCTCCCTGGTTTGTTTTTATTTTTAATTACAGTTTAATTAGTAATACACTCTCAACTATATTTAATTAGTTATACACTCTCAACTATATGTTATTGTGGTTTCCTTTTCACTTTCGCTGGGCTTTCAGCTTAATTTCACTCTTTTCATTTTCTCTTTTTTGGTTTGCAAACCATTTTAAATCGTAAACTACGTTAATTCGTAAAACTAAGTTAATAGGTTGAACTGAGTTAATTTGTAAAAACAAGTCACGTTGTGAAACCAATTTAATTACTTTTCTCGTATTATTTTTCGCTTCAAAAATTATCTATAATAATTTTTTCTTCCGACCAAACACGACCGAAGATTGATTTTTTGCTTTCCGACAACCGCACCGCTGAGATTTTAAAAACGAACTCGCTTTTGATCACATTCATTGCGATCAAGAGCCATTGTTCAGGGTAGAAAATGCATCGTTTGCATTTCTACCCTGAGAAAATTTTTCATTCGTTCCGGACTTGATTAAACAAGTCCAGAATATTTTTCGATGGATGGTGGCTTGAAAAAATGTTATTCTATCCTTTAATAAACATTAGCCACCGTCCCGTCGTTTGAAAATCGCTGCGCTCACATACATGTAATGTATTTGTGCTGCGCGACCCTCTTATCGTGAAATTCTTTAGTGCAATATTTGTGGGAAAGATAGGTGAAGGAACTGCTGACGCTATTTTCTTCGCGTATTTTTCTGATAAGCCAACCAAGTTTTTAAGCATGGTTAGCTTATGAAAATTTCCTAAATAGATTTACCAGACTAGCTGGTGCTGTCTTTGCGTGTATGTGTGTATACACAACATTCCTTCCCTCTGTGAATAAGAGAGCTATTCTTTGAAGAGGAATAGCTCTCGATAAAATATATAAAATTATACAATGTCCTTATGTTGCTTGAATATATAATAATATTCATGGGGGCAGAAAAATGGACCAAAAAGAAAAAAATTCCTAAATGAAACTTTAGAGAAGATTGATAATAAAAAAGGATTGTTAATCTGGGTTATTGTGGCTGATCTCAGCATTTTGGGGTGCCCATAGTTTATATGTTGCATCTTTTGGTCACTCACAATATTGTTCGCCATGCGTTTAGGTCATCGTCCTTTCTACAGCCCATCGGGGCTATGTACCATTGCATATGAGATTGCCGTGGTCCACATTAGGGCTGGCTGGCGTGGCCCTCTCCGTCTGGTATTGAGGAGAACGGGCCATCGACCTCTCACCGTATGGTCCGAGGAGGCAATCGTAGGACGCTCCTACCAGGTTCAACTGTGGTTAGACCCGCACGGGGGTCAGTCGTGGACAGCAATGGGTAAGTCTTACCTGCCCCTTTTCCTTTCATTGACTTATTCCTTTTTTCAGGTGGTGTTATTAATGTGAGCGGCATACATGGGCTTTGCGAATGTTGCCATCCCATGTTTGCTTCCCCATTCGCGGACTTGATTCGGGCGCTGATGGTAACTCCACCCCCTCCCGCTGTCAACGAGGACTCTGATGAGGACTGGGACTAACCAATTAATCTTTATATTTTTTTTATATTGAAAAAAAAATTCTTTTAAATTTTTTGTGTATCTGTCCTATTTTCTTCTCTTTTCTTTTAATTTTTGAATAATAAAAAAAAATGTTCTCTTCAATAAAAGGAAATCTTTCGCTTTATCTGCTCCCCTCTTTCTGTTTCAGGGATATTGTTGCCTGTTTTTTTTTATATTTATCGGGTTCTATATTTATTGCAGATCATCGGTCGTATTTGGTTTAGGCTAATTCAACTTACTCTACCTCTATTTTACCGTTATTCTACTTGTTTTATTATTTTTAATTTAATTTTATTATTTCTACTTAATTTGTTTTTTTGTTCTACTTGTCTATTAAAAACTTCTTTATTTTATTATTAGAAAGTATCTCTAGTTTATTTACTTGAATTTTTTTTGCTATATAATATTTTACAGATACAAAAAGGAATATAATATCTTACATTTTCTATTTTTAATTAATGTTAAATATTTTATTTATATATATAAAAAACTACTTTCTACGTGCTAACTGTAGTTACTGTTAATTCTAAATTTTATTTGATATTTTATTTGTTAGCTTAACTTCACTCATCTTATTGCAAATTTTTCGCTTATATTTTTTTTTCAATCAGTTGTGGGTTGCGCTACTAGTTATACCTAGTTGAGTTTCATTATTTCTAATCTTATTTCTATGTATATATTTTATAGAGGAAAAACTAGACGTAATCAAATTTTATTACGTCTAATGAAAAATCGACTCATCAATATTTCTTACTTATACTAGATGGTTATTTTTTGAAATATAAAAAAAGCATATTTTGTACTTCCTACGTATTAGAATTATTAGGTATTATTTGTAAACTATATTGAATGATTTATACTTTTGGACTTGTTCGTCTAAGTAGAAAAAGTCTATTGTATTTAAAATTGGTTCGGCTATTTTCCGAAATTATTCCCCCGATCTTGAGTTCCACATTTAAACCAGTTGTATTGATGGGGCCCTCGGAAGGGTTCGTGATCTTTTAAGTGGCCTTGGTTTTGTAGCTTTTGGGTTATCTTTTTCGGGTTTCTCTGTTTCCGGGTTGGTTCCTAGTTCTTTTTGAACTTTGGGTGATTTTGGTTTTTGTCTTATGGCGAATGGACACCACCACCTAATAGCTACATATACTAATATGGCTATCATAAGTAGACCGGTTAGAGATATGGATGTGTGGGAAAGAACATTGGTGTGGTGTGGCGCTGAGTTTTGAGCCATCTTGTGCACCTTAGATTTGATCTCATCCAATGATTTGGTTCCCTTGTGGATGATAGCGGTAACTTCATCCCCCATTATTACATCTGTCTGGGGTGGTTTGTTTTGATGATTTTCGTTTGGCATGCTTCCCTCATACTTCCTCAGAAGACTTTCAGTCGCGTTTGTTCGTGGAAAGTACTGTGGTTGCACAAAGGTGAGGGGATGAAAGTTTTCTGCTTCGAAAGGTAGAGTTTGTGCGTTTAACTGGATTTGACAAGGCTCATTGACCACTATTGTTCCTTGTTCGTTAATCGGGACACATGGAATTTATCTGGGCAAGTGATTTGGATCTCTGCGGGTTTTGTAACAACCGAAAATATGCATGAATTGGGCCTGTTTGTATTGTATTGTTTGAGCCCGTCTGTTGTATTTAGTAAGTTATTTATTTGTAAATTTACCTGGCGTTGGCGTTCTAAAAGTGAAGTTAAGGGTTTCTGTATTTGTTGGAGTGTTGTTTTTACCACACTGATTTGTTGCGCCTCCAACTTGGTTAATGCGTGGCTGTTGGATTCCAGTTCATTGAGCCGGCTATAAATTTCCTTTTCATTCGTACTGTCCATAGTACCGAACATGAAGTGCAGAGCGCTTCCCATTCCGTCAAAAATTGACCATGTACCCCTGCACTTTGGCACCCCATCTTGAATTGTTTCTGTACGGCGTTTGATGTTTTCCAGCAAACTGTATACATGAACTTGCTGCACCTTACACCCGTCGAATGACTGAGTCGAGTTTTTACACAGCTGGTGCACCAAGTGTTCGGCTTTTTCTGCTAACATGGTCTGACTAGTTAGCTCAGACAGGTCCAATTCCGTCAATATTGTCCAGGTACTGTGGTATGCCAATATGGTGCCCATATCCTCAAACAATATTCCCGAGTTAGGGATTGGGGAGACTGAGATCGGTTCTCCAGATTGTCGTAGTTGTCCAAAGATGACCCGCCACACGCACATCACGAACATCATCATTAAGTATTTCATTCTATACGGGGGGACAGAAAACATTTCCCGGTTAAAAGTTGGTACTCTATACTTAGTTTAATCGTGAGACTAATATTGGGATGTTTTATTTTTTACACCTAATTTGGAGGATTTTTTCCGTTTTCACTTTTTTTTTGTTTGAGTACCAGTCGTCATTAGTCATAATATGGTTTTAACCTATTGTTATGCACTGTGACACTGCGCTTACCTATTTGGATGGTTGTGTTTACAGGACTTATTACTGAGGTTACCAGATATGGCCCTACCCAAATTTGTGAGAGTTTGTGCTTTCGGCTTTCACTCTTGAGGAGGACTTTATCTCCTACGTGGAATGTTAGGGGCCGTATTATTTTATCGTAATACCCCTTAGAGCGTTTCTTGCTAGCGAGAAGATTCTTTCCAGCTGTAGCATACGATTTTTGTAGCTTATACCTTAGTATATGGTAATAGCTTTCATGGATATAAACGGGTTCAGGGTCCCGTTTTAAATTTGTTGGGACGTCCGCTGTGAAGCCGTAAAGGCAGTCCATTGGGGTCAGTTTCGTACCCTCGTGTACGCTGTTGTTGTACACGAACGCAGCGGTTCATAGATATTGATCCCATGTTTTGAGATTTTCATCTACGATGGTTCGCAGATACTCTATAAGGGGTCTATGGGCACGCTCCAGTGCTGAAGTTTGTAGCTTTTTTACCCTTAAGAGTTTACATACCCTTTTGAATAGTTCACTTAGGAAATTAGATCCCTGATCAGTAACTATTCTTTTGGGGATACGGTAGCGCGTGACGATTTCCTCGAAGAAAATTGTATTGTATTGTAATTGCTTCCCCGTTGGGTATGGCATACCAATCGACGAATTTGGTCAAATTATCTTGAAAGGTCAGGATATATTTATTACCTGTGGCGGTTTCCTCCAAAGGGCCCACAATGTCCAGGTAAACCTTGTCAAATGGTTGCTCTGTTATGTCCGTTATCACCATTAGCATTCGGAATTGAGGGGATGCCTTCATCGTTTGGCATTTAGGGCATTTCTTAACTACCTTTTGATGTCGCTAAACATGTGTTTCCACCAATACTTGCGTCTTATCCGCTTATAAGTTTTTATTATTCCTCGGTGGCCACCGAAGGGAGAATCGTGATAGTCTCTTAAGATCGTTAATATCTCCTGGGGGCTCGTAATTACTTCCGGTTTGTTATTTCTACTTATTTCTGGCGGTATTTCTTTAAGCGTATCTGGGGTTTTTTCTTCCGCCTCTGGGGATTGAATTTCATCCGGCACTTTAAGCGTTTTTCGCTGCAGCGGTTTTGTGGTGTTTTTCTGCTTTTGTTCTTCTGTAGGGAGGCTTTGTTCAATCTCTTGGGCTTTTTGGTTTTGAGCCCTTGTCAAAACAATGCATTTGATGGTTCTATGCTTCTGCTTTTCTGAAGGATTACTTTCGTCCTCATATGAGTCCATTTGATGGTGGACTAAAGCTTTTACCGTGAACGTTTTCTTTGTGTTTTCAGGGACTTCCTGGGCAATGCGACTCAGAGCGTCTGCATTTGTGTTACACTTCCCCGGTTTGTATTCGATGCGATAATCGACTTCGGAAAGTTTGTGGTGAAACTTCACCAAACGGGAAGTTGGGTCATTGACATTAAAGACTCCTTTTAGTGGTTTATGGTCAGTATAGACCGTGAACTTGCGTCCCTGGAGGTAGCATCTAAAATTTCTTGTGGCCCAAAGTATAGCCAGTAACTCCTTTTTTATGGTGGAGTAATTTTTTTCGGCCTTATTTAGTGTTAGGCATAGGCTATTGGTTGATCCTTTCCCACTTCCCCTTGGGAAAGTACCGCACCTACTGCCTCACTACTTGCATCCGTCGTCAAGTTGAATGGCTGGGAAAAATCAGGGTAGATAAGAAGTGGAGGTGTTACTAAAGCTACTTTAATAGCTTCAAAAGCCTCCTGACATTTCTCCGTCCAAGTAAATTTAACATCCTTTCGGAGTAAATTTGTTATTGGACGAACTATCCTTGAGAAGTCGGGTATAAATTTTCTGTAATAGTTGGCAAGTCCTAAAAAGGATTGGACTTGCCTTACTGTGCGGGGAACAGGGAAGGTCTGGACGCAGGCTGTCTGACTGGGGTCTGGTAGTGCTCCTTGACTTGAACATTTATGCCCGAGGTAGACAACTTCTTTTCTCAAGAACTGGCACTTTTCGGGCTGCAGTTTGAGATTGTTTTCTCGTAGTTTATCAAACACCTTACGCAGTTTTACGTTGTGATCATTGAGGTTCTTACCATAGTTGACAATGTCATCCAAATGCACGAAGCACTCTAGCCCCTGTTAGAACAAAATTCATGAGGCGTTGAAAGGTTGCCGGGGCTCCTTTAAGCCCGAACGGCATGCGTTTAAACTCATTGTGCCCATAACTCGTACTGAAGGCTATTTTGTGTCGATCTTTTGGGTCGACTAGCACTTGGCCAAATCGAGGGTGGCGAAATACCGTGCGTGACCTATTTGGTCGAGGATATCCTCGATTCGGGGAAGTGGAAATGCGTCGCCTATAGTCTTTTCGTTCAATTTTCGAAAATCGACTACGACGCGCCATCTTTTATCGTCATCTGGTCCCGCTTTTTTGGGGACTACCAGGAGAGGCGAATTCCACGGACTTTTACTGGGTTCGACTATACCGCTGTCCAACATTTCTCGTAGCTGCTCGTTTATAACGTTCCTCTGGGTTTCTGGTAACCTATACATTTTCTGATTAATGGGTACCTGATCTTGAACCAAGGGAATGTGGTGGGTTATTGCGTTTGTGTAGGTGAGTTTATCACCTTTTAGGTAAAATATGTCATTGTATTCATTGCACAACTGAAAAATAGTGCCTTTTTCCTCGTTATTTAGGCTTTCTTCCAGGCCAGGTTCCTTTTCTAGCTGGATCGTACGGGGATCGTTTATTAAATCCTGCGGGTCTTCATAATCTGGGTAGAGATATCTAACATTTTGCAGAGTGGCTGTTCTTTCATTTTTATTAATAATTTCCCTGTCTTTCATTCGTTTTCTCACTCTCCGAGGTCCATAGACTCTGCCCTCCTTCTTTGTAGTCCCTTTTTTCGACGGCAGGCTCCTATGCACCTTGAGCTCTGTTGACTCAGGTACCGTGAGGTCTTTATGCTCTTCTTGTTTTTGGCCCATTGGCCTTGGATTGAAGTAATGGAACAGATAGGTTAGTATGGATATCAGAAATATAAGAAAATGTTTATTGCTCGTAGGCAATGTAGGTTGTGCTTGCGCACACTCTGCGATATCTGGACTTTTATTGCGTTCTGATCCTTCTATTGGTTGACCCGTTGGCCATGATTTTGTGTTTTCTTTACTGAGCGGTGTGTTTTTCCCACGCTCGTCTTTATTTCGGCTCAATGGCCGTGTTGAGGTCGTATGTTCTATTTGTGTGTCTTTGTGGTCTTGTGTATCAGTCAACTGAACTTTTGTGTAGTCTTTTGAGTAAGTTAGATGCAGCGATAAGCTGCTCATGACTACTTGTTTACTACTGCTATTGAGGATACCAATCAACACTGTTTTTCCCGGTCGGAGCAAGCTGTTAGCAAGGAATACTCCTTCGCCTACCTCTTGAGATAAACAGAGTATTTTCTCGTCCACACACAATGGAATTCTGACGACCTTTTGTGACCGAGCCGGTATGCATAAAGGTTCTGTTAACATAACCTTATGCTTCCCTTGCTCGTCAGTCACAGTCTCAAAAAGTGGATTACTTTTTTCGCATTTCTCATTTTCTGTCAAAGAATCGCAGCCAGCATTTCTCATGTGAGATGCCTTAAAGACACTGCAGATAGATAACTTAACCTCCTTGGGTTTCTTCTTCTCTGCCAGTGATCTTATTTCGGTTGCCTTTTGGGATTGCAGCTTATCCGTTGTGAGTGATATTGGAACAGCGAACTCTTCCGGGTTTGTTTCCGTGCGAGGAAACCTTAGTGTTCTATTTGGACCCTCCACATTGCAGTGTTTAGCTAGGAAGTCGTTTCCTAGCAGCCCATCATCGGAAAGACCGGGTAAGTTTTTCACAACTTGGAATTGACAAGGTATTTTATTCTTAAAATTGAAGTTTCCTTGACAATTTCCTATGGTCTTCCCAGTACCGAATGGAGTCTGTAATGCAGTTTTTTCATCTGTATTTACTGTGTCGAAATTGTTCAGTGCCCTTTTCTTAATCAAACTTGCCTCAGCGCCTGTATCCACTACTAATTTGGTCTGGCCGTGTAGGCCTATGTCTAACGGAAGTTTGACGGTAGGGTTACAAGGTTCTTGCGGCTGAGTGGACCCTTCTTTTTGTGCGTTGAGGTTTTAAGTCGAGCCGGGGAGTTTTGGGTCGACTGGCTGTCATTTCCCTGACTCTCGGCTTTCCATTTGTTTTTATATTGGAATGACTTCAGGTCATGTCCAATACGACCACAAAAACCACATTTCACTTGAACACAATACACTCGCTGATTGCTGGGTTTTAATTCGGATGGGCCTCGATTATTGGAAAAATCTCTATTAGCCTGGTTGGGAATGGTGTTTTTGCGTCTACAATCTCGCACGTCGTGGTTGTACATCCTACAGTTTACACAATGGGGCGTGTTCTTTCTTTTTAGGCATTCTGAATTAGTATGGCCTCTTAATTTACAGAAACTACAGCTGATTTTATTCAGAATTTTATCTTTATTTCTTACATTTGAATTAATTTGGTTCACACTTTCACTTATCTGCCTTTCACTTGGTGTTGTATGTGTAAACTGTGTCAACTGTATGGGCCGGGGATGTAATGCACTATTTGGCTGACTATGGGGCCATAGCCCCTTTCCAGCTTGGGTCATGTTTAAATTAGCTGGATTGTTTGGTGGCAGATAGTTTGTTTGTACTTAGGCCGGGTTATTCAGAGAGACATTTGGATTAAATGGTACCGGAAGTTGCAGGTACAGAGCGCTCTGTTGGAGCCGTTCCATGTCTAGTGCCTTTTGGGTGAGTTCATCTAGTGTGCCATCACCTATCGTCAACAGATATTGGCACAAGTGAGGGTTTACTACACCGGTTTTCAGCGCACTTTTAGCTAAATCCTTCAACTGGGATTTTACTGGTGGTGCTGCTGTGGCACCATATTTTGGGTCAGCCGTCAGATTTAACGTTTGCTTTAATCTTGCCGTAAAGGCTGATAATGTTTCGAGAGGGAACTGACGTGTAGTTATCAATTTATTTACCATTTCCTTGTACGTCTCACGGGGGAGGTACGTCCTGTTTAGACGTTCCTCTACCCCTCTGAATGTCGTAGGAATATCTGAGGTGAACAGCTGATATGCCTCACCTCGAAGTCTGGTTGGAAGAATTTGTAGAAAAAGAGTTTGTTCTTCGGCCGACAAGCATTGCGTTACTTGCCTGCAACAACCCAAAAATGTAGTTCTAGGCTCAACTTAGGACTTGGCTTACCCGAAAACAGAGGAACCAATTGCGCCGCTAATTTGGCTACTTTTATATAGTCAGCCATGTCGGTTTTCAGATTCTTCTGCAGCTTTAATCCAAACACTGTATTTTCTAAAGAGGTTTCACCAAAACTAGTGTCGCTACTGCTGGTTTCCAGAACGGAGTCGCGCAGCCAGTTTAGGGTAATTTCAGCTGCCGAAGACTCAAAATCGGGTTCACAATGTTCACTATTATTTTCTACAGCTAGCGAGCGCGAGAATCCGTCGAAATCACTGAGTGCCTCTCGGAATTTTTCTGTTTCTTTTTTAAAATGCTCGATTTTTTCGAGTCTCTTCTTTCTAGAAGAAGCTATTTGTTTATCAATTTGATCGCACTGGATAACAGAAATTCCGGCAGACTCTCGTACTCGCTTTTCTAAATTTTGTAAATATAAATTTAAATCTAAATTTGTACTAGACCTTACTTGTTTGAGACCGGTTAGCACCGTCCCACTTCTTAATGTGGCTCCTGGTGGGATGTCTTCTGCTTGTGCTGAAGATTGCGCGGGATTAGGAATTGTTATCTCAACTGCTTTCTTCGAGCTTGGGTTGCCTCCTTCGAGCCGGGGCGGAATATCCTTTTCGACGCCCGGCAAGGAAGATTGTTGATTTCCTGGGTTGCTTCCGGCTCCCCGGGACGAGTTGTCCCTTGAGTCGTCCGGCGGGGAAGTATGAGGATTTCTTGTTACCGGGTTATCCGTAGGATCGCCCGTCTGCTCGTCTGCTGGTACTGTTGTTGTCTCTAGTTCCTGCTCCTGCGAAGGTAGTTGTTGCTGGGTCGCCTACTGGACTTCCTTGTCGCTCATGTAACATTTCAAGTCCCGGGCAGGGTTGGAGCCCACAAATGTCCCGCGTTGGTGCTTGGCACTTTGCTGAGGGGGTGTCTGCTTACTCGCCTGGAGCAGAGGCAGTTAAAGCTATACTACCACGAGCGTTGGAGGTGACCAAAAACGAATGCCCCCGAAGGCAGACTCAGCTCCGAGTTGATGGGTAAGGTGTCTTGCCCAGCACTAGCTCTAGATCTTGCGTCTTTGTTGTTCGCGGAGGATCAAGGGTTTTCAAGCACTTATGTTCTAGTAACTTTAACCGGCTTCCTTGATCCTACCGGCTGCGCCAAATTGTTATATTATTTTTCGCTCTTACCTTTTGTGAACGGGGACAGGGAATTTTCAATCCATAATGCCTGCGTTGGTTAATCCTCTCTGGTTTGTTTTTATTTTTAATTTCAGTTTAATTAGTAATACACTCTCAACTATATTTAATTAGTAATACACTCTCAACTATATGTTATTTTTCTACCACTATGTGGTTTCCTTTTCACTTTCGCTGGGCTTTCAGCTTAATTTCACTCTTTTCATTTTCTCTTTTTTGGTTTGCAAACCATTTTAAATCGTAAACTACGTTAATTCGTAAAACTAAGTTAATAGGTTGAACTGAGTTAATTTGTGAAACCAATTTAATTACTTTTCTCGTATTATTTTTCGCTTCAAAAATTATCTATAATAATTTTTTCTTCCGACCAAACATGACCGAAGATTGATTTTTTGCTTTCCGACAACCGCACCGCTGAGATTTTAAAAACGAACTCGCTTTTGATCACATTCATTGCGATCAAGAGCCATTGTTCAGGGTAGAAAATGCATCGTTTGCATTTCTACCCTGAGAAAATTTTTCATTCGTTCCGGACTTAAACAAGTCCAGAATATTTTTCGACGGATGGTGGCTTGAAAAAATGTAATTCTATCCTTTAATAAACATTAGCCACCGTCCCGTCGTTTGAAAATCGCTGCGCTCACATACATGTAATGTATTTGTGCTGCGCGACCCTCTTATCGTAAAATTCTTTAGTGAAATATTTGTGGGAAAGATAAGTGAAGGAACTGCTGACGCTATTTTCTTCGCGTATTTTCTGATAAGCCAACCAAGTTTTTAAGCATGGTTAGCTTATGAAAATTTCCTAAATAGATTTACCAGGCTAGCTGGTGCTGTCTTTGTGTGTATGTGTGTATACACAACAGCAGCATGCTGGTAGTATCAGCTAATGCCGTTAGGGTGCAGTCAAGACCAAACGACACATCCAGGACATAAGCCAGTCAAGGCTTAATGGTGTATCCAAGACATAAGCTAATCAGGACTCAATGGTGCATTCAAGACATAAACCAGTCAAGACTGAATGGTGCATTCAAGACATAAACCAGTACAGCCAAAACACAACCCCATATCTAGTCTACCTATCGAAGGTGGCGCCATCTGCGGGTGAGAGTTCTAATTAAAAAAACTCTGGTCCAGAAGTCTACCCATATATATCAACTTTAAAGAATATTCGCACAACACCTCCATGGTCTCATGGCAGAGCGCATCGGATTTTACAAAACCAAGCGTTCTCCGTTCGATTCCAGCAAAAATCCAACATTATTTTATTAAAAACAGGAAGTCTACCCATATATAGCAACTTTAAAGAATATTCGCACAACACCTCCATGGTCTCATGGTTGAGCGCATCGGATTTTACAAAACCAAGCGTTCTCGGTTCGATTGCAGCAAAAATCCAACATTATTTTATTAAAAAAAAAATCATCTAAGACAAGAGCTTGAACGGGGGCCACCAGTTGATGCGTCATCTCCTGGTCAGCCAGACGACAGGAAAGGAATTCCCCCATGCAGGCCCTGTGACGTAAACCACTAGACGGAGTCCCCAGTGACCCAGAACCCAGTCCAGAACCACCAAAATAGTTGGAATTTTCCGGATACTTTTTGTATGGAAAAAGTGAGCCAGAATTCTCCTAGCTACACTACTGGTGATATTTCAGCAAGTTCGAAGAAATCCTCTTCCATTCTTTCGGGTGTATTTTCTTTTAAGGGTGATGTTTGTGTTGATATTTCATCTTTAAAAATAAATTTAGTTTGAGTAGTACTGTCCCGTAAGCTTTTCTGCTTATCTTGTGGTATGCGAATAAATTTTAGTTTGAGTAGCACTATCCCGCAAAGTTTTTTGCTTTTCTTGCGGTATGTGAATATTTTGTTTTTCATCTGACACAAGCACAGCTTTCCGTCTTAAGTTTGAAAACTTTATTAACTCATTTCGGTAGTTATACCATTTTTCCCTATCAGATAAATTTTTGGTTTTTAATATTTTATCCACAGTCTTATCGAACCTAGATTGATTCAGGGAATCCTCAATCTCGTTTTTCAATTTTTCGTAAACTTCTGGTGAAAGAAGTAACATTTTACTTAGATTATTTTTTTAAACATATTTCTCAATTAATGAACCAATTACACCTGATAATTTGAATATTATTTTAATTTTTTGCCCTTTTTCAGGTTTATATGAAAATATTAAATATTTTAGGTATATAACAATCCTTCCCCCTGAGAAAAAGAGAATTATTCTTTGAAGAGGAATAATTCTCAGGGGTAGTTGTTGTTGGTGCGTTTTTTGGTGGCTTGGTTTTGGTCGGTTTTCGGTTGAGTTTTTACAGGAATATGCCTATATATATAATATATATTTCTTATGGGAATATATATAATTTCTGTTATATCTAATGTCGTTAAAAAACATTCTTTTCTTATTTCTTCTACTAATTTAAGTCGCTATTTCCCATATATGATCTTAGCACATACATTTCTAGCCTATTTCTATTTAGTATAATCTGAGGTATTTATGTCTATGTCTTACTAGTTATTATGTATTACTTAATGTTGCTAAATACTATTTACTTATCATTTTTATTATTATTATTTTTGTGTAAATAAATTTCGGTTATTTATTTTTTAATTCTATTATCTTATGCCTTTCTTTCTTCTATTTATTACCTTATTTTTTAGCTTATTTAATTTATTATTTCTACTTTCCTAAGTACTACTTATGTTTATTAATTTTGGGTTCTTAGGTACTACTAAATAAAGTTTATTCTTATGTAATATTAATTTTACCTGGTCGCTTTATTTCTTATTTGCTATAAATTATTTCAAATTATCTTCTAATACCAGTGTAGTGAAATGATAGTGGTTCCGCCAGTAATAAAAGAGTGAGACGGCTGTTGTCGGCGTTTAGCAACCCATGTAATAGAGATTATATGAGGAATCTTGGCCTTTGTTCCGAAGTAAATGTTGTTTGGTACGGATTTCGTCTAGAGATTTTGTATCTAGGTGGATACGTTGGATTGTGTCATCTCCGAGGAGTGATGTGGGTTGTTTCTCAAGGTCTTTAGGAGCGGATATCTTGGACATTTATCCTGCCAACTCATCCTGAGTTTCGTTTGTGCCTGGGAAGTAGGTTGGTTGGAAAACTTTTAGCGGATTCAGGTTTTCTGCTTCGAAATAAAGAGTGTGGGGTCCTATTCGCAAGGAACATGGTTCGTTTGACTGTCATGATTCCTTGTCCTGCGAGACGATGAGTGAGCAACTTTTGTGTACAAGTTATATGTACTATAGTAGTTTCGGTTAAGGAGTACAGCCACGAATTTGGTCTATTGAGTTTTGAGCTCTGATGCTACATTGTGGGTGTTTGTCCAGTGGATTGAATAACAGTTTTATAACACTTTCATCTGTTTTTGTAGCCTTTGTGATTGGGGTATTCAGCTTACCAACCCACGTATCTTCATTGATTCCCTTTCAAATTTTTTTGAAAGATCTCAGGTTTTCTGGCTTCAGCAACAGAAATTCCTGGATCTGGATTTGACTTGCCACATGGGAAAATCCGATATCAGGTATTAATGAGTGGTCTGAATCCACCCGTATGGGAAAACATTTAATCTGTTGGATTTTCATCTTGGGTATATTGAAAATGGGAAGTGTGATTCGAATCACCAATTTTTCCTGTAATAAATGGGTCTTGATTGCCGCTGTTTGATACAGAATTGACAAACAGTCCTGTAGATTGGGACAAGTGGAGTGAGATTTGTGATAAATCTCTAGCAAATGGTTTGGGGAAATTAAAAGCGGATGAATATGATTATTTCTACTGGACATTATTATGTCCAGTAGAGATTGTTGTCTAAATTCCAACTCTATCATTTGTAGTGTCAGACTAGAAACGATCTCTTGTCTTATTTGGTGGGCTATCAAATCGTCCGTTGTGTTCTGCAGATGGTTAATCTGATTGGTTATCTGATGTTGTCGTTCAGACAGTGAGGATAAGGGTTTTTGAATTTGTTCAAACGTGGTTTTTATTACGCTGATCTGTTGCTTTTCCAGATCAGCTAAGGTTTGAGTATTTACCTCTAATTCGCTTAGTCGGCTGTACACCTCTTGTTCGTTTCCGCTATCCATAGTGCCAAAGAGATAGTGCATCGCATTACCTATCCTATCTAAGATGGATCGGGGCTTGCGTGATTTAGGCACTGCCTCTTTAAGGACATTGGTGCGTCTCTTGATGTTTTCCATCAGGGCATGTACATGTTTGGTTTGTAGGGTACATAGATCTTGATCAAAAGATTTGTTACCACATAATTGATGAACGTAGTGTTCCGCGCGTTCCGCCAGTTTTGTCTGATTGTCCAACTCGCCCAGATCTAACTCAGTGATGACGCTCCAAGTGTCATGGTAAACTGATAGGCTTCCAAGATCCTCAAATAGTACTCCCGTATTATTTAGGGGCGTCATAGAGAAAGGTTCCTCGGCGAGGGCTCCTACTGTGATCAGGAACAGTCCGTAGAAAATTATTGACCGCATTGTTATCTAGGAGAGGATAGGATAGGATATTAAAATGGGTTCCTTGTTGACTTTGTAGCTTACATTCTATTGTTCTGTAATCTAAGGTATGTTTGTACCTTAACACTACTTAGTTTCTATGGACAACTTTTTATTCGTAGAAAGGTTTTAGACGGTTGTTATGTACCGTCACCTCTCGTTTGCGAATTTTAATTGTTGTGTTTACTGAACTGGGGATTCCGGTTACCGTATAGGGTCCTACCCAAATCTGGGAGAGCTTATGTTTGCGACACTCACTCTTCAGTAGAACCTTGCCTCCTCTGTGAAATGTCAGGGGACGTACAGCTTTGTCATAGTAATTTTTCGAGCGTTGCTTACTCATCAGAAGATTTTTCCGTGCCATGGCGTACGACTTTTGAAGCTTATACCTGAGAATATGGTAGTAGCTCTCGTGGTTATACACGGGTTCAGGGTCTCGCCTTAAGTTGGATGGAACGTCCGCTGTAAAGCCGTAGAGGCAGTCCATTGGAATTAATTTTGTCCCTTCGTGTACACTGTTGTTGTACACGAAAGCAGCGGTTCGCAGATAACTATCCCACGACCTGGGATTTTCGTCCACTATAGTTCGTAGATATTCAATCAATGGTCTATGTGCACGTTCGAGCGCTCCATTTGATTGGGGATGATAAGCTGAAGTCTGCAGCTTATTTATCCTAAGGAGTTTGCGTACCTTTTGGAATAGGTCACTCAGGAAATTACTTTCCTGATCGGTGACTATTCTTTTGGGAATGCGGTAGCGCGTGACGATTTCGTCGAAGAAAATTTGCGCTACCGTTATAGCTTCCCCATTCGGTATGGCATACCAATCTACGAACTTCGTGAAGTTATCCTGAAACGTTAATATATATTTATTTCCGGATTCAGACTCCTCTAGTGGGCCGACTATATCTAGATAGATTTTGTCGAATGGTTGTTCCGCTATGTTTGTAATCACCATCGGCATTTTATACTGTGGTGAAGCCTTCATGGTTTGACGTTTGGCATACCGCTTAATGTGCTTTTTGATGTCACTAAGCATGTGCCTCGACCAGTACTTTCTTCGAATCCGTTTATAGGTTTTTATCACCCCTTGATGGCCGCCAAAGACAGAATCATGATAATCTTTTAAGATTAATTGAATCTCCTCTGGGCTTGTGATTACTTCAAGGGGACGAGTTTCATCTATAATTTGTGGAGTGGTACTAGGTGGACTGTCAAGGTCTCCTACTTGCTTTGATTGATGAGTCTGCTCTTGGCCTGGCTGTCTGTATTTGTTCCACTTTCCTGTATGTTTCGTGTCTGGGCTCTTGTTACTGCATTGCATTGCAGACACTCCTTAAGGTCCGATGAGTGTTTTTCCTCCTCTATGCCCGAGTCTATTTGATGGTGGACTATAGCTTCTACCGTGAAGGTTGTAGTTTCCTTAAAGCTTAAAGCGTCGGCATTCATGTTGTTCTTTCCGGGCTTATACTCAATTTTATAATTGAACTCGGAAAGTTTATGGTGAAATCTCACCAGACGGGATGTGGGGTCTTTAACATTGAAGACACCCTTGATTGGTTTGTGATCTATATAGACCGTGAACTCTCGGCCTTGCAGATAACACCTGAAATTTTTAGTCGCCCAAACTATAGCCAGTAACTCTTTCTAAATCGTAGAATAGTTACGTTCGGCTTTGTTCAGGGTACGGCTGGCGTAGGCAATTGGCTGGTCACTTCCTATCTCTCCTTGAAAGAGAACTGCTTCAAGAGCCTCGCTGCTGGCGTCTGTGGTAAGGTTAAAGGGTTTTGAAAAATCGGGATATATTAAGAGTGGAGGGGAAATTAAAGCGTTCTTAATGCTTCGAAATGCCTCTTGGCATTTCTCAGTCCACTTAAACTTTACATCCTGTCGGAGTAAGTTTGTTAGTGGACGTACTGTTTTCGAAAAATCGGGTATGAATTTTCTGTAGTAATTGGCGAGGCCCAAAAATGATTGCTCTTGCCTTACTGTCTGAGGGATGGGGAAAGTTTGGACGCATGCCGTTTTGCTAGGGTCAGGTAGTGCTCCTTGGTTAGAACATTTGTGTCCTAGATACACTACCCCGCGCCTGAGAAATTGAAGTTTCTCAGGTTGAAGTTTCGGGTTATTTTCTCTCAACCTGTCAAAGACTTTGCGAAGCTTTTCGTTGTGGTCTGCCAGACTTTTTCCGTAGATGACGATGTCATCTAATTAGACGAAACTTTCTAGGCCTTATAGGCCAGTTAATATGAAATTCATTAAACGCTGAATGTGGCCGGGGCTCCTTTGAGCCCGAACGGCATACGTTTGAAATCATAATGCCCGTAGTTGGTACTAAAATCCGTTTTTGCTCGATCTTTCAGATCGACGAGTACCTGATGATAGGCATTGGCTAGGTCTAGGGTGGTGAAGTATCTTGAATGGCCCAGTTGATCGAGGATATCCTCAATCCGTGGTAGCGGGAAGGCGTCGCCAGTCGTTTTTTCGTTCAACTTACGGAAATCAACGACGACGCGCCACCTTTTCTCACCATCTGGTCCCGCTTTTTTGGGGACGACTAGCAGTGGTGAGTTCCATGGGCTTTTGCTGGGCTGGAAAATATCGTTGTCCAGCATTTCTCGGAGTTGCTCATTTATGACATTTCGCTGTGTCTCTGGTAACCGGTACATCTTTTGGTAAATAGGTGCTTGGTCTTGCACCAGAGGGAGGTCGTGGGTGATGGTATTGGTATGCGTAAGCCTGTCACCTTTTAAAAAGAATATGTCATCATATTCGTAACAGAGATTTGTTATTGAGGCTTTTTCCTCAGTATTTAAAGTTTCATCCAGACTGAGTTCTTGCTCTAATCTGGTGAGGCGGGGCTGAATACTGGTGTCTTCTTGTTCAACATCGTTTGGGAACAAGTACCTTATGTGTTGTAGGATGGCCATCTGATCGGCGCTTATTTCCCTGTTTGTATTGTTCTTAAATCTAGACTTATTTAATGATTTTATATTATTTATTTTACTTCTTAATCTATTTGTTTTATAGATAAGAGGCGCTGGACCAGGTGGATCTGCGGGAGTTGCTAACGGCAGACCTTTTGTATGCTGGCCAGCGCCTGACGTTGGGGTTTTCATGAGGGACCCGCAAGCGTCTTGGAGCAATTTCCTATTGCTGCTTAGTTGACTGGGGCTCTTATGCCCTATTTTCTTAAGCTTAGGTTTACATATAACATGATGCTCACCATCGCCGTCACTTCGACTCATGGGATTCAAAGGATAGGCTGTTGTAATATCTTTATCTGGCTCTCGTTTTATGGGGACGACAGTGTAATGGGAACCAGATTTAGATTCACGCTGTTTAGGACTACTTGTGAACTGCGTGTGTTGAGGATTCCTATAGGGACTGCCCTTAGCCCAGCTGAGAGTAAACTGTTTGCTAAGAAGACTCCGTCGTCTATTTCTTTTGACAGACTGAGCATTTCTTCCTGCAAATGCAGCGGGACTTTGACTACGATCTGAGACCTTGCTGGTACGCACACAGGTTCATTTAAAGTCACCTGATGCTGGCCACTCTTACAAACCAGATTTTTGGTAATCAACTCACCCTTATCGCGTTCTTGTAAGTCACAGCCGACGTCTATGTACACCCATATTGAATTTTTCGCGGCAAATCGTACTGAACTTACGATTTGCTTTTAGATTTATTTTTTTAATTAAATGGTTGAAATGACAAATTTTGCTGAAGGCAAAATTTGTCGTGGAAATTTTTAAGTAAAACGACTTGGGTTGTAAACTGAAACTTTTGTTTTTCCCAAGTCGTTTTATGGGAATAAAATGTATGGTATGTGAGGAAAATTGCTGAATGCAATTTTCTTCACCCATTTAAGAGATAAGCTAACCATGTTTTAAGCATGATTAGCTTATGTGAAAAATTAATTGAATATTATTTTTATGTTTTGCCCTTTTTCAGGTTTATATGAAAATATTAATTATTTTAGGTATATAACACGGGAACAATTCCACAATTACGACCTATGACAGTAACGGAGGGGTCAGTTCTGGAGGTGTTTGGAGCCAGTTCTCCCCGCTCCTTGAGAAAAGAAGATTTTCTAGGGCTCGAACTCTCCTGGAATGTATTACCTTTGTCTGCTACTCAGGATAATAATACGGTTCCTACCCCTCTTTTTTAAAGACCCACCGTTGAGGCAGATAACTGGTTTCAAAAGTGCAGCTCCCGCTCCAATCGCGGTAGATGCTTTCGTTGCGCATCAAAGTAATGATTGCTCTTTTATTAGAAATCAACCTACAAATTCATATGACACGCCCGTGCCACCGTTGGTTCAGATCCATCAACCTTCTGCTCGTTTAAACGCACCTTCATTTTCTTCTGGAAATCGAAGAGTTAGTCCTACACGAAGTCCCATTTTTAGGTGGAAGTTAGTGTTCGATAGAACCGCTTCTGGGCTAGATGTTTCAGAATTCATTTTTCGACTGGAATCTTTGGCGTGGTTTCTGGTAAGGCAGCTAATTGGTATTGGATTTTCTTGCGTCTTCACCCAAATCATACTTGGGAAGATTTACGTTCTGCATTGCTCCGGGAGTTTTGAAGTTAGGATACTGATTACGAAGTTCGAAAATTAATTGAGAGTCGTAAGCAAGGACATCGAGGATCTTTCATTGGTTTCCGTCTAGCAGTTCATGCTTTGGTAACCAAAATAATTCATTTCCTGAAGGGGAATTAATTGAAATTCTTCGTCGAAACATGAAGACCTCATTGCAGGAGGTTCTCTTAATTCATCCAATCGACAACATTCTTGACTTGCGAGATTTGTGTAATCAATACGAAAAGCATTGGTCTGAAATTGGTGCTCCTCGAGAACCATTAATACGTAAATTCTGTTCACGAACTGTATTCTGATAATCCAGTGTTCGAAAATAGACTTATTGTCTAGCCCGGTGAAAATATAGATGCGTTTCAGCCTGGTTTGAGAGCAACAGAGGTTCCTCCAGCCCCACTCAAACAGTATTCGGGACCGCAGAATCCTCGACGGCTGATATGCTGGAATTGCGAAAGAGAGGGATACTCATATCATGATTGTTCTTTAAGTCCGTAACGAGTCTTCTGTTATGGCTGTGGTGCTGTTGGCGTAATTAAGAAACGCTGTCCTGCTTGCATGTCGGGAAACCAGAGGTGGAGTCGGAATGCTACACAGACATCCCGAATTTTAACTCCCACTCAGGTCTCCAGGCGAATTACAGAGGAAGCAGCCTCAAACACCGAGCCGTTGCAGAATCGCTAGGCTTTCATAATGATAATCAATGCTATGACTTTGTTTCTAACGATTTTCGACCTACCATACTAATACCTCACATTCATGCGTGTCCAGAATTCAAATATTACCAGTTTAAATATGTCAAATTCAATTATGTCAAATCCAAGTATATCCGATTCAAATATGACAAAATCCTCTGAGGTTTCGACAATGCCAGGGCTTTCTAAAAATATAGGGATTCAAGTTGCTACTTATGTTGAGCTCACGGTTGAAGACAGTTAGTTGTACTTCGTCCAATGAGGACATTTCATTTATTTCTTCGTATTCTGAGATCACCGAAGATATTGACCTTAAAGTCTTACCTGTTGATGATTCGAATTGCTCCAGAACATCCCGGCGAACGCACAAATATCGTAGCTTGCAAAGAGATATAAAAGCTGTAGTGGCTGAAACTATTGTCTCCACTAAGTTGCTTTCGCCGTGCCCGGTAGACCTTTGAACTATTTCATGGTACTTCCTTTCGGCTTGTGTAATGCACCACAGACTATGTGCCGATTGATGTGCAAAATAATACCCCATCAGTTGCATGACCGAGTGTCAGTTTACCTAGATGACTTACTAATTACTACTTCAACATTTGATGCACATGTGAGTTTACTTTCGCTGGTTGCTGATTTGCTTCGCAATGCAGGTCTTACCATCAATGTAGAAAAAAGTAAGTTCTGTATGCGTGAGGTAAAATATCTTGGTTTTGTGGTTGGTAATGGATGCTTAAAGGCTGATCGTGGTAAAGTCAATGCTATTTCAAACTATCCAAGACCGTCTACTATCAAAAAGTGCGCAGCTTCTTGGGAGTTAGCGGGTGGTACAGGCGATCCATACCACGGTTTGCTACTATTGCTAGTCCTATTACAGATCTTCTAAAGAAAAAGTGATAAATTTGTGTGGAATGAAAAGGCTGAGGAAGACAAGACTGAAAGAATGTCTGGTCACTGCTCCGGTGCTGGCAAATCCTGATTTTCTTAGACCCTTCTTTATTTAGTGTGACGCAAGTAGAACCGGTATTGGTAGTCTGTTGTTCCAACGTGATGTTGATGGAAATGAACATCCTATTGCGTTCATGTCTCAGAAATTAAATGCTGCAGAACGCAATTATAGTATTACCGAATTGAAATCCTTGGCAGCAGTTTTGAGCGTGAAGCGTTTTCGACCCTGTTGCGGCCTCTTATAGCCTCATGCAACTCGCCGGTAAATAATAAGACCTTGTCTGCTTAAAATACGTTTATTGAAATCGTTTATTTAATTTTTCTTTAATTTTTCAACAGTCAATTTTGTCTTAACTAATTTATAAAATACTATTTTTGCCCTTTAGTCTTGTCTTTGTTTAATAATTGTTTGCGTTCGGTTGCGTATGCCTCTTCTTGTACAAGTTTAGTTAGAATTATTTCCGCCTGGTTGATATTTCCTCTGGTTTTAAGATGCCAGTAATTTTTTGAGCTTTGTTCCTGCAATTGTGTAAAAAACGTCTACATTGTGCTGTTACATGTAGTGCTCGTCTTAACGTGGAGAATTTCTGCAGTAGCTCAATTGGTTCTTCGTCTTTTTGTATCATCATTGTTTTTGATACTTATGCTTGTAATGAAGTTTCTTTTAGGTTGACCATTTCTTTCGGCCATGCCAATCTTGGCTGTTTGAGCCAGCAAGGTCCTGTCCACCAGAACGTTGAATTTAATATATTGATTGGCATTGTACCTCTTGACACTATGTCAGCAGGGTTCTCCTTTGTAGGCACGTAGCTCCAAGTGTTGTCAGCATTATTCTCTTGAATTTCATTTTTGACTTGCTCGATTACTCTACTGAGCAGTACTGCTCCAGACAACTCTAGGCGTGGCAGCGTGATTGGTTTGACTGAAGCTACTCTTGTTTTAGCCATCAGTAATCTGGTATGTGTAAGGCCACTAGTGTCAGTGACTCTGAAGTATACTACAGCTGCATATGCTGCGTTTGATGCATCGCAGAAGCCGTGTAATTGGTAATCTGCATAAGAATGCTTAAACTTTATCCAACGAGGGATTTTTATCTCTAGGAGATGTGGCAGTTGCAGCTTGAACTGACACCATTCCTCACTAATTTCTTCTGGTAATTTTTCATCCCAGGTACATCCACACAACCACATTCTTTGGATGAGAATTTTTGCTAAGTGCATGGTGCGATCCATCCCAGTGGGTCAAATAGCTTCGCTACTTGCGATAAGATTGTGCTTTTTGTAAATGCACTTGCTTCAAATTTGTCTGCCTTGAATGCGAACGTGAAATTATCGGTAGCAGGATGCCATTGTATGCCAAGTGCTTTCACTTGGCTATCTTCTTCAAAATTAAGTGCCAAATTAATTTCACGTTCACTTTCAGGTAACCACTGTAGTAATTCTTCGTGGTTTGCTGCCCACTTTCGAAGATTTAATCGTCCTTCGTTGAGCAGGTGGATGACTTCCTTCTGGATTTGTTTTGTTTCGTCTAACGTATCGCTGCCAGTAAGCAAATCATCAACATAAAAATCTTGTAACGCAACATTTGATCCTTTCGGGTACTTAGCTGCATTGTTTTTCGCAATTAGTTGCAGGTTTTTTATTGCCAAGTACGGTGCAGCTGTGGTGCCGAAAGTCACAGTATTTAGTTCATACTCTTGGCTCTCTCGTATGGGCTCGCCATAGTATTGTTCATGTTCATGTATCTTGATCATTCGGTACATTTTCTCGATATCGGCAGTCATGGCATATTTGTGTTTACGCCATTTGATTAATGTGGAGTAGAGCTTCGCCTGAATTGTGGGGCCTGTTAACATTTGCTCATTCAGACTCTTACCATTTGAGGTTTTTGCCGAGGCATCGAATACAACTCTTAACTTAGTTGTAGTACTGTCTTTTATGACAGCATGATGAGGTAAATAATACCTTTGGGGTTTCTTCATTGCTTCGACCTCTGGTTTAATTTTTCTCATATGTCCAAGTTCGACATATTCTTGAATACATTTCTTGTATTCTTTATGGAATGCGACATCATGATCGAACCTTTTTTCAAGCTGTTTGAATCGTTTGATCGCCATCTGTTTAGAATCTCCTAAAATAGGGCCCTTTTCAGACTTGAATGGTAGTTTTACTTCATAACTACCGTCTTCAAGACGCCTATGGTTCTCATTGAAGAATTTTTCACATTGTTCTTCTTCCTTGGTATGTCTTCGTTTTGGATGAAGTTCTTCCCATTCCCAAAACTTTCTCACTCGGTTATTCAGTTGAGCAAGGTCATTACTATTTTCGATGGCAAATGCCGAGAAATTTACATCTCTCCAGTTCTTGTTTGACTGTGATGTTATTTCGCCGAAGAGGATCCATCCCAGCTTTGTGTTTTGCGCTATCGGAGAGCCCTGTTGTCCGCTTTTAATGCCTTCACATATAGTTTTTGCGTATATATTTACACCTAGTAATAAATCAATTTGCCCTGCCTCTAGAAACTCTGGGTCTGCTAGAGGCAACTCTTTCACATGAGTCCAATTGAGTGCTTTGGCACGTGTTGGAGGAAATATATTTGTTATCTTCTTGATAACATAAGCTCGCAGGGGGAGTTCGAATTTTGGTGCTGTGGTTGATTGTAAGTGGAGATACACTTCCTTTTTTGCTCTTGCTACCTGTGTTGATCCTATTCCCGTGATCTGCAATGATGTCGGAATGCCTTTAATTTGTAAGCTTTGATAAGCGGCTTCAGATATAAATGAGCTTTGTGATCCCAGATCTATTAAAGCTCTCATGGGAATTGACATCCCGCTTCTGTCCTTCACGTATACTTTGGCTGTTGCTAATAATGCTTGTGTAGTTTTCCTATTGTTGGAACAAGCATTAGCCGAAGTGGATGGAACAGGCTTATTTGATGGTGACTGCTGTGTGGTTTCAGCAGTCTTTGACTTATTTGAAGACTTATCCTTGTCTTCGCGAAGCCAAGTGTGATGACGTTTGTCACATTTAAAGCATCCATTTCTATTGGGACATGCTTCTTTGCAATGTGGTTTTAAGCAATTTGTGCACAATTTATTTTTAATTACAAATTCACGCTTTGCGTTTAAACCCTTTTGCTGAAATTGTATGCATCTTTGGATTATGTTGTTATCCATGCACATTAAGCATCATCCACTTCTTGGGCAAGATCCGTTGTGGCTACGGAGACAATTTAAACAAATTTTGTGTCTCAACAGAATTTTGCGCCGAGTTGTGGTATTGTGCTTACGAAATTCTTCACAATCTTGTATAAAATGTGGTTTTTTACATATCACGCAGACATTTGAGTCATTGACATGATAATTTGAAGATTTCGTATGTTCCGACTTGTGTGTAGTGGTATGGGAATGTTTACATTGGCTTATGGCTTCTAGAGTTCGAAATCGCTCTTCCATTAAGCTGAATATTTGCGTTAACTCTGGCAATTCGGTATTAGTAGAGATTGAATGTTCCCACAATGTGCAGGTCTCGAGCGGAAGTTTTTGTATGATGATGAATATTATGATTGGATCCCAAGTTTTTGTTGATATTCCAAGGGAAGTCAATTCATGTAAGCATTCTTTTGTTTTGTCATACAATCCTTTCAAGCTGCTTTCATTTTCGTTTTTGATGGCAGTTTGATTCAATAATTCTTTAATTTGAGTGAATACTAACACTCTTTTGTTGTTGTATCTCTGTGTTAGTTCTGCCCATGCAGCTGCATAGTTCCCACCGGTTACATCATATTGTCGTAATATTCTTTCTGCTTCTCCCGACAAATTCGATTTTAGATATTGTAGCTTCTGTACGAGGGGAATATTTGCGTCTTTATGAATTAAGGATTCAAACATGTCATGAAATGTTCGCCATTTAGTATAATCGCCATTGAATTTTGGTATCTCAATATTAGGCAATTTTATTTCGCTCTTATTTCCTTACTAACAGCTACCTCTGCTTTAATTACCTTTGGTTCCTGTAGCTTCAACAATTCGTCTTGAAGTTCGCCTAAGAATTCGAAGTATGAACCTTCGCATTCTTCATATAAAGCGCTCTTTTCGTAGTCTGCAAGCACTGCCTTGTCATTGTCTTCGAACACAGTGAGTAATTGTTGATGGTAGACTAGAAACTGTTCCCACAATTTCTTTATACTTTGGGTTCGTTGCTTCACGTAGCCAATTGTGAGTCCTTTATCACTCGTTCTATTTCGATAATTTGTAATGGCATGATTTAATACCCTTTTTGAAGGCCTTCTGTTTTCTTATAATTAGCTCCATGTCTGTTCGTTTTAACTAGTCGGTTTATTCGGTAAATTAAAGATTTGAATTGTTTTATTTGACTGGTGAAGGACTATTTCAATAAACGTATTTGGCTAACGACAAATCCGGCTCGAAGGACCAATGCTGCGGCCTCTTATAGCCTTATGCAACTCGCCGGTAAATAATAAGACCTTGTCTGCTTAAAATACGTTTATTGAAACCATTTATTTAATTTTTCTTTAATTTTTCAACAGTCAATTTTGTCTTAACTAATTTATGAAATACTATTTTTAAAACTAATTATTTCTATACTTAAAATTACAGTCGTTCTTCTGTAATGAAACAAAAAAATAATAAGTATCTTCAAATATAAAGAAAATCAAAATTTCAACTTTAATTTCAAGTTATATGTGCTCAAAGTGAGCTCAATTTCAAGTTTTTGTTTTTTAAAGTTTCTATGATTATTTATTTTACTGTTATTATACTATTTACTATTTAAAGCAATTTCAAACAATTCAAATAATTTCAATAATTCAAATCCTTATGTTAATAACATGAAGTTGTTAGTTTTTCCAAAGTCTTAGAAAAACATTTTTACCTTGGTAATAACCCAATGCATGATCTTTCTAATTCTAAACAATTTAGAGTTCTGTTAGAGAAGTATTTTTGCTCTGGTAATAACCCAGTACCTGAATATATCTCGGCGAACACCTACTCAATATTTTGATTACTTTTCCGTAGTGACTAGTTTCCAATTTTGTTTAGAAAAACACTTTTACATTGGTAATGACCCAACGCATGAATGCTCTTCTAAATCCAGAAATTTTCAGAGAAATATTTTTGTATTGGTAATGAACCCAATACCCGAATATCTCTCTGAGAAAATAGCACCAAAAACCACAAATATCAACAAGTCTATTTTATTTTCGAGAAGAATATTTTTACTTTGGTGATATCCCAACGCATGAATACTCTTCAAGGAAATTATTTGGTAATGTCCCAAATCACTCGACCTTACCGGTAATAGCCCAGAACATGAAGTGAGAAGCCTACTTGGCTTGCTCAGCTTTATATAGGGGCTCCGCCGGCCGCCATATTGCCCTTGAATCTTTGCTACCAACTTGACCACTTATTCTTTCTTTTTTTATTCTTTCGACCGTTCTCTCTTGAATGCCGGAAATGGCCTTTTCTAATGGGTTCGGTCGTTTTCTTGGTAGCGCAATTTTCTTAAATTTATTCTTAATTACAGCTAATATTACATTTATTCTAAATTCTACTCGAAATAAATTCAATTTACTTGCAATTCAAAATGTTTGCTTATACTTGAGACTCTTATCTAGGTGGGTCGTCCCCTCGCTGTAACGAACGGCCTCGTTCATTATTGTTTGTTTGGTTGTTTAACAACCTCAATTTTCCTTGCGGACAGAAATTCACTTTCTTTTTCTTAAAAGTTTCGTGATTGCATCAATTTCTAGTAGCAGTCATTTTCTTTTGCAGAACTATATGAATGACGTAGAAATGCTTATGTACTCGGGATTGTAGCACATAGGAAGTGCAGCTTGTCTCATTTCCTAATAAGGTAAAGATTTGGTGATTTTGATTTGAGTTTGAGTTTGGGGAAGGGAGAACAGAAGTATATAACGCCGATCGAAGTAAGCTTGGAAATGAGATTCAGTCGGATATAGACATGCTGAATTTGAAGTCTTATTAAGAATAAAAAGTTTTTTTTGTTGTGCGAAAAATAGTTTTCAATGTTGATTTCTGGTTTTCTGGTTAACAGATTGAATTGCTTGGAAGATAAGAAAAGTAAAAAAATATGCCTGAAGAAATTGCTTGCTGAGATATTGCGCTGATAAAACAGCAGTGAATTACCTGAAAAGAAAAAGGAAAACAAAGTTGTGAAGATTATTATATCATTAAAATTAATTGCACTTATGCAAATATAAATATTGTTTGATTAAAATACTTATTGAAGTATTGCGCTGATAAAACAGCAGTGAATTACCTGAAACGAAAAGGGGAAACAAAAGTTTGATAAACATTTTTTTTAGTTGTGAAGATTATTTTATCATTAAAGTTAATTGCACATATGCATTTATAATTAATATTGTTTGCTTAAAAATACTTACTGAAGTATTGTGCTGATAACGCAGAGATATATTAACTGTGAATAGTGGATTTTGTAATATTGTAAAAGTATGGTATTTACGTACGCTTTGAGAGTAAGCTATATACTTGAATCAATTTTTTTTTCTTTTTGTTTAACATTCATTTTGAGTATTTGGATAATTTTGTGATCAAGAGTTCAATCTGTTGTTACGCGGAGAAGGAATATTCAGTTGGGTTTTCTTTGTGCACAAATAAAGGTTGTGATCAATCTTAAATAAAGAATTGTTGTTTGCTTCAAATTCGTCCCTCTAGTGTTTATAGGGTTGAAAGTTAATTGGGTAGTGAGATCCGGAAAAAGGGGGATTCCGACGTTTGGGAACGTACTGGAGCGATTCATTGAATCTCTTTTAATGAGTGTGAATGAGTGTAATACTCGTTCGTCTGGTAGTCCTCTTGATTTGAGGTGCTGAAGTGATACTTTAGCATGGGGTAGGATGTTGGGAATGGTGATGTAGTACGTTAGTCGCCAGCGCATGTAGTTACAGTAAAGAAAATAATTGGTCCACTAGCCCAAGGTTGGAGCTCTTCCAAAAGCTGGAGCTCACCTTTCTTTTCGCTATCTCTCTCCAGTAGATTATTATTGCCTGGTTTGTTTTACCAAAGGTGAAAGGTTTAGTTTCATTTCATAGATTTTCAGGTACTACCGTGGTCAACGGAATTGTCAAGTTCAGTCAGCTGCAACGCAATGGTCTCGTTTTGTCCGTTCGCCTGTCCGATATACAATATAACGTGCAGTCTGCGTAGCTGACTATTAGTCCATCTGTCCGTCTGTCTGTCTGTCCGAGTATGATGTATGACACAGTAAACTAGCATCCGAGGGATGAGAGTAACAAGAACCCGCCCAAGCCGGCTGATCGCTAGCGGCAAAAATACTGTGTCGTTGCTCTTATCAGTCCCGAGGATGATTTTTGCAACAAGAACTACCGACTGCAGCTGCTCCTTATATCATTTTAGAGTTGATATGGGTAGTGCTGTCAGGAAGCAGTCTTTCTGTACAAACTAGTGGGAGTAAGAGATAAAAATGAAAGCAAATAAAACAAAAACAGTCATAAATAAGAAAAATTGAGTCAATGGTACTTTTGTCGTCGTGCGGCGTTGAGCATACTTAGATATATACATATATATATTAAAAAAAACAGTTATATAAAAATCTTACAATTTTTTTTTTTTTTATAATTCCTTGGGAGATATGCTGCTTCAAAAAAATGTTAACATTTGTACTGGCTCAGTTTCAGTTCCGAGTAGTAAGTTACTTGCACTTGCACCTTTTCACACACTTTCTTTTCTTAAACAGATTTCTCTCTTTTTTCACATTTCTTCCTTTTTGTTTTGCTTCTGTAGGTTGAATAGCTGCCCGAAATCAGAATCAGTTTCAGGTTTGTGGGTGTGGAATATCTTGCCCACACTATTCAAACACTACCAGAGCGGCTGCGCCAAATGTTGTAGTTCTTAGTGTAGGGTAGTTCACCTTATTAAAATAAAATACACAAAAACCTTTATTTCACTTGTACGACTTGTACGTTTATTCAAATTATTTTTTATTTCTTAACCGCCTATCTTTTTACCTAAAGCCGCACGACCGAGAGTCTCCTTAACTTGACTCTTTACAATATTTGAAATAACTCGAGAAGCTTTCTCCGGCTATTCGCCATATTACCTCACTCATTCGTGTCATTTCTCGGCCATTGCTATGTTGCGTCACATTAGAATATTTTTAAGCAGGTAGCCACTCGTTGTTTAGCTTACGCGCTTTCATAACAAACCAAATAATTTTCAGTTTGTTATGAAATGCGGTACACTGCAACTGTGAATGGGGCTACCGTTGCCACACTTAAGTAAGACCTGTATGATTATACTTATTGTGCAAGGTCTTACTTAGTATCTCGCAAAACAATGACTCAATGAGGAAATGCTGATAAATTGGTTGTTTCGTTCTATGATAACATGAATTGATCAGCATCAAGATTTATATTCACAACACCGTCAATCATTTTTTTATTTTTAATGTCAACTAATAAATTTAATTTTTCTAGGAAATCTGCTCCAATAATTGGTTTGTTTACCCCAGTTCTTATGAACGGATAAGTTAGATCTCGTCTTAATCCGAAATCTACCTTTAATACTTTTGTGCCGTACGTATTAATTTTGATCCGTTAGCTGTGGTTAATAACAAATTTGGGTTACTTATAAATTTACCATAATATCCGTTAGGTAATATTATCACTATTTATTGTTGAAATGGTCTGTTGGGGGAGAGGTAAAGAAAAACTATTATTTATTGAAGATACATATTGAAATTTTGTAACATCAAATATTTTATCGGCTAATTCTATCAAATCCTCTATGTTCTCTTTACTTGATGCAACCAATGCAATGTTTATATTCGTCGGAAGTTTTCTCATCCATAATTTTTTAATCAATTGATCCAATTCATTGATCTATAGCACTCGGAAGGTCTTTTATCTCCCATCTCCGAGGTGCAAAGAAGTTGTTCCAATCTTTTTTCTTCAGACTCGTTGAATTTTTGTATGTGAATTCTTTTTAGATTTTCATATATTTCTTCCGTAGGAGGAGCTTGAAGAAAAATCTAGAACATTCATAATAATCTCCAGTGGAAGAGCTTGTACTACCTGACCAAATTTCGTTTCGTCTACTCGAATACCTTTAGCGCGAAATTCAGCTTCTACTTGAACAAACCAAGCTTGTGGACATGGTGGCCAAAATGTTGGAAGCTTTACAGAATCTGCCGCAACGAAATTCTGTTGTACGTTGTTTCCTTCGTCTTCCGGCATTTTTGGAGTAATAATTAAGAACAAACACTTCTTCCACCAACAAAAATTACTAACACTTTCTAATCACTATTAAAAACACTCGCGATGGATGGACTAATACTTAGTTATTTGTCATTCAATACTAGAAATGTTTTGACGTAGAAAATCAATCTGTTCATTTAGACAGAAAAAATTATATATATATAAGCTTTCAAAGGCTTATTATTTTTCTATTCTTAAAGAAATGTGTGTAAATGTAATTGTAATCGTCCTATTGTCTATTGTGGATATTTATCATTACATAATCCGTATTTTAATAATATATTACTAATCTAAATTGATGTAAACTTACAGAATTTTCTTAGTATTCTTTCTTTACTTTTTTTTCTATAATTTCGGTTTCGAATATTTTCAAATATTCATGCCTCATTTTCATCGTTAAGTTAATTCATTTGAAGAATTAAAAAATATCTCCACCTTTTTCCAATTCTTGCAACCGTTACTATAATCTTTTCTCCCTCGCACATCTCAAATTTTGTTCACTTAAACCACAAGAATACCGCACTTACAAAGCCAAATATTTGACACAGCCAAACTTTTCATGTAAAATTAACACATAGCGGCACGTGCGGTGAAAATATATATTTATTCATCTTCTTAAAGTGACTAGGATAAAGGAATTTTACGATAATCTTGCTAAAAGTAAATATTTAAAAATATTTATTTTATAACACACCTTATTTTCATAGAAATCCAAATTAGTATTTAGAACGACAAAATTAACAGGAAAATTAGTCAAATGAATTAACTTAACGACGAAAATGAGGCATCATTCTTCTAATTATTTTTCTAACTATCCTTTCAAATGTTCTTTCTTCTAATTATTTTCCTAAGTATCCTTACAAATGTTCTTTCTTCTAATTATTTTCTTTATCTTCTTTCAAATGTTCTTTCTTCTGCCTGATTTTCATCGTTAAGTTAATTCATTTGACTAATTGAAAAATATCTCCATCTTTTTCCAATTCTTGCAACCGTTCCTATAATCTTTTCTCCCTCACACATCTAAAATTGTGTTCACTTAAACCACAAGAATACCGCACTTACAAAGCCAAATATTTGACACAGCCAAACTTTTCATTTAAAATTAACACATAGCGACACGTGCGGCGAAAATATATATTTATTCATCTTCTTAAAGTGACTAGGATAAAGAATTTTACAATAATCTTGCTAAAAGTAAATATTTAAAAATATTTATTTTATAACCCACCTTTTTTCATAGAAATCCAAATTAGTATTTAGAACGACAAAATTAACAGGAAAATTAGTCAAATGAATTAACTTAACGATAAAAATAAGGCGTTCTAATTATTTTTCTTATTATCTTTTTCAAATGTTCTTTCTTCTAAATATTTTCTTCTAATTATTTTTCTTACTACCTTTTTCAAATGTTCTCCCTTCTGATTATTTTTCGTGATCTTCTATCAAACTATATTTTCAGTTTGCTTGTTTTTATCCTTGATTTCAAATAGAAAGTCTTGATTCTAGAGAAAAACGTACCTTACCAGTACCACTAATGGGGGGATACCTTTTTGTTTTCGGGGTCACCAATTGAACTGGTCAATAAATGTATGTTTTGCATTTCTTTGTGCCACCTTAAATTGGGAGCAAAATTCAAGATGAATATTTAAATTAATAATATTAATAGGAGATAATGAATTTATTTTTTAAATGAAAAGCTTTTTTTTATTTTTATTTTTAGTAAAAGCGATTTGCCCTGTGGCGTATACTTCTGATAATTATATAAAATACTGACATGAACTAAACTTTTTTTTTATTACACACTAAAGTGTCTTGATGTGAATATTTTAAATTTGCGTACTGTGGCGTGTGTCTGTGATTTACAGCTTTTGAAAGTTTTCAAAGTATTTTCAAATGTCAAACTCAAATTGATTTTTTACAGTCGACTCGAATATTAGACCGACAATTTAAATTATTATTATTTTCAGTAAAGGAAAATTGTAACAAAATTATTAACAATAAACCACTTACCCAATTGTCAAAATTGTCTATCTTTTAGATCTTTTCAAAATTATGTAATGAATGAATCATTACCTGCATTCATAATTTCTTTATTAGCGCCACAATATCGTGATTAGTTCAACTAACGTACATACATCATACATATGTAGGTACATATATGTAGGATTATAAGCCCAGCAAGTAATCCTAGCCGAACGCAGGAAGCGATAATTTCTGAACGACTCCAACGAAGAGGGGAACTAAAGGAAACGAACAAGAACGAGAAGAGATCATCATCACGTCAGAGGAAGGAGACTGTTCCCGTCGTCCAAGGCGGATCGAGTGTGATTTTAAGCAATAAAGAAATGAAACGCAACAAAGTATTCTTTAATTCGTTTATCCCCTAATCCTCTTTTTGTTAAATATTGAATTTCCTACAAAACTGGTGTCAGAAGTGGGATAGTAATTTAAAGTAAAGCACGGATAGGGGATCGCGAAAAGTAAATGAAACACGCAATTATTCTGGTGTAGAATTAATTGGGAAAGTGTATGCAACTATTGAGTGAAATCATCAGGTATAGCAGTCACCGTTTTCAAATTGAGGAAATATTATACGTGCCATCAGTAAAACTAAAAGTTAGAAGCTGAAAACTGAAAAAACGGGACATCTTTGCATACCGGTGTTTCACACATACAAATACATCCAGCATAGTTCAGTGATAAAACTGAGTAGCGGCGAAGTGAAAACGAACATCGTTCCAGTGGATACTGGAAACATTACCAAAGTTCAAATAAGTACGTTCCTCTCTATCTCTCTCTCTCTAATTAATTTCTATTTCTTAGACATTATATTATATGACGAATGATTCATGCAGTTGAGGATGAAAAGGAGAATCAATAACTTTTCGTTTGTTGAATGATTCTAATGATTCGAATCGCCATTTTGATTTGTCTTTACTTCTTGATGATGACAGCTTTAACCAGAAGAAGGTTTCGTAAGGAAAGGCTGTGAAGTGGTAAAGTACCTGCATGAAATTAAATTAAATTCATATAAATAAATAAGTAGTTCCTAAGCAAAAATTGAGCCAAATATAAATTGAGCGGTACGAAAATGCAAAATATGGCAAGATGGATAATTAGAAAATAGAAACGATATCAAATTCACAAGTGGTATTCAGCTGTCAAACTACTAAACAAACACTACTCTGTGAGGTGAGCGATCCACAGAAACTATTGCGGAATTAAATAAAAGAATGCAAATTTTCAAATTCAAAATATTCGCTACATCGCAATCGTAATATTTAATTTACGGTAGCCATCGACAGTGAAGAGCTAAAATTTTGATAAGCGCACTCTAGCATAGGCATCATAGGCACTTTTGAACAAAATCGAGATGTTAGTACAAGCAACGAAATTGATGGTTAGCGCATAATGGTAAAAGATTTAATGAAGAGATTAGAAAACCAAAATGCAACTATTCCGGCAATGTTAGAAGAATCGCGTAGAAAGGATGAGGAAAGAAATAAACAATTACCGATCACTTCGCGAGGAGTTAATCATGAACAGTTGACTGTGAAAGCTTCTGCTAAGTTCTCTTTTATAGATATTGAAGATTCCCTAAATAGATTTGATGGACAGAATAATTATTCCATCTCTAAATGGAGAAGTGATTTTGAAGGAGCGGCTGTTGTGTTTGGATGGTCCGACTTGCAAAAGGTCGTGTATGGGAAGCGCTTGCTGACTGGATCAGCGAAGGTAGCCGTGCGGTGTCTAACAGAACTTGACACTTGGGGCCAACTTAAAAATTTTTTGAAAGAATAGTTTAAGGAAAAAACTAACAGTGCGGTTATACATGAACAACTGAGATCAAGGAAGAAGAATAATAAAAAAGATCCGATTTATAAAACCCCAATTATGAAACTCTTTCTCGATGTTAATTCGTCAGGAGATCGAATCGCCAGGAGAGCCGAGTGTAGGATTATAAAAGTTATAAAGTAATCCAAGCCGAACGCAGAAAGCGATAATTTCTGAACGACCCCAACGAAGAGGTTAATTAAAGGAAAAGAACAAGAACGATAACGAGAAGAGATCATCATCACGTCAGAGGAAGGAGACTGTTCCCGTCGTCCAAGGCGGATCCAGTGTGATTTTAAGCAATAAAGAAATCAAACGCAACAAAGTATTCTTTAATTCGTTTATACCCTAATCCTCTTTTTGTTAAATATTGAATTTCCTATATATATATATATCTATAATAACGACTCATTATCAATCATATTTAATAAGAATGTTGTAACGTACAAGATTACATACATACATACGTACATACGTATATACACGATAACGATTTCTTGAAGCTAGCAAGCAAAACATACGCGCATATGTACATACATATAACGTACAAACATATAATAAATTGACAAACGCGAATACGCGCATCAAATTGCATTCCAAGCAATTTCGCGGTGATTCCACCGTCAATTTATTTATGAATTTTTACGTCACATATGGTTCATATGGTTAACCAATTCTATTTTCGTTTTATGAAACAACTTTCTCCGTTGTTCTTTTAAACGATAAATTTTTGGTTGGGTCAACCTTTTTTGCGACAAAATGCCGGCTCTTTGTATACAAAAACACAAACACGGCATGAGACCAATTTCATGTATTATAATGGCACTAGGTTAACCCTGACCTAACCCACAGTTATTACATGCCGCTTATTTTTTCCTCACACAAAGTTGAGAAACCTCATGTGTTGATATTTTTACTTGTACATAATTGGGAAATCCCTTGTGTAAAGTGAAATAGCAACTGACCCACTTACTGGGCAATAGTGCCGAGTTTTTTGTAACATTTCCGTATATATATGGTTGACCAATGGTTGCAAAGAAATTCTTGAATGAAGGGGAAATATTCTTGTGAAACTACTAAATATTGAGGAATATGCAAAATTCACTATTACCAATATATTGAGAAGGCGTTACCGATCTATTCAATTTCTAGAATTCCTATATGGAATTTCTTAATTTTACCCCCATCCTAAATTTTAACCGATTTTGCTGAATGATGCAAAAACCCAACTAAATAAAAAGCCGATGCATCTCAGGGACAGGACAGAGAGTTTTCAGAAGTCTAAAGAATACGGTTGACCCCCCACCAGAGGTAAGGCAACCTATTCAAATAAATAAAAGTATTCAAAGTATCAAATGAAATAGTATTCAAAGTATCAAATTAAATAGTATTCAAGTATTGTTTCGTAAAGTGGCAGTTCCCGGATAGAACTACCAAAAATGGTTTACGCAAAGGGTATAGTCCTCGGATGACTATTAATATGTTTACGTACTGAATGTAATGCGAGATTGAATCACAATACTGTAATGTAAACGAAAATTCTTGATTGAATTAAACCTTGTGCGTAACTACATAAATATTACATTATATGCTTGTAAAATAAGCTGATATAATTTCCTTGATAGTGTTATGCTATGCTTTGCTGCACGTGTGTAACGGAGTAGTTTGACAAAGCCGTTATATACCATTTACAGTTCTTGGTGGGAATGTTAGTGTAGCGGTATGTTAAAATCAGAACAATGCAAATAGATTCACATTCAATTTAATCTCAATTCTATTCGAAGTTACTTAATCACTCTAATGCACATAATTACGTATTTAAATATTATTATTCTAGAAATTTCATATTTTTTGAACTAAACTACTAGTGATATTCTACACTTTTTCAACACTGAAATATTGATACAATTATGAGCTGTGCAAACAAAGAACAATTCGCATGTGTATTCCAGCTTAACTCAAAAATGAGCAGTGTAGGAACAACTATCTTGAATTTGTTCTGTACAAGATAGATTAAATTTACTATTAAATTATTATCACTAAATTGTAGTTAATTCTAATGAAAAATTCAAATTATTTAATTTCGCACTAAATTTCACAAAAAAAAATTCAATTAAAAAACTATCACAACCTTGTATATTAAAAACAGATAAAATAAATTATTCACAATTCCTCCACCAAAATTGCATGTCTCTTACCATCAGTAGTTTGTAAGCCAATTTGCACAATTTTTTACATTTTAGAACTATCACTTGCTACGATCTTTACTTGTTGAACTCGAATAACATAAGAGAGCGATTCATATAAATGCTTGGCCTTATATAGGGTCTGAATCGCCATTTTGGTGTGTGGAACCCGCAACCATAATGAAGATTACTCAAGATGTTTAATTTCTCATCAGTTGAAATTAATGCCATTTGATGCGGAATATTAACCTCTACATTTTTCCATTTAAAAACTCCTATCATTTATTAAATTCTTTGCGTGAAAATTAAAAATAGAAATTATGCCATAACATGATGGCGTAATGCACTTCCTGCCATCCATAATGAGAGAATTTTAATGTGGAACGCAAATTTTATCTATCTCTCTTCCACTTGATATCTCTTTTCTTCTCATTGCTTATATGAGAAATCTTAAAATATCAAATATCTTTTAACGAAGATATTTTTGTACCTTTTTAACGCCGCCAACGTATTCCTCGTTAAAAAATAGTCCGAATTGATGTGCCATATGTTGGCAATATATAAAGTTGACAGCTTTCGCGATGTTTACAAGTGGCGTTTTACGGTTTCGCGATCGCGAATTTTTCCGTGCGTTTTTCCGCTGTATTGTGCTTCTACACCAAAGGTAAGTTGTCCACATTGTGTTCTGTTTATTGTGTAATGCTTGTGTGTGATTAATTTGTAAAAAAAATCCATTTGTGTGAAAATTTTCGATCTTAACCTGTTTTCAGGTAAGATTTTCTTTTGTATTTTCTTCGCGGAAAACCATCGCGGGAAGTTGATTTTTCGTAAGAAATCAATTTAGTGATGTGTAAATGTTGTATTTATGTCGTAAATACACTGCGAAATGTTTTTAAAACTTATTATTTAAGTAACCCATTTTCCCTTTGGACAACTGTCAAAGGGTGAATATTTGTTTGTTTTTCCCTTAAATTGTTCGCGGGAAAGTATTTTTTTACAGTAAATGTGTTCTGTGACATCTTTTCTATAATTGGTTTAGATTTCAGTTGAGAGACATTGAAATTAAACTAATTATAACAAAATTCCAATTTCCCATATTGTTATTGTTGTTTTTATATGTACTTGTTCACATTCAATTTGCATGGGGAAATTGGTTTTTTTTTTTTTTGAATTCATTTGTGTTTCTTATTCTAAGTGATGTACCATATAATTCATTAATTAATTCATTATTCTTTTATTTTCAGATATTGCCGTAGGTACATAGGTATGGTACATATGTATATACATATATATACTGCCCTTCGTGGGAGGATAGGAAAAATGTATGCCAGTCAACTTCCCTGGCTACTTATTAAGTTAAGTATTGTAAATTTGATTGATTTTTATTAATTCTTTTTCTTTCTTTCTTTTCAGTTTTCTTCGTCGCTGAACAAGTATCAAAGTGAAAAGAAGTGTTTTTATTCGATTGGGCTAGTGATCTTCGCAAATACGCAAGCACTCCTAGGTCCAAGTTACGGCAAAGGCACCCCCGTAACAAAAAATTTGTGGCAGCGGTGGGATCTTATTTTATCCCAGCTACCTATCGTCGCAGATCTTTAGCTTTGATAAAGCAAAGAAGCTACAACAAAGGTAACCTAAGCCAGGCGTTATAGGTGTACCCATCGTTGTGTAATACATAACCCAATCCCAACCAGGCGCTCATGGATTGTGAAAAATATAAATATACACATTGAAGAATCTTACAAACCAAGCAAAGGCAATCATGGACCAAACAGGTCCTAGAAGGGAAAACGAGATCAACAGAATCAAGGAGCAGATAATGGAATATACCAGACCAGCCGAATCCGACGAAGACACCATGGACTTCGAAGAGTACCAGGAAATCATCACAAAACAACAAAGATTGAGCAGTCTCAGGAAGTAAGATAAGTGTCACTATTTTTTAATATTATAAAAAAAATATAACAAATTATATACACACATATACATATCTTATGTTATGATTACAAATCTTTATATTGTATGATCACAAATCTTTATCTTAATGATTACAAATTTTATATTGACGTAATTTTCGATTAAAATTAACTTGGTGAAAACTAAGAGATGAAAAAACCAAGTGTATAAATGTAAATGAACAAGTTTTGTAAACGAACAAGTTTTCAAATCCATTATCACTTTATATATTGTCTACGCATCTCTCTCTTGATTTGATCTGGTAACCATTGTTCAAGTTTTCTAACTATGTTTACTTTGATGACCTCCTGTTCCTCGTTTCGACGATTTAGTTTCGAAAATTTTTGTTTTGCGCTGTCGTGAGTTCGAAAATTTTTTGTTTTGTGCTCTTGTAAGTTTAATTATACATAACCTCGTTGCGATATCTTTTGTCTGTGCGCTTCAAAGCTACTGTTTTATTTTCGTTTATATATCAGTTCCGTACCACACCTATCGCTAATTCATTGATTCCCCCTCGTTTTAAAAGTGCTGTGCTTCTCCAATGGTAATAGTTTAAAACGTGAAAACGTGTTGCAAGATAGTCACTACACGTTTTCGCGATTATTCAGCCCAGGCCGGGAATAGCCATAGATCGCGCTTGTCGTTCATTAAGTGCCTGAAATCGAGTCAGAATGACTACACCTTCACATACTGGTACTATTCCGGGGTCATCAGACCTCAGAATAACATTAACGGATGCACGGAATATGATCCCGGAGTTCGACGGAAACTCAGGTGACCTGCATCGGTACCTCGCGTGCTGCGACATGTTATTCACGACATCCAAGAGCGACGCCGACAAGAAAATACTGCTTAGCATTTTAAAAACGATGATAACTGGCCAGGCATATGACATCTTTAAATATAAAGAAGTCTCAAACTGGGATGAATTAAAAGCAGAACTTGTCGAGCAATTCCAAGAGCAAAGACGACGTGTGGGTATACAAGGAGAATTGCTGCGACTCAAGCAAAGTTCACGGGAACATAACCAATCTAAACCGAAACTTGACACTCTAAAGAAAAGTAACGACGCGACTGAACACTGAACAGCACTCGCCAGACCAGTCATTGGTCTTTTATGACCCGATATTCGGAAATACTTTTTTTGCTCACAACGCGGATCTAAACAAACGACAACAACCTTGTCGTTTGTTCTACCGGTTGCAGCACCTGAGTCGCTTCATGGTAAACAATAGCTTTACATAACAATTACCATGCTAGGTTAATTGTTATCGTAATCGTCGATTGCTCCACCAAGCGCTCATCGTAACCAGCTGTTGAGCTAATCAGCGAAATAACCGGCAGTTGCAGAATAGTACCACGCGAGGTTACTGTTTAGCAATTGCTAATTATTTCTCTAAAATGCCCCCTTGGCTGCATGAAGAATAGAATCTTCCTCATATATGGCATCCCCCCCCACCCCCCTTGGAAAAACTAGTTTCCGCAGGGAACTAGATCTGGAGAGTGTAATCAATTAAATAAACTGAAAATGTCTTAATCCTCGTTCGGTTCAGATTCTTTACATTATATCATTACATTTCTGTACATTAAATTTTTATATATTTCGAAATTTTCTTATTTTCTTTTTCTCACATTGTTTGATTTTACATCATTTCACATTTCTCTTTTTATATTTAATTTCTCTTTCACCATTTATTTCTTCCTTAATATTCCTTCCTATGTTCTTTTCACCTTACATTTTTTTGCTTTCTGTATTCTATGTTTTTTTTCCACCTTTTACTTTCTTTTATTGCTTCTCACATTCAATTTTATGATCGTCTTACAATATTTCTATACTTCTTTAATTTATTTAACATTTTTTCTTTCCTGTATTTCTTACCTTTGTTTTCTTAGTTTTTTTTATGTTCCTCTTAATTTAACATTTGCTTTGTTTGTTTTGTTTTTTTTTACAATATAAATTCTTCAAACACCTCACAAAATTAAAAACAAATATTTCTACATTTTTATCTATTCTATCTCTCTTTCTGTTACAATAAACTATAAGCTTGATGTATCTTAAATAAGCACTCTAATTTTTAATAATTCCGTCGCCAATCTCTAATAATACTTTTTGTTTTTCTTTCATTTTTACCTTATTACAATTTTAAAAGTATTGTCCAAATCATAAGAAAAAAAACTTCAACAATTTTAATACTTATTACCTTAGCCTTAACATTCTAATTTCTGTGGGTGTTCAATACAATAATTACTCTACTATTCTAATTGTACCAGTTGTTTCCCGACGACAGTAGCTAAATTTGCTGTTGGCAGGTTTGCTGTTGTTGGAATGATGACTTCTATACTGGATTCTGCTTGCTTGCATACCCTCGATTGAATTGGTCCCGTAAATGGTTTGCTGATGATCGTTCGAGTCTGTTCACTTTTGTGTCGCTAGTACTGCTAAGGTGAAGATGCATAAACAGCCGGTAGCTGATGTAGCTGCTAAGTGGACGTGATGTGGGATAAATTGTCTGCTGGTCTCTTCGTTCTTAATGGCTTCCTGTACTCGCTTTATATCGGCCTCATTGTCTTTCCATGCTTGCTTGCAGTTCTTGGCTGTCAACAGTCTTATCCCACTCCTTTACTCTCTATAATTTCCGCTTTCTGCTTATTTGATTTGACTATGTCTACGTCATTCCAGGCTGGCAACTCCAAACGATTCGGCTGCCAAATTGAGATATTTTTCTGGCTATCGTCTTCTGCAGCTATCCGTAGGTCTCCAATCTGTAAATGGCAGTTTTCTTCAATTGATAACACCCCTGTATATGATAGTTCTCCAATTGTAGTTTGTGAATTTTGGCAGTTCACCTCTAATTTTGTTTTTTCGGATACCACGAATAAGCCAATAATTCCTCGTCATCATTCGAACTAAACTGTTCCATTTCAGTATAACTCGATCTTTACATACTCTCGAGTTCGGAAAAGGTTTAATACGCAATTTTCTCCAATTGCTGTGAAGGTCGGGCCCAACTGTGGACAAAGAAATTGTAGCTGATCGGCGGTGGTCGAAAGCTGCTGGCACCCTTGATACTGCTGATAACTCATTAGGACATACTGCCGTTCATGGTTGTTAGCGGCTACAAATTCGGCATCCAGATCATATATGTGATACCCGGCGTCGTCTATTGCAACAGGAATTGTATATATCTTGTGCATATCGAACGCAACTCTTGGTGGCTGTGGAATTTCAATCCGAATCAATATCCCTTGATTTACTTGAAGAGATTTCACTTTTGCAATCTGCGTCAACAATTGGAAGTTCTGGAATTTCTCATCTAAATCCAATTGACGAGTGGCGTTCCTCATTATTTCACTCATTTCCCGAGCGTGAATAATCAATGGATGTAGCTTTCCGACACTCAGAGTGACCAACATACTGATTATATTTTCCTGCATCTCACTGATTTCTCGAAGATGAAGAGTCATTAGTGTAATTACTTCGCTCATTTCTAATCTGAGCTGCAATGCCGACAATTCACGATATTGACCCTGTTGTGCTTTTACTAATGCTGAGATTTTGTTACCTAGCTCCTCTCGTTCTGCTGCCGCTTGTGAAGGTTCGGTTCTCTCATCCGCTAAGATCATCGAGGGCTGCATGGATCTCTTCTGAGTCTGCATGATCCATTGTCCCGAAAAGGTATTTGAATGCTGATCCTAATCCATCAAAAATTGATCGTCTGCTTCGTCGTGGTGATTCACTCTGGGTATGGTGTAGCAGTTCCTCGTTTTGCCTCTTAATTTTCGAGACCCAACTTCTTATCTCCTTGGCCGCTATGGTGCACCTGGATACTATTCCGTCGTGTGTCACCTCCAAACATAACTGCGTAATTAGGCTTTTTCACCTTGGACAGGATAGTCCAGTGCTTGTTGTAGAAGTTGATTTTTCCAAGATTCTCGAACAACACTCCTGTATGGGATATCGGTTGGATATTATAGCCTGTTTTCTCTGCCTCCAGCAAGGTGATGAGTGCAAATATTACCGTTATAACTGCTTTCGTCTGGATAACTAAACCCTATGCTAATCTATGGCAACACCTATTCTTATTTTTTCTATATCTATATACTATATACTTTAAATCTTTCTCTTTAAATCTTGGTTCTTTGACTTCTCTTTTAAATATCTTACTTCTTTTGCAAATTGCTCCTTTAAATCTATTATTTTTTTTTCAAACTTCTAATTTAAATTGTCTTTATCTCTTTCTCTCATTTTTTTAGTACTTCCTTTTAATTTTAATTTTAATTCCTTCTTAACCTTTCTTATATTTTTTTTCACTATACTTACTATTCCTTTAGATCGATTGCCTTATCTTCTTATCTTCTCGCCCTTCGCAGCGTAATCTTCTTTATGAATCCGTGTTGGTCTTGTACGTGTTTATGTTCTGTAATAAAAGAAACAAACTAAGAGGAAGAAGACAAAAAAAAAATAAATAAATTAATTAAATTCCGCCAATTTCAAAATTATTGCCTCGTGCTGCACTCCGTTTAGGCTTCCGTCTTCCTGGAATGATCAAATTTTATGCTGAAACTATTCATTATATTTCCTCAATCGATTCGTGTGAATCCTCTAGAGCTTTTTTCTTGAAGGATAGTAACGTTCTCAGGACTGTGAATGTAAATTACTTCGTAAGGGCCCTTGAAAATTGATGATAACCTCCCCACTCGAGCTAAATCTTTCACCAGTACTTTATTCCCCACATGTATGGCTTCTGGCCTGGCTGTCTTATCATAATACCTTTTTGCAGATAGCTTGCTTTTGAGTAAGTTTTCCCTGGCCAGTTCAAACGCTTTTTGTAACTTGAACCGCAACACCGAATGATACTTATCAGTGTTGTACACCGGTTCAGGTTTATGCTGTAATTTGCTAGGGATTTCTGATACAAATCCGAAAAGAGTTTCCGTGGGTGTTAGCTTTGTACAGCATGTACCGTGTTATTGTAAGCATGAGCTGCTGTCCTCAAAAAGTTATCCCAGCTCTGTGGTTCCCGGTCTACAAAACTTCTCAAGTAGTTAGCTAACGTAGAATGTTGCCGCTCTACCGCATTGGACTGTGGGTGATAGGCGGCGGTTTGCAGTGTCTTTATCTTAGGCATTTTGCAAAGAGCCTTTAAACTTCGCATGTAAAGTTAGCTCCTTGATCAGTTACTAACTGTTTGGGTAATGAGTAACGGCTAAGGATTTGCTCGAACAACACCTGAGCTACGGTGTTCGCTTCTTGGTCTGGTATGGCCACAAAGTCAACAAATCTAGTCAGATCATCCATCATGGACAGAATATACTTGTTACCATTATGACTAGTAGGCAACGGCCCCACTAAGTCTACGTATACATTGTCGAATGGTTTTTCTGAAATTTCTGTTACCACTAACGGCATTTTAATCGCCCTGGAGTGCTTATTTCTCTGGCATTTCGCACAACACCCGACTTGTTTCGCGATGTCCTTCTTCATACCCCTCCAACGATAGAACCTTATAATTCTTTCAAAGGTTTTATTTCGCCCAAAGTGCCCTCCGAATGGCGAGTCATGAAAATCTTTCAGTATTACCTCGACATCTTTTGTGTCAGAGACATTCTGTGGATTTGAGCTTTTTTGTAGCCTTACCTCCTTATTCTCAGTCTCCTCTATTGTTTCCCATTCATCTTCGGATTCCGGAGAAGAGCCTTGCTTCCTCTTTCCGTCATTTGTATCTGTCTTAGCCTGTGCTCGAGTAACTGCACAACATGGATATTCCTTAACACACTCTGGGAATTCTGCTAAGAGCATCTGCATTGCCATTTTCCCTACCTTTCTTGTAGACAATTTCAAAATCAAACTCCGAAAGTTTTTGGTGGAACCTCACCATGCGAGATGTGGTGTCCTTAACCTTAAAAACCACTTTGAGAGGCTGATGATCAGTTATGATTTTAAAATGTCTTCCCAGTAAGTAGCGTTTATAATTGCGGACAGCCCATACAATGGCTAACTATTCCCGTTCCGTGGTAGGTAGGTTATTAATTGGAGCGAGAATTTTTGAAAAATTGGGAACAAATTTACGATAGTAGTTTTCCAACCCCAAAAAAGACTGAACCTGTCTCACTGTTTTTGGTCGGGGGAAGTTTTGTGCCACTTCTACTAACCGTTTGTCAGGTTGTACACATTTCTCCGAACAAACATGCCCGAGGTATACCACCTCCTTTTTCAAGAATTGACATTTAGTATCCTCTTTTTGTTAAATATTGAATTTCCTACAAAACTGGTGTCAGAAGTGGGATAGTAATTTAAAGTAAAGCACGGATAGGGGATCGCGAAAAGTAAATGAAACACGTAATTATTCTGGTGTAGAATTAATTGGGAAAGTGTATGCAACTATAGAGTGAAATCATCAGTATAGCAGTCACCGTTTTTCAAATTGAGGAAATATTATACGTGCAATCAGTAAAACTAAAAGTTAGAAGCTGAAAACTGAAAAACGGGACATCTTTGCGGTATTCAGCATAGTCACACCATACCGGTATTTCACACATACAAATACATCCAGCATAGTTCAGTGATAAAACTGAGTAGCGGCGAAGTGAAAACGAACATCTTTCCAGTGGATACTGGAAACATCACCAAAGTTCAAATAAGTACGTTCCTCTTTCTCTATCTCTCTCTAATTAATTTCTATTTCTTAGACATTATATTATATGACGAATGATTCATGCAGTTGAGGATGAAAAGGAGAATCAATAACTTTTCGTTTGTTGAATGATTCTAATGATTCGAATCGCCATTTTGATTTGTCTTTACTTCTTGATGATGACAGCTTTAACCAGAAGAAGGTTTCGTAAGGAAAGGCTGTGAAGTGGTGAAGTACCTGCATAAAATTAAATTAAATTCATATAAATAAATAAGTAGTTCCTAAGCAAGAATTGAGCCAAATATAAATTGAGCGGTACGAAAATACAAAATATGGCAAGATGGATAATTAGAAAATAGAAACGATATAAAATTCACAAGTGGTATTCAGCTGTCAAACTACTAAACAAACACTACTCTGTGAGGTGAGCGATCCACAGAAACTATTGCGGAATTAAATAAAAGAATGCAAATTTTCAAATTCAAAATATTCGCTACATCGCAATCGTAATATTTAATTTACGGTAGCCATCGACAGTGAAGAGCTAAAATTTTGATAAGCGCACTCTAGCATAGGAATCATAGGCACTTTTGAACAAAATCGATATGTTAGTACAAGCAACGAAATTGATGGTTAGCGCATAATGGTAAAAGATTTAATGAAGAGATTAGAAAACCATAATGCAACTATTCCGGCAATGTTAGAAGAATCGCGTAGAAAGGATGAGGAAAGAAACAAACAATTACCGATCACTTCGCGAGGGGTGAACCATGAACAGTTGACTGAGACAGCTTCTGCTAAGTTCTCTTTTATAGATATTGAAGATTCCCTAAATAGATTTGATGGACAGAATAATTATTCCATCTCTAAATGGAGAAGTGATTTTGAAGGAGCGGCTGTTGTGTTTGGATGGTTCGACTTACAAAAGGTCGTGTATGGGAAGCGCTTGCTGACTGGATCAGCGAAGGTAGCCGTGCGGTGTCTAACGGAACTTGACACTTGGGGCCAACTTAAAAATTTTTTGAAAGAATAGTTTAAGGAAAAAACTAACAGTGCGGTTATACATGAACAACTGAGATCAAGGAAGAAGAATAATAAAAAAGATCCGATTTATAAAACCCCAATTATGAAACTCTTTCCCCTTGAATCTGCCATATTATGAAAATATAAAAAGAATATATTTAAATTGAAAATAACTACATAAAAGAAAAATAATTGTTAAGATAACCTGAATTAATTGAAACGAATAGACTAGACATTGAAGCACTAAGCACACAAAATGAAGTAAACAATTGAAAATCTCTCCAAAAGACCTCATCATAATGAAGATAGCGCAACTCAGAATTTCAAATGACACCATTCGGATCGTATATGATGAATGGAACTCCTCGCAAAGCCTTATCATTCTGATATTATACAACACCTGTACAAAAGCACCATACGTTCGGCGAAGCAGTGTAAAGAATTTAAAGAAGGTCAGAGGACAACAGGAGCTAAAGAAGTATTCAAGAAGTAAAGAAGTATTCAAGAAGTAAAGAAGTATTCAAGAAGTAAAGAAGTATCCAAGAAATAAAGAAGTACAGAAATTGAAATGTCGATGTTAGAGATTAGAGAAGGGAGCTCGCTTATATACGCTCTTAATTCGTCAGGAGATCGAATCGCCAGGAGAGCCAAGTGTAGGATTGTAAACCCAACAAGTAATCCAAGCCGAACGCAGAAAGCGATAATTTCTGAACGACCCCAACGAAGAGGTTAACTAAAGGAAAAGAACAAGAACGATAACGAGAAGAGATCATCATCACGTCAGAGGAAGGAGACTGTTCCCGTCGTCCAAGGCGGATCCAGTGTGATTTTAAGCAATAAAGAAATCAAACGCAACAAAGTATTCTTTAATTCGTTTATACCCTAATCCTCTTTTTGTTAAATATTGAATTTCCTATATATATATATATCTATAATAACGACTCATTATCATTCATATTTAATAAGAATGTTGTAACGTACAAGATTACATACATACATACGTACATACGTATATACACGATAACGATTTCTTGAAGCTAGCAAGCAAAACATACGCGCATATGTACATACATATAACGTACAAACATATAATAAATTGACAAACGCGAATACGCGCATCAAATTGCATTCCAAGCAATTTCGCGGTGATTCCACCGTCAATTTATTTATGAATTTTTACGTCACATATGGTTCATATGGTTAACCAATTCTATTTTCGTTTTATGAAACAACTTTCTCCGTTGTTCTTTTAAACGATAAATTTTTGGTTGGGTCAACCTTTTTTGCGACAAAATGCCGGCTCTTTGTATACAAAAACACAAACACGGCATGAGACCAATTTCATGCATTATAATGGCACTAGGTTAACCCTGACCTAACCCACAGTTATTACATGCCGCTTATTTTTTCCTCACACAAAGTTGAGAAACCTCATGTGTTGATATTTTTACTTGTACATAATTGGGAAATCCCTTGTGTAAAGTGAAATAGCAACTGACCCACTTACTGGGCAATAGTGCCGAGTTTTTTGTAACATTTCCGTATATATATGGTTGACCAATGGTTGCAAAGAAATTCTTGAATGAAGGGGAAATATTCTTGTGAAACTACTAAATATTGAGGAATATGCAAAATTCACTATTACCAATATATTGAGAAGGCGTTACCGATCTATTCAATTTCTAGAATTCCTATATGGAATTTCTTAATTTTACCCCCATCCTAAATTTTAACCGATTTTGCTGAATGATGCAAAAACCCAACTAAATAAAAAGCCGATGCATCTCAGGGACAGGACAGAGAGTTTTCAGAAGTCTAAAGAATACGGTTGACCCCCCACCAGAGGTAAGGCAACCTATTCAAATAAATAAAAGTATTCAAAGTATCAAATGAAATAGTATTCAAAGTATCAAATAAAATAGTATTCAAGTATTGTTTCGTAAAGTGGCAGTTCCTGATAGAACTACCAAAAATGGTTTACGCAAAGGGTATAGTCCTCGGATGACTATTAATATGTTTACGTACTGAATGTAATGCGAGATTGAATCACAATACTGTAATGTAAACGAAAATTCTTGATTGAATTAAACCTTGTGCGTAACTACATAAATATTACATTATATGCTTGTAAAATAAGCTGATATAATTTCCTTGATAGTGTTATGCTATGCTTTGCTGCACGTGTGTAACGGAGTAGTTTGACAAAGCCGTTATATACCATTTACAGTTCTTGGTGGGAATGTTAGTGTAGCGGTATGTTAAAATCAGAACAATGCAAATAGATTCACATTCAATTTAATCTCAATTCTATTCGAAGTTACTTAATCACTCTAATGCACATAATTACGTATTTAAATATTATTATTCTAGAAATTTCATATTTTTTGAACTAAACTACTAGTGATATTCTACACTTTTTCAACACTGAAATATTGATACAATTATGAGCTGTGCAAACAAAGAACAATTCGCATGTGTATTCCAGCTTAACTCAAAAATGAGCAGTGTAGGAACAACTATCTTGAATTTGTTCTGTACAAGATAGATTAAATTTACTATTAAATTATTATCACTAAATTGTAGTTAATTCTAATGAAAAATTCAAATTATTTAATTTCGCACTAAATTTCACAAAAAAAAATTCAATTAAAAAACTATCACAACCTTGTATATTAAAAACAGATAAAATAAATTATTCACAATTCCTCCACCAAAATTGCATGTCTCTTACCATCAGTAGTTTGTAAGCCAATTTGCACAATTTTTTACACTTTAGAACTATCACTTGCTACGATCTTTACTTGTTGAACTCGAATAACATAAGAGAGCGATTCATATAAATGCTTGGCCTTATATAGGGTCTGAATCGCCATTTTGGTGTGTGGAACCCGCAACCATAATGAAGATTACTCAAGATGTTTAATTTCTCATCAGTTGAAATTAATGCCATTTGATGCGGAATATTAACCTCTACATTTTTCCATTTAAAAACTCCTATCATTTATTAAATTCTTTGCGTGAAAATTAAAAATAGAAATTATGCCATAACATGGCGTAATGCACTTCCTGCCATCCATAATGAGAGAATTTTAATGTGGAACGCAAATTTTATCTATCTCTCTTCCACTTGCTATCTCTTTTCTTCTCATTGCTTATATGAGAAATCTTAAAATATCAAATATCTTTTAACGAAGATATTTTTGTACCTTTTTAACGCCGCCATCGTATTCCTCGTTAAAAAATAGTCCGAATTGATGTGCCATATGTTGGCAATATATAAAGTTGACAGCTTTCGCGATGTTTACAAGTGGCGTTTGACGGTTTCGCGATCGCGAATTTTTCCGTGCGTTTTTCCGCTGTATTGTGCTTCTACACCAAAGGTAAGTTGTCCACATTGTGTTCTGTTTATTGTGTAGTGTTTGTGTGTGATTAATTTGTAAAAAAAATCCATTTGTGTGAAAATTTTCGATCTTAACCTGTTTTCAGGTAAGATTTTCTTTTGTATTTTCTTCGCGGAAAACCATCGCGGGAAGTTGATTTTTCGTAAGAAATCAATTTAGTGATGTGTAAATGTTGTATTTATGTCGTAAATACACTGCGAAATGTTTTTAAAACTTATTATTTAAGTAATCCATTTTCCCTTTGGACAACTGTCAAAGGGTGAAAATTTGTTTGTTTTTCCCTTAAATTGTTCGCGGGAAAGTATTTTTTTACAGTAAATGTGTTCTGTGACATCTTACTATAATTGGTTTAGATTTCAGTTGAGAGACATTGAAATTAAACTAATTATAACAAAATTCCAATTTCCCATATTGTTGTTGTTGTTTTTATATGTACTTGTTCACATTCAATTTGCATGGGGAAATTGGTTTTTTTTTTTTTTGAATTCATTTGTGTTTCTTATTCTAAGTGATGTACCATATAATTCATTAATTAATTCATTATTCTTTTATTTTCAGATATTGCCGTAGGTACATAGGTATGGTACATATGTATATACATATATATACTGCCCTTCGTGGGAGGATAGGAAAAATGTATGCCAGTCAACTTCCCTGGCTACTTATTAAGTTAAGTATTGTAAATTTGATTGATTTTTATTAATTCTTTTTCTTTCTTTCTTTTCAGTTTTCTTCGTCGCTGAACAAGTATCAAAGTGAAAAGAAGTGTTTTTATTCGATTGGGCTAGTGATCTTCGCAAATACGCAAGCACTCCTAGGTCCAAGTTACGGCAAAGGCACCCCCGTAACAAAAAATTTGTGGCAGCGGTGGGATCTTATTTTATCCCAGATACCTATCGTCGCAGATCTTTAGCTTTGATAAAGCAAAGAAGCTACAACAAAGGTAACCTAAGCCAGGCGTTATAGGTGTACCCATCGTTGTGTAATACACAACCCAATCCCAACCAGGCGCTCAGGGATTGTGAAAAATATAAATATACACATTGAAGAATCTTACAAACCAAGCAAAGGCATTCATGGACCAAACAGGTCCTAGAAGGGAAAACGAGATCAACAGAATCAAGGAGCAGATAATGGAATATACCAGACCAGCCGAATCCGATGAAGACACCATGGACTTCGAAGAGTACCAGGAAATCATCACAAAACAACAAAGATTGAGCAGTCTCAGGAAGTAAGATAAGTGTCACTATTTTTTAATATTATAAAAAAAAATAACAAATTATATACACACATATACATATCCTATGTTATGATTACAAATCTTTATATTGCATGATCACAAATCTTTATCTTAATGATTACAAATTTTATATTGACGTAATTTTCGATTAAAATTAACTTGGTGAAAACTAAGAGATGAAAAAACCAAGTGTATAAATGTAAATGAACAAGTTTTGTAAACGAACAAGTTTTCAAATCCATTATCACTTTATATATTGTCTACGCATCTCTCTCTTGATTTGATCTGGTAACCATTGTTCAAGTTTTCTAACTATGTTTACTTTGATGACCTCCTGTTCCTCGTTTCGACGATTTAATTTCGAAAATTTTTGTTTTGCGCTGTCGTGAGTTCGAAATTTTTTTGTTTTGTGCTGTTGTGAGTTTAATTATACATAACCTCGTTGCGATATCTTTTGTCTGTGCGCTTCAAAGCTACTGTGTTTTTTTCGTTTATATATCAGTTCCGTACCACACCTATCGCTAATTCATTGATTCCCCCTCGTTTTAAAAGTGCTGTGCTTCTCCAATGGTAAAAGTTTAAAACGCGAAAACGTGTTAGCAAGATAGTAGCTACATGTTTTCGCGATTATTCAGCCCAGGCCGGGAATAGCCATAGACATACAGCTGCCCAATTAGATCGCGCTTGTCGTTCATTACGTGCCTGAAGTCGAGTCAGAATGACTACACCTTCACATACTGGTACTATCAGACATCAGACATAAGACATCAGAATAACATTAACGGATGCACGGAATATGATCCCGGAGTTCGACGGAAACTCAGGTGACCTGCATCGGTACCTCGCGTGCTGCGACATGTTATTCACGACATCCAAGAGCGACGCCGACAAGAAAATACTGCTTAGCATTTTAAAAACGAAGATAACTGGCCAGGCATATGACATCTTTAAATATAAAGAAGTCTCAAACTGGGATGAATTAAAAGCAGAACTTGTCGAGCAATTCCAAGAGCAAAGACGACGTGTGGGTATACAAGGAGAATTGCTGCGACTCAAGCAAAGTTCACGGGAAAGCGTCTATGATTATGCTTCGCGTCTCTCAAAACAGCTAGCTGATTTGAATAGCGCCACGGTTAATGAAGCCACAGAATCTTCTGCAAGAGCATGTCGTATCCCAAAGCAAAAAATAAAACACATTTGAATAAATGAGAACACTCAAATTAATTTAACATATGTATTTCTTTATTTACCGCAAACAAATTGACCTATCTTAATATAACCAATCTAAACCGAAACTTGACACTCTAAAGAAAAGTAACGACGCTACTGAACACTGAACGGCACTCGCCAGACCAGTCATTGGTCTTTTATGACCCGATATTCGGAAATACTTTTTTTGTTCACAACGCGGATCTAAACAAACGACAACAACCTTGACGTTTGTTCTACCGGTTGCAGCACCTGAGTCGCTTCATGGTAAACAATAGCTTTACATAACAATTACCATGCTAGGTTAATTGTTATCGTAATCGTCGATTGCTCCACCAAGCTAATCAGCGAAATAACCGGCAGTTGCAGAATAGTACCATGCGAGGTTACTGTTTAGCAATTGCTAATTATTTCTCTAAAATGCCCCCTTGGCTGCATGAAGAATAGAATCTTCCTAATATCGGGCCATAACATCCCCCCCCCCCCGTTTGGAAAAACTAGTTTCCGCAGGGAACTAGACCTGGAGAGTGTAATCAATTAAATAAACTGAAAATATCTTAATCCTCGTTCGGTTCAGATTCTTTACATTATATCATTACATTTCTGTACATTAAATTTTTACATATTTCGAAACTTTCTTATTTTCTTTTTCTCACATTGTTTGATTTTACATCATTTTACATTTCTCTTTTTATATTTAATTTCTCTTTCACCATTTATTTCTTCCTTAATATTCCTTCCTATGTTCTTTTCACCTTACATTTTTTTGCTTTCTGTATTCTATGTTTTTTTTCCACCTTTTACTTTCTTTTATTGCTTCTCACATTCAATTTTATGATCGTCTTACAATATTTCTATACTTCTTTAATTTATTTAACATTTTTTCTTTCCTGTATTTCTTACCTTTGTTTTCTTAGTTTTTTTTATGTTCCTCTTAATTTAACATTTGCTTTGTTTGTTTTTTTTTTTTTTACAATATAAATTCTTCAAACACCTCACAAAATTAAAAACAAATATTTCTACATTTTTATCTATTCTATCTCTCTTTCTGTTACAATAAACTATAAGCTTGATGTATCTTAAATAAGCACTCTAATTTTTAATAATTCCGTCGCCAATCTCTAATAATACTTTTTGTTTTTCTTTCATTTTTACCTTATTACAATTTTAAAAGTATTGTCCAAATCATAAGAAAAAAACTTCAACAATTTTAATACTTATTACCTTAGCCTTAACATTCTAATTTCTGTGGGTGTTCAATACAATAATTACTCTACTATTCTAATTGTACCAGTTGTTTCCCGACGACAGTAGCTAAATTTGCTGTTGGCAGGTTTGCTGTTGTTGGAATGATGACTTCTATACTGGATTCTGCTTGCTTGCATACCCTCGATTGAATTGGTCCCGTAAATGGTTTGCTGATGATCGTTCGAGTCTGTTCACTTTTTTGTCGCTAGTACTGCTAAGGTGAAGATGCATAAACAGCCGGTAGCTGATGTAGCTGCTAAGTGGACGTGATGTGGGATAAATTGTCTGCTAGTCTCTTCGTTCTTAATGGCTTCCTGTACTCGCTTTATATCGGCCTCATTGTCTTTCCATGCTTGCTTGCAGTTCTTGGCTGTCAACAGTCTTATCCCACTCCTTTACTCTCTATAATTTCCGCTTTCTGCTTATTTGATTTGACTATGTCTACGTCATTCCAGGCTGGCAACTCCAAACGATTCGGCTGCCAAATTGAGATATTTTTCTGGCTATCGTCTTCTGCAGCTATCCGTAGGTCTCCAATCTGTAAATGGCAGTTTTCTTCAATTGATAACACCCCTGTAGATGATAGTTCTCCAATTGTAGTTTGTGAATTTTGGCAGTTCACTTCTAATTTTGTTTTTTCGGATACCACGAATAGCCAATGATTCCTCGTCATCATTCGAACTAGACTGTTCCATTTCGGTATAACTCGATCTTTACATGCTCTCGAGTTCGGAAAAGGTTTAATACGCAATTTTCCCCAATTGCTGTGAAGGTCGGGCCCAACTGTGGACAAAGAAATTGTAGCTGATCGGCGGTGGTCGAAAGCTGCTGGCACCCTTGATACTGCTGATAACTCATTAGGACATACTGCCGTTCATGGTTGTTAGCGGCTACAAATTCGGCATCCAGATCATATATGTGATACCCGGCGTCGTCTATTGCAACAGGAATTGTATATATCTTGTGCATATCGAACGCAACTCTTGGTGGCTGTGGAATTTCAATCCGAATCAATATCCCTTGATTTACTTGAAGAGATTTCACTTTTGCAATCTGCGTCAACAATTGGAAGTTCTGGAATTTCTCATCTAAATCCAATTGACGAGTGGCGTTCCTCATTATTTCACTCATTTCCCGAGCGTGAATAATCAATGGATGTAGCTGTCCGACACTCAGAGTGACCAACATACTGATTATATTTTCCTGCATCTCACTGATTTCTCGAAGATGAAGAGTCATTAGTGTAATTACTTCGCTCATTTCTAATCTGAGCTGCAATGCCGACAATTCACGATATTGACCCTGTTGTGCTTTTACTAATGCTGAGATTTTGTTACCTAGCTCCTCTCGTTCTGCTGCCGCTTGTGAAGGTTCGGTTCTCTCATCCGCTAAGATCATCGAGGGCTGCATGGATCTCTTCTGAGTCTGCATGATCCATTGTCCCGAAAAGGTATTTGAATGCTGATCCTAATCCATCAAAAATTGATCGTCTGCTTCGTCGTGGTGATTCACTCTGGGTATGGTGTAGCAGTTCCTCGTTTTGCCTCTTAATTTTCGAGACCCAACTTCTTATCTCCTTGGCCGCTATGGTGCACCTGGATACTATTCCGTCGTGTGTCACCTCCAAACATAACTGCGTAATTAGGCTAGTGCAATTATTTACAAATTCCATGTCCTCTGTTAGATCCGGCATTTTCACCTTGGACAGGATAGTCCAGTGCTTGTTGTAGAAGTTGATTTTTCCAAGATTCTCGAACAACACTCCTGTATGGGATATCGGTTGGATATTATAGCCTGTTTTCTCTGCCTCCAGCAAGGTGATGAGTGCAAATATTACCGTTATAACTGCTTTCATCTTGATAACTAAACCCTATGCTAATCTATGGCAACACCTATTCTTATTTTTTCTATATCTATATACTATATACTTTAAATCTTTCTCTTTAAATCTTGGTTCTTTGACTTCTCTTTTAAATATCTTACTTCTTTTGCAAATTGCTCCTTTAAATCTATTATTTTTTTTTTTTCAAACTTCTAATTTAAATTGTCTTTATCTCTTTCTCTCATTTTTTTAGTACCCCCTTTTAATTTTAATTTTAATTCCTTCTCAACCTTTCTTATATTTTTTTTCACTATACTTACTATTCCTTTAAATCGATTGCCTTATCTTCTCGCCCTTCGCAGCGTAATCTTCTTTATGAATCCGTGTTGGTCTTGTACGTGTTTATATTCTGTAATAAAAGAAACAAACTAAGAGGAAGAAGACAAAAAAAATAAATAAATTAATTAATTAAATTCCGCCAATTTCAAAATTATTGCCTCGTGCTGCACTCCGTTTAGGCTTCCGTCTTCCTGGAATGATCAAATTTTATGCTGAAACTATTCATTATATTTCCTGAATCGATTCGTGTGAATCCTCTAGAGCTTTTTTCTTGAATGATAGTAACGTTCTCAGGACTGTTAATGTAAATTACTTCGTAAGGGCCCTTGAAAATTGATGATAACCTCCCCACTCGAGCTAAATCTTTCACCAGTACTTTATTCGCCACATGTATGGCTTCTGGCCTGGCTGTCTTATCATAATACCTTTTTGCAGATAGCTTGCTTTTGAGTAAGTTTTCTCTGGCCAGTTCAAACGCTTTTTGTAACTTGAACCGCAACACCGAATGATACTTATCAGTGTTGTACACCGGTTCAGGTTTATGCTGTAATTTGCTAGGGATTTCTGATACAAATCCGAAAAGAGTTTCCATGGGTGTTAGCTTTGTAACAGCATGTACCGTGTTATTGTAAGCATCAGCTGCTGTCCTCAAAAAGTTATCCCAGCTCTGGGGTTCCCGGTCTACAAAACTTCTCAAGTAGTTAGCTAACGTAGAATGTTGCCCCTCTACCGCATTGGACTGTGGGTGATAGGCGGCGGTTTGCAGTGTCTTTATCTTAGGCATTTTGCAAAGAGCCTTTAAACTTCGCATGTAAAGTTAGCTCCTTGATCAGTTACTAACTGTTTGGGTTATGAGTAACGGCTAAGGATTTGCTCGAACAATACCTGAGCTACGGTGTTCGCTTCTTGGTCTGGTATGGCCACAAAGTCAACAAATCTAGTCAGATCATCCATCATAGACAGAATATACTTGTTACCATTATGACTAGTAAGCAACGGCCCCACTAAGTCTACGTATACATTGTCGAATGGTTTTTCTGAAATTTCTGTTACCACTAACGGCATTTTAATCGCCCTGGAGTGCTTATTTCTCTGGCATTTCGCACAACACCCGACTTGTTTCGCGATGTCCTTCTTCATACCCCTCCAACGATAGAACCTTATAATTCTTTCAAAGGTTTTATTTCGCCCAAAGTGCCCTCCGAATGGCGAGTCATGAAAATCTTTCAGTATTACCTCGACATCTTTTGTGTCAGAGACATTCTGTGGATTTGAGCTTTTTTGTAGCCTTACCTCCTTATTCTCAGTCTCCTCTATTGTTTCCCATTCATCTTCGGATTCCGGAGAAGAGCCTTGCTTCCTCTTTCCGTCATTTGTATCTGTCTTATCCTGTGCTCGAGTAACTGCACAACATGGATATTCCTTAACACACTCTGGGAATTCTGCTAAGAGCATCTGCATTGCCATTTTCCCTACCTTTCTTGTAGACAATTTCAAAATCAAACTCCGAAAGTTTTTGGTGGAACCTCACCATGCGAGATGTGGTGTCCTTAACCTTAAAAACCACTTTGAGAGGCTGATGATCAGTTATGATTTTAAAATGTCTTCCCAGTAAGTAGCATTTATAATTGCGGACAGCCCATACAATGGCTAACTATTCCCGTTCCGTGGTAGGTAGGTTATTAATTGGAGCAAGACTTTTTGAAAAATTGGGAACAAATTTACGATAGTAGTTTTCCAACCCCAAAAAAGACTGAACCTGTCTCACTGTTTTTGGTCGGGGGAAGTTTTGTGCCACTTCTACTAACCGTTTGTCAGGTTGTACACCTTTCTCCGAACAAACATGCCCGAGGTATACCACCTCCTTTTTCAAGAATTGACATTTAGTAGGTTGTAGTTTTAGGTTATGTTCCCTGAATCTCTGAAATACTTTTCGTAACTTTCCGTTATGTTCATCCAGATTCTTCGCAAAAACCACTACGTCATCAAGGTAGACAAAGCACTTAATCCCCTGAAGACCTGTTAATATCCCATTTAATAACGATTTAAAGAATGAAGGTGCCGTTTTCAATCCGAATGGCAATCTCTTGTAGTGGAAGTGACTGAAGTTTGTGCTAAAAGCTGTCTTTTCACGATCTGCCGGATCCACCAACACGTGGTGATAACCAGGTGATAACAAGATCTAAGGTAGTAAAATACCTAGAATGACCTAACCTATCCAGAATATCCTCAATCCGTGGTAGTGGATAAGAAAACGGAATACAGACTTTGTTGAGTTCGCGAAAGTTCACACATAATCCATACTTTCGCTTACCTGCTTCATCAGTTCCCTTTTTCGGTATTAATAAGACTGGAAAATTGCACGGGCTGTTACTATGTTCGATTATGTCATCCTCCAACAACTTTTTAAGCTGCTCCTGCCATTCCTCTCTGTGGGCTTCAGGCATTCTATATTGCTTTTTATTTATGGGCCCGGTATCGGCCATCAAGAGAAGTTTGAACATTTTCGTCAGAGGATACGTTAGTTTATCCCCAGGTAAATGAAAGATATCGCTGTATTCGTTACAGATTTGCATTACTGCTTCCCTCTCTTCCGAATTCAGCTCATCCCCCAACTCCACAGATTTCTTCATTACTTGAAGCCGTTGCTGAGTGATTTTCGTTCTACCCTCGGGATATCTTAATGGTCTTACCAAATACTTATTCAGTCCTAGCATTGACAATTCCTACAAAGGATTGTCCATTACTGGGCCTAATCAGGGTATTCCCACAATACACACCGGGGCATATCTCTTCTGCCATACATACCAGTTCAGAATCGTTCGAGACTTGAATTCTTATCAGCTGCTCGCTTCTTGGCTCCAAGCGTATTGGTCTTTTCGTGTCCTGAAATTTGAGAAAAGAGGCAGAGAGTTCAGCTCCGAGGCTATTTAGATGGACTTCTTCCTTTCAACCGCTACCCTTACCTGCTCTTCACCCCACATTTCTTTGGGGCACGCTATAGACTTTTCTACTGCGGAAATCCCTGCTTTTGCCTAAGATCCAGCTCGTCCGTCTGTGGAGCTATTTTCCGTTCCTCCTGTGTTATACGTTTACCTTCCAGTTGTATATTCACTGTTTCATCGCTGTTGCTCATATATTTCAAGTATTTCTCTATGCTATCTGAAGCGGCACTTGCCTTGAGTACAATATCTTTTAGCCCTGTGACTTTTTCTTGAATTCGTAGCCTAACAACTTCTGGTCATATCTCCCACGGCTTCTTTGTACTAGACTGACTATAGGTATATCTATCTGACGTAAGAATATCAACCCTGTTATGTTTTCAAAAAATGGCCTTACTCCCCTGTTTCCTTCTACGCTTTGAATTGACAGTGTATGACCAACACAATCAATAATGGCTCTGTTTTTAAGGAACTCCATGCCTAATATTCCATCTGCTGGTATGGATTCGGTATCGTGTATGGCATGAAATACACAAGTCTGTTGGCTAGTACCAAAGCCTAGTAAAGCTTGACAGGTTCCTAACGATTTTCTCTGTGTACCAAACAATCCTCCTATAGTGATTGTTTCTTGGATTTGTATGGGCGTACTTCCTTTTATTTTATTTACCTTAATTATATTGCATGAAGATCCCGAATCTACTAATAATACTAACTTACCTTCTGGTCCTATGTCTGCGTCGACTGTGATTAAACAATTATTTAATGAACCTAATTCTACTGCATTATTTTTATCTCTGGTTAACTGGGTATACTCCGATTCTCTTAATTGAAGGCAACTGCGGAAAGAGTCCCCAGCTGCCGCCCTCGTTTCCCTCATGAGGCCTGGCTCCATGCTCTGCTAGGTACTTTCTTAAACATATATCCGTGTAATGGTCACTTGGCTTACAAAACCGACAATAGAGAACATCTCTTCTCTGAGTGAATTCTGTTGAGTTGTCTCACTGTATCTGCGAACCTGACTTGCTGATTCCTGCAACTTGGCGCCTCATGCCCATAGTTTCGGCATTTAGTGTAGTCAGGAGGCTGCTTTCTCCACTGGCATTCTTTAGCAAAGTGTCCCGGCTGTCCGCATTTGAAGCAGTTAACCGCTCTACGCTGCTGTGTTGCTCTGATTGAAGTTTCCCAGTTTCTTGCCGGTCTCCGTACTGCTTGGAAAGGCTTTGGAGTTTGTTTCTGCCGCACCTCGCTAAAGTTTCGGGTCTTCCAACTTTCCTGTGGTGTTTCCATGGCATGTTCCGGTGCTTTTTCTAGGCCCTTGGTGCCATGACCTGAAGCCTTCCGAATCTTTTTCGAAGTAGAGACCTTCCTCTCGAACTTCTTCTAATGCTTCGAATTTTCTTCCAGTTAAATATACCCGTGTGGCCTGACTGCCGACACCAGCTTTAAAAGTAGCTACCGCGTCGACCTCTAGCTCTGCTATCAAGCCTCCATCCTTATTGGGGTATTTGGCTGATACCGCAGACTTAATCTGGTCCAGCAGCTCCATCATCCGATCCGCAAACTCTCTAATATCTAATATCTTCACCAGGTCTTTGCCTACAGGCTAACATTTCAGTGCGTAATTCACTGAAAGATTTCCGTGGCATGTAGGCTGTTTTAATCGCCTGCTGCAAAGATGCAAAATCCTTTGGCTCATGTGAGCTTATTAGATGGTAAGCGTCATCGGACAAACGATATTTTATGCATTTAATAAAAATGCTTTGCTCTGCTGCTTCGATCGTGCAAGTCTTTGCTGCAACTGAGGAAACGAAAAACCTCTTTTGCCAACTTTGGAAACCTTTCCCCTGAAAACATTGGCACGTTTTTAGAGACCAAGTCCATGACTTTCTCGTAGGCCTCTGTCATGTTGCTCTGTAGAGGTGCTTTCGACTTGACAGATTCTGTTCCGGGTTTATTTCGACCTTGTTCCGTACTGTTACTGGACGTTTTTTGCTGTGTGCCTTTAAACGTCCCAGAGGTCCCCTTTTTATACTGTTGCTGGTCCCAGAATATTAATTTCCTTGGATTCCACGTCTTACTCGTGCTCGCCTTATTAACTCCTTGATTAGAATCTCCCTGTGATGATTGATCGAATTCCAATTCTTTCTCTAGTTCTGCTGTAGTTTCCTCAGCCTCCTTTAGCTGTACCTTTAGCGAGTCTATATTATTTAAGAGCCCTTTTTTCTCCTTCTGGATTTCCTCCATTGCTTCTTCTGCTTCTATTTCACGACTCTGGATAATTTCGAAAGCTGCTGTCACTAATAGATCTAAAGCTTCGCCTTTTGTGCTTTTTTAGCACTCTCATTCAATTCTTCTCGTAATTTCTTCGCTTCTTCTTCTGTCCACCTCTTTTGTAACTCTCCTGTTATATGATCCCCGATATATTGCCGGTCCTGTTCATAATTCTGTAATATTGCCTGACATTCCTTAAGTTCCTGTGTTTTTAGTTCCAATTCCCTTTCCTGGGCCTGATAGCGTGCTAATTCTTCCCTAGTTAAGATATTACTCCTACCTGTGGACATTTAAGTATTATGACCAAGCTATTATACTAATAACATCGATACCCCGTCGAAGAATGTCTCCTACAGCTCTTGTCTATGTTAAATACTAATGCGACGACCTCACCAAATTCACATTCCTACAAAGCTCATTCCCGATATTTTAAAAACTCAACTTAAAATAACCCTATTCGAGCCCAAATATACAACTCCAAAAAAAACTTTAACACATCTTAAAATTTTAATATTGTACATACTCATAAAATTCAAAACTGTAATATAATTACTACGTTCAATAACCTAAACTCCTCTTTTATGCGTACCTATATACTATTCAAACATATGATACTTTCTCAATATTTCTATTTTACTTATCCCGCTACATCAGATGCACCATACTTTATTTAAAACTTTCTACCTACTTAACCGCATGGAACCCGAATACATTTGGCCGAGCAAATGCTATGTGCAAAGATTTATTCCGTGAGTATAACACGACGTTATTACGTGACGTTAAAAACTGGTAAAATTCATATCACTAACTCTCACGTAGCTAAAACAAATACCTATATCACAAAGTATTGACAAATATTTCACCTTATAACTTATTCCGAAGTTTATCACATCTTAAACTTAACACTTTCTCTGAAATAAAAAATTTTAGCAGGCGATAACTCGCCGAAATTGGGTAGTTAGATGGCGTCTTACGACAGCCGACCTTTTTCCATTAAACAAAAAAAAATTATTAAAACAAAATTATTTTTATTATGTAAAATATAAAACACAGATAAATTCAATTACCATGCTAGGTTAATTATTATCGTAATCGTCGATTGCTCCACCAAGCGCTCATCGTAGCCAGCTGTTGAGCTAATCAGCGAAATAACCGGCAGTTGCAGAACAGTACCATGGGAGGTTACTGTTTAGCAATTGCTAATTATTTCTCTAAAATGCGCCCTTGGCTGCATGAAGAATAGAATCTTCCTCATATTGGGCGATAACAGGCATATCTCATCTCAGAGAATGAGAAAAATGCCATTAGAGCATTCGAAGATGGCCTTAAAAGCGAACTACTTAAGGTCATCGTTAAAGCACGTTCAGAGACCTCACTAAGGAAGCTCATAACTTTCGCTTCCGAACACGCTCAACGCATTGAGGAAACTCGACGCCATACTCAAAAAATAACGCCTAACGTGCTAGTATGCGACTACTGCTCAAAAAGAGGCCACACTAAAGAGAACTGTTTCAAGAGGAAGTAGTTGCCCTTAATTAACTCTTACCCAAACATTAAAAGGGAAATAAATAGAATTACATGCGGCTTTTGTCCCAAACCAAACCATCACGCTAGAGAGTGTAGGCAAAGACAGTTTGATGAGCGCCGCACTCAGTACTCAACGAATAGGCAAGCTCAATTTGGGGCTCATCCAAGAGGTTACCAAGACCACCCTCAAAATTGGTCTAATGCTGAAAATAATGGCAGAGGGCAACCTCGCCACATGAAGCAAGTAAGGTGGACAACCCCAGAAAATTTTTCCTTGGGAAACGATTGCACGCGGCTGTATTCAGACGGCGAAACCTCCCGCGAGAAAGATATTCAAGCCGTAGTCCATCAACAACCCAATTAGGCATCCCAATGAAGATGCATAAAAGCGCCCTAGTGGTTGCTTTCCATATCGATATCTCCCAGAAATCAAAAGCGAACTTTATAATAGATACTGGTGCAGACATAAGTCTACTCAGAGCAGAAGCTACTGACGATTCCGCTCTCGTATATGAGAAGCAAAAATGCACAATTACCACCCTGTCTGGTAATTATTTTCCTTCATTTGGAGTTTCATATGGAACAATATCCATCCAAGATAACTGCAAAATAAAACATCCTTTTCATATCATACCAAACGGTAATAATTTAAACTATGATGGGATAATAGGAAATGACTTCCTATCCAAATACAAATGTGTAATAGATTATTCAAAAAATATGCTAGTTATAATCACAGATGCCTGCTTTAGTCAGAAAAAATATACCATTTTTGTATGGGATACGTTTTGTGATGACGCATTCAAGGTCTTAAAGCAAAAACTAATCAGTGGACCAATTCTGGCTTATCCAGAAATCGATAAGGAATTCAACGTCACCACTGATGCAAGTGATATTGCCTTAGGGGCTGTGCTATCTCAAGGCGAAATTGGAAAAGATCATCCTATCTGTTTCGCCAGCCGGACGTTAAATCCTGCAGAATGTAGATACTCTACAATTAAAAAGGAACTTTTAGCTATAGTTTATGTTGTGGAACAATTTCGTCCATATATCTATGGAAAGAAATTCAATATAGTCACTGATCATAAGCCCCTCGTATGGCTCATGAGTTTGAAAGACTCAACCTCACGTCTTATGAGATGGAGAATTAAGCTAGAGGAATATGACTACACTATAATCCATAAACCAGGTAAACAAAACGCGAACGCTGTTGCCTTAAGTCGAATTAAAAGTGAGGAACCTGAGATTCCAGTTCAAAAGTCAATAAACGTAATGACCCGCAATCAGGCAAAATCCTCCAGTCTGACTGAAGATACACTGGATCTAAATAAAGTATATAACGAATACGTTTCATTCCCCCATACAGACGATTGTTCTGAAATAAAAGGACATATACTGTCTCAAAAGAATTTACCATACAGATTCTTCATTTTACCTAAAACAGAAGATCCAACAGGAACTTACCTGAAAGAGTTGTTTCCATCATTGGACGAAGAAATGCAAAATACTCAACTACGCGAGAACGTGATAAACGTATATAATTGCTAATGCACCCTTGCCTATGAAAACTATAGACAGTTTCAAACAAATACTAAATTCTCTTTTAAAAATCAGGGATTATATCAAAAGTAAAAACTTACGCGAAGTTCATATTTCTATACCAAAATTGGACATAGTAGCCCACGTAGAGCTAAAAAATATGATAACTTTCTCTTTAAAGAATATAAATGTTAAAATAAATATTTACACAACCCAAGTAAAAATAGTATCTGACCCAAAATAGCAAGAACTCATAATGGAATCCTTTCATAAAACGCAATTAGGTGGACACCAAGGAATAACTCGGACTATTAAAAGAATTCAGACAGCATATAATTGGCCCGGATTAAACAAAGATGTTCGAAACAAATTGCTTCGAATATATATTTTAACCGATAACTTCTGAAAAGAAAATATCCTGAAAACAAAGCATCAAAATTCTTAGTAAAATTAAATCTAATTTGATTTATCTTAAGCAGAAAACATGTACACAAGCCAACATAACCATGTATTTGTCATCTTCATAGCATATTGCACAAATACAACAAAAAAGTATAGCCTAATTGAGCAAATTAAATTAAAATTATTATCATATGTTTGAATTCGTACTAAAAAACAATTCCTGAAAAGGGAACATATTAAAACAATACCATGCTGAAATTGAGTTCTGAAAAGAAAACAAATTCAATCTAATTACAATTTTCCCAAAAATAGGTACAAAATCTATCAAAAGCATGTGTTGTCATGTAAAATACAATGCATGGCACAAATACAATCAGATCAAGCAGATCAATTTGCAACTCTAACATTATCATCATTATAAGTACTATCGAACAGGAATTTTTTCTCTACGTGATACGAAAAATAATTTTTACAATTATAATTTAATTTAATACAACAGCATGTGTTGTTCTAAATTTCTTGTTGCTATGCATTTTTGTTCGTTGCTAGGCAAATTATTAATAACAACTATTTCTGGTCTCGGCAGGAATAAACGCATCTTATTTCGGGTCTCGACTGAAGATAAGATAACACTTTAAGCCGGGCCTCGACTGACTTAAAGAATATTATCTCGGGTCTCGACTGAGATAGTATCTTACTAACATTAACACTTTATTTCTGGTTTCGACGGGAATAAAGAATTGTTCTAACCAATGGTTAGAGCAAAGGGTCTTAACATTGGCTTAAAGACAACCCTCAAGCATCAAGTTGTAGATCGGTGAGTACCAGTCACTTGTAACAAATTAATATTTATTCATACATCTATTTTACAATATTTACTCATATATATTTTTACATATTATACATTTTTTGTGCATATTTATCAAATATTATAATTTATCTTCATTCTGTACTAATTTGACATATATATATATTTATATGTGTTACGTTCTTGACGATTTTATATTGAAACTATTCTGACAATACGTGATTTCAGTGTGATACAAAATTCTCTGACCCAAACTTAAATATTGAGTTTTACCACAATATAACCATTCTTAATAATCGTATATTGCGAAAGTCTGTGGTAATAAGTGTTTTCTAGTGTGGGTGTATCTCTGACTTAACACCTCATATACATAATCTGATCCTAATGTAATTAGTGAGAAATCTTCAGAAATAAGTGTAATAATTTATTGAAAGTTAAAACGTAGTAAACAGTGTTTGTGTTGATGAGAGAGTCGAGCATTGACCTTGATCCAAATTTACCAGTGCATCCATTTCAGTTTCACTAAGTTCAAAATTTGCGTGTACGTTCTACTAACGGACGGTACATTTTATGGTCCTTCGAGCCGGATCTAAGGTCTAGTGTTTTATTTTTTCAATCTTTTATACATGTCTGCACTTCAAAAGCTTCTGAGCAACCAAGCCACCTCTGCAATAATCTTCGAAAAATCTTTCAATAACTACACTACGACTGATGTAGAAAAACGAACGAAAGGTCTTATTTCTGAGCGATTAACCGCTCTAAGCAAAATTTGGTCAAATTATCAGAAAGATCACTATACAATTATCTAAGCCACGCAGGCTTTGGAAGATAGTGAGCTTCAAAAGTACGATTATTGCGCAAGCGTTCAATTTTCAAAGGTGGAAAATCAATACTTTATCTTTCGAGGTATTCTTAGGGATGCATTAGATGCATTCGAAACAAAGGTTGAATCAAGTCCAAAATCAGAACATGAAACTGCATCGTCTCTGAGATTACCTAGCACCACAATCCCAAAATTCTCAGGTTCTTACGATTCATGGAGGCCTTTTCACGATCTATTCAATTCCCTGGTGCATTCAAATTCTGCGTTCTCTCCGGTGCAGAAATTGCATTATTTGAAGTCAAGTGTATCTGGAGAAGCAGAGCACTTACTACGTCAAATTTCCTATGACCAACTCGAGCTACGACAGTGCATGGAAGATATTGCTTGAAAGGTATGATAATAAACGAGTCTTGGTAAATGCCCAATTGAAAGCACTCTTTGATCTATCAAAACCTTGCTAGATAAGTCTTCCGGAAGTATCTTCGAACTAGAGGCATTGCAAGTTTCCACTAAGCAATGGGATGCAATTCTCATCTATATGGTGGTACAATGTTTACCAGCAGAAACGCACCGTGCGGCAGTTAGAACGAAATCCTGTACTCTATCGGGAATACAAAGCTTGTATCAACAAATACAAGACATTAGGTCACATGACAGTGGCTAATAAGATAGTAAGCAATGAACAAAGCTACTATCTTCCTCACAATGCTGTTATCAAAGATAGCACCACCACAAAGGTTCGCGTCATCTTTGATGCTTCGGCTAAAACGGCTAATGGAAAAAGTCTAAACGAACAGCTGCATACGGGTCCAGTACTGCAGTCTGAACTCTTTTAAATCATCCTCAGATGGCTAAAGTACTAATTCGCTATGTCTGCTGACACAGAAAAAATGTACAGGATGATAAAGGTACAACCTCCAGATCAAACCTACCAGAGAATACTTTGGAGGAATAATCAAAATGAACCTATTAAAGATTACAAATTAACCACTGTAACCTTTGGCACCACACCAGCAACCTGTCTCGCAATAAAAACGCTCAATCTACTAGCCATTGATGAAACTGACAAATTCCCTGAAGCTCCGAAGACAGTGTCTCGTGACTTCTATGTTGATGACCTTCGTATAGGGTCAGATACAAAGGAAGAAGCCTTCCAAATACAAGATCAACTTATCAATCTGTTATCTTCCGGCTGATTTAATTTGAAGAAATGTGTTAGCAATTCTTCAGATTTACTATCTAGGATCCCAGAACCATACAGAGAAGTTGAACTTCCTTTGCGATTCGCAAGCGATAAGTCCGTAAAAACTTTAGGCATTCATTGGTTTCCAGGATCTGATTGCTTCACGCTATAATACAAAAGGAAATCAGATTGCCTCTCTACAAAGCGTTCTATTCTTTCAGAAGTTGCAACGCTTTGCGATCCACTTGGCTGGATATTGTTGTGACGCGCGGTCGGCACATATCGTAACTCATTAGTTGTGATAGTGCCTGACCGACGCAAATCCCAACTCATTTTCTCACGATACAATGTATCGTTTTTCAAGTGCGCAACGAACACTTAAAAATTCTTTCTCCCAAAGTAATAAATTTCAAATTTTATTTCGAAGTAAGCAACTTTTGTTTACTTCACGTTCTCCACTTGTCGTTATACTTTTTAGAGAATCAAATTACACCCTGTTGAAGCGATGAAGCATCTAAAGTATTATGCTGATAAGGCGCGATCGCGGGGCAAGTAGAATTTTATGAAAGCAAGAATCGCGGAGTTCAGTAAAAACCTCTAAGTGAGTCGGTCGGGCCTCGTTTTTCATCCTAAATTAAAAGAAAGTTGTATTGTAATGAAACCTAGATGGTAGAAAAGTGTTAAATTTAAACAGTAGGAAAAGTGTTTGTTAAAAGATTAAAGTTTAAATAAATAATTTTTTGAGACTAATTGCTGTGCAATTGTTACAGCAAGGACTGGGAGTGCTTTGTTAGTAGAAGATCACCAGCCCTGTTTCCAAAAAACTCTCTTTTACTATTAAAAATCACTTTTCAGCATTAACTTATATTTTTCACTTCTTTATTATAACATTACACTTTGCTTTTTCTTATAAGTAGCTTATTATAGCTTATTAGGGAAAATGTTTTTAATGTTTTGTAATTTGAGTATTCTTCAGAGAGAAATAGTTAATTGCTTTGAAGAAGAAATTGTTACATAATTTTTGTAAGTAATTTGCCGGGAATACTCGTATGACAATAGATATGTATGTACGTACATATGCTTTTGGAATATGTATGTACGTACGAAAAGATATGTTTTCAGAAATATGTAGGTACGTATGTACATTGGAATTATGGGGTCTTCGTTCATTTAATTTGATATTGATAACGCTTGATTGATTTGGGGAAGTGATGAATGCCGCTTAATGAGTGGCGCTTCATTACATAATTACAGATCAGACGCAGGACACTGGACTCCACCTGCCCGCTCTTCACCTGTGTAGGTAAGCACGGCGGGAGGTTACAACAATATCACCAATTATAATCACTGCCAAAATATTGATGCAAGCTTTATGGCTTGCAGGATGTTCATGGGATGAACCAATACCGGCACCCACTGATAAAAGTGGCGCGAATTTAAAGCAGAATTACATCACATTAGTAGCACCAACATACCACGTTGGTTACATACTACAAGTAACTTATCCACCTGCCAAATACACGGATTCTCAGATGCTTCTAATCAAGCGTATTCTGCTGCCGTTTATATTAGAGTTGTTGATGAAGAAGGATTTGTTCCAGTCAATTTACTCATGGCAAAGTCAAAGGTAGCGCCTGTCAAATCCGTATCTCTTCCACATCTTGAATTGTGCGGGGCGGTATTGGTAGCACGCCTTATAAATCGTGTTAAAATCGATTTAAAATTTGATCGAGTTCCTACGTTTGCTTGGACAGACTCATCTATTGTATTAGCTTGGATTCGTAGTCATCCTAATAAGTATAAGATATATGTGGCTAATAGGGTGGCGGAAATTCAGACGTTGATCGACATTAAGGCATGGCATCATGTAAAATCTGCTGACAATCCAGCCGACTGCAATTCTAGAGGAATTAAGACTTCATTATTGATTGGTCATATGTTATGGTGGCATGGACCTCATTGGTTGCAGGGCAGTGAAAATAATTGGCCGAAATCTAAAACCATTCCAGGTAATGAGCCTGAAACTGAACAAAGACGAGTAACTCATTTCACAATAGCTCATTCAAACATCGACGATTTGCTTGGAAAATTCTCCAGCTTTTCAAAATTACAACGGATAATTGCCTATTGCATTAGGTTCATAAATAAATGCAAAAGCGCATCGGTGAAATCCATCCAAGAACAACAAATGGACCCAAAGATACTTCATCCAATAGAAATCGCTCAAGCAAAAATTCGGCTCATTAAAGCAGCACAGAATGCCGCTTTCGGTACTGAAATTAAATATGTACAAGAACAAAATCCGCTTCCAGTTAGAAGCAAGATCTTATCACTTAACACCTTCTTAGATAACAATGGATTAATTCGGGTTGGTGGTCGATTGAGAAATGCTAACATTTCTTATAACACCCAATACTCCTGCCAAAGGACAGCAAACTAACCATTTTAATCATTGAACACTTTCATACAAAAACGCTGCATGGAGGCCCGCAACTGGTATTATCCATCATTCGAAACGAATTTTGGATTCCACAAGGACGTAAAACCATAAAACAAGTGTTACATAAATGTATAACTTGCTTTAAGCAATCCGCAACTATCAAAAATCAGATTATGGGAAATCTACCTTCATCACGGGTTAATGTGACAGGACCGTTTCAACAAACCGGGCTAGACTATGCTGGACCGTTCAATTTAAAAGTATCTAAATTTCGAAATAATCGTGTGTATAAAGGGTATATATGCATTTTCATTTGCATGGCCACCAAAGCCATTCATATAGAAGCTGTGTCAGATTTATCCACAGCAGCCTTCATAGCAGGTTTTCGCCAGTCGGAGGGGACTCAGCGGAGATGTCTTTTCAGATTGTGGTTCTAATTTCGTTGGAGCTGATAAAGTCCTACAAAAGGAATTCAGAACAGCCATACTGCAAGCTAACAAGCAGATGGCAGAAACACTAGCCCAAGACGGGATATGTTGGCATTTTAACCCGCCTTCCGCACCTCATTTTGGAGGATTGTGGGAGGCCGGAGTTAAGTCCCTAAAATTCCATTTAAAGCAAATTTTAGGGAATTCTTCTTTGAATCAACTCAAAGTCTAAAACTTTAACCACCTGCAACCATCCGTCATTATCTTCAATCGCTAAACGATAGTCTCTATGACAACGGCTCCCACAGAGGAAAGATCTAATCGCAATTTTAATCAAATGCAATTTTCGTTATCACCATTGCGCAAAATTCTGAAGTGCAGCCAAGCAATGCAAGCAAGACCAATTCTAGAAACCCGTTATGTTCGTATAAATAAGATTACGAACCCAATATAGTCATTAGTCGATTATTTGACTTGAAAATGGAAACCCACAATCACGAAATTAATTTCGAGGAAGAGTTACCCATAACTCCTGGACGGAATATTGAGGAAGAGCTGAAAGCAGCTTGGAATTTGGAACGGGAACTGGTAGCGGAGTCCTCACAACCAGATCAAGTTCAGGACCAAGACACGGAAGACGACTGGGATCTTGATTCAGAGATGGAAATAATCCCGCCATCTCCAAAGCGAAGTGTTGACGAGGAACAAGTGGAGATCGAGAAGCTAACGAAACAGCTAGAAGATTTGAAGCATCGCTCCAAGCTAATGAAGGTTAGCCAAGGGGTTAATAAAATGACATTAAGCCAAGTACCAACAGCCACCATAGTTATTGAGGATTCACCTTCCACGTCCCCGAGTCCCGAGAATGAATGTAGTGTACCACAAACTCCGCAAGAGCCAACAACCATCTTCAGACCCCCAGCTTGAACGCTAGTAGTATGTATCCACTAGCCATTTAAAAATGCACTAGGTGCGGTAGAGACACAAAATATTGTACCTCAACCCCTCACGTGTTTTTTTATGGCTGGTGGGCGTATTGCTCGGCGACTATGCCACTAGGTAGATTTTATGTCACTTGTGTATAATTTTAATGAAGAGGAAGGAGAGTTTGACTAGTAGTATGTATCCACTAGCCATTTAAAAATGCACTAGGTGCGGTAGAGCCACAATCCCTTACGTGTTTACTTATGGTTGTTGGGCGTATTGCTCGCGGATTTATTGTTAAAGTTGATTTTCTGGTAGCTAATGAAGACGAGGGAGACGTTATCAAAGCAAAGAGTATCTGCACGGATTTTTTTCTTAAAATCAAGTGAAAAGTTGATTTTTCTGCGGGGAGGTTGTCGAAATCAAAGATAATGATAGCGGCTTCTGTGGACCTGAGCGCGTTGGAGATGAGCTGGCTCCAAAGTGATGATATGCTGCTTTGATTGAAACTTGTTTTTTGGTTTGCATATGCTCGAAATATTGTTTATACCTGGCGCTCACTGTTGTCGTCAAGAGTGAGTGCATCTTTGCGACCGGTATAAAGTATGTGATGAAGCTTCTTCTCGTCAATAAAATAATCTGGAATAAAAGCTTAGGGTATTTTGAAATAAAACATGTGGTGTGGGTAGTATGCTCAAAATTTATTTCCTCATACTAGATTGACAGTCAATTTTGTATAAATGAAAATTCCTGGTCTCTTTTTGTAATTACAAAAAAATAGTTTTCAATGCTGTTTAGTTAGTTTTTTGTTTAAAGAATTCGTAAAAATAATATATTTCACAAAACAGTCCTAGGACAAGTAAAATAACCGTTAAAAATTTTAAAGTGGTTAAAGCGCAAATTAAGGTCATCGATTTAGCTGGCTGGGCGGATGGTCTGTTCTGTGGTCCACATACATCCCTGCCGCTGGCGTATGTACAGTTTGGGGAGCGGTGAATGTGTTCTGCTTCAACGTCTTCTGGGCAATTCATAGCATTCATTTCCAGGGAGTGTTGTGACTCAGGTACCTATCGACCCGAATCACAACCATATAGTCAATGCATCAATGTATTGTCCTATTCAATATATTGATGTATTGAAAACTCGACCCTGAAAACGAAAAATCATATTAATTTAAATTTTCATTTAAATTCAAATGTCGTAACAAAATGCAATTTAGTATAAATTGCATTTTGTTATCAGTAATGCACTCCAGTCACACGGTATACCTACCTACATGCCGTGTAATCAGATATCATTTTTCGTCGTGCAAATTGAGTGCACATAAAATAATTTGCATATTCTCACGTACGATCTTTCATCGTCGTGAGAAAGCAAGAAGTTAGAAAAAAGAACAAAAAGCTCTTACAAGCTTTTCATGGGTACCTGGGGTGCAATTCTCCCGATCCTCGAGGAGTTGGTTTTTGAAATCCGCGGTGTATAGAACCCGAAAAAAATAGTGAAAGTATTCGGTAGAGATAAACCGATTTTTTTTTTGGAAAGCGAAAGAAGCAATATAATAAAATTATTGTAAAAATTAAAGGAAGAAAACTAAAAGGGAGTTATAAGAAACAAATTGTTAAAAGATAAGAATACATCAATTAAAATTTTCATTAAAAGAAGTGTGTGAAAAATTAAAGAATAAAAACAAATATAAGGCTTTTGTTTTCTAAAATATAAATACAAAAACCATAACTTTTATTGGTATTGAAATTAAGGTACCGAAGGGCACCAGCGGCTTGAACCTCAATAGGAGCAAAAGTAACATTTTACTTTATCTTTAAGATTTCTGTAAAAGAACCCGCTTCTTGCTAGTTTGCAACACTTTCTGTCATCTAAAGGAAGATTATGGAAAGTTTTTAAACGGTCAGATTCTCTCTTTAAAATTAACATGATGACTGCGTTTAGAAATATTACAGTACGTCTTTTATATCAATCCAAGAATTATGTTTTGCTGAGAAACCGAACCACTTTACAAAGACTTTATTTCCACGTCTTTTTAAAACTTTTTCTACAAGATAAAGATATGGATGTTTGACTGAGGCCAACTCAAGCTAATAAAACTTTCCCTAAATCACATTTTGTTCATAATCCTCGAGAACATAGGTCGTTGGAAACGTGCTCTTGACTTTATTTATAACAAATAGTTCGGTAGACCAATTAGGGGTATAGCCTTTTTCAAACACATGCTTATGCTTACTTATACGAACAAAATCACCTACTTTATATTTTGGTCTTGACTTTATTTTTGGGTATTTATACACAGTTGCCAATAAACGTTTCTCGTTGCGTGGACCAACATCTACAGGTCGCATTTTAATAGTGCGATGCTTTGTTGTATTATACGCTTCTGCTAACCTAGTTAGCATACTAATCCAATGATAATTTCCGTTCATACTGAACTCTTTCCACATCATGCTTTTTAACGTTCTGTTAAATCTTTCCACAATTAAAGCTTTTAAACCACTGTAAGTGGAATAATGTTTAATATCATAGCGTTTCATAAGCTGTCGAAACGATTTATTAAAAAACTCATTTCCATCATCTGTTTGTAAATTTCTTGGAATGCGACCACGATTAAAAATAGACTGCATTGCCATAACAACTTCTGAAGCCTTTTTACTTATAATAGGTAACGCCCAAGCATATTTTGAAAACGTATCAATTACAGTGAGAAGAAAACGAAAACCCTGGTTTTCTGATGAGTACGAGCCCATATCGACCAGGTCTGCCTGCCACAAATCATCGATACCTTTGATAGTAACACTCTGTCGCTTAAAGTTCTTGCGAGCTGGTTTATGCAGTTCATTAACGACTTGTCTTCTGCTCATTTTACCGAATGTATAAATACGGCCAATAAATAACAGTTTTATATAAAATATTTTAAAACCAAGGAGCGATGATCAAGTTTAATCATCCGTTTACAATGATGGTTGCTGGACCTTCAGGCTGCGGAAAAACAACATTTATAAAAAACCTTCTCAATAATATATTTTTAACAAGACCGCAAATAACAAGAGTCATCTGGTGTAATACAGAGCATGGGGCTCTGCCCTCAGATACCACATTCACCAACATCGAATTTATTGACAGTATTCCTGAAGAGTTTGTAAATTATACACAGGAACCTACATTAATTGTATTGGATGATATGATGTTAACTGCTTTTAGCAGACAAGTATGTGAACTCTTTACAAAAGTATCTCACCATCGCAATCTTTCAGCAATCCTTGTAACACAAAACGTGTTTCATCAGGGTAAGTTTTGCCGAGACATATCACTTAACTGTAAATACCTCGTTGTGTTTAAAAACCCTCGAGATAAAAGTCAGTTTATTCATTTAGCGAGACAGATTTATCCAGAAAATAGTTCAGAGTTGCTAAAAATATATAAAGAGATTACGCAGCTGCCACATGGATATTTACTGATAGATTCAACTCAAGATATCAACGAGGTGTTAAGATTCCGTACTGATATTTTTAATAAAGATTTTACGACTTGTTTTTGCCCCCATAACTCTTTAATCAGTAAAAATGGTGTCACGAATGAATCGATTAAGGGACAACAAGCATATGCTATATGTTCTAAGAACAATGAGACCGAAATTAAGGCAGGCCATTATTAAAAATGCCGACCCCGAAGTCATAAAAACTCTTTGCGAAATTACTCCTAATACTTTGAAGGGAAACCATATCCCTCATGGAAAAATATACAATTTGCTCTGTAAGTATAAAAAGGATTTGCGAAAATTAGTTGTTGCAAAAATATCTGTACCCAGACAACGTAAAATACTGATACAGCGAGCAGGCTTCTTACCAGTGTTGTTGGGAAGTGTATTATCAGGTGTAATTGGTTCATTAATCGAGAAATATGTTTGAAAACAATAATCTTAATAAAATGTTACATCTTTCACCTGAAGTTTACGAAAAATTGAAAAACGAGATTGAGGATTCCATGAACCAGTCTAGGTTCGATAAGACTATGGTTAAAATATTAAAAAATAAGAATTTATCTGATAAGGAAAAATGGTATAATTACCGAAATGAGTTAATAAAGTTTTCAAACTTAAGACGGAAAGCTGTGCGTGTGTCAGATGAAAAACCAAATATTCACATACCGCAAGAAAAACTTAAAAGTTTGCGGGATAGTGCTACTCAAACTAAATTTATTCGCCTACCGCAAGATAAGCAGAAAAGCTTGCGAGATAGTTCTACTCAAACTAAACTTATTTTTAAAGATGAAATATCAACACACACATCACCCTTAAAAGAAAATAAATGGAAGAGGATTTCTTCGAACTTGCTGAAATATCACCGCCAAGACAGCCATTATCACCTGCTTCCAAACGCCGCTTATCAGCTAGTGGTATAGGAAAAAGTCTGAAACCACCTTCAAAAATACCTAAGACGTGTTCTGAAACCAAGTCTCTCGATAAAGATTATAAGGTAATCACAGCTGGGGATGGTATAACCCAGTACACTGTACCTGCAGAGATGAGTATTGATGAAGCTGCGAACATATTCTTCTAACTCGACACGGAAAGTACTACAGGTGACGAAGGTAGAAAACCATCCAAAAATCAATCTATATTAAGGCCGTCTCTGCTAGATCCCAGTCAATGTATGCTGTCGTTGCCAGTTAAGAAAGTTGTCCGACAAAGTGATCGTCTAAAAAACGCAGCAAAAACTAGAAGTTCCAGCATAGCAGCAATTACTTGGGAAAACGTGTAATAATAATAAGCAAGCAGCAATTCTCAAGTGTACCGAACGTTGATTGGAAAAAAATTAAAAATGACTGTAGATATAAAAGATAATGACTTTTACGTATGCCTTTTAAGTAACAATTCCATGCAATTTTATCCCGAAAATACGCTATCAGCATGCAAGTTTACTGATGACTGGTGTGTTGGAATAACTGAAATTTCGTTTCCATATCATGCCATAAAAGGAGGAGTCAAGCGAAATACAGCTGAAGAAGTAAATCAGAGTAATTTTAAAAGGGTAAGGCGTGAGGCATCTGATCCGTTGAAAAAAATAGCAGAGCAGCATAGAAAAGAAATCAAATCACTTAGCATCAAAATAAATGAAACCGTTAAACTCGAGTGGACTAAAGAGAATCTTGAGCAAGCTAGTTACAGACAGGACAAGTAAATTTTTCTGCATTCCTACTAACATTTTATACAGCTATTTCACCATCATGGTATACCATGTACTTGGATGATGTTAAGAAAAAGATGTGGGATCGGTTAGAAGCTGACTCTTTTGATAGTGTTATACCTGAAGTAAGCTACAAACAGGATCCAGACGAGTTTAAATTACACATATATCAGGGTAAGCGGGCTTCAGAAAATGTTGTTTTAAAATATAAAAACTATGAGTCAATTGAAGCCTTTGATGATGACGTATTTGGACAAATTCCTAGACAGAAGACAAAGTACGCTATCATACAAGATTCGATAGACAATTACACACATGCAGCGCTTAGCATCAAAAGAGCTCGTGAGACAGAAAAAAATACTGGCAGCAAAAGGGTGCATGATGTATTTGAACTGCGGTTGGAAGATTTGGGAGTCACAATCAAAATAAAAAAACCACTACCATCTCATCTTAATGTTGGAGATCTTATTACGCTTTTTATATCAAATGTACACTTTGATGATCAAACTCTTAGTGAGCAAGAAAAACAAAAGATAATTATTTAAATTAAGGATACTATTTTTAACATCTTGAATAGATTGAATAAAGACTCAATTAATGCTAAACCGTCCAAACAGCGAAAAATTATTAAAGGTAGGAATATTTTGCATGTTCCATACGAAAAGCAAAGTTCCGGTGAATATTTAACTACACCTGTGCCTATTGATACTAATATAGATAACCTGTCCAACTTCTTTACGGATATATTTCTCCAAACACCTGAAAATAAGCGTGAGCCTGATGCCATATTGTCAGAGATAAAAGAATCTTTTAACACGGCAGGATTACGGCAGGAGCATATGTCAATAATAGACACACTTAATAGACTGGAAAGATCAGTTACGGACTTGGCACTAAGGTTTCCGCAAGAGTCTCAGCAAACAGCAAAGGACTGTTATAAAAACTATATAATTTATGTCTACACTGATATCATTCAGCCAAGAGTTATAGGTGATCAGTTAGTACGAGACTTACGTATAATACCTTTAACAGAATGTGAAAGTACAATAAGCTTTCAACACGTAGAATACTGTCCTATTGAAAAAACCTTTATCGAAAGTATTTCTATAAAAATAACTAATCAGCAAGGGGACCTAATTGATTATGTTTCTTTATGCACAACCGTTTTTGGGCATAGATGTATTGATACCAATAAAAAACTCACTGACAAATTAATAAAACTTTATTTCACTAATATAACAATTTGGTTTTGGCTACTCGAACGCAGCTGTCTAATCACGATTAATATGATATGAGCACGACGATGACTCAAACTTAACTAGACTAAAAGCAGACAAAATTCCAGTTGCTAGCTATACTGTTAACTGTTATTGATCTATAATGAAATTCTGTGCTTACTGATTTGATAACAATGACTAATTGCCCTTTACATACAAGCAAGAATAAATGGGAGTTTGCACATCACCCATAAAAGTACAAGTTTTGTATTGGTATACAACTTCAAACAAGTTTTAGTATATAGCTTGTAAATTTAATTATGATATTTAAGAAGTTACACAACATACCGCCGGCTTTGCAGCGTCGTCTTCAACTTCAGGTTCCTCCAGAGGAAGTGGACAGATTTTGTTTACAGAACGTCTTAGAGCCCCATTTTTTTGTTTTTAAGCTCACCACTCTTACGATGCCATCTTGATCAGGATGAACTTCAGTGACTCGAGCTAATAGCCAATTCTGTGGTGGTAATCCCTCTTCTGCAACCAATACTAACGTCCCGAGCTTTATATTCGGCGAAGTCTTAGTCCATTTATGGCGATGTTGCAACTGGACCACATATTCTTTGTACCAACGACACCAAAAAAGCTGCTTGATTGCACTTATGCGTTGCCATCGAGATAGGTGCGAAAGCTGGATATCTTCTATGTTTGGCTCAATAATAGACTTCAATGGACTTGTATGAACCATATCATTTGAAGCAGTGCATTATTTAATTCTTCCACGGTAAACGTTCCAGTACGTCTAATTTCATTGTGTATCGATCGCTTTACGTTACTAATAAATCGAAGAATGTTACTGAAAACTCGTTGCGTCTTTCCAAATTCATTTGAAAATTTAATCTGTTGAATCATATCGTTTGTGTCTTGCATTGTCGTGATGAAAATAACAGATTGTTGCTTCCTTTCGGGTATTTCTTGATCCATTTGTGTCACATTCGTTAGTGCTAGCCAATATTGTGATGAATTCTCCAAAAAACTAGGGCCACTAAACCAAAAAGATGCCTTTATTAACTGCTCCGGGAGCATACCTCTCGATACTATATCCGCTGGATTATTTTTAGTGTTGACGTACCACCATGTCATCTCGGATGTCGTTTCCTGAATCTTCGCAACACGGTGTGATACAAAAGTAGTCCAAGTTGAGGGATGAGTTGACAACCTGTCTAGCACAATTTTGGAGTTAGTCCAGCAAATAAGTGCATTAGTCCTACGTTCTATAGTGCGATGAAGTCGGGACATAAATTTCGCAAGCAAAAGTGCTCCACAAAGCTCAAGTCTAGGCAATGAAAGACTCTTAACGGGTGCAACACGAGATTTAGCACATAGTAAGCTTATCGCTATTGTTCCAGCGTTGTCAATTGATCTCACATAAACACACGCTTCATATGCTCGTAGGGATGCATCCGAAAATCCATGTAACTCAACCCAACTAGGCTGCGTGGATGTTATAACAAAACGAGGGAATTTAATTTCTTGAATGGCTTCCAGTTGACCTTTATATTTTTGCCACTGTGAATGAAGATGAATTGGCAGAGACTCATCCCATTGCAATTTAGATAACCAGAGCTCTTGCATAAAAATTTTTCCGATTATGACTATGGGTTGGATCAGACCTAAGGGGTCGAATATTCTTGCTAATGTTGCTAGCACCGTTCGTTTTGTTATATGCGATGTTTCCGCTGTAGGTGCATTCAGGAAGTTTATGGGATCTGAATCAGGCTCCCATGTAATTCCTAGCGTCTTAGTCACCATTGACTCCTGTATTTCGCGTAGTTGCTCTCGATCATTTTCCGGGATATCATCCATCAAACGCTGATGATTGGCGCTCCACTTGCGTATATGAAATCCTCCAGATTCTAAAATGTTTGATACTTGATTTCGAATTTTCAATAATTCATCTATCGAATCTCCTCCGGATATCATATCATCCATATAGAAATGCTTACGTAGAACATCTGTGCCTTGGGGATAGATCTCACGATATTCCTCTGCTAATGCTACCAAATACCTCGTAGCCAAAAGAGGAGCAGCTGCTGTTCCGTAAGTAACGGTTTTTAAGCGATAGGTTTTCATTTCGTAACTGGAGCTTTGTCGCCAGAGAATGCATTGCAGATTTGTATCTAAAGAGCCCATAAGTATGCACCTATACATCTTCGAGATATCCGCTGTTATTGCATATTTGAAGAATCGGAATCGGATTAGAATGTCGAATAAATCCGGTTGTATAGTCGGTCCAACCATCATGATCTCGTTGAGTGATTTATTAGTGCTTGTCCGAAACGAGGCATCAAATACCACCCGTAGTCGTGTAGAAGAACTTTCTGGTCGTAGAACGCAATGATGCGGCATGTAATAATGTCGAATGGGCAGCTGAGATTTATCGACTACTTCCATGTGATCGAGACTTTCATATTCACTCATGAAGGCGGAATATTGAGCCTTTAACTCCTTGCTCCTTTCTAGGCGTTTATCTAAATTCAAAAATCTTCAGAGATTTGTTGTTTCTCTAGCTCGGCTAGGGCTTGTGTATTCGATTCAATTTCTACTAACCTGCTGTAAATTTCTTTCTCGTTATTGCTGTCCATAGTGCCAAACAAATAGTGCATGGCATTGCCTATTCCATCAAATAGCGATCTGGCCTTGCGTTTTCCTGGTACTAGTTCCTTATAGTTTCCGTGCGCTTTCGTACGCTGTCTATTATAGCGTGTATGTGTAGTTGCTGCACGTTACACAGGTCTTCTGGGTTTGTTATATTTATGCAGAGTTTATGCACTAAGTGCTCTGCATATTCTGCTAGCTTTATCTGGGCATCTAATTCATCCAAATCTATTTCGGTGAGGACATTCCAGGTGTCATAATATACCATGAGATTTCCTAGGTCCTCGAAAAATATACCCGAGCCATTTAACGGGGTCTTTGCATAAGGTTCGTCAGCGATTGCTCCATACTGGAGGAAGAGGGCAACTATGATGAATTTTAGCGCCATTTCTGTGGACAATTCAGAAGAAGAAAACAATCCTTTAAGCATATTTGTACGTGCATTGTGCCGTTTTAAACTGGGCAGTGGAGTGACTCCACCGCAAATGTTTATGGGGAGGTATTGAAATGAGGTTTAATGGACACTGTAGTAGGAATTTCAAGTCAACCTGGTTCATTTTTGTTCAACATGCTTTTACTCGAAATATGGTTTTAAACGATTATTATGTACCGTTACGATACGTTTACCAATTTTGATGGTGGTATTCACATCACTTGGTATGCGATTACCTGATAAGGTCCTACCCAGATTTGAGAAAGCTTATGTTTTCGGCTTTCATTCTTGATGAGGACCTTGTCTCCTAAATGGAAAGTTAGGGGCCGTACTGTCTGATCGTAGTACCCCTTTGAGCGCTGTTTACTTGCTAATAAGTTCTTTCTTGCCGTGGCATATGATTTTTGGAGCTTATACTTTAGTATATGATAATAGCTCTCGTGATTGTAAACTGGTTCGGGCTCCTGTTTTAAATTTGATGGGACATCCGCTGTGAAGCCGTATAGGCAGTCCATTGGGGTAAGTTTAGTACCCTCGTGTATACTATTGTTGTACACAAATGCAGCGGTTCGTAGGTATTGGTCCCATGTTTTGGTACTTTCATCTACGATTGTTCGCAGGTATTCTATCAAGGGTCTATGTGCACGCTATAGTGCTCCATTAGACTATGGGTGGTATGCCGAAGTCTGTAACTTCTTTACCTTTAGAAGCTTACATACTCTTTTGAATAATTCACTCAGGAAGTTTGTTCCCTGATCGGTGAGTATTTTTTTGGGTATGCGATAGCGCGTAACGATCTCATCAAAGAAAACCTGCGCTACTGTGACTGCTTCTGCATTAGGTATTGCATACCAGTCGACAAATTTTGTTAAGTTATCTTGAAAGGTCAAGATATATTTGTTACCTGATGTGGTCTCTTCTAATGGACCTACAAATATATAGTTAACTTTGTCGAACAGTTGCTCGGCGATGTCCGTGATAACCATTGGCATTTTATATTGTGGAGATGCTTTCATCGTCTGGCACTTTGGGCATTTTTAATGTATTTTTTAATATCGCTAAGCATGTGTCTCCACCAATACTTGCGTCTTATGCGTTTGTAAGTTTTTATGACACCTTGATGGCCACCAAATGGAGAATCGTGATAATCTTTTAAGATTGTTCGGATATCCGTGGGGCTCGTGATAACTTCGGGTGTCGTGCCTGTACTTACTTTTTGATCAAGCGATGCTGGGTTTAGTGTTTCCGCCTCCGTGAGTTGAACTTCGTTTTGGTCCGCTTTCGTGTGCTCTTCTGTCTCCACACTGGAGCTATTTAATGTCTCTTGAGCCTTTTGCTTCTGAGCTCGAGTCACAACGAAACAATGAGCGGATTTCCTTTTCTTTTTATTATTTGTGGAATCGTGTTCCTCCACATCTGAGTCCTTCGTGTGGTGGACTAGGGCTTCTACCGTTAAGGTATTGCCTAAACTGTCTTCCTTTAATGCTTGAGGAATGCGACTTAGTGCATCTGCATTAGTGTTGTACTTCCCTGGTTTATATTCGATGTTGTAATCGAATTCAGATAGTTTGTGGTGAAATCTCACCAACCGGGAAGTAGGGTCTTTCACATTGAAGACACCTTTGAGAGGTGTATGGTCAGTATAGGCAGTGAATTTCCGGCCTTGAAGATAGCACCTGAAATTCTTGGTAGCCCAGACAATAGCCAATAACTCTTTCTCTATAGTAGAGTAATTTGTTTGGGCTTTGTTTAATGTGCGGCTTGCATAGGCAATTTGCTGGTCCTTTCCGACTTCTCCTTGAGAAAGAACAGCTCCTAGAGCCTCGTTACTTGCGTCTGTAGTGAGATTAAAAGATTTCGAAAAATCGGGGTAAATTAAAGGTGGTGGAGAAATTAAAGCGTTTTTTATGCTTTAAAATGCTTCTTAGCATTTCTCTGTCCAAGTGAATTTTACATCCTTTCGGAGTAAATTTGTGATTGGACGTACAATTTTGGAGAAGTCTGGAATGAATTTCCTGTAGTAATTGGCAAGTCCTAAAAATGACTGAACTTGCCTTACTGTTCTTGGAACAGGAAATGTTTGGACGCAGGCTGTCTTACTTGCGTCTGGTAGGGCTCCTTCGCTAGAACATTTATGTCCTAGGTAAACAACTTCTCTTCGTAGAAACTGGCACTTTTCTGGCTGCAGTTTTAAGTTGTTTGCTCTCAACTTATTGAAGACTTTCCTCAACTTTTCGTTGTGGTCATTTAAATTTTTACCATAGATGACAATGTCATCTAGGTAGACAAAACATTCGAGGCCTTGTAGGCCTGTTAGGACGAAATTCATTAGGCGTTGAAATGTGGCAGGGGCTCCTTTGAGCCCGAATGGCATACGCTTGAACTCGTAGTGCCCATAACTTGTGCTGAAAGCAGTTTTATGTCGATCTTTTTTGTCGACAAGAACTTGGTGATAGCCGTTGGCCAAATCGAGTGTGGTGAAATACCTTGCGTGACCCAGTTGGTCGAGAATATCCTCGATTCGGGGTAGCGGGAATGCGTCTCCAATTGTCTTTTCGTTTAATTTACGAAAATCGACAACGACGCGCCACCTTTTTTCACCGTCAGGTCCCGCTTTCTTGGGGACAACTAGTAGAGGTGAATTCCAAGGGCTTTTACTAGACTGGACTATCCCGCTGTCTAGCATTTCATTTTGCTGCTCGTTAATGACTTTCCGCTGTAAGCGGTACATTTTTTGATTGATTGGTGCTTGATCTTGCACCAATGGAATATTATGCGTTATCGCATTTGTATAGGTGAGTTTGTCACCTTTGAGGAAGAAGATATCGTTATACTCTTCGCAGAGTTCTGATATCGAAATTTTTTCTTCCGCGGTTAAATTAGGGTCTAGGCTGAGTTCTTGCTCTAGCCTAGAAATACGCGGGTATTGTTTTGGGTCGTCCGGAGTCTCATTATCCGGGTATAGATATCGTACATGTTGTAAAATTGCCGTTTTGTCGGCTGAACCTTGGTTTGACTTACTCTTCCTTTTAAGTTTTTGACCTGTAAATAGATGAGGCTTTTGGGATTCCTTTTGAGGCTGTATTTCGTTGTTCTTAGCATGTTGCAGGGTATTGGCTTCCTGCTTTGTTGACGGCTGAGTTTGGTACACCTGTGTGGTCGTTGCCTTAGGTTGTGTGATATACTCATACGCGTCAGTGCTATTGTTTTATGACCATGTAAAATTTTTTGTGTTGTGTGACGGTGGAGTAATATGTACCTTTAATACAGGCTTTAGCGACTCGCTACCGTTCTTATATGGCCGTTGTTTGTTTAATAGTGATTTATGCCTCGGGATTTTGGACGAAAGAATTATATGCACCTTTTTGGCAGGCTTTAGCCACTCAGTTCCGTCTCTTGTGTTGTTTGATATTGCTTCTAAATTTGGTAGTGGAATGTGTGTTCTTTTGTGGTCTTTTGTGTGCGTTAATGGGACTATGGTGTAGTCGTTTATGGGGAATAGCTGTAACTTTAAGCTATGTATGACTACTTGATGACTGTTAGCGTTGAGAATACTGACCAGCACTAATTCTTCTCCAGATGACAGTAAACTGTTTGCCAAGAAGACTCCATCGCTTACCTCTTGTGATAAACAGAGCATTTCTTCTTGAGTTTGTAACGGGACTGGGGCAACAATTTGAGAGCGCGCAGGTATGCAGATTGGTTCCTTAAAGGTAACCAATTGCTGCCTGATTTCATCGGTCTCTTGTTCGCCCAGACAGCCTTTTTCACATTCCTTGGGCTCTTTTGGAGCTTGGCAGCCAGCTTTTCTCGTTTGAGAAGCCTTGAAGACACTGCAGATGGATAGTTCAGCTTGTTCAGACCCTACCTCTTCTGCAAGTGTTCTTACTTCGACTGCTTTTTCAGAATGTAGCTTGTCCGTTTCAAACTCTAATGGCAAAGCAAATTCGTCTGGATTAGTTTCCGTGCGAGGAAACCTTAGTGCCTTATTAGAACCCTCAACGTTACAGTTTTTTGCTAGGAAATCATTTCCTAGAAGTCCATCATCGGAAAGACCAGGCAAGTTCTTTACGACTTGAAACTTGCAGGGAATTTTGTTTTTGAAAACGAAATTTCCCTGGCAATTTTCCAGCGTCTTTCCGGTACCAAATGGGGTCTGAAGTGTACATGCCTCATTGTGGTTAATTTCTTCTTCTTCTTCTGAGATCTTTTAATGACCTTTTCTTTATTATACTTACATCAGCGCCTGTGCCTACTACTAGTTTAGTTTGGCCGTTCAGGCCTATGTCTAAGGGAAGTTTTACTGTAGCGACACTGGAATCGGGCTGCTGAGGGGACCCTATTTTATTAGATGGGAGATTTATAGCCGAGCCGGGGAGTTTTGGGTCGACTGTACGTCGTTTCCCTGACTCCGAGCTTCCCATTTACGTTTTTGTTGACAGTTATTTACTGCATGTCCAGAAAGACCACAAAACTCACACTTTTTACGCACATTATAGACTCTGGAGTTGTTGGGGTTTTGCGGCTCTCTAGGACGTTGGTTTGTCGCTTCTCTGTTTTGGGGTCTTTGAAAACTGTTGTTGTTCCTCCTGCAGTCACGCACGTCATGATTACACATTTTGCAGTTCTACGCCGGTATTTTTACGTTTCAAACAATCGGCGTATGTATGGCCTCTTAAATTACAAAAACTACAACTGATTTTATTTAAATAGATATTTTTATTATTTGTATTATAAATTTTATTTGGCGATGTTGGTTCCTGTTTACTGAATGTTGTGCCGGCCTGTGTGAACTGTGACGTTGGTATGTGACTGCTTGGGTTAATGGGCATATTGTTTTGCCGGGGATCCTGGGAGTAGGATATGATGCCAGGATTATATACGCTTTGATTTACTAGAGTACTATTTTGAGTTAAATGAGCATTATTTGGTACACTGGTACAGGCAGAATTTGGCAATGTATTCTGCATCATATTTGTTTGGAATTGTCCTGGAGGTTGCAGGAATAGAGCACTTTGCTGGAGACGCTCCATGTCAAGTGCTCTTTGTACGAGGTCATCCACCGTGCCGTCTGTCATGGTCAGAAGGTATTGGCACATATACGGGTTATTGACTCCTGCTTTTAGTGCGTTTTTCGCGAAATCTTCCAGCTGCATTTTAACAGCTGGTGCTGCTGTGGCTCCGTATTTGGGTTCTGCTGCTTCATTTCAGAGTGCCAGCATTTGTTTTACTCGTGCCGCGAGGGTTGTGAGGTTTTCCAAAGGGTACTGCCTGGTAGTGATTAATTTATTTACCAGTTCCTGGTAAGTTTCCCTAGGCAGGTACGTGCGATTTAAGCGTTCTTCTACTTCTTTGAAAGTAGTAGGCATATTTGAGGCAAAAAGCTGATAAGCTTCGCCTCGAAGTCTGGTGGGGAAGATTTGCAAAAATGCCGATAGTTCCTCCACCGAAATGCACTGGATTACCTGTCTGCAGCATCCTAGGAAAGTTTGGAGCTCAAGGCTCAATTTTGGGTGCTGCTCTCCCGAAAATAGGGGAACGAGCTGGGTAGTTAGCTTGGCGATTTTATCGTAATCTGCCATGTTTAAATTGGGGATTCTGAAACTAAAGTTTGACACTTTTGGGGAGGTAGTTTCTTCTATGCTTGTTTCCAGAAGGGAGTCGCCCAGCCAATTTAAAAGGATTTCACTCACGGTGGAATCACTGACACTGTCGTTGGCACTTTCACTTAAATCTATTATTTTTATTTGTGGCTTCGAGCGAGTGCGAGAGTTCTCCAAACTCATTCAGGCTCTCTTTGAACTTTTCAGTGCTTTCTTTAACTTTTGCGATTTGCTCAAGCCTTCGTTCCCGAGACTTGGCAATCTGTTTGTCAATAAAATCGCACTGTATAACCGAAAGTTCGGAGGAGTCTCGCACTTTCCCTTCTAAATACTTTAGATATTTTTCTAGATTTAAATTGGAAGATCTTACTTGTGGGGGACCTGTAAGGATTGTCCCACTCCTGAGTGTTAGCCTTTTTCTGTTGAGAGTGTTGGGGATGTTTGCACTTCACCCTCTGGTGCGGATGTTGCTCCCTCATTTCCTCCTTCGTTCCGGGACGGAACTTCCTGTGCGTCGCCCGGTGAGGAGGATTGTTGTGGAGTTGGTAGAGATGGTGATATTTCCTGCGGCGTCTCTTGGTGGGAGCTTTCCTCGCTCATGGACCACCGTATGTAAAATTTGCAGCTAGGGGGGCTTCTGCCGTATTAATTCCCTTGGTTCAAATTGAGAGGGGGGCTTATTGCCTTCTTCGAGGTCCCTCTCAATTCAGGATCGCTGGTTTTTTCGGTTGAAGTTCTTTTGCTGCCGGGGGGCCCGTGGCCTACTTAAATTCCCCTGGATAAAAGCTGAAAGCGGGGCGCGTTGCCTACTTCGAAGTCCCTTTCAGCTCCGGATCGCAGATTGTCGGTTGAGGATTCTTTCTTCAAGTTTCGCGTTGGAATTTTCGGCTATGGACGTCTTATGTTCCTGGACTGGGATGAAGCCCGCTATTGTCCCACGTTGGCACTTTGTGCTTTGATGAGGGGGTGCCTGCATGTTTTAAATATAGAGGCAGTTAAAGCTGTCCGACCCCGAGCGTTGGGAGCCGACAAGATCGAAATACTCCTGAAGCCAGACTTAACTTCAGGCGGAGGGTAGGGTGCCTTGCCCAGTATTCGATCCCGTCTTCAACTCCTTTTTGATTCGCAGAATAAAGGGTTTTCGAGCGCTTATTCTTTGTTTGGGTAAAGTCGGCTTCCTCTATCCTACCGGCTGCGCCAATTGTTATATTTTTGTACCAACTTGCTAAGTACCTGCTCGTGGGAGCAAGCGGGAGCCGTATCCAGTGCTCCTTTGCTACCTTGTGTTGCGGGAATCAAAACAACCTTGCTTTTCTGTGTGCAAAAATAAACACAACACTTTTTATTTCTTTTTTTTTGGTCACAATCTTTTCACTATTTTTACAATCACAAAACAATTTTCCTTCTCATCTCGGTTTTTACAACTTTTCTCAAGTAAAATTATATCTTTTTCTATATTATTTATTTCTATAACTTTTCTCAATTGAAAATATATCTTTTTCAAATTTTAATGCTTAACCGCCGCGTAGAAAATTTAAATCAGAACTCGACTCTTGATCACTTTCGTCGCGATCAAGAGCCCTCGTTCAGGGAGGAAAATGCATAGTTGCATTTTCACCCTGAGAAAATTTTACATTTATTCTGGACTTGATTCAACAAGTCCAGAATATTTTTCGTTGGACGGAGGCTTGAAATTTGATGCTTTTATAAACATCAGCCACCGTCGCGACGATTAGAATTGCCGCACGCGTAGACATACAATGTATTTTCGCGGCGCGCTCTTCTTATCGCGAAAGCTTTTTTGTGATATGTATGTACGTTCGTACATACATATTGCAATTTCCACGACAAATCGTACTGAAGGTACGATTTGTCTTTTATTTTATTTTTCAAATTAAATATTTCTACTGGAAAATTTTGCTGAAGGTAAAGCATAAGCTAACCATCTTTTTGGCATGGTTAGCTTATGTGAAAATTTATGGATGAATTCTTTTAATATTGTAGAAATTTTTAGATATCCCTTTTTTTTAATATTTTTTGGTATGCAGGATTTGGTACGTAACAGCAGTTTTCTCCGTTATAAAATTCAACTGAGAGGCTGAGTCTAGCAGGGTACGGCAAACGAAAAGGGAACCAGCATTATCTTCAATGGTTAATAAAGCGGTGCCCAAAATAGCTTGATCTACTGCCGGAAAATCATTAATATGTTCCAGAAAATTCCGTGGAGAACGAAGACAAACCTGTAGGGAACTTCCAGAGGTGGGTGGCAACTTACTAGTCTTCGAGGCAACTGGGTTGTTATCTGATGCTGACTGGTTTGATATCGAATTCACAGATTCTTTTGTGGTTCTGGTAGTTTCTGATGGTATTTCACGATGCAAGAGTTTATTGTGTAAGCCTTGACAATATCCGCATTTGCTCTGTGTACAATTTTGTACTGAACGACCCTTTCTTAAACAGATTAGACACGCCATGCTAAGAAATCTCGAACACTGTAAAACAGGATGACCAACCTTGGTGCAACACAAGCATCGTTCTTGAGATTTACTTAATACGAATGACGTGTTACGTTTCACGAAGGAAGAGGATCTGGATTTATTTGCATTATTAAGATTCAGCTGACTTGATCCTAGTTCACGATTCTCCAATATCGTACAACGATTTGCTAAAAATTCCGCAAATTTATCCCATGTAGAAAGTTCCTTCAATGATGATTCATCACACCATTTCGAAGTTGTACCTCTATCTAACTTTCCGCTGATAAGATGTATCAATATCGAATCAAACAATTCTTGAGTGCTGCTTAAAGATTTCAACGCTCGCAAATGGGCATTAACCTTGTCGACTAATTCTCTTAACTGAATAGCTGAACCCCTTTGTATACGCGGAAGTTCAAATATTTCCCGAATATGCGCTTGACAAACTATGCACTTATTATCGTACCGTATCTTTAACAACTTAATAGCTTCCTTGTAATTTTTATCTGTTATTTCTAAAACACTAATTGTTTTTAGCGGGATGTCACCTAAACAAGTTCGCAAGTGTTGACATTTTTCGATTTCTGTAATATCCCCTTCATCGTGAACAAGTGTAGTAAATGTACCGAAAAAATCAAACCAATCAGTGTATTTTCCAGAAAAATGCGGCAACGAAAGTTTCGGCAAATTAACGTGGCGACCAGCAGGTACAGAAAAAGAGGTTTGAGTAGTTGAGTTGAGCCTCCTATGTTATGTTTCTCCCTTGCAATAAATAAAAGGATTTTGGCTTTAATTGAGCAATATGTATCTTCAATCGATTGCCATTTATCATTCTCAGCTTCTAAATCAGCCGCGAGTAGAGTAATTTCAGCATGAATATCGCCAGCCTTCTGGAAACTAGATTCTAATAGTCCAAGCCTAGTTTCAAATTCATGAACACTCATTTCATTACATTTGCTGTCGATATGATTTTTAATTCTAGTTAATGTGCCAAGATATGCAGCTCTTCTTTTGAATAAATTTTCTAAAATTGAATCAGGTTTACCGCTTTTAACAATTTTCGGGTCAGTCTCATTACCCATATTTCAACAATAACCAGCCTTTTATATTCACAAATTTTATGAGTATATAGTACCGTTGTTTAATCTGGTGATATATATTTGTTGTAACGCGATCGTGACGGTACTGCGACAAATGTAAATGAAGAGAATTCCTCTCCGTGCACTGCGCAAAATAAATGATCCAAAAACAGCGATAAATGCGAACTATTTATGGTAAAATATCCACTAGATAATCCAATCAAATCTTAATTTTATATTTCCCACTGAACGGAATAATTTCGTAAAAAATATTGAAAATCGTTTTGTACTTACTACAGCCAATGCAAGACACATTACGATGATATCATTCCAGGTATCCCACAAATTTGCCAAAAATTCCGAACACTTGTAATTCAATAAATTACCGATGAATACAAAATTTTTGTTCACAACCGATAATCACTACGATTCTATGTTCACTTCGTATAATGTAACTGTAACTATTTTGCGTTTGCGCGAAAGCAATTGTAGTCAAATTAATTAATAATCCCGGTTTGAAGGACCACTATGTTTCTTTATGCACAAGCGTTTTTGGGCATAGATGTATTGATAGCAAAAAAAAACTCACTGACAAATTAATAGAACTTTATTTCACTTATATAACAATTCGGTTTTGGCTGTTCGAATGCAGCTCTCTAATCACGATCGATATGATATGAGCACGACGATGACTCAAACTTAACTAGACTAAAAGGAGACAAAATTCTAGTTGCTAGCTATACTGTTAACTGTTATTGATCTATAATGAAATTCTGTGCTCACTGATTTGATAACAATGACTAATTGCCCTTTACATACAAGCAAGAATAAATGGGAGTTTGCAAATCACCCATAAAAGTACAAGTTTTGTATTTGTATACATCTTCAACCAAGTTTTATTATATTGCCTGTAAACTTAATTATGATATTTAAGAAGTTACTCAACAGATTTCAAGCCAGGTTATATTCCGACATATATAATGCTCCATTTTAAAAGAAAATAAACTATAAATACTCATACAACAACCAAGTTAACATAGTGCGAAGTTAAGAGCATTTTGTATAACTTCGGAAATGAATTCATATTATACCAAATATTATTTAATTCAAAGTGGCGGTGGTTTAGCGGATATTGGAGAATTATATTGATCTCCTCTTATTTACCAGCGTGGAAGAGGAATTGGTACTTTTTTCAGCGGATTATTACGATATTTACAGCCTTTGGTTACAACTGGGGCAAAAGCTTTGAAGCAACAAGCAATTAAAACAGAAAAAGCTATTTTAGAAGAAGCCGGTAGTAAACCTTTAACCGATATTTTAAAAGAACAGGGAAAAGCGGCTGCCGAAGAAATATCACAGAAAGGTATAAATAAGCTGTTTGGAAGCATGGGTGGTGCAGGAAGTAGCAGTCGCATGCTTATAAAAAGACGTAGCCTCTTTGCAGCTTTACATTTTGCTCCAGCTTCTAAACGTAAAAAACGTTCAAAGTCAAAAAATCCGCTAAAAGAGGTTCAAAAACAAAAAAGACAACTAAAAGAGCATCTATTAAAGGCAAACGTAAGATACGTAAACGCGTGTTAGATATTTTTGATAAATAGACAACATGCCTTCATACAACGAATACATGAAATCAGAGTTAGACCTTTTATCTACACCACCTGTACAAAGCAGCATCTTAAAAATTGAAAAAGTATCTTATAAACCTATAGCTTCTCTAGATAACTCGTCGGTATTGGAATTTGTATCGCTAGGACATGGTGACACATATCGAGACTTATCAAGCATATACCTTCGTTTGAAATTACAACTGGTTAAAATCAAAAATGGAAAAGAAGAACTGTACACAGGAGAAGATAGCGAAATAACTAAACTGGATAAAACCAAAGACACTGTTCGTGATGAAGGCCCTGGCCTTGTAAATAATATACTCCATTCACTTTTCCGTCAATGTACAATTTACTTAAATGGAAAACCACTAGCTCAAACTCATAACAATTACAACTATAGAGCCTATATTGAGAATATATTAAATTACGGGAAAGATGCCGCTTCAACACATGTGGAATCGGTTTGCTGGTATCTCGATCAAAATAATATGGAGGTAGTTGAAAACCCTGATCTAAATTATTTGGCAAGACAAAAGCTGTTTGATAAAAGTAATGTTGGCTGATGGGAAAGATTCACGGCGATATGTTTAATCAAGATAAATTACTAATGAACGGTGTTGATTTACGGGTAGTTTTATCACTCGAAAAACCCGAATTTAACCTTTGGGGAAAAGATGATGACAATTCTCCACGAGTTAAGATTGTAGAAGCAATTATGTACATGAATCATGTAACTATTAATCCTAACATCTTGTTGGCTCATGAAGTTCCTCTCCAACGCTCCAATGCTATGTATATATCCGTATAAACGAGTTGAAGTTAAGGCTTATACAATACCCGCAAATACATTTACATTATCATTGGACAATGTGGTTATACGACAACTGCCAAATCTACTAGTCTTTGGCATGGTTGACAACGATGCATATACTGGGAAACGAACAAAAAATGCTTACGACTTCAAGCACAACAACATCACCAGGTTTAGCTTATCAGTGAATGGCGTACAGGTGCCAAATCAACCTCTAAAATTTGATTATTCAAAAGAAATCCTGCTAGCAATCGAGGGTATATTACGCTGTTTAAAGGAACCGGTATACATTATTTCGATAAAGTACACCAAATTTCAAAGAAATTCTTTGACAACGGATGTTTTCTACTTGCTTTTGATTTAACAACAGATCTCTCATATAATTCAACATGTGGAAATCTATTGAATCAGGGAACAACAGTGACATGTATTGTATATGCAGAATATGATAGCAGCCTTGATATAGGTAAAGATAAAAATGTGTACACCAACTTCTAAAAACCTATGTAAGGCAGATTAACTGATCATTGTGTTTTATTTTACTTAAATACGGAATCTATAATGAGCTACTCTTTGGTAAATGTGGAATACTTCTTCGGAGGTCACTTAACCTTCTACCTTCTTAAAAAGAATTTCTTTTGCTGGATTCGCTGCGCAAGTATCCTACATCTAGTACAGAATGTACTGAACAAATAAATAAATTTGGCAATCTCGAGCTCAAGCGTTTGGATGAAGATCTTATAAAAATTCTATCAAAATTTAACATCGCATTTGTTCGTGGCGCTACAACCAAAGAATTTATAAATAACTACGTTACATCTCACACCAAAGTCATTGACGTGGAAGCCGTCATTTCTACTGAAGAGGAATGAATACGATTGAGCTTGCAAATGCATTAACAATTAATCGCACGACAAACAGGTTTTTTAGAGGTATTTTTCCATGCAATCTTTTACCACAAAAAATAAAAAAACCTGCGTGTGTTATAGCAAATACGGATCCTGCACATAAAGATGGAACTCATTGGATCGCCTTTTATTTCCCAAAACAAGGCCCGGCAGAGTACTTTGACTCTTTTGGAAAGTATCCCTTCAATAGGTTTTTTCGAACATTTTTATTAACTAATTCAAGCTCTTTTTGCAGTAATAAAAAACGACTGCAAAGCCAATTTTCAGCAACTTGTGGACATTATTGTTGTATATTTCTATATTCTCGATGCAGAGGACGGAGCTTTAAAACTTTTTTAAAACAGTTTGATTCGAACGATCTAATTTTAAATGATAACAAAATTGTTAATTTATATCGCAGCATATATCTAAAAAAAAAATCATCCACAATCTGGGGGGATTTTTGTAGCCAGTCTTGCAAAGCTGAGGTCAAAACTACAAAAACCTGAACCCCAGCTGTTTTGTATTCAGGGTAACAGTGTGATTTGATTAAGATGGAACTACCGCGTAAAAGACAAAGAACCTCCGCAAAAGGTAAAAAGAAGTTGCCCAGAGTTGATGCAGACGTAAAAAATGAAAAAAGAAGTTGTCCAAAATATGCAGCAGAAGTGGCCGGTGAAAATCTCCTGCTAAACTACACGTACCATTTGGACCGATTGCCATAACCGGAAAGTAATACTTGGGTTTGACCCGTTTTCACTCGAAGCTAAAATAGTGTTTCATCGCCACGGCCTGTTTCCGATATCAACATCTTATTCCGGATGGTTGGCAGTTTACGAGAATCTCAACGGTTTAAAAACCAAAATGGAACGGACGCTTCCAGCAAATCAGACCGAATTAAAAAACGAATACAAGATCCCCGTCAACACCGGTAGCATTATACTAACGCAAGCGGAACTTTATAAATTATTTGAAATGATGAAATTCATCAATATTGTGATGTGTCACAATAAGAACGCTACTGAAGCTCTAAAGGAATATTATAACAGGTATTCTGAAAAATGTAAAGAAAAAAATGTATTAAAATTACCATGTGAAGATTTTTTTATTCCAGGTCGTACTGCTTATGTACACTTAAGTTATTCCAGACTTTTTTATGAAATACCTTTGTATTGTATAGCAAATCTTATTTTTGATGCAATGAACTTTGATTACAAATAAATGAATAAAAAATTTAAAAATTGTTTTATTTTATTCAATAACTTTATTTATTAACATGTATAAATAAATATTAACACAGTTTTGAACAGCACATCGTAGGTGGGAATCCACATTGTGAATTTTACAATAAGTCTGAAAATTTTCAAGCTCGCTTATTGTATTCTCAGATTAATAATTTTACTTTTCGGAAGATATTTTTGAAGAAACAGTTTTTTCTCAAAGCCTTTTACATATTATTAAAATGTGATGTCTTGTGCTTCGCTGAAAACTAGACTGACAGCTGACGTGCTGAAAACAAGAAAATCTGAAATGCTCAATTTTCTGAACTTTACCCAATTTCGTTGTTCCTCTTATAGAATCGAAATTGTGTACGTTCATAAATTAGAGCTTTGTTGATGACTACTCAGTGGTCACCTGTAATGAAACGATGAGTTGACTTTCTAACGTTTACGCACTAGTGCAACTTCCTATAAGTTACTGCTAGTGTAAACGTCTCTTGTGAAATATTAACTCAAACTATTATAGATTTTTTCTAATTCTACTCAAATTTCTTAACTATACTTATATTACGACATAAAATTCCTTTCTATGGTTTGTAATTTAATTAATGCTGAAAATAAAAATTATTGTTAACTGTCAATCGTGAATCAATTCTCATGTGGTGTAAAGGTGACCCGTGTGGGCACAGTTTTATACCTTGATGAATTGATTAATTGACGAAAATTTATGAACAAACAACTGAAAACTCAAGAAAATTATATTCAATAAATTTTTAGTATTTGGTGATGTTATTTTGTGTAATATGTCCAATACAAAATTGGCATGCAATATTACACTATAATACCCGTCACCTAACCAAAGATTTATATGAAAACAAAAAAATACCTTGAATTCACTGTAATGTCAAAGAAAACCACGTCAAGATTGACTAACTCCCGAATTCCACTGTAAGACAAATTCTTTCCAAAACAAAAGCAAAAAAAGAGGAAAATAAACTAAAAAATGACAAAACTACTTTAATTTTGAAGAACGAAAAAAAACTGACTTTAAATGAAAATAAGAAAATAAATGATCAAACCAAACAAAAACTCTAAGTGAAATTACTAATAAAAGATAACAAAAAAAACCGAAGAAAAACTGCAAGTCCAAAATGTCGCTGATAAAAAATTGCAAATTTGAGGATACTATGACTGGCTAGCATATGTATACTCCTTGACAATTTGTTGAAAATAGAAAAATTCGTTCCATTTTCGCTGTCTATAAAGTGAAATATTCGAAATTTTCACTGAAAATGACAAAAAGTTGAATTTTTCTTGTTATCAATCGATAGCAAATTTAACGATCTAAATTTTGATACCTTTGTCGTAAAAATTGATTGTCAATTTGATGATTTTAATCAATTTTTGTAATTTTTGGAACATTTGCTATAAAAATGTCGATTCGTTACGTTTCATTTCGATGTAGTAGATTTTCCTGTCATTTGTAATAATTTTTTGTCTCCTTCCCACCGTGAGTTTCTTTCGCACTCATTGTGGGAAATGTATAACTAAAAAATCGCGAAAATCGCGTTTCCCGTGGAAAATATCGCGAAACGAACGCGACCATTGAAATCACGGTTCGATTTTACGTGATTTTGATACGTCAAACGTCGCGGTAGTATGGAGTTTTCGTTGTTTTGACACTTTCGCGCGCGAGTGTCAAGTTTATTTTTAATGTGTTTTTAAGTGATTTTTAGTGGTTTTTTTCAGGTATTTTCATCACTATGGATATTCCTTTTATATCAGGTAATCATATTTATTAATCATTTCGTGAATTACGGGTGTAATTTGTAAATTCTACATGTTTGTGGACAAGTGTCATGTAAATATTTTCAGTGCATTCTGTACTCTATTTGTCCACAAACATTAGCAATAATTGTGTTCATTGTGTGATTTGGTACGTGAATTAATGTCTTATGTACTATTTCTTGCATAAAACATAAATTCATGTGCAATATCCTCAATTTCCACTTTGCATGGATTTTGTTGTTGTGATAGGCATATGTATACACGGTCATGATTTGGCTTTGTGTACCTATGGCCTTTTTTCTTAGTTAATTAACAATAAAACATGATTGATTCCAACTAATCCATTTCCTTAATTTCATTTCAGATATTCGTGGGAACCTTTTTCTACCAGTGAAGACTCCAGGTAGAGGTAATTTTTTTTATGTATATTTGTTTTTTAAATCTTTATTGATTGTCCCCCTTTTCTTTTAGGTTCGCTGAACATTCTCCCTCCCGTTGAACGGTCCTGTTCAACAACCTCTTGTTAATTTTCTGGATGCCTCGTTTGCGGTAGTGGTGGAGCTTGAGTGATCCATCGGCAAGAACACGTAACACTACTTGATAACGATCTGGTAGGTTTAGTGTCTTCTCCTTATTTCGCCTCGTCTGTATATCTTCGAAGTCTATACGTATGATGACCTCGCTTGGGAGAAATATCCTTATACCTTCACGGGTAATGAACTTCTGGAATGAGTTCTCCAACCTCATTTTAGCTTCTTTCATTGTAGTTGTGGTTAGAAGGCGTTCCAGGTCGTCTACTTGGGCCTCATTAGCGATGATCCTTTCTTTCACCTTCGGATTTTTTTGCGGCATATCCACTAGGAGCAAATCGTGGGCGTTGGACGTTGATGCCTCTGCTTTAGATGCTGCTGATATCCAAGCCTTTGATGTGGATGCTTCTGCTGTGGATGCTCCTGATGCAGATGCCTGCTCTGCATCTGGCTCCGTCGTCTAATCCACCAACCTTGACCATAGCTCCTCGAATTCGCTGGCGTCATTTTTGGGGTCATCTGGCACCAGGAAATTCATATTGATATCGTCATAGATATCCAGGATGTCCTCGTCTATGTCGTACTTTTTTGACATCTGTAAAATAAAATAATAAGTAATTTGTCTAATCAATTGGGACATTCACAAACAGGTAACAAATGTGACGACACATATTCATTATTGTTATCTAATTGGTACACGACACACTTTGTTAATAGGTCTTTTGAAGATACTTCTCTGGGTTTTGATTTGCACCACTCGGACTAGACCATCGGATCCGGAGTAAATCTCATTAATGATCCCTAATGGCCACAGTGTTGGTGGTGTATTTTCACAGCGCGGTAACACGATATCTCCCTTTTGTAGATTAGGTTGTTGAGTGAACCACTTAGGTCTATTCTGCAATTGGTTTAAATAATCCTTAGACCAATGGTTCCAGAATTGTTGCACCATCTGCTGGACGTGCTTCCATCTGGTTGCATATGAAGTGTTTTGGTTAGTATACTCGAGCTCTGGAAGTGCATTGAACGATTGTCCAATTAGAAAGTGTCCTGGAGTTAGGATAAACGTGTCATTCGGGTCATCTCTCAGATGACATAGTGGCCTTGAATTTAGGCAGGCCTCAACTTGAGTTAACAGCGTAGCATACTCTTCAAATGTGAGGTTTGAGTTTCCAATGGATCTACGTAGATGGTGTTTAATGGATTTGACACCCGACTCCCATAATCCTCCAAAATGCGGAGCTGCTGGTGGATTCATATGCCATGTAATGAATTTTGAAGATAAAAATTCAGCAGCCATTGGAGTTGCTTGTTTAATTGCTTGCTGTAACTCTTTCTCCAGTATTGCCTTTCCTCCTACAAAGTTTGTGCCGCAGTCTGAATAGAGGTCAGTGCACAGACCTCTTCTGCCTATGAACCTTTTCAAGGCTGCAATGAAGGCTTCTGCAGTTAAACTAGAGACTAATTCAATGTGCACTGCCTTAGTTGCCATACATACAAAAATACAGAAGTAGGCCTTTTGTAGCTTTGCATTTCTGTGACTTGCTGTTTTGATGGTTATTGGTCCAGCGTAATCTATTCCAACTTTAGCAAAGGGTTTTGTTATGTTTACTCTTGCTGCAGGTAGATTACCCATCAATTGCGTTTCTGTTGCTTGGCGTTGTCTAAAACATGTAATGCACTTATGTATCCTAGTTGAAATACAACGCCTTCCATTTAAAATCCAGACTGAGTTTCTGCTTGTATTCAGAACTAAAGATGTGCCACCATGTAGTGTTTCCAAATGGACCTTGTCAATGAGGATTGACGTTACATGGTGATCACGAGGTAAGATTACTGGGTATCTTCTATTATAAGATAGTAAAGCGTTATCCAATCGTCCTCCTACTCGTATCAATCCATTGTTATCAAGCATTGGATTCAACCGTAACAGTTTTCTACCCTACAGTGCCCTTCTGCAGCAGTGCCTGATACTCGTCTGGGAATGTTGACAGCTGCACTAATTTGAATACAGTTTCTTGTGCATGTAGTCACTCCACACTGGTTAATATTGTAATCCTTTTATTATCAGGATTTTTACAATTGTGTACGAAGCGCTGCAGCCTTGCAATAATACGAACTAATCGTGTGAAAGAAGAATATCTTTCCAGAATGTCAGTTTCACAATTTATTAAAAAATTAGTGACAGTTGGTGCTCTTTGCTCAAGGATAGTTGCTTCCTTGATTTCGTTCTTGATTGGCCAATTATCCTGTGATTGTGTTAGCCATGAGGGTCCATGCCACCAAAAGTCATTGTTCAGGAGCTGAGGGATTGCGATGCCACGCGACGCCAAGTCAGCTGGATTCTGACTCGATGGAATATGCCGCCAATGTTCGAATTTTAGATTATCCTGAATTTCTACGATCCTATGGCTACATAGATTTTCCACTTGGAAGGATGCTCCTTGATCCATTGTAGTACTATTTTTGAACCTGTCCAAGCAACTATGGGAATGTCTTCCAAGTGAATGCCTTGTACAATGGTCTTCAGTAATCTCAGGAGCAGTAAGGCACCGTTCAATTCAAGACGTGGTATTGTCACTGGTTTAATCGGTGCTACCTTTGTCTTTGACGTTAGCAAATGTGTAACAACTGTACCATCATCTTGTTCTACTCTTAAGTAGATTGCTGCAGCGTATGCCTTAAATGAGGCATCGCAAAATCCATGTATTTGCATGCGTGCCTCTTTTGAGTAGTTAATCCATCTTGGGATTCGTAATTGTTCCAACAGTTTTAGATTGTCAGCTTCTATGATTATCGGAGATAGCCAACCGAGAGGACCATATAAGGATGCAATCCCTGATAAAAAGAATGCGACAGTGGCTTGATTGTAAACGTGAAGAAATCATCCTTTGGGAACCATTTGATCCCTAATGTCTTGACTGAGTCATTCTCTGAAAACGTTAATGAGTTTTTCAGTTCGACATGATCTTCTGGTAGATCTTGTAACAATCTGCTATCGTTGCTGGTCCATTTTCTTAAATTGAATCCAGCGGATTTCATCATTTGGATGAGCTGATGCTGTAATTCCTTTGCGTCCTTTAAATTGTCGGCTCCAGACAGAAGATCGTCTACATAGAAGTTGTTAAAAACCGCATTTGCTGCAAGCGGCCAGTTAGAGTTTTCATCCTTTGCCAATTGTTCAAGCGTCCTTATCGCCAAATATGGAGCTGAAGTTGTCCCAAAGGTTACTGTCTTCAGTTGGTAATCTTGGAGTATACCCTTCTTGGATGCCGCCATACTATCCTCTGAAAAGTTCTATGATCCGGATGTATTTCAATGATGCGGTACATTTTCTCTATGTCTGCATTTATGACAGTTCTATATTTCCTCCAACTCAACAATGTCGTGAATAATGTTGGCTGAAGTGTTGGTCCCTTTAACAAATGTTGATTGAGAGACTCTCCATTTGTAGTCTTCGCTGATGCGTCAAACACCACACGTAGTTTGGTCGTTGAACTGTCCTTGAACACAGCATGATGAGGAATGTAATAATGGTTTTCGCATTCCTGAGGCGGACCTACTTCCTCCATATGGCCTAAATAGATATACTCGCCCAGACATTTTTCATACTCCATTTTAAACTCATTGTTTTTCGCAAATTGTTTTTGCAAGCTTTCTAAACGTCTGATCGCTTGTTGTCTGGAATTACCCAACGCTGGCGTGATGGTATTCACAAATGGTAACTTCACTCGATATTTTCCTGAGTCTAGACGAGTGCAGGAATCGTGAAATATCCTTTCACGCATCGTTTCGTCTTGTGAGGGAACAGGTTGTGTGGAAACTTCTTCGGTTTCCCAAAACTGTCTAAGTTGCTTTTCCAAAGCATCTGCGTGTGTCATGAAAGCCTTTACTGTGCTCTCATTTGTTGCATTTTCAGCTGATCCTAATAGCATCCAACCGAAGATTGTCTTCAGAGCTGTTGGTGTGTTAGGTGGACCCTGTACAATCCCTTCTTGTATTATCTTCGCATAAACCTTGGCGCCTAGTAGTGCGTCTATCTTGCCAGGTTTCCAGAATGTAGGATCTGCTAAGTCGAGTTGATCTAAATGCTTGTATTTGACTTTAGATATAAATTTTGTTCGTAACGCGTCAGTGATTTTGTCGGTTAGCAAAAAATCCTCTGAGATTGTTGCCTTATCATCTCCACAGGACTTTAGTGATAGCTTGGTTATCTTGCTCGAGTTACCTGTTAAACTTTTGTTTAACCCTATAACAGTCACTAGTGTTGGACTGCAAATAGCCTGCAATTTGTGACATGCCGACTTTGTGATAAAAGAGCATTCTGATCCTGAGTCGATAAGAGAACGCAATCTTTGTGGCTTTCCGTGCTCACCTTGGGCTTTTACCAAAGCCGTAGATAATAGCGCATAAGATCGTTCTCGGTTCATGTACGTATGAGTTGTCGTTCGATCTCCTGTACCCTTATTGGTACTTGGTTTGACTTGGTCAAGACTGCTATTATCTCTGTGTTGTTGAAGTTGCCTAGGGTTTGAATTGAAATCAGCTTCAACAGATTTGGATTGTAGATTGATCGCCTCCACATTCCTAGGATGCAAATTGTTTGTTTTAACATCCTCGTGTATCGATGTATGATGCATTTGAAGCATCGATACCTACTGGAACAATTCCTAAGTGAATGTTTCCTTGATAGGCAGTTGTAGCAAAGTCCATTTGTCTTGATAAACTTCTTTCTGCCTTGTAAATCCATATTTTGGAATCTTGTGTAATTCTGAAGTAAAAGGTCCCCATTACATGCTGCGCATTTCACTGACTTGATTGTGTGTAATGCTTTTGTTATAGTTGGTTTTGAGTGACATTTGGCTTGACTTGACTTGGGTGCTAATGTGTCTGAAATTGCTTCTAATATTTTCAACCTTGTGTCCAAGAATGTGAATAGTTGTTCATAAGTTGGCAGCTCTTGCGACGCTCCTTGGTTTTCTTCCCACAATCTTAATGTTGCGAAAGGCAGCTTCTGTACTATCAAATACACAAGTAATACATCCCATGACGCAGTATTAACTTGCAAACCCTTCAGTTGCTGTAGACACTCTTGTGTAGTGTCAACTAGTGATTTTAATTCTACAGCTGTTTCTGAAGTTATTTTAGCTTGATTTGTCAAAATATTAAGCTGATGATTTACGAGAATCTTCTTATTCTCGTACCTTGCCTTCAATTTGTTCCATGCGGGTAGATAATCTTCATTTGTGATGGGAGTGTGACGTAGTAATTTCTCCGCATCACCTAGTAATGAGCCTTGCAAGTAGTATATAATTTTTGAACATCCTTCAAGTTTGTGTTGTAGTGTACTACGGCCGTAAATAAATCTTGAAATGAGCGCCAGCCGTCATAGTTACCATTATACTTTGGCAGCATGATTTTTGGTAAGATGTTTTGTTGTTGTTGTTGTTCCACACGAATTTGTTGTTCTAACAATAGTGTGGAATCTGCCAATTCTGTTGTGGGATGAATCAAATCGTATAATTCTCCTATATATATGCAATATGTATTTTCCATATTACAGTATGTGTCATCAGTGATATACTTTGGTTCATTTTTGGGCGGTGTCTAAATGATCAGCTCATTGATCAGCTGATCAATTTGCTCATATTCAGCCCATGTTCGCCTGATCTCGCAGAGTTTTGCTTCGTACAAACCCTTTGAGTGTTTCTCTGTCAATGTTTTTTGTCCATTAGCAATTGTTTTCTTCAGGCGATTCCGTAAAGCTTGTTCCTTATTTAACAAACCTTTGAGTTCTGTCATTTAAAATTAATTAAGAAATCTGAGCAGTAAACAAATATAAATTGATAAGTCAAAACTAATTTTAAATTGACTACGATAAATAAATGAATTGCAATATCTAATTTTAATCCCTTCAAAACTCTGACCTAAATGAATGAGTCGGATGAATCCTGGATGGAACCACCAAATGTTAAAATGTGATGTCTTGTGCTTCGCTGAAAACTAGACTGACAGCTGACGTCCTGAAAACAAGAAAATCTGAATTGCTCAATTTTCTGAACTTTACCCAATTTCGTTGTTCCTCTTATAGAATCGTAATTGTGTACGTTCATAAATTAGAGCTTTGTTGATGCCTACTCAGTGGTCACCTGTAATGAAACGATGAGTTGACTTTCTAACGTTTACGCACTAGTGCAACTTCCTATAAGTTACTGCTAGTGTAAACGTCTCTTGTGAAATAGTAACTCAAACACACTGAATCTGCAGCGTGTGGACTATAACAACGAGATTTTAATAATCCGCCCAAAAACTGCCACGTCTGGGTGATGCGTGTGATCTATAACAACGAGATTGAAATGATCCACCTCAAAATTGCCATGTCTGGGCGATGCGTGTAGCTTCCAATAAGCTCTCACGATACCAATGCCTACTGTCTAGTGGCAAACAACGTAGAAACCTAAAATGAAAACGATGGCCGAGCACAATCACACTTAGATGTACCTAAGATAAAACACCAGATTTGTAACAAAATTCATATTTTCAAGACTTTATACATATATGTAAGCCGTACATATACCGGTTTCTTAAAAAATAATATAAAAAACTCGGCATAACTTTATTTAACAACTTCGGCTTCCAGTAATTTTTTTTTTGCATTAATATTGATATGTGTTTATTCAGGTTACAATAATATCATTTATTAATTTGTCTAATTAATATTACTAACATGTTTTATCTAAGTATAAAGGTGATTTATTATTTATATAAATCCATAGGGGTATGAAAAACCATCTTTTTTAATAACTCTTTTATCAAACGTAAATCTAAGTTTCTTAACCTCGGGCTCTGAAACAACCGTTCCCGGAAGTGTTCTTTTAATTTTACGATTATTTTCTACTTGAATAGGTTCGGTTTCTTCAAATATCAATTTTTTCATATTTTCAAAATTTATTAACAGACAATTTTTGAAATTAATAGAAATACCTTTACATTTTGTTACGTATTTATATTTATCTGATGAACATTTTATCTTCAAACTATAAGATTTTGGACCAATACTCACAAACTCTGATATATAAGCGTCAGACCCGTAACTCTCCAATTCATTTGTAAGGCCACCTAAAAAATTAGATGTCTCAAAAGTTGATTGAGCAGATTTTTCAACAAAAACTATGCTGTCCGTATCACAGTATAAAATCTGATTCGGAATTTTTGAAAGTACTTCGTATAATTTCATTCGAGCGTACAATGTTGTGTATGCAGCAATTGGTATATTCAGATGTTTAAGTGTATTAACATCTTGCATAGTATGCTTCCAGTTTACCCAAAGAGTATTGTAACGCGGCGAACTCACGACTGCATGCCTGGCAACCCGCGCGGATACATTAGGAGCGCGCATGCGCGGGCGGATATATTTCAGCTGATAAAAGTTCAACGACCCTGAAGAACGGACGGATTTTTGAACGGTCATGAGGAAAGGAATTTTTCTAAATTCAGTCAGTGAGGAGAAAAACTGGAAAACGATCGAGAAGAAGCAAGTTACCAGAAGTTTATTTTTTATTTAAAAATTGTGGATCAAACCGTATCTGAGTCTAGTTTTTCTTTTGAATTAAAATTGTTTGAAATAAATTAAATAAAACTGATACGCGAGTTTTTCTTTGACATTGCCATAATAAAAAAAAAAGAAAAGTGCTTAAAAGTTGATGCTGGTTTCCCAGCGAGGAACTCTCCAGAGTTTATACAGATAAGTATTTTCTTATGTTTTTTTGTTTTTTATTAAATGCCCAATTCCGAGTTTCCCAAACAAATTTCCACCTTTACGCATATTTCGGTACAATTCGTTCTACATTTTAGTAGGATTTTTTTTTAACTCCAAACAAAGAACTTGTCGATTTGTAAAATTATAAATTAGTAGAGCTGGAATTTTTCTTTTAGGGTAGCGATACATATGCAAAATTGTAGATAACATTGGAATTGCTTGTGAAAAGAATTGTGTAATAAAGAAAGTAACAGTTACCTGATTCGCGAGTGTTACAGGATTATTTAACTCCTTCCTTGTTTTAATATCACCTTTTTTCCTTATCGTCAATATTTTTTTTTCTTCGATCAACAATTTTATTTAAAACATCAGAATATGACATTCTCATAAAATTTCACTTCAGCTACAATTCTTTTTTTTACCTCTGGCATCTTGGAGGAATTGTTTTCAAAAGTCCCTTTGGCTTTAGCTGTTGGTCTCAAATTATGAACACCTACAGTTTTATTAATCGGTTGTGGTAAATTGTTTGAATTATTCGAATTTCCTCCGTGTATATAAAAATTATAATTTCCTCCGTTCTCGCCAAATGGGGAATTAGTTCCAGTCAAGTTTGGGGACCGGTTTGTTACCAGCGGATTTATTATCATGTTAATTGTGAGTTTTGATGCAGCAAAACGGTATCCGGAGGAATAATTGAACTGCTGGTGATTTATCACAGCAGCCGCGGGGTCACTAAACTTTGCCGGCAGAACTCGAAAAAGTTCTATAACAAAAGAAAAATTCGTTCTCAGCATATTCCCAATATTTGCGATATTCGCGACTCGCGCACACTAGATAAACAATAGAAGATTCTCGATTCGGATATAACAAGAACGGCATCAAAATATCGGCAGTTCCTTTTCATATCCCAAGTGAAAACAAGTACCTGAAGGTTCAGCCCCAGAATTGTCAGAATTGCGAATTCTGCTGATGTAAAACAGCTGATTTCGTAATTCGAAAGCAATTTCAGCGATTCTCTTCCGTGGCCGATGCGCGTGCTACAGTACGGGAATTTTGTACACCTAACCGGAAAAGATAAATTCATTCCGAAAGCTTTGAATAACTTGGAACATAGCCGATACATACTCCCCCTTTGTCAATTCCAGCAAATCTGAATTGATGAGTCCGAAAGCTCCTAGCAACAACTTAATTGATCCCTTTCCTCCGCTCGGCCAGGGCAATTGATAACACTGCGAACTCCAATTATCTTTCAATTACTTAAAAAAATCGTAACAATTGGTGTCAAGTGTGGGGTGCTCGAAATATATCTCAAACGATATTCCCCCATATGAGAATTACAGAAAGAATTACCTACAATTGGAGTATTTCAATTTATTGCAATTCTATAAACAAATTTCTGTATTTTTTTATTTTTTTTTTCTATATTTCTTTTTCATTACAATTTTATAATTTAAGTTTCTTTTTCAGCTTTTTATTCTTTTTATTTCTAGGATACTAGTTTCTACATATTGAATTATTGTTAGTATTTTTTTAACTAGAGCTTGTAGACTAAGTTTTCATTTCTTTATTTGAATTGAATTAACGACTTTGGAGACGTACAAACTAAGTTCAAGCATACCGAATTTGCGGCTCCTTGACATTCTTCAGAAGTTTTCAAGTTTATTTATTCATTTCTTGTAGTTGGTTCTGAAATTCCTGAAGTTTAAAGGCAATTCTCATCATTATAGTTGTGCGAAGTCGACCTTAATCTCAACGTCGAGTGCTAACTTTAATTTTTTTTTTTGGTGCTCCCTAAGTATAATTAACCCATCTCTTTGTGGTTTTGTTGCCCTTTTCAACTGCGAATCCAAATCGTCTGTGCAATGTTCTTCTTCGAATACGGAATTTTGGGTTTTCGATTGCATTTTTCTCCCATAGAGAGGAATTTCGATCATCACTGCCACTATGAATGAAGAACAGATGCAGGATATGAAAGAGCAGATGAAACAGATAGTTTCTGGCTTAATTACCGGACTTGCTAATGACTTAAAAGAAGAATTAAAGGCAGAGCAGAAGGCTGCATATGAATCTATAAAAACAGAAGTTTTTGCGGCAGTGACTGAGGTATCGAAAAAAGTTTCTGAGTTAGAGAAAACCCTAAGCGGCACATCTTTTGTCAATAAGGTATTTGAAGATTCCATGCCCACATATAATCCGTTTCCAACAAGTGTAGCCGCATCTACGACTACTTCGATAGTTACCCCATTGCTTCTCATACTATCTCGTCGAATATTTTGATGAGTTCGACTAATTCCAATCTCCTGTCTGGAGCGCAGGCAGTGCCTCCTATCAACCCTATTGTCTGCAGCATTCAGTCTCACGCCAATCCTATTACAAACTCGTCGATAGCTCAACACTCAAGCCCGATTGTTCCCCACAATATGCCAGCTACAGTAGCAGGTCTTAGTCCAATTATTGGTCCGTCCATTCGAACAACTGGTGTACCTGTCGATGCTCATTTGAGCTGTGACAAAGGTCAAATATTTTCAACTGCAGCACTTAGAGCACCCTCCCAAGCTTCAAGCGGGAATCTGACCTGTAATTTAACACCATTCGATGGAACCGTGTCGTGGTCAGATTATAGAATCCAGTTTGAGATTATAGCACGTAACAATAACTGGAACGATCAGGAAAAAGCTGATGCAATAATCACACAGCTCCGAGGGAACGCTTTATCTGTCCTCAGCGTTTTCCTTCATGGCCATCATATCTAGCTCGATGAGCTTGTTGCACTGCTAGAGCAACGTTTCGGACTAGACCCTTACGCTTGTCAAGTGCAATTCCACGGAAGGATACAGGGTATAATTTCGCTCTAGAACTGCAAAGACTGGCTACGGCAGCTTTTCCATCATGCCCTGCAGACATAGTCGATCGTATGGTGACACTGCGATTCTTAGAGGGTCTTAGAGATGATGAGCTTCGAACTTTGGTAAAAGTTCGAGATCCAAAGAACATAAATGAAGCACTGACAACTGCACAGGAATTATCCCTAGGATTGGGATCCGGAAGGGGAAACAGAATTTATTTGGCACAAGCCCAAGCACCATCGAGCTCTAGAAACAGACGTCGCCGAGGTAGATTTAGTAATGATTTTTACGCAGCGGGATCAGAGCAGGGCCGGGATAATGCTCAAACGACATCAACGGCAACGTATAGCGCTGCTTCAACACCTTCAGGAAATGTAATGCCATCAACACTGAGTTCGAATGCCTCAATCAGACCCCCCGGCAATTTACGATTCTTTCGTGCCCTCATCCTCCTCTGGCTTAAGCGCTGTACACCAACTTCTTCGGGAAACTGGGGATCATCGTCTCCGAGAGGCACGAGTCGATGAATTCCCCATCAGACCTCAAAAACACACTCTCAACAATGATATGTTCAGCGAACCTGAAACCAAAAGGGGACAATCAATAAAGATTTAAAAAACAAATATACATAAAAAAATTACCTCTACCTGGAGTCTTCACAGGTAGAAAAAGGTTCCCACGAAGATCTGAAATGAAATAAAGAAAATGAATTAGTTGGAATCAATCATGTTTTTATTGTTAATTAACTAAGAAAAAGGCCATAGGTACACAAAGTCAAATCATGACCGTGTATACATATGCCTATCACAACAACAAAATCCATGCAAAGTGGAAATTGAGGATATTGCACATGAATTTATGTTTTATGCAAGAAATAGTACATAAGACATTAATTCACGTACCAAATCACACAATCAACACAATTATTGCCAATGTTTGTGGACAAATAGAGTACAAAATGCACTGAAAATCTCTACATGACACTTGTCCACAAACATGTAGAATTTGCAAATTACACACGTAATTCACGAAATGATTAATAAATATGCTTACCTGATATAAAAGGAATATCCATAGTGATGAAAGTACCTGAAAAAACCACTAAAAATCACTTAAAAAACACATTAAAAATAAACTTGACACTCGCGCGCGAAAGTGTCAAAACAACGAGAACTCCATACTACCGCGACGTTTGACGTATCAAAATCACGTAAAATCGAACCGTGATTTCAATGGTCGCGTTCGTTTCGCGATATTTTCCACGGGAAACGCGATATTCGCGATTTTTTAGTTATGTATTTCCCACAATGAGTGCGAAAGAGACTCACAGTGGGAAAAAGACAAAAAATTATTACAAATGACAGAAAAATCTACTACATAGAAATGAAACGTAACGAATCGACATTTTTATAGCAAATGTTCCATAAATTACAAAAATTGATTAAAATCATCAAATTGACAATCAATTTTCACGACAAAGGTATCAAAATTTAGATCGTTAAATTTGCTATCGATTGACAACAAGAAAAATTCAACTTTTTTGTCCATTTTCAGTGAAAATTTCGAACATTTCACTTTATACACAGCGAAAATGGAACGAATTTTTCTATAAAAAGGAGGCCATTTGTTCATTCTGTCTTCTATTTTCAACAAATTGTCAAAGAGAATACACATGCTAAATCAGACATAGTATTTTCAATTTGCAATTTCTTTTCATCAGTGCCTAGTGATATTTTGGACTTAGAGTTTTTTCTTCGGTTTTGTTGTTAGCATTTATTAGTAATTTCACTTAGAGTTTTTTTTGGTATCATCTTTTATTTTCATTTGCATTTAAAATCATTTATTTTTTTTTTCATTCTTCGAGATTAAAGTAGTTTTGTTAATTTTTAGTTTATTTTCCTTTCTTTTTTTGCTTTTTTTTTTGGAAAGAAGTTTGTTTTCCAGTGGAATTCGGGAAGTAGTCAATCTTGACGTGGTTTGACAGGTTACAGTGAATTAAAGGTATTTTTTATTGTTTTCATATAAATCTTTGGTTAGGTGACGGGTATTAAAGTGTAAGATTGCATGCCAATTTGTATTGGACATATTACACAAAATAACATCACCAAATACTAAAAATTTATTGAATCGAATTTTCCTGAATTTTCAATTGTTCGTTTATAAGTTTTCGTCAATTAATCAATTCATCAAGGTATAAAACTGTGCCCACACGGGTCACCTTTACACCACATGAGAATTGATTCACGATTGACAGTTAATAATAATTTTTAATTTCAGCATTAATTAAGTTACAAAACATAGAAAGGAATTTTAAATAGTAATATAATTCTAGTTAAGAAATTTGAGTAGAATTAAAAAAAACATCTATAATAGTTAAATTGAATTGCAATTAGGTTAGTTTTTATGAAGTTAATTTTCACCAGTCTAATTTTAATAATATATTGAATTTTTTGCTCAATAAATCTAAATGAATGAACAACCGGATGATTCTTTCATTTACCGCTACACTACCGCCATCTAAGTGTGATTGTGCTCGGCCATCGTTTTTATTTTAGGTTTCTACGTTGTTTGACACGAGACAGTAGGCATTGGTATCGTGAGAGCTTATTGGAAGCTACACGCATCTTCCAGACGTGGCAGTTTTTGGGTGGATTATTAAAATCTCATTGTTATAATCCACACGCTGCAGATTCAGTGTGTTTGAGTTGCTATTTCACACAGGACGTTTATACTAGCAGTAACTTATAGGAAGTTGCACTAGTGCGTAAACATTCGAAAGTCAACTCATCGTTTCATTATAGGTGACTACTGAGTAGTCAACAACAAAGCTTTAATTTATGAACGTACAAAATTTCGATTCTATAAGAGGAGCAGCGAAATTGGGTAAAGTTCAGAAAATTGAGCATTTCAAATTTTCTTGTTTTCAGGACGTCAGCTGTCAGTCTAGTTCTCAGCGAAGCACAAGGCATCACATTTTAACATTTGGTGGTTCCATCCAGGATTCATCCGACTCATTCATTTAGGTTAGAGTTTTGTAGGGATTAAAATTAGATATTGCAATTCATTTATATCGTAGTCAATTTAAAAGTAGTTTTGACTTATCAATTTATATTTGTTTACTGCTCAGATTTCTTAATTAATTTAAAATGACAGAACTCAAAGGTTTGTTAAATAAGGAACAAGCTTTACGGAATCGCCTGAAGAAAACAATTGCTAATGGACAAAAAACATTGACAGAGAAACACTGAAAGGGTTTGTACGAAGCAAAACTCTGCGAGATCAGGCGAACATGGGCTGAATATGAGCAAATTGATCAGTTGATCAATGAGCTGATCATTGAGACACCGCCCAAAAATGAACCAAAATATATCACTGATGACACATACTGTAATATGGAAAATACATATTGCATATATATAGGAGAATTATACGATTTGATTCATCCCAGAACAGAGTTGGCAGATTCCACACTATTGTTAGCACAACAAACTCGTGTGGAACAACAACAACAACAAAACATCTTACCAAAAATCATGTTGCCAAAGTATAATGGTAACTATGACGGCTGGCGCTCATTTCAAGATTTATTCACGGCCGTAGTACACAACAACACAAACTTGAAGGATGTTCAAAAATTGTACTACTTGAAAGGCTCATTACTAGGTGATGCGGAGAAATTACTACTTCACACTCCCATCACAAATGAAGATTATCTACCCGCATGGAACAAATTGAAGGCAAGGTACGAGAATAAGAAGATTCTCGTAAATCATCAGCTTAAGATTTTGACAAATCAAGCTAAAATAACTTCAGAAACAGCTGTTGAATTAAAATCACTAGTTGACACGACACAAGAGTGTCTACAGCAACTGAAGGGTTTGCAAGTTAATACTGCGTCATGGGATGTATTACTTGTGTATTTGATAGTACAGAAGCTGCCTTTCGCAACATTAAGATTGTGGGAAGAAAACCAAGGAGCGTCGCAAGAGCTGCCAACTTATGAACAACTATTCACATTCTTGGACACAAGGTTGAAAATATTAGAAGCAATTTCAGACACATTGGCACCCAAGTCAAGTCAAGCCAAATGTCACTCAAAACCAACTACAACAAAAGCATTACACACAATCAAGTCAGTGAAATGCGCAGCATGTAATGGAGACCATTTACTTCAGAATTGCACAAGATTCCAAAATATGGATTTACAAGGCAGAAAGAAGTTCATCAAGACAAATGGACTTTGCTACAACTGTCTATCAAGGAAATATTCACTTAGGAATTTTTCCAGTAGGTATCGATGCTTCAAATGCAAACAAATGCATCATACATCGATACACGAGGATGTTAAAACAAACAATTTACATCCTAGGAATGTGGAGGCGATCAATCTACAATCCAAATCTGTTGAAGTTGATTTCAACTCAAACCCTACGCAACTTCAACATCACAGAGATAATAGCAGTCAAATAAAGTCAAACCAAGTACCAATAAGGGTACAGGAGATCGAACGACAACTCATACGTACATGAACCGAGAACGATCTTATGCGCTATTATCTACGGCTTTGGTAAAAGCCCAAGGTGAGCACGGAAAGCCACAAAGATTGCGTTGTCTTATCGACTCAGGATCAGAATGCTCTTTTATCACAAGGTCGGCATGTCACAAATTGCAGGCTATTTGCAGTCCAACACTAGTGACTGTAATAGGGTTAAACAAAAGTTTAACAGGTAACTCGAGCAAGATCACCAAGCTATCACTGAAGTCCTGTGGAGAAGATGAGACAACAATCTCAGAGGATTTTTTGGTAATCGACAAAATCACTGACGCGTTACCAACAAAATTTATATCTAAAGTCAAATACAAGCATTTAGAACAACTCGACTTAGCAGATCCTACATTCTGGAAAGCTGGCAAGATAGATGCACTACTAGGCGCCAAGGTTTATGCGAAGATAATACAAGAAGGGATTGTACAGGGTCCATCTAACACACCAACAGCTCTGAAGACAATCTTCGGTTGGATGCTATTAGGATCAGCTGAAAATGCTACAAATGAGAGCACAGTAAAGGCTTTCATGACACACACAGATGCTTTGGAAAAGCAACTTATACCAATTTCCATTGATCACGTTTTCTAGCAGAAGTGTTACACTTTTCTTGTAGTGTTACATCAAAATTGTTCCATTGACCTGCACTGCTAGAAATGGTGTACGTCAAAACGCCTGTGGTGCTACACTCGAATAATCGGCGGTGTTACACCGGAATTCGCACACATCTATCTGAGAAATGTCACAACTGAATGTCATTGAGCATCAGATATAAATCTTCAACTACTGCTCTACCAAATTCATCCGCAATCACGCCAAAATCTTTTAAATTACAATTTTCATAATTTTTACGTTATTTGTGATATTATTGTTCCCAGAAAATTTCAATCTGACAAATTACACGGATATGAGCTACAATTACATTCTCATCGCGTCAAAAGTTGTTTCATTGAACTTGTTTTTCATTGATTGACGTGCACTTTTCTTGAAATATCAATGGAAATCGACATTAGACAGTTTTGGGAAACCGAAGAAGTTTCCAAACAACCTGTTCCCTCACAAGACGAAACAATGTGTGAAGGGATATTTCACGATTCCTGCAGTCATCGAGACTCAGGAAAATATCGAGTGAAGTTACCATTTGTGAATAACATCACGCCAGCGTTGGGTAATTCCAGACAACAAGCGATCAGACGTTTAGAAAGTTTTCAAAAACAATTTGCGAAAAACAAGGAGTTTAAAATGGAGTATGAAAAATGTCTGGACGAGTATATCGATTTAGGCCATATGGAGGAAGTAGGCCCGCCTCAGGAATGCGAAAACCATTACTACATTCCTCATCATGCTGTGTTCAAGGACAGTTCAACGACGAAACTACGTGTGGTGTTTGACGCATCAGCGAAGACGACAAATGGAGAGTCTCTCAATCAACATTTGTTAAAGGGACCAACACTTCAGCCAACATTATTCACGACATTGTTGAATTGGAGGAAATATAGAACTGTCATAAATGCAGACATAGAGAAAATGTACCGCATGATTGAAATACATCCGGATCATAGAAATTTTCAGAGGATAGTATGGCGGCATCCAACAAAGGGTATACTCCAAGATTACCAACTGAAGACAGTAACCTTTGGGACAACTTCAGCTCCATATTTGGCGATAAGGACGCTTCAACAATTGGCCGGGGATGAAAATCATAACTGGCCGCTTGCAGCAAATGCGGTATTTAACAACTTCTATGTAGACGATCTTCTGTCTGGAGCCGACAATTTAAAGGACGCAAAGGAATTACAGCATCAGCTCATCCAAATGATGAAATCCGCTGGATTCAATTTAAGAAAATGGACCAGCAACGATAGCAGATTGTTACAAGATCTACCAGAAGATCATGTCGAACTGAAAAACTCATTAACGTTCGCAGAGAATGACTCAGTCAAACCATTAGGGATCAAATGGTTCCCAAAGGATGATTTCTTCACGTTTAAAATCAAGCTACTGTCGCATCATGCAGTGTTCACAAAACGAATTATTTTATCAGGGATGGATTGCATCCTTATATGATCCTCTCGGTTCGGTTCGATAATCATAGAAGCTAAACTGCTCATGCAAGGTATATGGATTACGGGCTCATCATGGGATGATCCAGTGTCAGACAACGTTAGCCACACCTGGAAAAACTTTGCTGACAATCTAAAACTGTTGGAACAATTACGAATCCCAAGATGGATTAACTACTCAAAGGAGGCACACATGCAAATACATGGATTTTGCGATGGGTCATTTAAGGCATACGCTGCAGCAATCTATTTAAGAGTAGAACAAGATGATGGTACAGTTGTTACACATTTGCTAACGTCAAAGACAAAGGTAGCACCGATTAAACCAGTGACAATACCACGTCTTGAATTGAACGGTGCCTTACTGCTCCTGAGATTACTGAAGACCATTGTACAAGGCATTCACTTGGAAGACATTCCCATAGTTGCTTGGACAGGTTCAAAAATAGTACTACAATGGATCAAGGAGCATCCTTCCAAGTGGAAAATCTATGTAGCCATAGGATCGTAGAAATTCAGGATAATCTAAAATTCGAACATTGGCGGCATATTCCTTCGAGTCAGAATCCAGCTGATTTGGCGTCGCGTGGCATCGCAGTCCCTCAGCTCTTGAACAATGACTTTTGGTGGCATGGACCCTCATGGCTAACACAATCACAAGATAATTGGCCAATCAAGAACGAAATCAAGGAAGCAACTATCCTTGAGCAAAGAGCACCAACTGTCACCAATTTTTTAATAAATTGTGAAACTGACATTCTGGAAAGATACTCTTCTTTCACACGATTAATTCGTATTATTGCAAGGCTGCAGCGCTTCGTACACAATTGTAAAAATCCTGATAACAAAAGGATTACAATATTAACCAGTAAGGAGTGCCTACATGCACAAGAAACTGTATTCAAATTAGTGCAGCTGTCAACATTCCCAGACGAGTATCAGGCACTGCTGCAGAAGGGTACTGTAGCTAAGGGTAGCAAACTGTTATGGTTGAATCCAATGCTTGATAACAATGGATTGATACGAGTAGGAGGACGATTGGATAACGCTTTACTATCTTATAATAGAAGATACCCAGTAATCTTACCTCGTGATCACCATGTAACGTCAATCCTCATTGACAAGGTCCATTTGGAAACACTACATGGTGGCACATCTTTAGTTCTGAATACAAGCAGAAACTCAGTCTGGATTTTAAATGGAAGGCGTTGTATTTCAACTAGGATACATAAGTGCATTACATGTTTTAGACAACGCCAAGCAACAGAAACGCAATTGATGGGTAATCTACCTGCAGCAAGAGTAAACATAACAAAACCCTTTGCTAAAGTTGGAATAGATTACGCTGGACCAATAACCATCAAAACAGCAAGTCACAGAAATGCAAAGCTACAAAAGGCCTACTTCTGTATTTTTGTATGTATGGCAACTAAGGCAGTGCACATTGAATTAGTCTCTAGTTTAACTGCAGAAGCCTTCATTGCAGCCTTGAAAAGGTTCATAGGCAGAAGAGGTCTGTGCACTGACCTCTATTCAGACTGCGGCACAAACTTTGTAGGAGGAAAGGCAATACTGGAGAAAGAGTTACAGCAAGCAATTAAACAAGCAACTCCAATGGCTGCTGAATTTTTATCTTCAAAATTCATTACATGGCATATGAATCCACCAGCAGCTCCGCATTTTGGAGGATTATGGGAGTCGGGTGTCAAATCCATTAAACACCATCTACGTAGATCCATTGGAAACTCAAACCTCACATTTGAAGAGTATGCTACGCTGTTAACTCAAGTTGAGGCCTGCCTAAATTCAAGGCCACTATGTCATCTGAGAGATGACCCGAATGACACGTTTATCCTAACTCCAGGACACTTTCTAATTGGACAATCGTTCAATGCACTTCCAGAGCTCGAGTATACTAACCAAAACACTTCATATGCAACCAGATGGAAGCACGTCCAGCAGATGGTGCAACAATTCTGGAACCATTGGTCTAAGGATTATTTAAACCAATTGCAGAATAGACCTAAGTGGTTCACTCAACAACCTAATCTACAAAAGGGAGATATCGTGTTACCGCGCTGTGAAAATACACCACCAACACTGTGGCCATTAGGGATCATTAATGAGATTTACTCCGGATCCGATGGTCTAGTCCGAGTGGTGCAAATCAAAACCCAGAGAAGTATCTTCACAAGACCTATTAACAAAGTGTGTCGTGTACCAATTAGATAACAATAATGAATATGTGTCGTCACATTTGTTATCTGTTTGTGAATGTCCCATTTGATTAGACAAATTACTTATTATTTTATATTACAGATGTCAAAAAAGTACGACATAGACGAGGATATCCTGGATATCTATGACGATATCAATATGAATTTCCTGCTGCCAGATGACCCCATTGATGCACCTTTTGACGCCAGCGAATTCGAGGAGCTATGGTCAAGGTTGGTGGATCAGACGACGGAACCAGATACAGAGCAGGCATCTGCATCAGGATCATCCACAACAAAGGCATCCACATCAAAGGCTGGTACATCAGCAGCAGCAAAAGCAGAGGCATCAACATCCAACGCCCATGATTTGCTACTAGTGGATACGCCACAAACAAATCCGACGGTGACAGAAAAGATCATCGCCAATGGGGCCCAAGTAGACAACCTGGAACGCCTTTTAACTACAACGACAATAAAAGAAGCTGAAATGAGGTTGGAGAACTCATTCCAGAAGTTTATTACCCGTGAAGGAATAAGCATCTTTCTCCCAAGCGAGGTCATCAAACGTATAGACTTCGAAGATATCCAGACGAGGCGAAATAAGGAGAAGACACTAAACCTACCAGATCGTTATCAGGTAGTGTTACGTGTTCTTGCCAATGGATCACTCAAGCTCCACCACTACCGCAAACGAGGCATCCAGAAAATTAAAAAGAGGTTGTTGAACAGGACCGTTCAACGGGATGGAGAATGTTCAGCGAACCTGAAACCAAAAGGGGACAATCAATAAAGATTTAAAAAACAAATAAACATAAAAAAATTACCTCTACCTGGAGTCTTCACAGGTAGAAAAAGGTTCCCACGAAGATCTGAAATGAAATAAAGAAAATGAATTAGTTGGAATCAATCATGTTTTTATTGTTAATTAACTAAGAAAAAGGCCATAGGTACACAAAGTCAAATCATGACCGTGTATACATATGCCTATCACAACAACAAAATCCATGCAAAGTGGAAATTGAGGATATTGCACATGAATTTATGTTTTATGCAAGAAATAGTACATAAGACATTAATTCACGTACCAAATCACACAATCAACACAATTATTGCCAATGTTTGTGGACAAATAGAGTACAAAATGCACTGAAAATCTGTACATGACACTTGTCCACAAACATGTAGAATTTGCAAATTACACACGTAATTCACGAAATGATTAATAAATATGCTTACCTGATATAAAAGGAATATCCATAGTGATGAAAGTACCTGAAAAAACCACTAAAAATCACTTAAAAACACATTAAAAATAAACTTGACACTCGCGCGCGAAAGTGTCAAAACAACGAGAACTCCATACTACCGCGACGTTTGACGTATCAAAATCACGTAAAATCGAACCGTGATTTCAATGGTCGCGTTCGTTTCGCGATATTTTCCACGGGAAACGCGATATTCGCGATTTTTTAGTTATGTATTTCCCACAATGAGTGCGAAAGAGATTCACAGTGGGAAGAAGACAAAAAATTATTACAAATGACAGAAAAATTTACTACATAGAAATGAAACGTAACGAATCGACATTTTTATAGCAAATGTTCCAAAAATTACAAAAATTGATTAAAATCATCAAATTGACAATCAATTTTCACGACAAAGGTATCAAAATTTAGATCGTTAAATTTGCTATCGATTGACAACAAGAAAAATCCAACTTTTTGTCATTTTCAGTGAAAATTTCGAACATTTCACTTTATAGACAGCGAAAATGGAACGAATTTTTCTATAAAAAGGAGGCCATTTGTTAATTCTGTCTTCTATTTTCAACAAATTGTCAAAGAGAATACACATGCTAAATCAGACATAGTATTTTCAATTTGCAATTTCTTTTATATTTTGATATTGATATTTTGGACTTAGAGTTTTTTCTTCGGTTTTGTTGTTAGCATTTATTAGTAATTTCACTTAGACTTTTTTTTTGGTATCATCTTTTATTTTCATTTTCATTTAAAATCATTTATTTTTTTTTCATTCTTCGAGATTAAAGTAGTTTTGTTAATTTTTAGTTTATTTTCCTTTCTTTTTTTGCTTTTTTTTTTGGAAAGAAGTCTGTTTTCCAGTGGAATTCGGGAAGTAGTCAATCTTGACGTGGTTTGACAGGTTACAGTGAATTAAAGGTATTTTTTATTGTTTTCATATAAATCTTTGGTTAGGTAACGGGTATTAAAGTGTAAGATTGCATGCCAATTTGTATTGGACATATTACACACAATAACATAACCAAATACTAAAAATTTATTGAATCGAATTTTCCTGAATTTTCAATTGTTCGTTTATAAGTTTTCGTCAATTAATCAATTCATCAAGGTATAAAACTGTGCCCACACGGGTCACCTTTACACCACATGAGAATTGATTCACGATTGACAGTTAATAATAATTTTTAATTTCAGCATTAATTAAGTTACAAAACATAGAAAGGAATTTTAAATAGTAATTTAATTCTAGTTAAGAAATTTGAGTAGAATTAAAAAAAAATCTATAATAGTTAAATTGAATTGCAATTAGGTTAGTTTTTATGAAGTTAATTTTTACCAGTCTAATTTTAATAATATATTGAATTTTTTGCTCAATAAATCTAAATGAATGAACAACCGGATGATTCTTTCATTTACCGCTACACTACCGCCATCTAAGTGTGATTGTGCTCGGCCATCGTTTTTATTTTAGGTTTCTACGTTGTTTGACACGAGACAGTAGGCATTGGTATCGTGAGAGCTTATTGGAAGCTACACGCATCACCCAGACGTGGCAGTTTTTGGGTGGATTATTAAAATCTCATTGTTATAATCCACACGCTGCAGATTCAGTGTGTTTGAGTTGCTATTTCACACAGGACGTTTATACTAGCAGTAACTTATAGGAAGTTGCACTAGTGCGTAAACATTCGAAAGTCAACTCATCGTTTCATTATAGGTGACTACTGAGTAGTCAACAACAAAGCTTTAATTTATGAACGTACAAAATTTCGATTCTATAAGAGGAGCAGCGAAATTGGGTAAAGTTCAGAAAATTGAGCATTTCAAATTTTCTTGTTTTCAGGACGTCAGCTGTCAGTCTAGTTCTCAGCGAAGCACAAGGCATCACATTTTAACATTTGGTGGTTCCATCCAGGATTCATCCGACTCATTCATTTAGGTTAGAGTTTTGTAGGGATTAAAATTAGATATTGCAATTCATTTATATCGTAGTCAATTTAAAAGTAGTTTTGACTTATCAATTTATATTTGTTTACTGCTCAGATTTCTTAATTAATTTAAAATGACAGAACTCAAAGGTTTGTTAAATAAGGAACAAGCTTTACGGAATCGCCTGAAGAAAACAATTGCTAATGGACAAAAAACATTGACAGAGAAACACTGAAAGGGTTTGTACGAAGCAAAACTCTGCGAGATCAGGCGAACATGGGCTGAATATGAGCAAATTGATCAGTTGATCAATGAGCTGATCATTGAGACACCGCCCAAAAATGAACCAAAATATATCACTGATGACACATACTGTAATATGGAAAATACATATTGCATATATATAGGAGAATTATACGATTTGATTCATCCCAGAACAGAGTTGGCAGATTCCACACTATTGTTAGCACAACAAACTCGTGTGGAACAACAACAACAACAAAACATCTTACCAAAAATCATGTTGCCAAAGTATAATGGTAACTATGACGGCTGGCGCTCATTTCAAGATTTATTCACGGCCGTAGTACACAACAACACAAACTTGAAGGATGTTCAAAAATTGTACTACTTGAAAGGCTCATTACTAGGTGATGCGGAGAAATTACTACTTCACACTCCCATCACAAATGAAGATTATCTACCCGCATGGAACAAATTGAAGGCAAGGTACGAGAATAAGAAGATTCTCGTAAATCATCAGCTTAAGATTTTGACAAATCAAGCTAAAATAACTTCAGAAACAGCTGTTGAATTAAAATCACTAGTTGACACGACACAAGAGTGTCTACAGCAACTGAAGGGTTTGCAAGTTAATACTGCGTCATGGGATGTATTACTTGTGTATTTGATAGTACAGAAGCTGCCTTTCGCAACATTAAGATTGTGGGAAGAAAACCAAGGAGCGTCGGAAGAGCTGCCAACTTATGAACAACTATTCACATTCTTGGACACAAGGTTGAAAATATTAGAAGCAATTTCAGACACATTGGCACCCAAGTCAAGTCAAGCCAAATGTCACTCAAAACCAACTACAACAAAAGCATTACACACAATCAAGTCAGTGAAATGCGCAGCATGTAATGGAGACCATTTACTTCAGAATTGCACAAGATTCCAAAATATGGATTTACAAGGCAGAAAGAAGTTCATCAAGACAAATGGACTTTGCTACAACTGTCTATCAAGGAAATATTCACTTAGGAATTTTTCCAGTAGGTATCGATGCTTCAAATGCAAACAAATGCATCATACATCGATACACGAGGATGTTAAAACAAACAATTTACATCCTAGGAATGTGGAGGCGATCAATCTACAATCCAAATCTGTTGAAGTTGATTTCAACTCAAACCCTACGCAACTTCAACATCACAGAGATAATAGCAGTCAAATAAAGTCAAACCAAGTACCAATAAGGGTACAGGAGATCGAACGACAACTCATACGTACATGAACCGAGAACGATCTTATGCGCTATTATCTACGGCTTTGGTAAAAGCCCAAGGTGAGCACGGAAAGCCACAAAGATTGCGTTGTCTTATCGACTCAGGATCAGAATGCTCTTTTATCACAAGGTCGGCATGTCACAAATTGCAGGCTATTTGCAGTCCAACACTAGTGACTGTAATAGGGTTAAACAAAAGTTTAACAGGTAACTCGAGCAAGATCACCAAGCTATCACTGAAGTCCTGTGGAGAAGATGAGACAACAATCTCAGAGGATTTTTTGGTAATCGACAAAATCACTGACGCGTTACCAACAAAATTTATATCTAAAGTCAAATACAAGCATTTAGAACAACTCGACTTAGCAGATCCTACATTCTGGAAAGCTGGCAAGATAGATGCACTACTAGGCGCCAAGGTTTATGCGAAGATAATACAAGAAGGGATTGTACAGGGTCCATCTAACACACCAACAGCTCTGAAGACAATCTTCGGTTGGATGCTATTAGGATCAGCTGAAAATGCTACAAATGAGAGCACAGTAAAGGCTTTCATGACACACACAGATGCTTTGGAAAAGCAACTTATACCAATTTCCATTGATCACGTTTTCTAGCAGAAGTGTTACACTTTTCTTGTAGTGTTACATCAAAATTGTTCCATTGACCTGCACTGCTAGAAATGGTGTACGTCAAAACGCCTGTGGTGCTACACTCGAATAATCGGCGGTGTTACACCGGAATTCGCACACATCTATCTGAGAAATGTCACAACTGAATGTCATTGAGCATCAGATATAAATCTTCAACTACTGCTCTACCAAATTCATCCGCAATCACGCCAAAATCTTTTAAATTACAATTTTCATAATTTTTACGTTATTTGTGATATTATTGTTCCCAGAAAATTTCAATCTGACAAATTACACGGATATGAGCTACAATTACATTCTCATCGCGTCAAAAGTTGTTTCATTGAACTTGTTTTTCATTGATTGACGTGCACTTTTCTTGAAATATCAATGGAAATCGACATTAGACAGTTTTGGGAAACCGAAGAAGTTTCCAAACAACCTGTTCCCTCACAAGACGAAACAATGTGTGAAGGGATATTTCACGATTCCTGCAGTCATCGAGACTCAGGAAAATATCGAGTGAAGTTACCATTTGTGAATAACATCACGCCAGCGTTGGGTAATTCCAGACAACAAGCGATCAGACGTTTAGAAAGTTTTCAAAAACAATTTGCGAAAAACAAGGAGTTTAAAATGGAGTATGAAAAATGTCTGGACGAGTATATCGATTTAGGCCATATGGAGGAAGTAGGCCCGCCTCAGGAATGCGAAAACCATTACTACATTCCTCATCATGCTGTGTTCAAGGACAGTTCAACGACGAAACTACGTGTGGTGTTTGACGCATCAGCGAAGACGACAAATGGAGAGTCTCTCAATCAACATTTGTTTAAGGGACCAACACTTCAGCCAACATTATTCACGACATTGTTGAATTGGAGGAAATATAGAACTGTCATAAATGCAGACATAGAGAAAATGTACCGCATGATTGAAATACATCCGGATCATAGAAATTTTCAGAGGATAGTATGGCGGCATCCAACAAAGGGTATACTCCAAGATTACCAACTGAAGACAGTAACCTTTGGGACAACTTCAGCTCCATATTTGGCGATAAGGACGCTTCAACAATTGGCCGGGGATGAAAATCATAACTGGCCGCTTGCAGCAAATGCGGTATTTAACAACTTCTATGTAGACGATCTTCTGTCTGGAGCCGACAATTTAAAGGACGCAAAGGAATTACAGCATCAGCTCATCCAAATGATGAAATCCGCTGGATTCAATTTAAGAAAATGGACCAGCAACGATAGCAGATTGTTACAAGATCTACCAGAAGATCATGTCGAACTGAAAAACTCATTAACGTTCACAGAGAATGACTCAGTCAAACCATTAGGGATCAAATGGTTCCCAAAGGATGATTTCTTCACGTTTAAAATCAAGCTACTGTCGCATCATGCAGTGTTCACAAAACGAATTATTTTATCAGGGATGGATTGCATCCTTATATGATCCTCTCGGTTCGGTTCGATAATCATAGAAGCTAAACTGCTCATGCAAGGTATATGGATTACGGGCTCATCATGGGATGATCCAGTGTCAGACAACGTTAGCCACACCTGGAAAAACTTTGCTGACAATCTAAAACTGTTGGAACAATTACGAATCCCAAGATGGATTAACTACTCAAAGGAGGCACACATGCAAATACATGGATTTTGCGATGGGTCATTTAAGGCATACGCTGCAGCAATCTATTTAAGAGTAGAACAAGATGATGGTACAGTTGTTACACATTTGCTAACGTCAAAGACAAAGGTAGCACCGATTAAACCAGTGACAATACCACGTCTTGAATTGAACGGTGCCTTACTGCTCCTGAGATTACTGAAGACCATTGTACAAGGCATTCACTTGGAAGACATTCCCATAGTTGCTTGGACAGGTTCAAAAATAGTACTACAATGGATCAAGGAGCATCCTTCCAAGTGGAAAATCTATGTAGCCATAGGATCGTAGAAATTCAGGATAATCTAAAATTCGAACATTGGCGGCATATTCCTTCGAGTCAGAATCCAGCTGATTTGGCGTCGCGTGGCATCGCAGTCCCTCAGCTCTTGAACAATGACTTTTGGTGGCATGGACCCTCATGGCTAACACAATCACAAGATAATTGGCCAATCAAGAACGAAATCAAGGAAGCAACTATCCTTGAGCAAAGAGCACCAACTGTCACCAATTTTTTAATAAATTGTGAAACTGACATTCTGGAAAGATACTCTTCTTTCACACGATTAATTCGTATTATTGCAAGGCTGCAGCGCTTCGTACACAATTGTAAAAATCCTGATAACAAAAGGATTACAATATTAACCAGTAAGGAGTGCCTACATGCACAAGAAACTGTATTCAAATTAGTGCAGCTGTCAACATTCCCAGACGAGTATCAGGCACTGCTGCAGAAGGGTACTGTAGCTAAGGGTAGCAAACTGTTATGGTTGAATCCAATGCTTGATAACAATGGATTGATACGAGTAGGAGGACGATTGGATAACGCTTTACTATCTTATAATAGAAGATACCCAGTAATCTTACCTCGTGATCACCATGTAACGTCAATCCTCATTGACAAGGTCCATTTGGAAACACTACATGGTGGCACATCTTTAGTTCTGAATACAAGCAGAAACTCAGTCTGGATTTTAAATGGAAGGCGTTGTATTTCAACTAGGATACATAAGTGCATTACATGTTTTAGACAACGCCAAGCAACAGAAACGCAATTGATGGGTAATCTACCTGCAGCAAGAGTAAACATAACAAAACCCTTTGCTAAAGTTGGAATAGATTACGCTGGACCAATAACCATCAAAACAGCAAGTCACAGAAATGCAAAGCTACAAAAGGCCTACTTCTGTATTTTTGTATGTATGGCAACTAAGGCAGTGCACATTGAATTAGTCTCTAGTTTAACTGCAGAAGCCTTCATTGCAGCCTTGAAAAGGTTCATAGGCAGAAGAGGTCTGTGCACTGACCTCTATTCAGACTGCGGCACAAACTTTGTAGGAGGAAAGGCAATACTGGAGAAAGAGTTACAGCAAGCAATTAAACAAGCAACTCCAATGGCTGCTGAATTTTTATCTTCAAAATTCATTACATGGCATATGAATCCACCAGCAGCTCCGCATTTTGGAGGATTATGGGAGTCGGGTGTCAAATCCATTAAACACCATCTACGTAGATCCATTGGAAACTCAAACCTCACATTTGAAGAGTATGCTACGCTGTTAACTCAAGTTGAGGCCTGCCTAAATTCAAGGCCACTATGTCATCTGAGAGATGACCCGAATGACACGTTTATCCTAACTCCAGGACACTTTCTAATTGGACAATCGTTCAATGCACTTCCAGAGCTCGAGTATACTAACCAAAACACTTCATATGCAACCAGATGGAAGCACGTCCAGCAGATGGTGCAACAATTCTGGAACCATTGGTCTAAGGGATTATTTAAACCAATTGCAGAATAGACCTAAGTGGTTCACTCAACAACCTTATCTACAAAAGGGAGATATCCTGTTACCGCGCTGTGAAAATACACCACCAACACTGTGGCCATTAGGGATCATTAATGAGATTTACTCCGGATCCGATGGTCTAGTCCGAGTGGTGCAAATCAAAACCCAGAGAAGTATCTTCACAAGACCTATTAACAAAGTGTGTCGTGTACCAATTAGATAACAATAATGAATATGTGTCGTCACATTTGTTATCTGTTTGTGAATGTCCCATTTGATTAGACAAATTACTTATTATTTTATATTACAGATGTCAAAAAAGTACGACATAGACGAGGATATCCTGGATATCTATGACGATATCAATATGAATTTCCTGCTGCCAGATGACCCCATTGATGCACCTTTTGACGCCAGCGAATTCGAGGAGCTATGGTCAAGGTTGGTGGATCAGACGACGGAACCAGATACAGAGCAGGCATCTGCATCAGGATCATCCACAACAAAGGCATCCACATCAAAGGCTGGTACATCAGCAGCAGCAAAAGCAGAGGCATCAACATCCAACGCCCATGATTTGCTACTAGTGGATACGCCACAAACAAATCCGACGGTGACAGAAAATATCATCGCCAATGGGGCCCAAGTAGACAACCTGGAACGCCTTTTAACTACAACGACAATAAAAGAAGCTGAAATGAGGTTGGAGAACTCATTCCAGAAGTTTATTACCCGTGAAGGAATAAGCATCTTTCTCCCAAGCGAGGTCATCAAACGTATAGACTTCGAAGATATCCAGACGAGGCGAAATAAGGAGAAGACACTAAACCTACCAGATCGTTATCAGGTAGTGTTACGTGTTCTTGCCAATGGATCACTCAAGCTCCACCACTACCGCAAACGAGGCATCCAGAAAATTAAAAAGAGGTTGTTGAACAGGACCGTTCAACGGGATGGAGAATGTTCAGCGAACCTGAAACCAAAAGGGGACAATCAATAAAGATTTAAAAAACAAATAAACATAAAAAAATTACCTCTACCTGGAGTCTTCACAGGTAGAAAAAGGTTCCCACGAAGATCTGAAATGAAATAAAGAAAATGAATTAGTTGGAATCAATCATGTTTTTATTGTTAATTAACTAAGAAAAAGGCCATAGGTACACAAAGTCAAATCATGACCGTGTATACATATGCCTATCACAACAACAAAATCCATGCAAAGTGGAAATTGAGGATATTGCACATGAATTTATGTTTTATGCAAGAAATAGTACATAAGACATTAATTCACGTACCAAATCACACAATCAACACAATTATTGCCAATGTTTGTGGACAAATAGAGTACAAAATGCACTGAAAATCTGTACATGACACTTGTCCACAAACATGTAGAATTTGCAAATTACACACGTAATTCACGAAATGATTAATAAATATGCTTACCTGATATAAAAGGAATATCCATAGTGATGAAAGTACCTGAAAAAACCACTAAAAATCACTTAAAAACACATTAAAAATAAACTTGACACTCGCGCGCGAAAGTGTCAAAACAACGAGAACTCCATACTACCGCGACGTTTGACGTATCAAAATCACGTAAAATCGAACCGTGATTTCAATGGTCGCGTTCGTTTCGCGATATTTTCCACGGGAAACGCGATATTCGCGATTTTTTAGTTATGTATTTCCCACAATGAGTGCGAAAGAGATTCACAGTGGGAAGAAGACAAAAAATTATTACAAATGACAGAAAAATTTACTACATAGAAATGAAACGTAACGAATCGACATTTTTATAGCAAATGTTCCAAAAATTACAAAAATTGATTAAAATCATCAAATTGACAATCAATTTTCACGACAAAGGTATCAAAATTTAGATCGTTAAATTTGCTATCGATTGACAACAAGAAAAATCCAACTTTTTGTCATTTTCAGTGAAAATTTCGAACATTTCACTTTATAGACAGCGAAAATGGAACGAATTTTTCTATAAAAAGGAGGCCATTTGTTAATTCTGTCTTCTATTTTCAACAAATTGTCAAAGAGAATACACATGCTAAATCAGACATAGTATTTTCAATTTGCAATTTCTTTTATATTTTGATATTGATATTTTGGACTTAGAGTTTTTTCTTCGGTTTTGTTGTTAGCATTTATTAGTAATTTCACTTAGACTTTTTTTTTGGTATCATCTTTTATTTTCATTTTCATTTAAAATCATTTATTTTTTTTTCATTCTTCGAGATTAAAGTAGTTTTGTTAATTTTTAGTTTATTTTCCTTTCTTTTTTTGCTTTTTTTTTGGAAAGAAGTCTGTTTTCCAGTGGAATTCGGGAAGTAGTCAATCTTGACGTGGTTTGACAGGTTACAGTGAATTAAAGGTATTTTTTATTGTTTTCATATAAATCTTTGGTTAGGTAACGGGTATTAAAGTGTAAGATTGCATGCCAATTTGTATTGGACATATTACACACAATAACATAACCAAATACTAAAAATTTATTGAATCGAATTTTCCTGAATTTTCAATTGTTCGTTTATAAGTTTTCGTCAATTAATCAATTCATCAAGGTATAAAACTGTGCCCACACGGGTCACCTTTACACCACATGAGAATTGATTCACGATTGACAGTTAATAATAATTTTTAATTTCAGCATTAATTAAGTTACAAAACATAGAAAGGAATTTTAAATAGTAATTTAATTCTAGTTAAGAAATTTGAGTAGAATTAAAAAAAAATCTATAATAGTTAAATTGAATTGCAATTAGGTTAGTTTTTATGAAGTTAATTTTTACCAGTCTAATTTTAATAATATATTGAATTTTTTGCTCAATAAATCTAAATGAATGAACAACCGGATGATTCTTTCATTTACCGCTACACTACCGCCATCTAAGTGTGATTGTGCTCGGCCATCGTTTTTATTTTAGGTTTCTACGTTGTTTGACACGAGACAGTAGGCATTGGTATCGTGAGAGCTTATTGGAAGCTACACGCATCACCCAGACGTGGCAGTTTTTGGGTGGATTATTAAAATCTCATTGTTATAATCCACACGCTGCAGATTCAGTGTGTTTGAGTTGCTATTTCACACAGGACGTTTATACTAGCAGTAACTTATAGGAAGTTGCACTAGTGCGTAAACATTCGAAAGTCAACTCATCGTTTCATTATAGGTGACTACTGAGTAGTCAACAACAAAGCTTTAATTTATGAACGTACAAAATTTCGATTCTATAAGAGGAGCAGCGAAATTGGGTAAAGTTCAGAAAATTGAGCATTTCAAATTTTCTTGTTTTCAGGACGTCAGCTGTCAGTCTAGTTCTCAGCGAAGCACAAGGCATCACATTTTAACAGATATATAATGCCGATCTGAACCCAATGTCACCTTCATCCACTTATCAAGCAGAAAAATCTGGCCAAAACTCCTCCGATTTCTCAGCCCAGGAAGATGAAACTATTTTAAATACCACATGGCTTTCCAAAAATAGCCTCACTGTCGAAGGAGCGTTAAATAAGAACACTTGCAACTTTATTATAGACACCGGAGCTACCCTATCGATCGTACACCCTCAACATTTAGACCGTCCCTCGGAAACGAGACTTCAATCTACTTCAGTGCGTATTGGAAGCGTGACTGGTGAAAATATTGAGGTCCTAGGAACTATCGTTGTTGAAATCCAGTTGAAGCACTGTCGAGTTGAACACGAAGTTTTGGTGGCAAGAATCGAGCCAGTATGCCTGCTAGGTGTTGATTTCTTAGATGCTAACGGTTGCAAATTGGACTTTGAAAAGAACGTCCTTCAAATTGGGAGTGCAGCCATAGAGTTAAATAAACCCCGGTATATAACGTCGCCTGTCTACTTAGCAAAAACTATAGTACTCACTGCTAAGAGCGAAACTTTAGTTGCGTTGCCTTGGGTTGAAAAGCACGATGTCGATACAGACGTCATATTTGAACCAGTTCCTCAGTTCACGTTGCCCTATGGAGTTTGGATAGCTCGTGTCTTAGTGGACTCCCAAACAAATAAAATTCCTGTAAGATTGGTACATGTGACATCAACCGACGTTTTTCTAACTCGAGGTAGGTTGATTGGTCGATTAGAGTCCGCTTCCATCACAGAATGCGTGATTTCACTATGCGACGTAGATCAACAGCCAATCGAAACGCTAAATTAACCTTCAGAGGAGTTAACTGGAGATGAAAGAGTGATGCTGGAAGCCATGTTAGATGAATACCGTGACGTTTTTTCCACTGGATCAAACGACACTGGCCGAACCAATATTACAAAACATCAAATCGATGTAGGTGACGCTACGCCTATCAGCGTACCACCTCGAATAATTCCGATGGCTAAGAAAGCTAAGGTTGAAGAGTTGACGAAAGAAATGAAGGAAAACGGTATCATACGGCCATCTAATAGTCCTTGGGCATCGCCAGTGGTCCTGGTGAAAAAGAAAGATGGCACTACACGATTTTGCGTCGACTATCGAAGGTTGAATGACATCACGAAGAAAGACTCGTACCCTCTTCCTCGGATGGATGACACTCTCGCTTCGTTTGCTGGATCCACGTGGTTTTCTACTTTGGACTTGCAAAGTGGATACTGGCAAGTCGAGATGAGTGAAAAAGATCGAGAAAAAACAGCATTTTCTACCGGGAATGGATTATGGGAATTCAATGTGATGCCATTCGGTCTTTGTAATGCCCCAGCTACCTTCGAACGATTAATGGATGGCGTCCTTCTAAACGTGGGAGTAGAAACCGCGTTAGTTTACCTCGACGATATTATTGTTCATGGTCACACCTCGCGAATCTTAAAACTGTTCTACAACGATTACGTGAAGCTCACTTAAAACTAAGCCCAAAAAAATGTTACCTGTTTCAGCGAGAAGTGAAATATTTGGGCCACATTGTGTCCGCAAGAGGACTTCAGACGGATCCAGACAAGACGGAGACGATCAGATCATGGCCGGCACCGAAAAGTAAGAAAGATGTTCGAAGCTTCCTTGGGCTCGCCTCTTACTATCGAAGGTTTGTATGCGATTTCGCAACTATCGCAAAACCTTTGACAGAACTGACTGAAGAGAAACGAAAATTCATATGGGGAGCGGAGCAAGGTGCAGCTTTTGAGAAACTAAAGACTCAGCTGACCTCTCCTCCCATTCTCGCATTTCCTCAACCGAAAGGCGCATTCATGTTGGATACTGACGCCAGTCAGACTGGACTCGGTGCGGTACTCGGTCAAATCCAAGATGGCAATGAAAAACCAATAGAGTATTACAGCAAGACGCTCAGTAAGCCAGAGAGGAACTACTGTGTGACACGGAAGGAATTGTCGGCTGTCCTACGAGCAACAAAGCATTTTCACCACTACTTGTTCGGCCGACCTTTCCGCATTCGTACTGATCACGCTTCCCTACGATGGCTTCTAAATTTCAAAGAACCCGATGGACAGCTAGCAAGGTGGCTAGAAAGGCTTCAAGAATACGATTTTGTCATTGAACACCGAGCCGGAAGTAGACACCTCTATGCAGATGCTCTGTCACGACGTCCCTGTGAAGACTGCTTGCACTGCAACCAAAAGCAGCTAAAGGAATTAGAACAGAGCGCAAATCTGGTATCCTCAGGTCCCACTATAGATCTGGCAGTCGAACAGGAACAAGATCCCCTTTTAAAACAGATTAGAGAGTGGCTTCATAAAGGTAGTAGGCCCTCCCGAGAAGAAATCGCTGCAGAAAGACCTCAACTTAAAAGTCTTTGGTCACGCTGGGACTCACTACGGCTGGTAGAAAACATTTTATACATGGTACACTATGGCGAAAATGAAACATTAATAAAAGTAGCGCCATCCAGTCTGATAACTTTCATCTTCCAGGACCTGCACAACAAACCTGGCGGTGGGCATTTTGGAGTACGCAAAACGGCCGATAAAATTAAGGAGCGATGGTTTTGGCCCAAGCTGCAAGCCGATGTAGAAAGGTGGTGCTCCAATTGCTTGCTATGCCATACACGAAGAGGACCGATCAGAAAAACCAGAGGTAAACTTCAAATGTATAACGTAGGAGCACCCTTCGAACGATTTGCAATAGATGTGCTAGGACTCTACCCAAGACAAACAGAGGCAACAGGTATGCCGTCGTAGTGGTGGATTACTTCACAAAATGGCCCGAGGTCTTTCCGATATCAGATCAGAAGACAGAGATGATCGCCGATGGACTCATTGAAAATGTTTTGTCCAGATTCGGCATGCCTTTCCAGTTCCATTCGGATCAAGGAAGAAATTTTGAAGCCGAACTGTTTAAGCAAATCCTACAACGATTTGGTATCGAAAAGACGAGAACCACAGCATTACACCCTCAGTCTGACGGAATGGTTGAACGTTTTAATCGGATACTCTTAGAGTATTTGTCCAAGTTCATTCATTCCAGCCAAGTGGACTGGGTCCAATATCTACCTTTAGCACTGTTAGCCTATCGCTCTGCTACCCATGAGAGTACAAAGTTTACCCCTGCATTACTTGCTCTTGGTAGAGAACTGCGTCTACCTTCTGACCTGTCTTATGGTCCTATACCAGCTGAGACTGTTCAATCACCTGCCGCATATGCAGAAAAATTATTTCACACACTGGAGAAAGTTCAAGTTCAAAGTCTGGATCTTTAATCCGAAACGGCGGCGAGGAAAATCCCCAAAACTGCAGCACGATTGGGAAGGCCCAGGTCACATTTTAGATCGCCTGAACGACGTGCTCTACCGGGTTGAATATCCTGGAGGCCGGACAAGGAAGGTTCTGCACATTGATAGATTAGCACAATTCAATGAAACCGTTCAGACCAATGCGACCTTTCCTACAAATTTTAAAGATCAAGAAAATAATCTTTTGGCACCGTGGGAAAGAAATTCTAGAGGAATTTCTTCAAAGATCTTGCTTAAATACGGCTTTCAACCTGGAAAAGCTTTGGGCAGAAACCATCCGCTCCCAATTCAGAAGCATTCATTGCGGGAAGGCCTTAGCTTTTCATAGCTGCCGACGGGCATGCTGACAATTTGGTAGTTTTCTGCAGTGTACCCTTCTTAACTAAAATGGTGACAATTTGTAGTCTTATGCAATGTCCCCTTATTCTAAACAATATCTGAAGAAAAAAAAATACACAAAGTAAAGCCAACAAATAAGACTCCAGGTAAATTTAGATGCTCAAACCTTGTTGCTCCCTTGCAATTCTTCGAGACAGCTCGCCTGGCTCAGAAAGTCTGATAGACTCAACTATCTTGCAGACGCTCGCTTAGTCAGGAGAATGGTTAGACGAAATTACACACTCTGAGGCCAAACCGACTAAGCCTCAGCAATCAATAAATGACGAAGAGTTCTCTTTGCGTAGCAAATGGAAGCACACACTTCCAATGATGCGACGAAGACCACCTGAAAATATAAATTTCTTAGACCTAGGTGTGACCGCAACATGTGTATTTGACTCTAACCTGTATGATGGCATTAATTCAGCTGCGCAGGCCAGACTTGAGAATACTGCTAAAGTTTTTACCGAGTCGCCAGCTCGTCGACAGCTGGGAGTCAATGCCCACCCAAAAAGAACAAAGCAAACTTAAGCAAGATCACCTAAAACAAAAAAAAAAAATATTTATTAGATCATATAAAAATGACCCCTTGTCTTGCCTCTGGGCCTTTTTCATTCCTGCGAGAGAGTCAATCGCGACCTAACACGTCCTTTAAGTGCTAAACGAAGAGGCTATCAGATGCGAGAAACCTCCTAAAAACCCCCAAGTGCTTGCAGGGTGATTTGATGGGAACATATCCACCGACTCAACAGTAATGAGTGTCATCGATAATTATAGGAACCCCGCCATCAACACATTTCGGTCTATTTTAGTTAATTATTTATTTTCTTTTTGCTAAAATAGTAATAACATTTTTTTTAAAATAAAAAAAAAACTGAACTGAATTGAAATTTAATTTTTTTTTTTAATTTTCATTTAATTATTTTTAATCTCTCACCATAGCTACAGACTGCTCTGGTTGTTTGAATACCACAAAGGACCCTTAGAGTATGCAGAAGTGCCAACGTATTGGACACCCGAAGGAATAAGTCCACCTTAAATTCTTTGATTAACAAATCTACAAAAAAAAAAAGACTTCTACTAATAAGCTTTTCTTTATTTCTAGATTAGGTTATCCTCGGTTGGACTTCGAGGCTTTTACCGGGGGGCAATGTAACGCGGCGAATTCACAACTGCATGCCTGGCAACCCGCGCGGATAGATTAGGAGCGCGCATGCGCGGGCGGATATATTTCAGCTGATAAAAGTTCAACGACCCTGAAGAACGGACGGATTTTTGAACGGTCATGAGGAAAGGAATTTTTCTAGATTCAGTCAGTGAGGAGAAAAACTGGAAAACGATCGAGAAGAAGCAAGTTACCAGAAGTTTATTTTTTATTTAAAAATTGTGGATCAAACCTTATCTGAGTCTAGTTTTTCTTTTGAATTAAAATTGTTTGAAATAAATTAAATAAAACTGATACGCGAGTTTTTCTTTGACATTGCCATAATAAAAAAAAAAAAAAGTGATTAAAAGTTGATGCTGGTTTCCCAGCGAGGAACTCTCCAGAGGTTATACAGATAAGTATTTTCTTATGTTTTTTTGTTTTTTATTAAATGCCCAATTCCGAGTTTCCCAAACAAATTTCCACCTTTACGCATATTTCGGTACAATTCGTTCTACATTTTAGTAGGATTTTTTTTTAACTCCAAACAAAGAACTTGTCGATTTGTAAAATTATAAATTAGTAGAGCTGGAATTTTTCTTTTAGGGTAGCGATACATATGCAAAATTGTAGATAACATTGGAATTGCTTGTGAAAAGAATTGTGTAATAAAGAAAGTAACAGTTGCCTGATTCGCGAGTGTTACAGGATTATTTAACTCCTTCCTTGTTTTAATATCACCTTTTTTTCCTTATCGTCAATATTTTTTTTTTCTTCGATCAACAATTTGAGATATTTCCCTTCCTCTTTCATTAGGCACTTTAGAATTTCGCGATTGATTCGCATCTGAAGGCAGATAATTAAGATTTTGGTTTGTTAGCGCAAGATTGTGAGAATTCAAAGCAACATTTTTACTTAAAACATCAGAATATGACATTCTCATAAAATTTCACTTCAGCTACAATTCTTTTTTTTACCTCTGGCATCTTGGAGGAATTGTTTTCAAAACTCCCTTTGGCTTTAGCTGTTGGTCTCAAATTATGAACACCTACAGTTTTATTAATCGGTTGTGGTAAATTGTTTGAATTATTCGAATTTCCTCCGTGTATATAAAAATTATAATTTCCTCCGTTCTCGCCAAATGGGGAATTAGTTCCAGTCAAGTTTGGGGACCGGTTTGTTACCAGCGGATTTATTATCATGTTAATTGTGAGTTTTGATGCAGCAAAACGGTATCCGGAGGAATAATTGAACTGCTGGTGATTTACCACAGCAGCCGCGGGGTCACTAAACTTTGCCGGCAGAACTCGCAAAAGTTCTATAACAAAAGAAAAATTCGTTCTCAGCATATTCCCAATATTTGCGATATTCGCGACTCGCGCACACTAGATAAACAATAGAAGATTCTCGATTCGGATATAACAAGAACGGCATCAAAATATCGGCAGTTCCTTTTCATATCCCAAGTGAAAACAAGTACCTGAAGGTTCAGCCCCAGAATTGTCAGAATTGCGAATTCTGCTGATGTAAAACAGCTGATTTCGTAATTCGAAAGCAATTTCAGCGATTCTCTTCCGTGGCCGATGCGCGTGCCACAGTACGGGAATTTTGTACACCTAACCGGAAAAGATAAATTCATTCCGGAAGCTTTGAATAACTTGGAACATAGCCGATACATACTCCCGCTTTGTCAATTCCAGCAAATCTGAATTGATGAGTCCGAAAGCTCCTAGCAACAACTTAATTGATCCCTTTCCTCCGCTCGGCCAGGGCAATTGATAACACTGCGAACTCCAATTATCTTTCAATTAAAAAAAATCGTAACAGTATTATCATTTATTACGTAAACGGAGGACAGCTCAACACCGGGACAATTAATATATTCTGAAAGTTCTTTAAAATTATTTACAACAGCTGTTTGTGTTTTATCCTCTCTTTGGGCAAACCTTCCCCATAAAGAATTTAAACACAGTTTTGATTCATGGCGTTGACCTGCATTTTTCTGAATTTTTGAAGGGTCTAAATCTATGTTTTCAAGTTCTTTATATAGATGTGTGTACTTTTTCATCGTCTCTTCGGTATTACAGTCAGCCGGCCAACCGCTTGCTTCTTGCTTTAATTTTAAAAAAGTATTAACATACTCAGAAAACAACCCGCCTTCTCTTGTTTTAGGATCATATTGTATGAAATTGTATTTCCAGACCTCATAGATATTTTTTATTTTGTAACCATATTTTGTAGAAAGAACAACTTCAGATATTACCCCAGTTCCAAACAGCACTCTTTGATCTTCATTATGATTACATTTATTAACACTATTTGTTTCACCACAAGTTCTGCATAAAGAGAAATATAGCTTGTTGTTGATTTTTAGAGGTAAAACCGGAATGGTAAGCTTTTGAGGAGGTATGATCTGACATTTAATAAAACCATGCATTTTAATTACCTTTTGCCAATCTGGAATATGGTCTTTTCTTAAAATTTCTGGATGTCCTATTGGGTACGGTGCATACTTGTTAACATAGCTTGTAAAATCTAAATATTTTACACGTTCATCGTCTTTTGCTTTATAATAGCAAGCAAAAAGTTCAGTACGTCCCCCTGTGATTGCATCTCGCGGGTTAAGTGGAAGAACAACATTACTAGTTTCCTTATTTAAAATGTGGTCAACTTCAGGATTTTCTTTTAAAAATTCATTAAATTGACATTACCATATAAAGACTATTTTATCCTGCACGTTTAATCAATTCAACTCTTTTACACGTGCTCTCATAACGACGATCTAAAGATTCAATTTGAAAATTTTGTGAAGTACGTTTTTGAAAGCATAATATACAACCGTGATAGGAACATCTGAAAAATTCATACACTGTGTTGGTTTCTGAATTATATCCATCAACATTTAAATCACATTTGGGTAATTTTACCTCGCCGTAGTTTTCAAAGTGGTGAATTTTACCTTCAACTTTTTTATTTTGTAAAAATAGCCATTTTATGGCGATTATGGATTGGTTGGAATTTTTTATATACCCCCCTTTAGGCATAATACCGAGTAAATTTTCTTTAAGAAAATGTTTTCTGTACACATAACTGCATAACTGCATAACTGCAGATGCAATTGTTAAGGCTTCAGTAAAGGGATTAATTTCTGTCATATTTAAAAAATCATTCATAAAAGTTAGACACCCTATTCGCAAAATATTTACATCGTTCTTACAATATTCTATAAGTTGGAGCTGATTATTAAAAATTTTAGTTGAATCTAATTTATACCACTCTAAAAATGCCTCTTTTTCTCCCTCTTTGAAGGTATTAACACCATAAATCTCTTGTGAAGGGCACTTTCCAACATAATCCCAATTCTCTACTGTATTAAAAAAGTGTGGATAAAAACCTTTTCAAACATCTAAAATACCAAAAATTTCTGGTAATTTTGCCAATGAAAAGGGTAGGAAATTTAAAGAATCAATAAAAATAACTTTCTCACAATTTATTTTCATTATTTTGGTGCCATTCATTATAGGTTGAACCTTCATTTTTCTATCCATTAATACAGAAATTATAAAATGACCATCATATCCTTGTTATGCGCAAACATATAATTTGTTTAGAAAATGGTCTGTGTTGAAAACAGTAGTCGACAAATCTTTTAACAACACTTGGTTTATTAGATTCATATTTAAAAATGTGTTCAATCTGGCCGCACTGCTCACAATTTTTATTCGCTCCAAATATATCCGAGGGGCATTTGTTACAATTCTGATGTGACACTATTAAATTTACAATATGTATAAATTAATTAGAATTCGTTTTATATTGAACATTTTGGGTACTCTCGCAGTCAAAAACAATTATAAAATAACCGGAACTCTTCCTTTTTTTATACAACATCATATAGCATAAGTGATCATTAAGTACATATTTAAAACAATTTGTGCAGAAGATCTCGCCGCAAATGTGATTATTTTCTCTTTTAGAAAAATCTAAGAATTTGCTACAATTTGGGCATATTTTAAGGGCTTGGCACATGTTACTATTACCAACTAAGTTTTCAAAATGATTCTTATAACAGGTTTCCCCCTAAACGACCTGTTGCAAGTACTGCAAGTATTCACACTTGGTACAAAAGTGCAGGGCGGTGATTTGTAACAGTACTGGCAACGCATTTCACATTTATGATAAAATTTATTGTCGTATAGACAATCACAGTAAACAAACAAATATTTCTTGTTGAAAAACCCAGCTGGAGATTTAATAACATAGAAATGTTTTTCCCTCTCTGAAAAGTACAAATAAATTTTTTTTGTTAACGAATTAAACACAACAATTTGAAACTCCTTCAAATATTTCTGAAATTTGAATAAGCCTTGCACAGAGCATCCTTTTATCTCATTTACTTTCACCTGGGCGTTTTTGCATAATAACTTTGATAGTCTGAATAACTTTTTTTCCAAAACCAAATTATTGCATGGCTCCATTACATAGCAGATCGACTTTGGAAGACATTCAAAGCCTGTTTTGCTAACAGTTTTTATACTTCGTTTATTTTTAATATAATCTTGTTCGTTGCTCATGTTAGATTATTTTCCACCACCGTGTGAGAAATTTATTACTTTGCTTCTACTTGCAAAACCTCGTCAGAAAAAAACAAGGAATTTGACTGATTAACTTCTGCTATTAGATTTACAATTAGCTTCCCGTTTAATTCTTTTGTTGGTCTTAAACTAACCCAAATTGGCATAATTTCTGAGCTGCTAGGTATTGAAATTGAAAGCGTAATTTTACTGTCTTCACTACTGCTCGAGATTATTTCCGCTAACATCTCATCAAAGGCATTCTCCAACCAGATGATTAAATTATTAATTTCTTGGTGAGATGAATCTTTTAGTTGAAATATCAACTTAATTCCATCCATATTGAATTTTTGAAAGTGTTTAAAATCTTTTGAAATTATTTTAATAAATTTACCGCCCCCTGTTTGCACAAAATTATTTAAGGCTACACTAGGTGGTGCATACACATCATCAGGCTGTACTATTTTGCTTATATTCACAAGTGTGCTAGATGCATTGGAAACTGCCGCTTCATCACTTGTGCAAGGTATGCCTTCCAAAATACAAAGGACTTCTTTCATTAATGGATTTTCAAAACAATCCTTTTTTAAAATCGCGTATTTAAAAATTGTTTGGTGCATTTTTATTATGCTATCTTTACTTGTACTAGTATTATTATCTATCATTTGTTTTAAACCCGAAAGCAAAAAATTAGGGAAAAATACTATTTCATTTCCTAAAACAAAATTTAAAACATCTGATAACGTATCCATAATCGGCTCCGGTCTCTTTCTTTTTCCTCTTTTGAAATTCTTGATGGTTCACCTCTACCGATTAATTTTACTTTCCGCTTTACTTTAACTTTTTAAAAACTATGCCGATGCGTGTAAAACCTCAGTTCTTTTTTAAATTCACTACCTTGTAGGGTTTTACTTACAGCACTCACTTGCTAACATAAGTTCGTCGGTATATATACTGAAATTTTTAATAAAAAAGTCAGCTTTTATTTTTTCATAAATTATGAGTTTTATTGCTTGTCACACTTAAAATGCTAGCTAACTGCAATCTTATAGGTTATATATATATCCCCGAAAAGATACACTACTGGGAAGCTACTTACAATTAATAAAACGTATTAAATTGTTTATTATTATTATTACTTCAAAGCATAAACAGGGCTTTATACTTAAAAGTCGCAATTCACATTTACGTTACCGATTTGACCTTACATTTGCTTTAACCCCCCTTTTTATGAAAAACAAATCAGCGCGTAAGTACAAAAATTTTAATATAAAAAGAGACATTTCGTTCGTTCTTCATAATTCTACTAAACTTCAAGTATACCACACATTCAAAAGTAAACAAGCCCATGATAAGCTGTAAAAAATCAGTGGTAAGTCTTAACCAACCTCAATAAAAGTTTTTATTTAATTATTTTCACTAGAGGCAAATTCATCAGCAGAATTATAAACGCTCATCGGACAGGAACCATCCTTTAAACTGCTAAGGCTGCAAGATATGGAGATAGACAAGGAGTTTAAAATAAATTATTTTAAACTGGTGAAAACCCAATACGGTCAAAAATTAACCGTTTATCTTAATTATGATTCATACATCTATCTCCCAAACCGGTTTTCAGACAAGATTAAAACGCAGCGCCAGGTAGATGAACTAAACAGCATTAAAGACTATTTTCTTGTAATTACAAAAAGAGACCAGGAAAATAAATTATCGCAATTTCCATTTATACAAAAATGACTGTCAATCTAATAAAAGAAAATAAATTTTGAACATACTACCAACACCACTTGTTTTATTTCAAAATACCCTAAGCTTTTATCCCAAATTATTTCATTGACAAGAAGAAGCTTCATCACATACTTTATACCGGTCGCAAAGATGCACTCACTCATGACCTAAGCCAACAGTGAGCGCCAGGTATAAACAACATTTCGAGCACATGCAAACCAAAAAACAAGTTTCAATCAAAGCAGCATATCATCACTTTGGAGCCGGCTCATCTCCAACGCGCTCAGGTCCGCAGAAGCCGCTATCATTATATTTGATTTCGACAACCCTCCCCGCAGAAAAATCAACTTTTTACTTGATCTTAACAAAAAAAAATCCATGCAGATACTCTTTGCTTTGATAACCTCTCCCTCGTGTTCATTAGCTACCAGAAAAATCAACTTTAATAATAAATCCGCGAGCAATACGCCCAACAGCCATAAGAAAACACGTAAGGGATGTGTGTCTCTACCGCACCTAGTGCATTTTTAAATGGCTAGTGGATACATACTGTTAGTCAAACTCTCCCTCCTCTTCATTAAAATTATACACAAGTGGCATAAAATCTACCTAGTGGCATAGTCGCCGAGCAATACGCCCACCAGCCATACCAAAACACGTGAGGTGGTGAGGTATAATATTTTGTGTCTCTACCGTACCTAGTGCATTTTTAAATGGCTAGTGGATACATACCACTAACGCTCACCCAGCGACAACAAAGGTGATCATCGTCAATAATCAAACTGTTCAAACCCGCAATCCTTCCGAATGGCGACATCATAGTGACAATCGTAAACAATCAGACAAGGATGACAGAGAACATCACCGTATCGTGGGAGGCCTTGAAACAGCAGCTAATAATGTATTATGACTTAGAGGAATTTAATTTCGAACTCGAGAAGTTAAGCAATCATACGGAACAAACGAGTAGATTATGTAATTATATTGAGAATTATCACAATAAGATACCTCTTTCTTTAGCTCGTGTGCTTAGGATTCGGCGTAGCGAAATGGACCTCTGGTTAGGCTCAAGAGCTGTAAATAAACGCTAATATTCACTCAAGCTTACCACTGGTGGGGGCTTAAGTGCTGGATACTAGTAAAGCAAAAGGCAGGCTTCTTTACCTTGGAAGTTCTTTACTAAAACTTAAAAATTCTTACATTACTACTGCTTTTATAATGTCTTGAATTCAATAATTATTGGGGGCAATTGCTTACTTTGCGCAATTTGCCTAGTAAGCAAGAGTTCAATAATTATTGCAAACAATTATTGCTTATTTGTTTTTATGCTATGCGGTTTTTGACCTTTTGTATATTGTTACGTACCTTTTTGGGACTGGCAGAATTTGTATCCAAACATTGTTTTCTCTGTTTTACTGTTGTAATCTTTTTATTATTTCTTATAAAATTTCCCTCAGTTTATGGACACTGGATTTTACAATTTTTCTTTGTTTGTTTAATCTACTAATTTTTAAATTACACACCTCTTAATTAGCTTTTCTTTCCGCGCACTTCCGATTTACATCTCTTAACTACTTACATTCACCGCATGCGACCAAGATTTTTTCTCAAAAACGTTTCCTTCTTATTATTATTACACATGTTCTTTTTACACAACTCCCCTTTTTTTCTATTCGATTAGCCCGCCGAACCAACCGTTGTCAATTTTTGCTTTTTTCTTTAAAAAAAATCACCCGCTCTTGTTTTTAAAGGTCGACTCCTCGTTCAAGTTTTGGATCACAACCCGGTCTTGTTATGAAACTCGACTTCGTCTTTATAAAATTTTACTGCCGCGTTCTCCACGAGATTTAAAAACCAACTCGGCTCTTGATTACTTTTGCCGCGATCAAGAGCCTTCGTTCAGGGTAGAAAATGCATAGTTGCATTTTCACCCTGAGAAAATTTTCATTTATTCTGGACTTGATTAAACAAGTCCAGAATATTTTTTTCGTTGGACGGAGGTTTGAAATTTGATGCTTTGATAAACATCAGCCACTGCCACGACGATTAGAGTTGCCGCGCGCGCATACATACAATGTATTTTCGCGGCGCGCTTTCTTATCGCGAAAGCTTTTTTGTGATATGTATGTACGTTCGTACATACATATTGCAATTTTCACGACAAATCGTACTGAAGGTACGATTTGTCTTTTGCTTTATTTTTTTAAATTAAATATTTCTACTGGCAAATTTTGCTGAAGGCAAAATTTGCCATGGGAATTGTTTTGTTTCAACTCTATGGAATGTGAAGAAAATTGCTGATGCAATTTTCTTCACTGATCGAGTAGATAAGCTAATCATGTTTTTAAGCATGAATAGCTTATTGAAAATTTATATGAATGCATTCTTTTAATTAAAATTTTTTGTTACCCTTTTTCAGGTATGGTTTTAGATATATAACAATCCTTCCCCCCGCAAAAAAGAGAGTTATTCTTTGGAGAGGAATAACTCTCTGGGGAAAGAGTTCGTTCCATTGAATATTTTTATTGTTTTGGGACTCCTTATCTAGGGTTTTAGATTACATTTTGTTTTTGTTTGGATGTTGAATACTTTGTTGCGGTTATTTATTTCGGTGTACTGTTTGAAACAATCCGTCGCATTCGAGCGTAATCTTTAACCGTGGAGACTTTGCGAAGTCGTTTTAAATTCTTTTCGTTTTTTTTGTGCACTATCATAGGAAAGACAGGATGTTGATCACCATAAGGGTGGAGCATCAACCGCCATACTATAGCCCTTCCAGGATCACCTCGATGGCGTATGGAATCACCATTGTTCATGTGAACCCTTCGTGGCGCGGTCCCATTCGCCTGATGCTTTTGAGGCGGGGGCATCGCCCTTTCACCGCCTGGAGCGCCCCGGCTGTGGCTGGGGCACATTACCGGACAATGATACCTCTATACCCGCATCGGGGGCAAGCTTGGGTTGCTGCAGGTAAGGGCTACTGTCCGCTCCTAAGATATTTATTTTTTATTTACTTATTATCTTGTTGTCAGGAGGAACCCTCGACATCATTGGGGAGTATGGATTATGCGCCTGTTGCCATCCCATATTTAGCCCGGCATTAACTGCTATTGTGCGACGCCTTACGGCTACTCCAAAACCCCCCCCCCCCCCCCTGAAGCTGCCGCTGACCCAGGCCAACCGGCTGCGCTTGCTGTCGCTGCCCGGGAGGATGCCACCGACCAGGACGAGGTTTAAGTGCGAGGCCACTCCACCATATCTTTTTTTTTATATACTTCGCGTCAATCTATCCTGTCTCTCCTTCTTTTTTCTATTGCTTTTTTTAAAAATTAACATTTTGTATTTAGAAAAAATCAAAATAAAAAAATAATAATTGTCAAATGTATCAAAATGTTGTTCTGTTTTCTCCTCTATCCCCCTTTTCTGCTCGTTTTGTTTTGGTTTTTTCGTTATCTTCTCACCGTTCCTTTTGAAAAGACAATTCAAATGTACTGGGGGGTCAGAGAGATATAAAAAGAAGCTGGTTTTTCTGGGTACTATGTAGGTACTATCTAGGCTTGGCGCGGGCTCGGTTATGCCTTATATTCATGGTTGTGATCCTATAAAATTTTGGTTGTTGAGAGTTGTTGCCTTTTTTTTTTTCTAGCCTAATTAAAAACTATTTAGCATATGAAGCTCTATGCTATTCCGGTTTAGTTTAGACATTTTAACGCTATTTATTTATTTTATTTATTGTACCACTCGTCTACTTATGTCTTTTAATTTGCAGTAGCTTGGTAAATTTTTACTTCTATGTTCTAATTATTTAGACTTTTAAGGCATTTTTCTTTTTAGTTATATAGTTATATATTTCATATTCTGGTCATAATTCTGACTTATTTTTTATTCTAATTTGTTTTTAATTTTAATGCATTTTAATTTTATTTTGTGTTACTATGCATCTTTTTTTTTGTACTTGATCTTTTTTTTTTCTTTTTTTTTTTGTTACTTCTACTGTTCGAGTAGGTACTGTATGTTTTTTCATTTTCCTATTTTATATTTAATTCTAGGACATTTTCCTTTAATTCTATAGTTTCTTTGAAGTAATTTTAGTTTTAATTTATTTATTTTATGCCTTTGTACATGTGTCCAGGTCTACTTTTTACAACTGTTTTATTTATTATTTTATTTCTACTACTTTCTTTATTATTATTATTGTGGGTGCTATTTTGGCGGCCCGGATTCGGCGGTCGGTTCGGCTAAGCTTTACATTTTGGTGATTTAATTTTCTAATTTTTTTTGAAAGGTTCTTACCTCTCTTTTCTTATTTTGTTGTTCTCTACCTCAGTTAACAAATTTTTGTTTTTCTGATTAGCTTGTACCTATTTGTTACAATTTCTTACTGTTTTATTTATTATTTTACTAGTTTAATTTTAATCCTATAACCATTTCGTTGTTACCTAGTAGCCTGGTATTAATGTTTTGTGTTTTTTTTTCAACTGTTAATTTTATACATTTTTCTTGTTATATGCATTTTTTGTTCTCTTTAATTCCAACATTTCTACTACCTATTTTTACTCATTCTAACTTAACTTAATTTTAATACATTATTTCCTTTTGACACCTTAGGTCTGTTTTATTTCTGTTTATATTTTTACTACAATTTATTTTGTTATTTTGTTTTTATGCTTTGTACATGTGTCCAGGTCTACTTTTTCTATAAGTTCTACTTTGATTTGGTGAGCCACGTGGACAGTGTCCGTGTTCCGTTTTTTAAACAATTTGGACTGATTTTCTTTGGAGAGGCTTCTGGCTCCCCTTAAACTGGGTTGGGGAGCAGGAGTTCGCTCTTCTAAAGGAATTCGCTCTGATAAAACTTCGGGGTAACCTTGTGGTTGATTTCTCTGTTGTCTCATCTTGATGACAACAGGGTTAAGATATTTTACAGCCACAGCGATCATTATGGCCAGTGTTCTAAGGATTTCAAATGTTTATCAATGTTCAAAGGATAATTCCTCAATTCCATGAATTCAATGATTAAATTGTATATATGTATAAAAAAAACGGGGTGTGTGGTTCTAACAAAAAAGAACTTTCGTCGTTGCCACGAATCGAACCGCACTTCCATGCGTCTCCAGATAAAATGCTTTCCACTACACCAAACTGACCCTTAAAGTGATTGTTTCAAATTTAAAATAAAAACACTTGGTTCATGCTATTTTAAATCACCAATTAATTTATTCTACAATTAATAAACAAAACCAATAACTTTGATTTTACAATCTATTTTTGTTTCTAATCGATTTCTACTTCATATGCACTATATAATGAAAATTTCGAAATTTTAAATTAATGTAATATACACAAGAAAATCCAATCGAGACGCACACGATTTTATCGCCCGATTCACACTTTTCGAATAATTCAATAGTTCAAAGAATAAATGACACAATACAGATACCGACGTACTCCCACTGAGTCTTTCTTTTATTTTTCTATAGAGATTTTCAGCAAAGATTTTGACCGTCGCGATTTCGGTTTATAATCTACTGTTAGGAATTTTTTTTCTTTTTCCTTTTGAGAATTGCAGTTTCGTTATTTTTAACGGAAAAACAACATGATTCTTCCAGAATTCTAGAATTCAATATATATGCCATTTCAAGCTCTCCTGTCCCTTTCATTTCTAGTTTAACGAAACTCTATCATTGCCAGGGTTGTATAAAGTGCATTTTCGAACCTTATCGACATTCGAAATAACAAAAATATTGCCTGTCAATGTCAATCAGATAAGACAGTACTATTTACAAGTGATCAAGTGTCGGTGAAAATCTTTGGAAAATATCAAGAAATAGGTGAGTATATTTAGTTTTTCATTTTTGTTGATAATTGGTTTTCTGATATATGTTAATTGATGTTAAGTGTTTCGTGAGAATAAATCATGTGCGTCAGGTATTGTTATAAGTTCTAAGTGATCTTTGTCTACGTGTTTATGTTACAAACAAAAGAACAGAAATTCTATCCTACTTTTCTTAACTAAAACAAAACATTAATTTTAGGTAATTGCAGAGGAAAACAAAAAAAAAACAAATGATTGGAGTACAAAGAAAAGAATGTAAAAAGGCAAAAAAACTAATTCTAAGTCAGATAAGTATCTACTACACTAATTAAATTGTTGTTGATGATTCTTTGTGGTTGTGTTTTTTTTTCTTTTCAGATTTTGCCGTGAAGCTATCGCCTATGCCTTTTGCCGCAACATACACCCCGCCTTGAAACGACCAGTTTCAATATGTTCGATGACAGATTTCAAAACAAAAAAATTTCCATGAATAATGCCGAAAGACTTGTAGATTTCCAAAGTAGTAATTCATTGACGGGATGCTTCTGTAAAGGCAAAATAGCCTAAATTGACTGTTTGATAATAATGATTCAATGTTCGGGATAAGTATAAGGGCTCGACATGAGGATGATAATAAAGGACATTACTATGAATTGGATGGGACAGCGGTTTCAATAGGTAAGAGGCAAATTTTTGTAATGGGTCGTTTAAGAACGTTATTTTGGGTTTTTATTGTTACGACTCGCGTTAAATTGTCTTTCCCAGGATGAGTTTCAATGATCCTTCCCATTAGCCAACGTGATGGGGGAAGTCTCTCATCTTTAATTAATACCATTTCGTTCACTCTGAGGTTGATTTCTTTGGACAACCACTTTGGCCGTTGCTGTAGACGATGCAAGTATTCAGTACTCCACCGTGTCCAAAATGTTTGAAATAGTTTTTGGACGTATTTGTAACGGTCAAGACGATTGATGTTTGTCTCCAAAAGTGTAGGCTCTGGTAGTGTGAGTAACGCTCCTCCAATTAAAAAGTGTCCTGGTGTTAGAGCTGACATATCTTCTGGATCTTGTGGCATCTCTGTTAGTGGTCTAGAGTTTAAGCTGGCTTCAATCTGTGTCAGCAGGTATTGAATTCCTCGTATGTGAGAATCGCATTTCCAATTATCCTTTTCGAGTGAGTTTTCATGGACTTAACACCGCTTTCCCATAATCCTCCGAAATGTGGTGAGGAGGGTGGTATAAAATGCCATTTGCTTCCCTGGTTTTCAATGGCTTGAGCGATTTCATTTTCTATTTTTTGTGTCATTTCTAACTTGTAGCGAGTGAGAACACCATTTGCCCCAACGAAATTTGACCCGCAGTCGCTATATAGATCGGTACATAGTCCCCGACGTGATACAAATCTTCGGAATGCTGCTAGAAACCCAGCGGTGGATAAATCACTCACGATTTCCAGGTGCATAGCTTTAGTAACAATACAAATAAAGACTGCTATGTATCCCTTATAACTCCGAGTTCCTCTGCCTTTAGAGCTTTTTACGTCAAATGGGCCGCAGTAATCTATTCCAGTGTGTGCAAAAGGGCGTACTCTTTGTACTCGGAAACTTGGTAGATTTGCCATTAGCTGCATTCTGGTTTGAGCTGTCTGTCGAAAACATTGGATACACTTATGATTGTAGGCACGGACGACATTTCTGCCATTCAATATCCAATATTTCCGGCGAATCAGGGACAACATGAGTTGAGCACCTCCATGAATAGCTTTCTTATGCATACTGTCTACTATTAGATTTGTCAGGTGACTTTTTTCAGGTAGTATAATGGGATATCTCTCGAAAAAATTGAGTGATGAATTTTGCAGGCGGCCACCCACTCTAATTAGACCATCGATATGCAAAAAGGGGTTCAGTTTAATAAGCTTACTCTGTCTTGGGATTTGTCTATCTTCTAGCAATGCTTTTTTTTCGTTAATGAAGTATTTAGTCTGTTCAGAATTTATCCAAAATATTAAGGCGCTTTGTAATTCTTCACTTGTTAAATACTTGAGCTTTCGTTTATGAAGATGACTACGGGTATTGTTGATCCAACGTTGACAGTACGCTGTGATTCTTAAAAGTCTGGTGAGCGAAGAGTACCGTTCTAGTAAATTCCAAGATTCTTGTGGGGTGTGTACGTGTAGACTCAAAATCTTTTTTCGCAATCCCTGCGTCGTCTCGACACTTTCCTTACCTTTTGGCCAGTTTTCTTTAGGTTTCTTCAGCCATGATGGACCACACCACCATAGACTATGATTCCTTAATTTCTCAGGTTCCATACCCCTACTTGCACAATCTGCTGGATTAAATTCAGTTGGTACATGAGCCCAACAGTTTTCTTTCAATAGCTGGTGAATATTCGATACTCGATTTGCAATAAAGGTCTCCCAAATCGACGGATGTCTTTTTAACCATGCAAGTACGATTGTTGAGTCTGTCCACGCGTAGATGCTATCTATGTCCAACTGAAGAACTTGCTGGATTTCGATGATTAATTTAGCTAAAAGATTCGCACCACATAGCTCCAATCTCGGAAGGGATATTGTTTTAATAGGAGCGACTTTAGTTTTTGCAGATACCAAATGTACATCAACTTGTCCATCAGCATGCTCAGTGCGCACATAAACCGCTGCAGCGTATGCTTTGATTGATGCATCGCAAAATCCATGAAGATCGACTTTCAACAATTCTCCTGTTCGAATCCATCGAGGAATCTGTATCATGTTCATGCTCAACTTCCGCCGGTACCTTGTCATCCCATTGTAATCCTGCTATCCAAAGTGTTGGGATCAAAATCTTAGCTGTAATTGTAATGGGTGCGAGCCAACCTATAGGGTCGAAGAGCTTTGCAATCTCTGAGAGGATAATGCGCTTTGTCTATACTTTGTTCTCGATTTCGATTTCCACTCTATATGAAAGGGTGTCATTTCGGGGATTCCATAGCATTCCAAGAGCTTTGACATCACTGGATTCTACTGATAGAGGGAGATTGAGCTCTCTGTTCTCTTCCGGAATTGCTTGAAGAATCGTTTCATTGTTGGATGCCCATTTTCTTAGCTCAAATTCTCCTGTACTTAGAAGACGACTAATTTGAAATTGTTTCAGAGTGGCTTCTTCAACACTGGTCCCGCCAGAAATCAGATCGTCTACGTAGAAGTCATTAAGAACTGCTGCCGCTCCGATCGGGTAATTATGGGTTTCATCTCAGGCTAACTGTTGCATTGTTCGAATCGCAAGATATGGTGCACTTTTAACTCCAAATGTCACAGTTGTCAACTTGTAATCTCGTATAGGTGTGTCTCGTGAGTCCCGCCACACTATTCTTTGGTACTAAGCGTCTTTAGGGTGGATATTAATCTGTCTATACATTTTTTGTACGTCTGCCATGAAAGCTATTTCATACCGTCGCCACCGTAGAAGAATTGCGAATAGCGTTTCCTGAATAGTCGGACCTTTTAAAAGTATGTCATTCAAGGACTTTCCATTGGTTGTTCGTCGGGAGGCATCAAAAACTATACGAACTTTGGTAGTTGTGCTACTCGGCTTTAAGATGGCATGATGTGGCAGATACGTGCAATCGTATGATGAATTTTTAGTCTCTTTATGTTTTATGAAGTCAATTTCTGTGGTATTAGTAAGCTTCATGTGTCCCAGTTCTAAATATTCTTCCATACATTTAATGTATTCCATTTTCAGGTGAGGATCTTGGATGAAACGCTTTTCCATCTGTAGCAGTCGAGCAATTGCAATATTCCTGGATGCTCCCAGCACCGTTTCATCGTCGACAAATGGTAGACTGACCTGGTATCTTCCACTGGAACATCTGATGTAACTGTTGCTATAATGCTGTTCACATTGACTTTCTTCGGGAGTTAAAATTGGCTTAGTAGGTATTTCTTCTAACTCCCAAAACATTCTCAGGTCTTCATATGGATTAACATTAATATGAAACATTTTTATTTCCCTAGGTTGAAAAGATTGTGGACATGATTCACCGGATAGTATCCAGCCGAATATCGTGCGCTGTCCAACTGGGGTACCAACTTCTCCCTTCCATATTCCATCGCAGATGAGAGAAGGATACACATCGGCTCCTAAGAGTATATCAATGACTCCTGGTTGGTGGAAAGTAGGGTCAGCCAGTTCAAGGCCATCAAGATGATGCCATGACGACCTTTTAATCTGATGTCCTGGTAGCACGTTTGTGATCTTTTTGATTACAAAGGCTTTAACAGTAATGGTAGGTTGATTTCTATAATTTTTCGCTTGAACTATCAATTTTGTACTCGCCTTGATCTTTTCAGTAGAAGCGTTTCCTAATCCGGTTACATGTGCATCTATAAATTCCTTAGGCAATCGAACAGCTTGAGCAACATGTTCTGTAACAAAAGGTGCCTGAGAACCAGGGTCGATTAGCGCTCTGCAAATTTGTTCCAATCCGTTTGGAGCAACAATTCTAACCAAAGCGGTAGCTAAAAGAATCTATTGAGGTCTCGAAGATTGACTTACGACAAAGGACTGGGTTTCTACTGGAGTGTAGTCGTTATTTGTAACAACAAATGTTTGTCTAGCTGATTCAGGTTGGACAACTTGTTCAGTTCTTAAATTTTCTGATGTGGCTTGATCTTTGTGTAACGTCGTGTGATGTAATTTCTTACATATCAGGCATTTAAGCTTACTTGGACAGTTTGCAACAAGGTGTCCTGTTCCGAGGCAATTTAAACAAAGACCTTTGGATTTTACTGCTTGTAGTCTAGATTTATGATTAAAACTCAAATATTTCGGGCATTGACGAATTGCGTGAAGCTCCCGACATAGAAAGCACGGTGAACTAGTAGCTACGTGGAAGGTCTGAGCCCTTCTCCATGGTTTCTCATATTGAGGCGTAGGCTTAGTTTCTTTGGGCGCAGGTTTTCTCTTTACGTTCATTACTTCCAGGGTACGAAACCGTGATTCCAAGAATTGTTTCAATCCATCCCATTTTGGAAGATCTTTTTCGGAACTCAATGACTGTTCCCATAATTCAAGAGTCTCATACGGTAATCTCTGTGTGATGAAATAAACTAAAATAGGATCCCAATTCTCTACATTAATGTTAAGATTTTGAAGTGCCGCAATGCATTCAGAAGTTTTATCAAGAAGACCTTTTACGCCTTTTGCGGATTCTTGACTTACACTTGGTTGATTAAATAAAACGTCCAATTGAGCTTTGACTAAAATTCGCTTATTGTCATACCTCTCGATCAAAGTTTTCCATGCTGGCCTATAATTTGCGCTCGTAATTGCGGTATTGCTGATGAGGCTTCTAGCCTCTCCGGCGAGATGTGCCTTTAAATATTGGAATTTTTGAACTGGTGAAAGACGCTCATTCTCATGAAGCAGTGCTTTGAATAAGCCGTAGAAAGTACTCCATTCCAGATAATCTCCGGAAAATGTAGGCAGCGATATCTTTGGAAGTTTTACGTCATCTTGTTTTATTGTCGCATTTAGGATTTATTCGCTATTAATTGCTCCCGGAGTTACTGGCGGAAAATCTTGGTGGAAATCGGAGACTAATAGAGCTAAAGATTCAATATGAAAATCTTCCACGCTTGAATATATATCATCGACGAAATATTTTTCTACCTCTTGCACTTCATCATTGGCTGCTATAACGATTTTTTCATTGCGCTCTTTAAATTCCTCCCAGTACTTCTCAAATCTGTTAATTCTAGTTTCGTAGTACGCGCGAAGTTTTGTTTTCTTTCTCTGCACTTTTGTAATTTCTGATGAAATTCTCGATTTTTGTTTTCGTATTATTTGGCAATTTCAATAATTTCTCCATTTCTTAAGGTTTATGTGTATGTATGTATGTATATATAAATAAGTGTAGCATGCAGTAAATAAAATGAAACGGACTCACCAGATATTTCCAGAAATTCTTCGTATAAGAAGTTTCGCGATTTTGCTGTAGGCAATTTATATTACAGCTTTGTTAATTCGGCCGATTTCTATTTGTAGTCAATAAAGTTCACTTTAACAGTCACCTAATATTCCAAAGTTCACTTCAAATCACACTGAGAAGTCTAATCTAGTTTCTGGAATTTTCCAGCCAAGCACGATTGCACCGTTCTCTAGCACCAATACTACTATTAAATCCGGCTCGAAGGACCATATGTTCTAAGGATTTCAAATGTTTATCAATGTTCAAAGGATAATTCCTCGATTCCATGAATTCAATGATTAAATTGTATATATGTATAAAAAAAAGGGGTGTGTGGTTCTAACAAAAAAGGACTTTCGTCGTTGCCACGAATCGAACCGCACTTCCATGCGTCTCCAGATAAAATGCTTTCCACTACACCAAACTGACCCTTAAAGTGATTGTTTCAAATTTAAAATAAAAACACTTGGTTCATGCTATTTTAAATCACCAATTTACAATCTATTTTTGTTTCTAATCGATTTCTACTTCATATGCACTATATAATGAAAATTTCGAAATTTTAAATTAATGTAATATACACAAGAAAATCCAATCGAGACGCACACGATTTTATCGCCCGATTCACACTTTTCGAATAATTCAATAGTTCAAAGAATAAATGACACAATACAGATACCGACGTACTCCCACTGAGTCTTTCTTTTATTTTTCTATAGAGATTTTCAGCAAAGATTTTGACCGTCGCGATTTCGGTTTATAATCTACTGTTAGGAATTTTTTTTCTTTTTCCTTTTGAGAATTGCAGTTTCGTTATTTTTAACGGAAAAACAACATGATTCTTCCAGAATTCTAGAATTCAATATATATGCCATTTCAAGCTCTCCTGTCCCTTTCATTTCTAGTTTAACGAAACTCTATCATTGCCAGGGTTGTATAAAGTGCATTTTCGAACCTTATCGACATTCGAAATAACAAAAATATTGCCTGTCAATGTCAATCAGATAAGACAGTACTATTTACAAGTGATCAAGTGTCGGTGAAAATCTTTGGAAAATATCAAGAAATAGGTGAGTATATTTAGTTTTTCATTTTTGTTGATAATTGGTTTTCTGATATATGTTAATTGATGTTAAGTGTTTCGTGAGAATAAATCATGTGCGTCCGGTATTGTTATAAGTTCTAAGTGATCTTTGTCTACGTGTTTATGTTACAAACAAAAGAACAGAAATTCTATCCTACTTTTCTTAACTAAAACAAAACATTAATTTTAGGTAATTGCAGAGGAAAACAAAAAAAAAACAAATGATTGGAGTACAAAGAAAAGAATGTAAAAAGGCAAAAAAACTAATTCTAAGTCAGATAAGTATCTACTACACTAATTAAATTGTTGTTGATGATTCTTTGTGGTTGTGTTTTTTTTTCTTTTCAGATTTTGCCGTGAAGCTATCGCCTATGCCTTTTGCCGCAACATACACCCCGCCTTGAAACGACCAGTTTCAATATGTTCGATGACAGATTTCAAAACAAAAAAATTTCCATGAATAATGCCGAAAGACTTGTAGATTTCCAAAGTAGTAATTCATTGACGGGATGCTTCTGTAAAGGCAAAATAGCCTAAATTGACTGTTTGATAATAATGATTCAATGTTCGGGATAAGTATAAGGGCTCGACATGAGGATGATAATAAAGGACATTACTATGAATTGGATGGGACAGCGGTTTCAATAGGTAAGAGGCAAATTTTTGTAATGGGTCGTTTAAGAACGTTATTTTGGGTTTTTATTGTTACGACTCGCGTTAAATTGTCTTTCCCAGGATGAGTTTCAATGATCCTTCCCATTAGCCAACGTGATGGGGGAAGTCTCTCATCTTTAATTAATACCATTTCGTTCACTCTGAGGTTGATTTCTTTGGACAACCACTTTGGCCGTTGCTGTAGACGATGCAAGTATTCAGTACTCCACCGTGTCCAAAATGTTTGAAATAGTTTTTGGACGTATTTGTAACGGTCAAGACGATTGATGTTTGTCTCCAAAAGTGTAGGCTCTGGTAGTGTGAGTAACGCTCCTGCAATTAAAAAGTGTCCTGGTGTTAGAGCTGACATATCTTCTGGATCTTGTGGCATCTCTGTTAGTGGTCTAGAGTTTAAGCTGGCTTCAATCTGTGTCAGCAAGGTATTGAATTCCTCGAATGTGAGAATCGCATTTCCAATTATCCTTTTCAAGTGAGTTTTCATGGACTTAACACCGCTTTCCCATAATCCTCCGAAATGTGGTGAGGAGGGTGGTATAAAATGCCATTTGCTTCCCTGGTTTTCAATGGCTTGAGCGATTTCATTTTCTATTTTTTGTGTCATTTCTAACTTGTAGCGAGTGAGAACACCATTTGCCCCAACGAAATTTGACCCGCAGTCGCTATATAGATCGGTACATAGTCCCCGACGTGATACAAATCTTCGGAATGCTGCTAGAAACCCAGCGGTGGATAAATCACTCACGATTTCCAGGTGCATAGCTTTAGTAACAATACAAATAAAGACTGCTATGTATCCCTTATAACTCCGAGTTCCTCTGCCTTTAGAGCTTTTTACGTCAAATGGGCCGCAGTAATCTATTCCAGTGTGTGCAAAAGGGCGTACTCTTTGTACTCGGAAACTTGGTAGATTTGCCATTAGCTGCATTCTGGTTTGAGCTGTCTGTCGAAAACATTGGATACACTTATGATTGTAGGCACGGACGACATTTCTGCCATTCAATATCCAATATTTCCGGCGAATCAGGGACAACATGAGTTGAGCACCTCCATGAATAGCTTTCTTATGCATACTGTCTACTATTAGATTTGTCAGGTGACTTTTTTCAGGTAGTATAATGGGATATCTCTCGAAAAAATTGAGTGATGAATTTTGCAGGCGGCCACCCACTCTAATTAGACCATCGATATGCAAAAAGGGGTTCAGTTTAATAAGCTTACTCTGTCTTGGGATTTGTCTATCTTCTAGCAATGCTTTTTTTTCGTTAATGAAGTATTTAGTCTGTTCAGAATTTATCCAAAATATTAAGGCGCTTTGTAATTCTTCACTTGTTAAATACTTGAGCTTTCGTTTATGAAGATGACTACGGGTATTGTTGATCCAACGTTGACAGTACGCTGTGATTCTTAAAAGTCTGGTGAGCGAAGAGTACCGTTCTAGTAAATTCCAAGATTCTTGTGGGGTGTGTACGTGTAGACTCAAAATCTTTTTTCGCAATCCCTGCGTCGTCTCGACACTTTCCTTACCTTTTGGCCAGTTTTCTTTAGGTTTCTTCAGCCATGATGGACCACACCACCATGGACTATGATTCCTTAATTTCTCAGGTTCCATACCCCTACTTGCACAATCTGCTGGATTAAATTCAGTTGGTACATGAGCCCAACAGTTTTCTTTCAATAGCTGGTGAATATTCGATACTCGATTTGCAATAAAGGTCTCCCAAATCGACGGATGTCTTTTTAACCATGCAAGTACGATTGTTGAGTCTGTCCACGCGTAGATGCTATCTATGTCCAACTGAAGAACTTGCTGGATTTCGATGATTAATTTAGCTAAAAGATTCGCACCACATAGCTCCAATCTCGGAAGGGATATTGTTTTAATAGGAGCGACTTTAGTTTTTGCAGATACCAAATGTACATCAACTTGTCCATCAGCATGCTCAGTGCGCACATAAACCGCTGCAGCGTATGCTTTGATTGATGCATCGCAAAATCCATGAAGATCGACTTTCAACAATTCTCCTGTTCGAATCCATCGAGGAATCTGTATCATGTTCATGCTCAACTTCCGCCGGTACCTTGTCATCCCATTGTAATCCTGCTAGCCAAAGTGTTGGGATCAAAATCTTAGCTGTAATTGTAATGGGTGCGAGCCAACCTATAGGGTCGAAGAGCTTTGCAATCTCTGAGAGGATAATGCGCTTTGTCTATACTTTGTTCTCGATTTCGATTTCCACTCTATATGAAAGGGTGTCATTTCGGGGATTCCATAGCATTCCAAGAGCTTTGACATCACTGGATTCTACTGTTAGAGGGAGATTGAGCTCTCTGTTCTCTTCCGGAATTGCTTGAAGAATCGTTTCATTGTTGGATGCCCATTTTCTTAGCTCAAATTCTCCTGTACTTAGAAGACGACTAATTTGAAATTGTTTCAGAGTGGCTTCTTCAACACTGGTCCCGCCAGAAATCAGATCGTCTACGTAGAAGTCATTAAGAACTGCTGCCGCTCCGATCGGGTAATTATGGGTTTCATCTCGGGCTAACTGTTGCATTGTTCGAATCGCAAGATATGGTGCACTTTTAACTCCAAATGTCACAGTTGTCAACTTGTAATCTCGTATAGGTGTGTCTCGTGAGTCCCGCCACACTATTCTTTGGTACTAAGCGTCTTTAGGGTGGATATTAATCTGTCTATACATTTTTTGTACGTCTGCCATGAAAGCTATTTCATACCGTCGCCACCGTAGAAGAATTGCGAATAGCGTTTCCTGAATAGTCGGACCTTTTAAAAGTATGTCATTCAAGGACTTTCCATTGGTTGTTCGTCGGGAGGCATCAAAAACTATACGAACTTTGGTAGTTGTGCTACTCGGCTTTAAGATGGCATGATGTGGCAGATACGTGCAATCGTATGATGAATTTTTAGTCTCTTTATGTTTTATGAAGTCAATTTCTGTGGTATTAGTAAGCTTCATGTGTCCCAGTTCTAAATATTCTTCCATACATTTAATGTATTCCATTTTCAGGTGAGGATCTTGGATGAAACGCTTTTCCATCTGTAGCAGTCGAGCAATTGCAATATTCCTGGATGCTCCCAGCACCGTTTCATCGTCGACAAATGGTAGACTGACCTGGTATCTTCCACTGGAACATCTGATGTAACTGTTGCTATAATGCTGTTCACATTGACTTTCTTCGGGAGTTAAAATTGGCTTAGTAGGTATTTCTTCTAACTCCCAAAACATTCTCAGGTCTTCATATGGATTAACATTAATATGAAACATTTTTATTTCCCTAGGTTGAAAAGATTGTGGACATGATTCACCGGATAGTATCCAGCCGAATATCGTGCGCTGTCCAACTGGGGTACCAACTTCTCCCTTCCATATTCCATCGCAGATGAGAGAAGGATACACATCGGCTCCTAAGAGTATATCAATGACTCCTGGTTGGTGGAAAGTAGGGTCAGCCAGTTCAAGGCCATCAAGATGATGCCATGACGACCTTTTAATCTGATGTCCTGGTAGCACGTTTGTGATCTTTTTGATTACAAAGGCTTTAACAGTAATGGTAGGTTGATTTCTATAATTTTTCGCTTGAACTATCAATTTTGTACTCGCCTTGATCTTTTCAGTAGAAGCGTTTCCTAATCCGGTTACATGTGCATCTATAAATTCCTTAGGCAATCGAACAGCTTGAGCAACATGTTCTGTAACAAAAGGTGCCTGAGAACCAGGGTCGATTAGCGCTCTGCAAATTTGTTCCAATCCGTTTGGAGCAACAATTCTAACCAAAGCGGTAGCTAAAAGAATCTATTGAGGTCTCGAAGATTGACTTACGACAAAGGACTGGGTTTCTACTGGAGTGTAGTCGTTATTTGTAACAACAAATGTTTGTCTAGCTGATTCAGGTTGGACAACTTGTTCAGTTCTTAAATTTTCTGATGTGGCTTGATCTTTGTGTAACGTCGTGTGATGTAATTTCTTACATATCAGGCATTTAAGCTTACTTGGACAGTTTGCAACAAGGTGTCCTGTTCCGAGGCAATTTAAACAAAGACCTTTGGATTTTACTGCTTGTAGTCTAGATTTATGATTAAAACTCAAATATTTCGGGCATTGACGAATTGCGTGAAGCTCCCGACATAGAAAGCACGGTGAACTAGTAGCTACGTGGAAGGTCTGAGCCCTTCTCCATGGTTTCTCATATTGAGGCGTAGGCTTAGTTTCTCTGGGCGCAGGTTTTCTCTTTACGTTCATTACTTCCAGGGTACGAAACCGTGATTCCAAGAATTGTTTCAATCCATCCCATTTTGGAAGATCTTTTTCGGAACTCAATGACTGTTCCCATAATTCAAGAGTCTCATACGGTAATCTCTGTGTGATGAAATAAACTAAAATAGGATCCCAATTCTCTACATTAATGTTAAGATTTTGAAGTGCCGCAATGCATTCAGAAGTTTTATCAAGAAGACCTTTTACGCCTTTTGCGGATTCTTGACTTACACTTGGTTGATTAAATAAAACGTCCAATTGAGCTTTGACTAAAATTCGCTTATTGTCATACCTCTCGATCAAAGTTTTCCATGCTGGCCTATAATTTGCGCTCGTAATTGCGGTATTGCTGATGAGGCTTCTAGCCTCTCCGGCGAAATGTGCCTTTAAATATTGGAATTTTTGAACTGGTGAAAGACGCTCATTCTCATGAACCAGTGCTTTGAATAAGCCGTAGAAAGTACTCCATTCCAGATAATCTCCGGAAAATGTAGGCAACGATATCTTTGGAAGTTTTACGTCATCTTGTTTTATTGTCGCATTTAGGATGTATTCGCTATTAATTGCTCCCGGAGTTACTGGCGGAAAATCTTGGTGGAAATCGGAGACTAATAGAGCTAAAGATTCAATATGAAAATCTTCCACGCTTGAATATATATCATCGACGAAATATTTTTCTACCTCTTGCACTTCATCATTGGCTGCTATAACGATTTTTTCATTGCGCTCTTTAAATTCCTCCCAGTACTTCTCAAATCTGTTAATTCTAGTTTCGTAGTACGCGCGAGTTTTGTTTTCTTTCTCATCACTTTTGTAATTTCTGATGAAATTCTCGATTTTTGTTTTCGTATTATTTTGCAATTTCAATAATTTCTCCATTTCTTAAGGTTTATGTGTATGTATGTATGTATATATAAATAAGTGTAGCATGCAGTAAATAAAATGAAACGGACTCACCAGATATTTCCAGAAATTCTTCGTATAAGAAGTTTCGCGATTTTGCTGTAGGCAATTTATATTACAGCTTTGTTAATTCGGCCGATTTCTATTTGTAGTCAATAAAGTTCACTTTAACAGTCACCTAATATTCCAAAGTTCACTTCAAATCACACTGAGAAGTCTAATCTAGTTTCTGGAATTTTCCAGCCAAGCACGATTGCACCGTTCTCTAGCACCAATACTACTATTAAATCCGGCTCGAAGGACCATATGTTCTAAGGATTTCAAATGTTTATCAATGTTCAAAGGATAATTCCTCGATTCCATGAATTCAATGATTAAATTGTATATATGTATAAAAAAAAGGGGTGTGTGGTTCTAACAAAAAAGGACTTTCGTCGTTGCCACGAATCGAACCGCACTTCCATGCGTCTCCAGATAAAATGCTTTCCACTACACCAAACTGACCCTTAAAGTGATTGTTTCAAATTTAAAATAAAAACACTTGGTTCATGCTATTTTAAATCACCAATTTACAATCTATTTTTGTTTCTAATCGATTTCTACTTCATATGCACTATATAATGAAAATTTCGAAATTTTAAATTAATGTAATATACACAAGAAAATCCAATCGAGACGCACACGATTTTATCGCCCGATTCACACTTTTCGAATAATTCAATAGTTCAAAGAATAAATGACACAATACAGATACCGACGTACTCCCACTGAGTCTTTCTTTTATTTTTCTATAGAGATTTTCAGCAAAGATTTTGACCGTCGCGATTTCGGTTTATAATCTACTGTTAGGAATTTTTTTTCTTTTTCCTTTTGAGAATTGCAGTTTCGTTATTTTTAACGGAAAAACAACATGATTCTTCCAGAATTCTAGAATTCAATATATATGCCATTTCAAGCTCTCCTGTCCCTTTCATTTCTAGTTTAACGAAACTCTATCATTGCCAGGGTTGTATAAAGTGCATTTTCGAACCTTATCGACATTCGAAATAACAAAAATATTGCCTGTCAATGTCAATCAGATAAGACAGTACTATTTACAAGTGATCAAGTGTCGGTGAAAATCTTTGGAAAATATCAAGAAATAGGTGAGTATATTTAGTTTTTCATTTTTGTTGATAATTGGTTTTCTGATATATGTTAATTGATGTTAAGTGTTTCGTGAGAATAAATCATGTGCGTCCGGTATTGTTATAAGTTCTAAGTGATCTTTGTCTACGTGTTTATGTTACAAACAAAAGAACAGAAATTCTATCCTACTTTTCTTAACTAAAACAAAACATTAATTTTAGGTAATTGCAGAGGAAAACAAAAAAAAACAAATGATTGGAGTACAAAGAAAAGAATGTAAAAAGGCAAAAAAACTAATTCTAAGTCAGATAAGTATCTACTACACTAATTAAATTGTTGTTGATGATTCTTTGTGGTTGTGTTTTTTTTTCTTTTCAGATTTTGCCGTGAAGCTATCGCCTATGCCTTTTGCCGCAACATACACCCCGCCTTGAAACGACCAGTTTCAATATGTTCGATGACAGATTTCAAAACAAAAAAATTTCCATGAATAATGCCGAAAGACTTGTAGATTTCCAAAGTAGTAATTCATTGACGGGATGCTTCTGTAAAGGCAAAATAGCCTAAATTGACTGTTTGATAATAATGATTCAATGTTCGGGATAAGTATAAGGGCTCGACATGAGGATGATAATAAAGGACATTACTATGAATTGGATGGGACAGCGGTTTCAATAGGTAAGAGGCAAATTTTTGTAATGGGTCGTTTAAGAACGTTATTTTGGGTTTTTATTGTTACGACTCGCGTTAAATTGTCTTTCCCAGGATGAGTTTCAATGATCCTTCCCATTAGCCAACGTGATGGGGGAAGTCTCTCATCTTTAATTAATACCATTTCGTTCACTCTGAGGTTGATTTCTTTGGACAACCACTTTGGCCGTTGCTGTAGACGATGCAAGTATTCAGTACTCCACCGTGTCCAAAATGTTTGAAATAGTTTTTGGACGTATTTGTAACGGTCAAGACGATTGATGTTTGTCTCCAAAAGTGTAGGCTCTGGTAGTGTGAGTAACGCTCCTGCAATTAAAAAGTGTCCTGGTGTTAGAGCTGACATATCTTCTGGATCTTGTGGCATCTCTGTTAGTGGTCTAGAGTTTAAGCTGGCTTCAATCTGTGTCAGCAAGGTATTGAATTCCTCGTATGTGAGAATCGCATTTCCAATTATCCTTTTCAAGTGAGTTTTCATGGACTTAACACCGCTTTCCCATAATCCTCCGAAATGTGGTGAGGAGGGTGGTATAAAATGCCATTTGCTTCCCTGGTTTTCAATGGCTTGAGCGATTTCATTTTCTATTTTTTGTGTCATTTCTAACTTGTAGCGAGTGAGAACACCATTTGCCCCAACGAAATTTGACCCGCAGTCGCTATATAGATCGGTACATAGTCCCCGACGTGATACAAATCTTCGGAATGCTGCTAGAAACCCAGCGGTGGATAAATCACTCACGATTTCCAGGTGCATAGCTTTAGTAACAATACAAATAAAGACTGCTATGTATCCCTTATAACTCCGAGTTCCTCTGCCTTTAGAGCTTTTTACGTCAAATGGGCCGCAGTAATCTATTCCAGTGTGTGCAAAAGGGCGTACTCTTTGTACTCGGAAACTTGGTAGATTTGCCATTAGCTGCATTCTGGTTTGAGCTGTCTGTCGAAAACATTGGATACACTTATGATTGTAGGCACGGACGACATTTCTGCCATTCAATATCCAATATTTCCGGCGAATCAGGGACAACATGAGTTGAGCACCTCCATGAATAGCTTTCTTATGCATACTGTCTACTATTAGATTTGTCAGGTGACTTTTTTCAGGTAGTATAATGGGATATCTCTCGAAAAAATTGAGTGATGAATTTTGCAGGCGGCCACCCACTCTAATTAGACCATCGATATGCAAAAAGGGGTTCAGTTTAATAAGCTTACTCTGTCTTGGGATTTGTCTATCTTCTAGCAATGCTTTTTTTTCGTTAATGAAGTATTTAGTCTGTTCAGAATTTATCCAAAATATTAAGGCGCTTTGTAATTCTTCACTTGTTAAATACTTGAGCTTTCGTTTATGAAGATGACTACGGGTATTGTTGATCCAACGTTGACAGTACGCTGTGATTCTTAAAAGTCTGGTGAGCGAAGAGTACCGTTCTAGTAAATTCCAAGATTCTTGTGGGGTGTGTACGTGTAGACTCAAAATCTTTTTTCGCAATCCCTGCGTCGTCTCGACACTTTCCTTACCTTTTGGCCAGTTTTCTTTAGGTTTCTTCAGCCATGATGGACCACACCACCATAGACTATGATTCCTTAATTTCTCAGGTTCCATACCCCTACTTGCACAATCTGCTGGATTAAATTCAGTTGGTACATGAGCCCAACAGTTTTCTTTCAATAGCTGGGGAATATTCGATACTCGATTTGCAATAAAGGTCTCCCAAATCGACGGATGTCTTTTTAACCATGCAAGTACGATTGTTGAGTCTGTCCACGCGTAGATGCTATCTATGTCCAACTGAAGAACTTGCTGGATTTCGATGATTAATTTAGCTAAAAGATTCGCACCACATAGCTCCAATCTCGGAAGGGATATTGTTTTAATAGGAGCGACTTTAGTTTTTGCAGATACCAAATGTACATCAACTTGTCCATCAGCATGCTCAGTGCGCACATAAACCGCTGCAGCGTATGCTTTGATTGATGCATCGCAAAATCCATGAAGATCGACTTTCAACAATTCTCCTGTTCGAATCCATCGAGGAATCTGTATCCTTTGGATTTGTATAAGGTTTTCTCGATATTGTATCCATTCATGCTCAACTTCCGCCGGTACCTTGTCATCCCATTGTAATCCTGCTAGCCAAAGTGTTGGGATCAAAATCTTAGCTGTAATTGTAATGGGTGCGAGCCAACCTATAGGGTCGAAGAGCTTTGCAATCTCTGAGAGGATAATGCGCTTTGTCTATACTTTGTTCTCGATTTCGATTTCCACTCTATATGAAAGGGTGTCATTTCGGGGATTCCATAGCATTCCAAGAGCTTTGACATCACTGGATTCTACTGATAGAGGGAGATTGAGCTCTCTGTTCTCTTCCGGAATTGCTTGAAGAATCGTTTCATTGTTGGATGCCCATTTTCTTAGCTCAAATTCTCCTGTACTTAGAAGACGACTAATTTGAAATTGTTTCAGAGTGGCTTCTTCAACACTGGTCCCGCCAGAAATCAGATCGTCTACGTAGAAGTCATTAAGAACTGCTGCCGCTCCGATCGGGTAATTATGGGTTTCATCTCGGGCTAACTGTTGCATTGTTCGAATCGCAAGATATGGTGCACTTTTAACTCCAAATGTCACAGTTGTCAACTTGTAATCTCGTATAGGTGTGTCTCGTGAGTCCCGCCACACTATTCTTTGGTACTAAGCGTCTTTAGGGTGGATATTAATCTGTCTATACATTTTTTGTACGTCTGCCATGAAAGCTATTTCATACCGTCGCCACCGTAGAAGAATTGCGAATAGCGTTTCCTGAATAGTCGGACCTTTTAAAAGTATGTCATTCAAGGACTTTCCATTGGTTGTTCGTCGGGAGGCATCAAAAACTATACGAACTTTGGTAGTTGTGCTACTCGGCTTTAAGATGGCATGATGTGGCAGATACGTGCAATCATATGATGAATTTTTAGTCTCTTTATGTTTTATGAAGTCAATTTCTGTGGTATTAGTAAGCTTCATGTGTCCCAGTTCTAAATATTCTTCCATACATTTAATGTATTCCATTTTCAGGTGAGGATCTTGGATGAAACGCTTTTCCATCTGTAGCAGTCGAGCAATTGCAATATTCCTGGATGCTCCCAGCACCGTTTCATCGTCGACAAATGGTAGACTGACCTGGTATCTTCCACTGGAACATCTGATGTAACTGTTGCTATAATGCTGTTCACATTGACTTTCTTCGGGAGTTAAAATTGGCTTAGTAGGTATTTCTTCTAACTCCCAAAACATTCTCAGGTCTTCATATGGATTAACATTAATATGAAACATTTTTATTTCCCTAGGTTGAAAAGATTGTGGACATGATTCACCGGATAGTATCCAGCCGAATATCGTGCGCTGTCCAACTGGTGGTACCAACTTCTCCCTTCCATATTCCATCGCAGATGAGAGAAGGATACACATCGGCTCCTAAGAGTATATCAATGACTCCTGGTTGGTGGAAAGTAGGGTCAGCCAGTTCAAGGCCATCAAGATGATGCCATGACGACCTTTTAATCTGATGTCCTGGTAGCACGTTTGTGATCTTTTTGATTACAAAGGCTTTAACAGTAATGGTAGGTTGATTTCTATAATTTTTCACTTGAACTATCAATTTTGTACTCGCCTTGATCTTTTCAGTAGAAGCGTTTCCTAATCCGGTTACATGTGCATCTATAAATTCCTTAGGCAATCGAACAGCTTGAGCAACATGTTCTGTAACAAAAGGTGCCTGAGAACCAGGGTCGATTAGCGCTCTGCAAATTTGTTCCAATCCGTTTGGAGCAACAATTCTAACCAAAGCGGTAGCTAAAAGAATCTATTGAGGTCTCGAAGATTGACTTACGACAAAGGACTGGGTTTCTACTGGAGTGTAGTCGTTATTTGTAACAACAAATGTTTGTCTAGCTGATTCAGGTTGGACAACTTGTTCAGTTCTTAAATTTTCTGATGTGGCTTGATCTTTGTGTAACGTCGTGTGATGTAATTTCTTACATATCAGGCATTTAAGCTTACTTGGACAGTTTGCAACAAGGTGTCCTGTTCCGAGGCAATTTAAACAAAGACCTTTGGATTTTACTGCTTGTAGTCTAGATTTATGATTAAAAATCAAATATTTCGGGCATTGACGAATTGCGTGAAGCTCCCGACATAGAAAGCACGGTGAACTAGTAGCTACGTGGAAGGTCTGAGCCCTTCTCCATGGTTTCTCATATTGAGGCGTAGGCTTGTTTCTTTGGGCGCAGGTTTTCTCTTTACGTTCATTACTTCCAGGGTACGAAACCGTGATTCCAAGAATTGTTTCAATCCATCCCATTTTGGAAGATCTTTTTCGGAACTCAATGACTGTTCCCATAATTCAAGAGTCTCATACGGTAATCTCTGTGTGATGAAATAAACTAAAATAGGATCCCAATTCTCTACATTAATGTTAAGATTTTGAAGTGCCGCAATGCATTCAGAAGTTTTATCAAGAAGACCTTTTACGCCTTTTGCGGATTCTTGATTTACACTTGGTTGATTAAATAAAACGTCCAATTGAGCTTTGACTAAAATTCGCTTATTGTCATACCTCTCGATCAAAGTTTTCCATGCTGGCCTATAATTTGCGCTCGTAATTGCGGTATTGCTGATGAGGCTTCTAGCCTCTCCGGCGAGATGTGCCTTTAAATATTGGAATTTTTGAACTGGTGAAAGACGCTCATTCTCATGAACCAGTGCTTTGAATAAGCCGTAGAAAGTACTCCATTCCAGATAATCTCCGGAAAATGTAGGCAACGATATCTTTGGAAGTTTTACGTCATCTTGTTTTATTGTCGCATTTAGGATGTATTCGCTATTAATTGCTCCCGGAGTTACTGGCGGAAAATCTTGGTGGAAATCGGAGACTAATAGAGCTAAAGATTCAATATGAAAATCTTCCACGCTTGAATATATATCATCGACGAAATATTTTTCTACCTCTTGCACTTCATCATTGGCTGCTATAACGATTTTTTCATTGCGCTCTTTAAATTCCTCCCAGTACTTCTCAAATCTGTTAATTCTAGTTTCGTAGTACGCGCGAAGTTTTGTTTTCTTTCTCTGCACTTTTGTAATTTCTGATGAAATTCGCGATTTTTGTTTTCGTATTATTTTGCAATTTCAATAATTTCTCCATTTCTTAAGGTTTATGTGTATGTATGTATGTATATATAAATAAGTGTAGCATGCAGTAAATAAAATGAAACGGACTCACCAGATATTTCCAGAAATTCTTCGTATAAGAAGTTTCGCGATTTTGCTGTAGGCAATTTATATTACAGCTTTGTTAATTCGGCCGATTTCTATTTGTAGTCAATAAAGTTCACTTTAACAGTCACCTAATATTCCAAAGTTCACTTCAAATCACACTGAGAAGTCTAATCTAGTTTCTGGAATTTTCCAGCCAAGCACGATTGCACCGTTCTCTAGCACCAATACTACTATTAAATCCGGCTCGAAGGACCATATGTTCTAAGGATTTCAAATGTTTATCAATGTTCAAAGGATAATTCCTCAATTCCATGAATTCAATGATTAAATTGTACATATGTATAAAAAAAACGGGGTGTGTGGTTCTAACAAAAAAGAACTTTCGTCGTTGCCACGAATCGAACCGCACTTCCATGCGTCTCCAGATAAAATGCTTTCCACTACACCAAACTGACCCTTAAAGTGATTGTTTCAAATTTAAAATAAAAACACTTGGTTCATGCTATTTTAAATCACCAATTAATTTATTCTACAATTAATAAACAAAACCAATAACTTTGATTTTACAATCTATTTTTGTTTCTAATCGATTTCTACTTCATATGCACTATATAATGAAAATTTCGAAATTTTAAATTAATGTAATATACACAAGAAAATCCAATCGAGACGCACACGATTTTATCGCCCGATTCACACTTTTCGAATAATTCAATAGTTCAAAGAATAAATGACACAATACAGATACCGACGTACTCCCACTGAGTCTTTCTTTTATTTTTCTATAGAGATTTTCAGCAAAGATTTTGACCGTCGCGATTTCGGTTTATAATCTACTGTTAGGAATTTTTTTTCTTTTTCCTTTTGAGAATTGCAGTTTCGTTATTTTTAACGGAAAAACAACATGATTCTTCCAGAATTCTAGAATTCAATATATATGCCATTTCAAGCTCTCCTGTCCCTTTCATTTCTAGTTTAACGAAACTCTATCATTGCCAGGGTTGTATAAAGTGCATTTTCGAACCTTATCGACATTCGAAATAACAAAAATATTGCCTGTCAATGTCAATCAGATAAGACAGTACTATTTACAAGTGATCAAGTGTCGGTGAAAATCTTTGGAAAATATCAAGAAATAGGTGAGTATATTTAGTTTTTCATTTTTGTTGATAATTGGTTTTCTGATATATGTTAATTGATGTTAAGTGTTTCGTGAGAATAAATCATGTGCGTCCGGTATTGTTATAAGTTCTAAGTAATCTTTGTCTACGTGTTTATGTTACAAACAAAAGAACAGAAATTCTATCCTACTTTTCTTAACTAAAACAAAACATTAATTTTAGGTAATTGCAGAGGAAAACAAAAAAAACAAATGATTGGAGTACAAAGAAAAAAAATGTAAAAAGGCAAAAAAACTCCTTCTAAGTCAGATAAGTATCTACTACACTAATTAAATTGTTGTTGATGATTCTTTGTGGTTGTGTTTTTTTTTCTTTTCAGATTTTGCCGCGAAGCTATCGTCTATGCCTTTTGCCGCAACAGCCAGAACTAGTAGGCTCGTAAATGATAGAGAAGTTGTGGACAGGATATGGGATTGTCTGCTTGATACCTTGTTACTATACTTGTCTAACTTGTGCTGGATATCTTCCAGCGAATGTGTGCCAGTATAGATTGATTTATGTATATCGTCCCCTGTTATGATTTCGGTTTGTATACTTTGATTTTGAGACTTGCGTAAAATTTCGGCTAGATTCAGGTTCAGTAATGAATGATTCAGCTCACGAAATTATTTAGGCTGAGTAATTTTGAGAGGGTGTTTATTTTCTCCTTCGTACCTTAGCACCTTTTCCCCTATTTGCACCTGACATGGTTGCGTTATCTCTAGTATCCCCTGCCCCTCTAATTTTGAGATGGCAAAGTGATCTCGACATGTTATATGTAGTACCGTGGAGGTAATAAACGAAAATAGCCACGCATTGGGCTTGTTTAACTTTATCAACATATCTTTTTGGGGAACTTGTACTCTAGACCTTCACTTGGGCACTTCATTTAAAGGATTATACAACACTTTCACTATACATTCATCTGAGGTTGTTGCCTTAATTATGGGGGTATTTAGTCGACCTATATATGTATTTTCCTCCAGGCTATGAGTGACTTTCTTGAAGCTTTTCATATCCTCGCCTTTTAATAAGAGGAATTCCTGTGTGCGAGCGCTATTTGCCACACAAGAGTATCCAGGGTCAGGGATTATGGAATAATTTGCTGGTTGTGGTACTGGGAAGCATCGGACTTGCCGTAGCCTCATTTTAGGGGAATCAAAAATTGGGAGAGTTATTCTCACCACCAATTTGTTCTGCATAAGGCGTGACTGGGCTCCTGCTGATTGGTACAGAATCGATAGGCAATTTTGGTTGTTTAGGCATTTCGAAGTTGATTTACGATACACGTCCAGCAGATTTTTGGGAGACACGAGGAGTGGGTGAATATGGTTGCCTTTAGTGGCTATTATAATGTCAAAGAGGGCTTGTTGACGGTATTCGACTTCGATGATTTGGAGCAATAAGCTTGATATAATCTCTTGTCTTAGTTGCTCCCTGTTTAGGTCCTCGGTCACAGTATGCAGATCGTTAATCTGGTGTGCTATGTTTTGCTGACGATCCATTAATATAGCCAATGGTTTTTGAATCTGTTCCAAGGTAGTTTTAACCACACTTATTTGTTGTTTCTCTAGCTCAGCTAGGGCTTGTGTGTTCGATTCAATTTCATCTAAGCGGCTGTATATCTCCTTCTCGTTGTTACTATCCATGGTACCAAATAAATAGTGCATAGCATTGCCTATTCCGTCGAATAGTGATCTGGCCTTACGCCTTCCTGGAACTAACTCCTTAATGGTTCTCGTGCGCTTTTGTACGCTATCTATTATAGCGTGTATGTGTAGTTGCTGCACGTTGCACAGGTCTTCTTTGTCCGTGATATTTATGCAGAGTTTATGCGCCAAATATTCTGCATGTTCCGTTAGTTTTATCTGCGTGTCTAACTCATCCAAGTCTATCTCAGTGAGAACATTCCAAGTGTTATGATACACCATGAGGCTTCCTAGATGCTCGAAAAATATGCCCGAGCTATTTAGCTTGGTTATAGCATAGGGTTTGTCGGCGATTTCTCCTGTCGCGTACTGGATGAGGATGGCAATTGCAATAATTTGTAGCGCCATTTCTGTGGACAATTCGGAGGATGAAAATATTCCTTTAAGTATGACTTTACCTATTTCGTGCCGTTATTAGACCAGGCAGTGGAGTGGCTCCACCGCAAGTGTTCCTGAGAGCCGTTAAAATGGGATTAATTTGAAACAAACAGAGTAGGAATTTGAGTCAACCTGGTTCTGTGACAACATGTTAATTTCATTCGAAGTATGCTTTTAGACGGTTGTTATGTACCGTTACAATACGCTTACCAATTTTTATCGTGGTGTTCACTCCACTTGGTATAGCAGTTACCTGATAAGGTCCTACCCAGATTTGGGAAAGCTTATGTTTCCTGCTTTCGTTTTTAATGAGAACCTTATCTCCTATGTGAAAAGTTAGGGGCCGTACTGTCTTATCATAGTACCCCTTTGAGCGTTGTTTACTGGCTAATAAATTCTTTCTTGCCGTTGCTTATGATTTTTGGAGCTTATACTTTAGTATATGATAATAGCTCTCGTGATTGTAAACTGGTTCGGGTTCCCGTTTTAAATTTGATGGGACAATATCGAGGTACACTTTGTCGAACGGTTGTTCTGCGATGTCCTTGATAACCATTGGCATTTTATATTGTGGAGATGCTTTCATCGTCTGGCACTTTGGGCATTTTTTAATGTATTTCTTGATGTCGCTAAGCATGTGTCTCCACCAATACTTGCGTCTTATGCATTTGTAAGTTTTTATGACACCTTGATGGCCACCAAATGGAGTATCGTGATTATCTTTTAAGATTGTTCGGATTTCCGTAGGGCTCGTGATAACTTCGGGTGTCTTGCCAGTACTTACTTTTTTATCAAGCGATGCTGGGTTTAGTGTTTCGGCCTCCGTGTGTTGAATTTCGTTTTGGTCCGCTTTCGTGTGCTCTTCTGTCTCCACACTGGAGCTATTTAATGTCTCTTGAGCCTTTTGCTTCTGAGCTCGAGTCACGACGAAACAATGAGCGGATTTCTTTTTCTTTTAATTATTTGTGGAATCGTCTTCCTCCACATCTGAGTCCTTCGTTTGGTGGACTAGGGCTTCTACCGTTAAGGTATTGCCTAAACTGTCTTCCTTTAATGCTTGAGGAATGCGACTTAGTGCATCGGCATTAGTGTTGTACTTCCCTGGTTTATATTCGATGTTGTAATCGAATTCAGATAGTTTGTGGTGAAATCTCACCAAACGGGAAGTAGGGTCTTTCACATTGAAGACACCTTTGAGAGGTTTATGGTCAGTATAGACCGTGAATTTCCGGCCTTGGAGATAGCACCTGAAATTCTTGGTAGCCCAGACAATAGCCAATAACTCTTTCTCTATAGTAGAGTAATTTCTTTCGGCTTTGTTTAATGTGCGGCTTGCATAGGCAATGGGCTGGTCCTTTCCGACTTCTCCTTGAGAAAGAACAGCTCCTAGAGCCTCGTTACTTGCGTCCGTAGTTAGATTAAAAGATTTCGAAAAATCGGGGTAAATTAAAAGTGGTGGAGAAATTAAAGCGTTTTTTATGCTTTGAAATGCTTCTTGGCATTTCTCTGTCCAAGTGAATTTTACATTCTTTCGGAGTAAATTTGTGATTGGACGTACAATTTTGGAGAAGTCTGGAATGACTTTTCTGTAGTAATTGACAAGTCCTAAAAATTACTGAACTTGCCTTACTGTTCTTGGAACAGGAAATGTTTGGACGCAGGCCGTCTTACTTGGGTCTGGTAGGGCTCCTTAGAACATTTATGTCCTAGGTAAACAACTTCTCTTCTTAGAAACTGGCACTTTTCTGGCTGCAGTTTTAAGTTGTTCTCTCTCAACTTATTGAAGACTTTCCTCAACTTTTCGTTGTGGTCATTTAAATTTTTACCATAGATGACAATGTCATCTAGGTAGACAAAACATTCGAGGCCTTGTAGGCCTGTTAGTACGAAATTCATTAGGCGTTGAAATGTGGAAGGGGCTCCTTTGAGCCCGAATGGCATACGCTTGAACTCATATTGCCCATAGCTTGTGCTGAAAGCAGTTTTATGTCGATCTTTCTTGTCGACAAGAACTTGGTGATAGCCGTTGGCCAAATCGAGTGTGGTGAAATACCTTGCGTGACCTAGTTGGTCGAGAATATCCTCGATTCGGGGTAACGGGAATGCATCTCCAATTGTCTTTTCGTTTAATTTACGAAAATCGACAACGACGCGCCACCTTTTTTCACCGTCAGGTCCCGCTTTCTTGGGGACAACTAGTAGAGGTGAATTCCAAGGGCTTTTACTAGACTGGACTATCCCGCTGTCTAGCATTTATTTTAACTGCTCGTTAATTACTTTCCGCTGTGTTTCAGGTAAGCGGTACATTTTTTGATTGATTGGTGCTTGATCTTGCACCAATGGAATATTATGCGTTATCGCATTTGTATAGGTGAGTTTGTCACCTTTGAGGAAGAAGATATCGTTATACTCTTCGCAGAGTTCTGATATCGAAATTTTTTCTTCCGCGGTTAAATTAGGGTCTAGGCTGAGTTCTTGCTTTAGCCTAGAAATACGCGGGTATTGTTTTGGGTCGTCCGGAGTCTCATTATCCGGGTATAGATATCGTACATGTTGTAAAATAGCGGATTTTTCCGCTGAACCTTGGTTTGACTTACTCTTCCTTTGAAGTCTTTGACCTGTAAATAGATGAGGCTTTTGGGATTCCTTTTGAGGCTGTATTTCGTTGTTCTTAGGATGTTTCAGGGTAATGGCTTCCTGATTTGTTGACGGCTGAGTTTGGTACACCTGTCTGGTCTTTGCCTTAGGTTGTGTGGGATACTCATGCGCGTCAGTGCTATTGGTTTTTGACCATGTAGAATTTTTTGTGTTGTGTGACGGTGGAGGAATATGCACCTTTAATATAGGCTTTAGCGACTCGCTACCGTTCTTATATGGCCGTTGTTTGCTTAATAGTGATTTATGCCTCGGGATTTTGGACGGAAGAGTTATATGCACCTTTTTGTCAGGCTTTAGACACTCAGTTCCGTCTCTTGTGTTGTTTGATATTGCCTCTTTGGTTGGTATGGGAATGTGCGTTTGGTTGTGGTCTTTTGTGTGAGTCAATGGGACTAGTGTGTAGTCGTTTATGGGAAATAGCTGTAACTTTAAGCTATGTATGACTACTTGATGACTGTTAGCGTTGAGAATACTGACCAGCACTAATTCTTCTCCAGATGACAGTAAACTGTTTGCCAAGAAGACTCCATCGCTTATCTCTTGTGATAAACAGAGCATTTCTTCTTGAGTTTGTAACGGGACTGGGGCAACAATTTGAGAGCGCGCAGGTATGCAGATTGGTTCCTTAAAGGTAACCAATTGCCGCCTGATTTCATCGGTCTCTTGTTCGCCCAGACAGCCTTTTTCACATTCTTTGGGCCCTTTTGGGGCTTGGCAGCCAGCTTTTCTCGTTTGAGAAGCCTTGAAGACACTACTGGTGGATAGTCCAGCCTGTTTAGACTCTACCTCTCCTGCAAGTGTTCTTACTTCGACTGCTTTTTCAGAATGTAGCTTGTCCGTTTCAAACTCTAATGGCAAAGCAAATTCGTCTGGATTAGTTTCCGTGCGAGGAAACCTTAGTGCCTTATTAGGACCCTCAACGTTACAGTTTTTTGCTAGGAAATCATTTCCTAGAAGTCCATCATCGGAAAGGCCAGGCAAGTTCTTTACGACTTGAAACTTGCAGGGAATTTTGTTTTTGAAAACGAAGTTTCCCTGTCAATTTCCCAAGTCTTTCCGGTACCAAATGGGGTCTGAAGTGTACATGCCTCATTGTGGTTAATTTCTTTGAGATCTTTTAATGAACTTTTCTTTATTATACTAACCTCAGCGCCTGTGTCTACTACTAGTTTAGTTTGGCCGTTCAGGCCTATGTCTAAGGGAAGTTTTACTGTAGCGACACTGGAATCGGGCTGCTGAGGAGACCCTATTCTATTAGACGGGAGATTTATAGTCGAGCCGGGGAGTTTTGGGTCGACTGTACGTCGTTTCCCTGACTCCGAGCTTCCCATTTACGTTTTTGTTGACAGTTATTTACTGCATGTCCAGAACGACCACAAAATTCACACTTTTTTCTTACGTTATATACTCTGGAATTGTTATTGGGATTCTGCGGCTCTCTAGGGCGTTGATTTGGTGGTCCACTATTGTTGTGTGGTCTCTGGAAACTATTATTGTTTTTTCTGCAGTCACGCACGTCATGGTTATACATTTTACAGTTCACACAATAAGGCGTGTTTTTCCTTTTGAGGCAATCAGCATATGTGTGGCCTCTTAGATTACAAAAACTACAACTGATATTATTTAAATAATTATTTTTATTGTTTACATTACAATTTCTATTTGGTGTTTTTGGCTCCTGTTTTATATTTGCCTGTGTGAACTGTGATGGAAATGTACTGGTGCTTGCATTTGTGGGCACACTGTTTTGCCAGGTATCCTGTGTGAATGGTAGTATGCCTGGATTATATATGGGGTGATTTGCAAGCGAATTATTTGGAATCCCTTGCGGATTACTTATCACAGCTGCATTTATTGACCATGGTATTGTGTTCTGCACTGTACTGAATTGAAAGTGCCCTGGAGGTTGCAGAAATAGAGCACTTTGCTGGAGACGCTCCTTGTCAAGCGCTCATCCACCGTGCTGTCTGTCATGGTCAGAAGGTATTGGCACATATACAGGTTATTGACTCCTGCTTTTAGTGCGTTTTTCGCGAAGTCTTCTAGCTGTGTTTTCACAGCGGGGGCTGCTGTAGCGCCATATTTGGACTCTGCTGCCTCATTACAGAGTGCCAGCATTTGATTCACTCGTGCCGTGAAGGCTGTGAGGTTTTCCAAAGGATACTGCCTTGTAGTAATTAATTTATTTACCAGTTCCTGGTAAGTTTCCCTAGGCAGGTAGGTACGATTTAGCCGTTCTTCTACCTCTTTGAAAGTAGTAGGCATATTTGAGGCAAAAAGCTGGTAAGCTTCGCCTCGAAGTCTGGTGGGGAAGATTTGCAAAAATGCCGATAGTTCCTCCACCGAAATGCACTGGATTACCTGCCTGCAGCATCCTAGGAAAGTTTGGAGCTCCAGGCTCAATTTTGGGTGCTGCTCCCCCGAGAATAGGGGTACGAGCTGGGCAGTTAACTTGGCGATTTTCGCGTAATCTGCCATGTTTATATTGGGGATTCTGAAGCTAAAGTTTGACACTTTTGGGGAGCTAGTTTCTTCTATGCTGGTTTCCAAAAGGGAGTCGCCCAGCCAATTCAATAGGATTTCACTCACGGTGGAATCACTGACACTGTCTTCAATGGCACCTTCTCTTAATTCTACACTATTATTTGTAATTTCTGTTTCGAGAGAGTGCGAGAGTTCCCCAAACTGCTTTAAGCTTTCTTTAAATTTTTCCGTACTTTCTTTGAATTGCGCGATTTGCTCAAGCCGCCGTTCACGGGACTTTTTGAGCTGTTTATCGATAGAATCGCACTGTAGAACAGAAAGTTCGGAGGAGTCTCGCACTTTCCCCTCTAGATATTTTAAATAGTTTTCTAAATTTAAATTAGAAGGTCTTACTTGTTGGGGACCTGTAAGGATTATCCCACTCCTGAGTGTGACTCCTGGTACTGTTGAATTTGTTGGGGGTGTTTGATTAGCACCCTCAGTTGCAGATGTTGCTCCCTCGTTGCCTCCTTCGTACCGGGACGGATCTTCCTGTGCGTCGCCCGGTGAGGAAGATTGTTGTGGAGTTGGTGGAAGTGGTGAGATTTCCGGCGGCGTCTCCTGGTCGGAGCTTCCCTCGCTCATGGACCACCGTATGTAGAATTTGCAGCTAGGGGGGCTTCTGCCGTCTTAGTTCCCTTGGTTCAAATTGAGAGGGGGGCTTATTGCCTTCTTCGAGGTCCCTCTCAATTCAGGATCGCTGGTTTTTGTGATTGAAGTTCTTTTGCTGCCGGGGGGGGGGGGGCGTGGCCTTCTTAAGAAGTCAATTCAGGATCGCTGGTTTTTGTGATTGAAGTTCTTTTGCTGCCGGGGGGGCCTGTGGCCTTCTTAAATTCCCCTGGATAAAAGCTGAAAGGGGGGCGCGTTGCCTACTTCGAAGTCCCTTTCAGCTCCGGATCGCAGATTGTCGGTTGAGGATTCTTCCTTCAAGTTTCGCTTTGAGATTTTCGGCTATGGACGTCTTATGTTCCTGGGCTGGGATGAAGCCCGCTATTGTCCCACGTTGGCACTTTGTGCTTTGATGAGGGGGTGGCTGCGTGTTTTTCAAACAGAGGCAGTTAAAGCTGTCCGACCCCGAGCGTTGGGAGCCGACTAGATCGAAATACTCCTGAAGCCAGACTCAACTTCAGGCGAAGGGTAGGGTGTCTTGCCCAGTATTCGATTTCGTCCTCAACTCCTTTTGATTCGTAGGATAGAGGGTTTTCGAGCGCTTATACTTTTGTGGTTTTGTAAAGTAGGCTTCCTCTATCCTACCGGCTGCGCCAATTTTGTTACGTACCTGTTTGGGACTGGCAGAATTTGTATCCAAACACTGTTTTCTCTGTTTTCACTGTTGTAATCTTTTTATTATTTCTTATAAAATTTCCCTCAGTTTATGGACACTGGATTTTACAATTTTTCTTTGTTTGTTTAATCTAATTTAATCTCTTAATTAGCTTTTCTTTCCGCGCACTTCCGATTTACATCTCTTAACTACTTACATTCACCGCGAGCGACCAAGATTTTTTCTCAAAAACGTTTCCTTCTTATTATTATTACACATGTTCTTTTTACACAACTCCCCTTTTTTTCTATTCGATTAGCCCGCCGAACCAACCGTTGTCAATTTTTGCTTTTTTCTTTAAAAAAATCACCCGCTCTTGTTTTTTAAGGTCGACTCCTCGTTCAAGTTTTGGATCACAACCCGGTCTTGTTATGAAACTCGACTTCGTCTTTATAAAATTTTACTGCCGCGTTCTCCACGAGATTTAAAAACCAACTCGGCTCTTGATTACTTTTGCCGCGATCAAGAGCCTTCGTTCAGGGTAGAAAATGCATAGTTGCATTTTCACCCTGAGAAAATTTTCATTTATTCTGGACTTGATTAAACAAGTCCAGAATATTTTTTTCGTTGGACGGAGGTTTGAAATTTGATGCTTTGATAAACATCAGCCACTGCCACGACGATTAGAGTTGCCGCGCGCGTATACATACAATGTATTTTCGCGGCGCGCTCTTCTTATCGCGAAAGCTTTTTTGTGATATGTATGTACGTTCGTACATACATATTGCAATTTTCACGACAAATCGTACTGAAGGTACGATTTGTCTTTTGCTTTATTTTTTTTAAATTATATATTTCTACTGACAAATTTTGCTGAAGGCAAAATTTGCCATGGGAATAGTTTTGTTTCAACTCTATGGAATGTGAAGAAAATTGCTGATGCAATTTTCTTCACTGATCGAGTAGATAAGCTAATCATGTTTTTAAGCATGAATAGCTTATTGAAAATTTATATGAATGCATTCTTTTAATTAAAATTTTTTGTTACCCTTTTTCAGGTATGGTTTTAGATATATAACAATATCTACAGTCAGATTTATTGTCTTATACTATATATCTACAAATCTGAACAATTTTGCTATTATGTAGATCTACAGTTATTTATGTTCAAGTTTGAACATTCTGCCGGGGGGACGCGATTGGAGGAAGATTGAGCTCTGACATACTCTCCACGTCCTCTATGGGTGTTGCCTCAGTACTTGATAACGTGAGTTTTCGCTTCCACTTGCATCTTATGACTGTGATAATCCCTGCTATGATGAGTATTGTGGTGGTTGAGATGCTTGCACCGGTGATGTGGTGATGAATGATCTCCCAGCTTCCCTCAACATGAAGATTGTCACCTTCAGCTTCCAATGCCTCGTAGATTTGGTCGGACGTCTTTATAACTGGTGCCATGTCTGTCGATATTGTTAAGCTGCTAATTGTTGGTAGGGAGACATTGATTGGGACAGGTTTTATAAAGGACGCGATGACTGGTGTTTTCAACGAGTATTCGGATTTGAGTGTATTTCGCTTCGTTTTTATTGTACATTCATTCTGATGATTGCAGCGCCATTTAAAAGGACGTCCTCATGATTTCCATTACACTGTATTGCTGCTGTGGTGGGTTTGTTGGCAACAAATAACCAGGTGTTGATCATGTGATGGTGCTTCCATAGAACGCTTGTTAGTTTGAATTGTCTGATTGGACATTCATTGCCTTCGTGTCGGTGATATAGTTCATCTATGATGCAACCCGGATGATTCTCGATGCTTCGTATGACTGTCGGCGTGCATAGTAACATATGTTTTTTTGTATTTACGCAGCTATCCAATTCCATCTCAGTTAAACTAAAGTAAGACTGTGTGTTGTAGTTTATGGCTAGAATAGGAGTCGCAAGATCTAGGATCACGTATTGATTGTCTGATTTTTTTTAGGTATTGCTGTACATTTTATTAGATTGTGCTGGGATAGTTCGGCTATGTTGAGGTATGCTAATACCTTAATCTCTTCTGCTGAGAATTCTAGCTCAATTTTGGCGTTGTGGAATGGCAGAATGTCTAAACTCGATGGCAAATTTCCTTTGGCTTTGGTTCGTATGTTTGATATTTGGGCAGGTTTCAGGAAGTCTATTAGACTTCCATAATGGAAGTAAACCCTAGTGATCTTGTGATATTTTTCTAATAATTCCTCTAGGTAATTAGCTGCAGCATGGTATGCTGCGAGGAAGTGTATGTTTAATTTGTTTGTGTCGGGCCCTGCGAACCATTGTGCTTGCATCTTTCTAATTGCTGTCAGTCCCTGGTTCAATCTATCGGTGAAAGTGTTTTTCACTGTTCTTGCTTCTGTCTCGTTGGCTGTTGCGATAGTTGTAAGCATGATATTCGTTTGATGGTTGATCGTTTGAAGTAGGAGCTTTTGGTTATGATCTAGTTTGTCAATATTTTTATACACCTCATCGTTGACTCCGAATACCGTCTCTAATAGCCTCCCCAGAATTCCTCTTTTTACCCTTTTATTTGTTTCGGATAGCAACATTTCTATGTGGTTTTGGGTTTCCGTGTGGATTTCCTCGAGATGATGTATTAACCCTTGGCAATGTGTTTCGTCGGATATTTTGTATGTCTCGTCGCAGAGTGTTTTTATTTGATTCATTGTCTGTTTTAACATGCTGCTATCATTACTTATTTCTGCTGAGGACAAGCTCAATTCAATTCTGAAGGTGCCTCGATTCACTAGGACATCGCCCATTTGCTCAACGTACAAGCCTGCTTTTGGTTGAGTTAGGTTGTAGGAACAGTGCCCTACTTTCACAAATAGGAGTAGCAGGAGGCAGAGTATGGTTGGGTGTATTGTTGTCCACCGTCCTCCATGATTAGTCGGCCTTCTATACTCTTCAGAATAGTATCTTTTCGCGAAGTTAGGTAACTGTGTTTTATAGCGCATTTCGTAAGCCTTGACTGCCTGTAATTGTTTTTCTATAGGTACTAAATTTTTATACCCAGTTGTTACAGGGTAAATTCGAACACCATTACGCTTACGTTGCATATGATCGCGTCGAAATTTATGTACTTGTGCCTTATAATTTAATGCCGTGTCTGTGCAGGTGTCTCTTTTTTCCTGCTTGCCTGCTGTTGAACGCCCTTAGGTTTCATTTCCATTTGCTGGTAGATCCCGATGTGAGGGTAATGCGGGGACATTGACGCATGCGTTGTTTACTGCGTAGAACTTTTGAGTTGGTTTTGATGAAGCTATGTTTCCTAGTGTCTCGTTTTCACCGGCTGACTGGTCTGCGAAGGACATGCTCACTTTGCTTACTTTCATTCTCTTAACTAACCTCTGGTCTGTATGCACATCTTGAGCTGGCTGTCTCCGTCTTAGCGTGCTCATTGAATGAGCAGCTATTTTTCTCTTTACGCAGCTCTGGGTTAGACTATTGTCGTCGTGTTCTTCCACAGGCAAGGGACAAATTTTTGCTATTGGACGTTTTATGGTATGATCACCTTTGTATCTTAGTGTTACTACTCTCACTAAGTTGTCCGATCCTAGGTGTACTTCTGTGATTCTTGTAAGTGGCCAATTTGTGGGAGGTGTACCCTCGTCTTTTATAAGTACAACTTGTCCGATTTTAACATTGCTAGTCTTGTTTTTCCATTTTGACCGTTGCTGTAATTGCTTAAGGTAGTCCTTCGTCCACGCTTGGCAGAAATCTTCACTCATCTTTTGGCTATGTTGCCATCGAGAGAGACTGTGCTGTTCCTTCTCCCATCCCGTTGAATCTGGAGGCACAATTAGTGCTTCTCCCACAAAGAAATGTCCTGGAGTGAGTGTGTTTATGTCTGTTGGATCGTCCGTCATTGGGCACAGGGGTCTTGAATTGAGACAAGCCTCAATTTGACAGAGTAAAGTTGACATTTCTTCATATGTAAGTGTGGTTTCCCCTATAGTTCTCTTCAGATGATACTTAACTGATTTAACACCGGCTTCCCAAATTCCTCCGAAGTGAGGAGCTGCGGGGGGAATAAAGTGCCATGTCGTTCCTTTAGTTGCTAGATATGAAACTGCGCTTTTCACGTTTTCTTTATTAAGTACTTTATTAGCACTAATGAAGGTTGTGGCATTATCACTATAGATGTCAGTGCACGTGCCCCCTCTTGCAATGAATCGCTCGTAGGCTGCGAGGAAATCCTCTGTTGTCAAGCCGCTTACGATCTCTAAGTGTATGGCTTTAGTGGTCAGACATACAAACACTGCAATGTAACCTTTATAACTTGTGATTCCTCTGCCTTTAGATGCTCTGATTTTTATTAGCCCAGCGTAGTCTATTCCTGTGTGGCTGAATGGCTTTGATGGTGTGACCCTTGGTGTTGGTAGTGCGCCCATTTGCTGAGATGGGTTTTGCGTCTTAAAACGGGCACAACGAATACATTTGTTCAATACGTTCTTAACAGTATTCTTGCCTCTGATAATCCAAAACTTTCTGCGAATGAATGCTAAGGTTGTCTGGTTTGATCCGTGGAATGTCCGTTCATGGGATTCTTGAATAATTAATTTGGTTATGTGATGACTCGAGGGTAGGATTATTGGGTACTTTTCGTTGGAATTAGCGATGCGCCCTCCTAATCTGATCAGTCCCTCTGTGTCTAAAAACGGGTTGAGTGATAAGAGTGCACTTTCCTTTCTAAATTTCGATTTTTGCGTAAGTTGTGGATGTCAGAGGTGAATTCATTTTGCTGAATAATACGGACTATGCTATTGAGAGCATTCAATATCTCTGGTGCTGTAATATGCATTTTGCTTATTGGTTTCCTTCTGCAAGCGTTGATAAATCTTTGACAATAAGCCCACACTCGTAAGAGTTTAGGTAACTTGCTGTATTTTAAGAAGATTTTTTCTTGGTACGCATCCTTTTCTGATATGTTTCCGCATGTGATTTGGCGTTTCATTTCTTCCATTGTCGATAGTTCAGGTGATGCAAGGGATGGCCATTTGCTCTTTTGTTCCATCAGCCATGTAGGCCCATGCCACCATAAATTTAAGCCAAGAAGTCTTGATGGGTTGATTCCTCTAGATGCCACATCTGCAGGGTTATGCTCTGAACGAACGTGATACCAGATGGTAGGTGTTGTTAATTCTACGATTTCAGCTACCTTATTTGCGACAAAGGTTTTCCATTTTTCTGGGCCTCCTTTGATCCAAGCTAATGTGATTGTTGAGTCTGTCCAGGCGTATGTGATAACGTGTTGAAAATGCATGATGACTTTTACCTGGTGTAGCAATTTTGCCAAGAGTGCTGCACCGCATAATTCCAGCCTTGTAAGTGTTTTCTTAAGTTTTATGGGTGCTACTTTGGTTTTAGCCGTTAGTAGTGTTGTTTGAATTGTTCCATCTTGCTTAATAACTCTGCTGTAGACTGCCGCAGCATACGCTTTTTCGGATGCATCACAGAACCCGTGTAGTTCCATTTCTTGATTTGAAAGGGTATGCTGCATCCATCTTGGAATGGAGATTGACTCAATTTGTGGGAGCTTCTTCTTGAATTTTTCCCATTTTTGAGATACATCTGTTTGTACTTTCTCATCCCATGAGTTTCCTTCCATCCAGAGTTCCTGCATCATGATTTTAGCTGTTATCATTATCGGTGCAAGCCATCCAAGGGGATCGAACAGTTTGGCGATATCTGACAGCATGGTTCGTTTTGTTTGTTGTTTTCGATCACAAAGATTGACTTTAAAATGGAACGTGTCTGATGCACGCGTCCAATATACTCCCATGGTTTTAATTGTTTCTCCGTTGCTGATCTCAATTGGCTCTTTCTCCCGTAATTCTTCTGGAATTGTTTTGAGGAGGTTTAAATCATTACTTGACCATTTTCTAAGGTTGAAACCCCCTGCTTTTAGCAGCCCAATTAATTCGAGCATAGTGGTCATACTTTCTTGCATTGAATCTCCTCCAGACATTAAATCGTCACAGTAAAAGTCTTTTAGAGTGGCGTTTACAGCTTGAGGGAATCTGTTATGCTCATCGACTGCTAATTGTTGTAATGTCCTAACTGCCAAGTACGGTGCTGAGACTGTGCCATATGTAACCGTCGTTAGAGCATATTCCTTAATAGGTTCGTCTTCTGAAAACCTCCACAGTATTCTTTGCAGGTTTTGTTGTTCATCATCGATTTGTATCATCCGATACATCTTCTCGATGTCGGCTTTGAACACATATTTGTGTGTCCGCCAACGTAGTAGGATGTCGAATAGGTTTCCTTGCAAGCGTGGTCGGACGTACATTATATCATTCAGACTCAGTCCGGTATTGGTTTTAGCGGAGGCATCAAACACGACTCGTAATTTTGTCGTGATGCTTTCCTCTTTTATTACTGGTTGATGAGGTAGATAATAGGTGATACCTTCCGCTTTTGGTGAAACTTGCTTCATGTGTCCTAGATTTAGGTATTCCAACATAAATTTGCTGTACTCCTTTTTTAAAGTCACACTCTTCCGAAATCTCTTTTCAAGTTGAAGTAATCTGGCCATAGATATCTTACGGGAGTCGCCAAGATTGTGTGCGTTTTCTTTTAGTGGCATTGACACTGTATATGTCCCATTGAAATTTCGAACGTGTGATTCTTTGAAATGCTTTTGGACAACTTTATCCCCTTCCGATAGGCTGGAATTTGTTGGTAATTCCTCTATCTCCCAGAATTTTGTTAGTTGTTCGTTCAGCTTGACCATTGATACCATGCTAATTACATTTTTTTTGTGTTGTTGTCTTTTGAGTTTCGATTTTCCCAGTCACAATCCACCCAAATGTTGTATTTTGAATTAGCAACTCATCTCTTGGTTTCCGTATACCTTCGAGTAGGATAGATCCGTATACGTCTGCACCCAGTAGCACATCAATTGGCCCAGGTGTGTTTAAGGTTGGGTCGGCCAATATAAAATTGTGGTTTTCTCATAACTCGCCAGGTGATATTGGTGTGCAGGGCAACATTTGTGTTAAGTTGGGTAGTACTAATGTTTCTGCTGCCAACTTGTAGCTAGAGGGAAATCGAGGTGAAAGGTTTAGCAAAACTTGGCTTCTTGATGTTCTTGCCGTTGTGTTTCCTACACATGAGATTTCGATTTCAACTTTATTTCTTGGTAGCCCAAGTGTTTGAACTGCTTTTTCTGTCACAAATGAAGCTTGTGATCCTGGGTCTATTAGTACTCGAAGTAGCTCATAAGTACCCATGGCTGTATGTGCTTTTACCAATGCAGTAGCTAACATTACTTGTTTCTGTAGTTCGACATTGTAGCTTGCCTTCTTGGTTTCTTCTATGCTTTCTTGTGTGGTTTTGGTTGATGCCGCATGTGAAGATACTGGTTGTCTTAACTCACCGCTTTGTCCTGACGTTGCTTGGTGCATGTGTAATAAAGTATGATGATACTTTTTACATTTATTGCATCGTAGTTTGCTTAAGCACTTGATGTCTTCTTTGTGATTTAAGCAATTCGGACATAACTTATTGTGCTTTATAAATCTGCATCTCTCATTCACGTCTATTGCTACAAATTTCTTACATTTGTAGATTGAGTGAGCTTCATTGCAGTATCTGACTTCGATTGCATGAAATGTCTTAGTCATTGATCTTGACGTCACGCTTAGTTTGCAAGAGTCATAAGCTTTCTTTTGGTCTTTAAAATTCTCTAAAGACTGAAAGCGGGTCTCGATGAATTTTAAAAATTCATTCAGATCTGGGATTTCTCGTGGTTCTTTGACGCACTGCTCGTACCAGCGTCGTGTTTCTCTATCTAACTTTTTTAAAAGATAGAAAACGATGATCGGTCCCCAGGTATCAGTGCTAATTCCTAAATTATGTATAGCATACATGCATTCACGTGTAGTGTCGTGAATATGCTTAAGTCCGCCTGGAGTTTCTATGTTCTGGTGCTGTTGATTGAAAAGTACTTCAATTTGACTGAACAATAAAGCTCTTTTGTTGTTGTACCTTTCATTCATTAGCTCCCATGCAGCTTGGTAATTTGAGTCGGAAATTTCCAAGTGCTTTATAATTTTTGCCGCTTCCCCCCTGATATTCGTTTTAAGGTATTGGAGCTTTTCTGCATTGCACAGCCGTTTATTGCAATGAATTGTTTTTGAGAAAATATCTCTAAAAGTTGGCCAGTTGTTATAATTACCTTCGAATGAAGGTATTGTTTGCCGTGGTAGCCGTAACCCCGCATCTTCAATTGTGTGCGTTTCACTGGGTTCATCTGTTTTTTGTCGTTCATGTAGTAATATCATTACTTCTTGTACTGCTGTTTCCAAGTTCTCGTAATCACCTGACTGGAAGTACGGGTCATTGAATTCATTCTCGAATTCGTTAATTTCTTCGTGCAGTTCTGTTATATTGTTGAACTGCTCATGTAGATTCCATATTTTATATTCATAGTACATTTTTGTGTGAGGGCTGTTTTTGTTTCGATGTATGTCTCCTATTATTCTCCTAATGGAATTTATTTTTAACTTTTGTCTTTTGAGTCTGCCTATATGCTCAATATTGTTTTTCGGGGTGACTAATTTAAAGTCGTCTTCTTCTTCGGTCGTGTCACGGTTTATATTACCATCTATTGGCGAAGCTCCAACTGCAGGCTCTTCATCTTGATCTTTCTTACTTTGATCATCGTCTTTTTCCCCTTCTTAGTTTACATACTGTTTATATGTACTGATACGCTTCATAGCTTCCTCATAAAAACACTTTACTTGACCGTAAAAGTCGTTTTTTATATAGCTGCGATCGGTTGAAATATTCTCTACCAAAATCTCGTGTCGAGATTTAAATTCCGTCCAGTATTGTAGAAAAAGCTTCTCTTTCTCTGCAACGTACGCTAGTGTTTTTCGAATAGGGCCATCTTTCTTCATGTTGATCAGCGTATCCTCGATAATCCCAGAAATTTGCTTTTGATCTTTCAAAAGCTGCTGTATTTTTGAAGTGTCCATGGCTGGTTCTGGTTGTTCTTCTCAAAGGACCAATCTTTCTTTAGCTCGTGTGCTTAGGATTCGGCGTAGCGAAATGGACCTCTGGTTAGGCTCAAGAGTTGTAAATAAACGTTAATATTCACTCAAGCTTACCACTGGTGGGGGCTTAAGTGCTGGATACTAGTAAACCAAAAGGCAGGCTTCTTTACTTTGGAAGTTCTTTACTAAAACTTAAAAATTCTTACATTACTACTGCTTTTATATTGCTTAAAAATTACTAACTAAGCAACTTAGTGTAATGAACTTAAGGTGCTATGTAGTAAGCAATATTTGTCTTGAATTCAATAATTATTGGGGGCAATTGCTTACTTTGCGCAATTTGCCTAGTAAGCAAGAGTTCAATAATTATTGCAAACAATTATTGCTTATTTGTTTTTATGCTATGCGGTTTTGGACCTTTAGAATATCTACAGTCAGATTTGTTGTCTTATACTATATATCTACAAATCTGAACAATTTTGCTATTATGTGGATCTACAGTTATTTATGTTCAAGTTTGAACAATACCCTTGTATAAAGACATAACACATCAACTATACACTATCATCGGGATCCTCAAATCAGAAACCACTCGATTTAAAAGAGGTCTAATTAACGCGGTAGGGACCTTAAGTAAAACACTATTTGGTACACTCGACGCAGATGACGCGAAAACTTTCAACTCGCATATAGATAAACTGAGCGACAATCAAGACTACCTATTCTGTAGATTCTTCCGTAAATGTCTTCAATAAAACACGCATGATGATAAAAGAACAGTTCCTGCACGTAGAAAAAAAAGCTTACCGCTTTAGGTAACCCAGCTAATCGTGTGCAAACTGATGAGCTATCGAAAAGTTTTACCACTGAACTTGAGACAATGGTCTCCCTAACGGCATTAATGATGATACCATATCAAACCACTCAAAACCTCCCATTAGACCTAATAACCGATGTTAGACATGGTAAACCCCATCCAGCAATAATGACCCCTCCACAAATGAAGCAAGTTTTAGAAACCATCCAGAAAGAATTGCCGAATACTCTCACTTTACCAATAGACAAAAATGAAAATAATATACTACAACTCTACCAAATTGGCAACGTACGAAGTACAATTCTCGATCATTAAATCTAACTTCTAACTTACCACATCCTGAAAGATTCAACTCCACCAATGACCAGGTACACGTCATTAAATTTCACGGCAGTGAAGAGTTAGATTCATTAAGCGAAGCACTCAATCGACTTAAGCAAAGCGAAAATTTGAGCTTCCCTACCCTGAACACACACAACATCCATCACTATGCTATTTCATATGTTCTACTTGCAGCAGTTTTTATGGTAATAACTCTCCCAATATGCAAAAAATGTAAAGCCAAAAAGCTTGGCGCAAACAAAAGCACACAACAAAAAGACTTAGAGATCGAAAGCCCCAAGTCAACCTATCAGTTACCAATGCAACCTTAACCGCCTTAAGTGAATTTTCAAAAACAAAAAAACATATATGTATATGCACGCAACTATCTTCTCTCTCGAAAAAGAAAGCAAGTTTAATTACAAAGCACAAGAAAAACAAAAAGCTCTTAATCTATATAAGATAGTCAAAAATTACTATTATCTTTATTACTATAATAATCAATAATCTAGAAATTACCACTACTGCAATTTTGCTATAAATAGATAATACAAATATAATAGTAGTAATATAACAATAGTATTATAATAAACAATAACCTAGAAATTAGTATTACCGATCAACTTTTATCTAACAAAATTATAATGTAACTACCTAGATCATCGGCTTTTCGTTTTTTAAATAACTCTTTCTCATTTTTATCAGAAAGTCCAATTCATTTTATTCATGGAACTTTCTTTTTCCAAGGGGGATGGTGTAATGAATAAATCATTACCAGCATTCATCATTTCTTTATTAGCGCCACAATATCGTGATTAGTTCAACTAACGTACATACATCATACATATGTACATATTTTTAGGATTATAAACCCAGCAAGTAATCCAAGCCGAACGCAGGAAGCGATAATTTCTGAACGACCCCAACGAAGAGGGGAACTAAAGGAAAAGAACAAGAATGTGAACGAGAAGAGATCATCACACGTCAGAGAATGGAGGCTGTTCCCGTCGTCCAAGGCGGATCGGGTGTGATTTTAAGCAATAAAGAAATCAAACGCAACAAAGTATTCTTTAATTCGTTTATCCCCTAATCCTCTTTTTGTTAAATATTGAATTTCCTACATATATATATATATCTATAATAACGACTCATTATCATTCATATTTAATAAGAATCTTGTTACGTACAAGATTACATACATACATACGTACATACATACAAATGTACATTCACGATAACGATTTCTTGAAGCTAGCAAGCAAAACATACGCGCATATGTACATACATATAACGTACAAATATATAATAAATTGACAAACGCGAATATGTGCATCAAATTGAATTCCAAGCAATTTCGCGGTGATTCCACCGTCAACTTATTTATGAATTTTTACGTCACATATGGTTCATATGGTTAACCAATTCTATTTTCGTTTTATGAAACAACTTTCTCCGTTGTTCTTTTAAACGATAAATTCTTGGTTGGGTCAACCTTTTTTGAGGCAAAAAGCCGGCTCTTTGTATACAAAAACACAAACACGGCATGAGACCAATTTCATGCATTATAATGGCACTAGGTTAACCCTGACCTAACCCACAGTTATTACATGCCGCTTATTTTTTCCTCACACAAAGTTGAGAAACCTCATGTGTTGATATTTTTACTTGTACATAATTGGGAAATCCCTTGTGTAAAGTGAAATAGCAACTGACCCACTTATTGGGCAATAGTGCCGAGTTTTTTGTAACATTGATTTCTTCCGTATATACTATATGGTTGACCAATGGTTGCAAAAAATTCTTGAATAAAGGGGAAATATTCTTTTGAAACTACTAAATATTGAGGAATATGCAAAAGCCACTATTACCAATATATTGAGAAGGCGTTCCCGATATATTCAATTTCTAGAATTCCTATATGGAATTTCTTAATTTTACCCCATCCTAAATTTTAACCGATTTTGCTGAATGATGCAAAAACCCAACTAAACAAAAAGCCGATGCATCTCAGGGACAGACAGCACAGAGAGTTTTCAGAAGTCTAAGGCCGGGCGCCCACTGGAGTGGTGTGTGAGAAATGTGGCGGTGGCGTGGTTTTGGCGTGCGATGTGGCAACAAAGTGGTGTGGCAGTGGAATGGTGGCGGATTGGTATTAAAATTATTAAGCGCGCATCAAAATAGCAAGCAGCGTATTGAGTAAGTAATTTAACATCATTTTTTATTCAAAAGGAGAAGTGGCATCCACTGCCACTTACCACTCGAAAATTAAACTTGTCGGTTACTAGTGGCAATCGAGTGGTGCCACGCCACTTGTCAAATGCCACGCCATCGCCACTCTATTTCAATGTGCGCTATTCTATTTGTTTTCATGGGACTAAATTTTTTCACTTACAAATTTAATCGGCACGCCACTGCCACATTGCTCATACACCACTCCAATGGGCGCCCGGCCTAAAGAATACGGTTGACCCCCACCAGAGGTAAGGCAACCTATTCAAATAAATAAAAGTATTCAAAGTATCAAATAAAATAGTATTCAAAGTATCAAATAAAATAGTATTCAAGTATCAAAGTGAAAAGAAGTGTTTTTATTCGATTGGGCTAGTGATCTTCGCAAATACGCAAGCACTCCTAGGTCCCAGTTACGGTAAAGGCACACCCGTAACAATCCTTGTATCCGATTTCTAATCTCTTTTGAGAATTTTGTTTAATTTGTTTTTACATTTCTGTGTCATTTTTGCTATATTGTTTTTTTTAGTCCCTATTAACTTTTTACAACATTTAGTTTAGCTAGCGTTTTTTTTTTACACTTTGTAATGCCTTTTGCCACCTATTTTTAAGGAATTTTTAAAAGAGCCAAAGAGCCACTAAATAAAGAGTCTTATATAAGTAAAAACAAGTAAAAATGCTAGAATTGGTCTAGGACCAATTGTAATGAAACCCTAGATGAATGCCCGTATTAAATTTCGTATGGTCACCGGTTTACATTTTATTCAAGTTTGATTTTTGAAGTTGTTTTTCGCATATATTTCTAGAACAGTTTGTCGCACAGAAAAAATTATTATGACCAATTTTATAGGATTTCGTATTCTGAAGAAGTTTTTAGTACAATAAAACTGTCTTGGACTGATCGTTTTCAAAGTATACGTAAAAGACCTAAATTTTTATATGGTAACACCAAGAAGGAGTTGCCCGATTTAGTTAATTTTTGAAATTTTTTTTCTAGTACAATGAAAACACCATGTACCAAATTTCAGCTCTCTACGTCGATGCGTTCTTAGGCAGTGTCCATATAAATAGCGGAAAACGAAATTTTTGTACGGCAACCCCACAAAGGAGTTGCCCGATTTGTCTCAATTTCGAACTTAATTTTACTTTTTTTTTAAAGGCCATGTACAAAATTTCAGCTCTCTAAGTATACGCGTTCTCGAGTTATCGTGCGCACAGACGGACGGACGGACGGACGGACGGACGGACATGCAAAAATCAAAATAACTTTTACTATTATGCGTGGGTGTCCAATCCATTTTGCTCTACCATCATTATTTCGAGGTGTTACAAACGGAATGACAAACTTAGTATACCCTATAGATTTCATCTAGCGTATAAAAATAATTATTATTATTAAGGGATTGAATTAAGGGAACAAGCTATATCTGTACCGGTACATTTTTATTCTCTTCCGATTCTAAATTGGGGTTATTTTGAGTTACATACATAGGTATAGGTTTATACCGCTTACCGATTTTCACGTCTTAGTTTCCATCAATTCTTGTCGGTCCCGAATGTCATCATCTACAGAACATAGGGTAGAAGATCCGACGTGTTGAAGCGAAGGAAACCATGGAAAAATCTATTTGCCGCTGCTGATATCGTTGACTCCTCCTCTTCCCTCCCACGCCCAAACGACGAGCTTAGCCGGCTTCGATGAAGGTGATTCAGGTGAAGAGGAGTTGAGGCGGGACGCAGTAGGGAATGCCGATTATTAGCTAAGCTCACTGAATTAACATGATGGTCCACCGTATTTTTATCTGAAGGAACATTTCGAGATGTTTCGTCATGGGGCCTGGCGCCCTCAAGCTTAGCTCCGATCATCGAATATGACGCTTGCTTAGGATTGTCGACCCTTGAGTATTCCGTAAATTTTTTTTTTAAATGATTATTGGTTCGCACCTTGGTTATAATTAAGTGATTCCAGCGTCCGGAGTTTTCCTTTTTTCCGTTTTTTTTCCTCCTCGCTCTCCTTTTTCCTCCACTAAGATTTGATCAAGTCCCAACGTGGCAACTTACCTCCAACAATCAGCAACTCGTAAGCTGACCATCCGCAAGCAGCTTAAGTGTCGTGTTACATATGCTTGTACTCTCAATTTAGTGGTGGAGCTGCTTTCTTTAATTACTGCACGGTGCGATAAGTAACATGATGCATATGATCTCTTTCCATCTGGGCCTAGTATCACATTGTCTTCTTCAGATGTTGTTACTAGTTTCATATGATCTGGATATAAGAATTCTTGAATGCAGGTCAAATACTGCTTAGGTATCTCTAGATCTTTTTTAAACCGATTTTCCATTTGATGAAGTCGGCCAATAGCTATGTCTCAGGATTTTCCTAAATTCAAGCCATGATCATACCAGAATGGTAGACCAACCTCATATCGTCCATCTGATAGTCTTCTGTAGGATTCTTTGAAATGTTCTTCAATATCGTTTCCTCTTGGGACAGGATCTTAACATTTTCAATTTCTTCCACCTCCCAAAATTTCTTCAATTGTTCATTCCAATCTAATGTAATGTGATATGATTGCATTTCCACTAAATTCTCTTTTTTTTTCCTAAGTTTCCCCAGACAAAATCCATGCAAGAAGAGTGCGTTGTGCGATGGGATGTCCTGCTTCATCCTTGATCAGTGCATCGAGTATTATTTATGTAAAAACATCGGCACCTAATAGAAGATCAATACGACCAGGCATGTGAAAGGTTGGATCAGCAAGATCGATATGGATAAGCTGATTCCAGGGAGGAATTTGGATTTTTTGATTAGGCAGCAAATTCGTCAAATTTCGAAGGACAAACCCATCAACATTCAATGATAAATCATTGTTCTGGATTTTAAAACAAATTTAATTGTGGCCGATATTTATCTGATTAAGCCCTGTTATGCTTGCGCTGACTGTTTCTTCCTTAACTTTAGCCTTTGAGAGCCTTGATCAATGAGATCTAGAAGTTCATACCTATTATGGACTCGACCTTTAATAATGCTGTCGCCAAAAGTACTTGCTTAGGGCATGGATCATCGAAGTACTGGGTTTGATCCGTTTATTTGTGTAGAGTGTTACGGTACTTACACAGACCGTAAGTTAGGACACTATCTCCAGTGGAGAAAGGTCGTGGATCTGTCGTGTACGCTGTTTTTGGGCGCCACGTAATTAATTTTTTTTTTTTGAGAATATCACGAAACTCGTGTTATCACGTCAGCCAAACACTCTCTAATTTTCACTTAGCTTGATCCCAAAATTGATAATCAAACCACCATTTATAGAAAGGAGGAGAATGCAAATACAAAAAAAAATATGAATATAATGAATACTTAGCTCTATGGCGGTGCTCTGATACGCAACATGGATTCCCCACACAAAAAAAAACCTTTCTAATATGTTCTTTCGGTCCACATGTTCCTGTGATTTCCTATGTTTTTTTTTGTATTTAATTATAATTACGACTTCTAATATAAATTTACTTTCTTTATTACTTTTTTTATGGATTGTTTTAATGTTACACTTTTAAAAAATTTTTTTTATCTATTTGGTGGTTGTCGCTCACCGTCCGACTTATTCTCGGAGCAACACTGAATTCAACGACTGTCGAGGGAGCAGGGCTGTGTATGACCAACTTCTTATCAGGTATTCAGACTACCTTCCACATCGAACCTTGAGGTCGGCTCGCATGAGCTTAAAATTTGATAGAAACAGTCCATGTAGTTTTGATTATTTGTTTGTTATTTTCTTTTACTACAGGTGCTTCGAGTAAAAACCAATGTATATGTATTGCCATAACTCCCATGGCCAGCTTATGGACTACCAGTATTTTACTTCTTTCCCTCTTTTTTTTCGTTTCTTTTGAGCAGGAATTTGGACCAAAATTCAGTATGAGTTAATAATTTAAAGTTGTATTGCTGATAAATAAATTTATATATATATAAATTGCTAATTATCCTATTAAAGTTTACAAAAAGGAAGAATACAGTTATGTGCTGCTATTGAATAAATTCTAATAAACGTATCATAAAAAGTAATTTAACAAAATATACTACTACTCTTAAGTTTGTACTCAGTATTTGTGTAACTGATGCGTATGCAATTAAAAGGTTGGCTGCGTGGTGTTGGAGTTTATATGGTGTCCCGAACCATGTGTGTATGTTTTTGTGTGTGTGTAATCTTGATTGACCTGATCTATGAGATGTTCCAGCTTGTGATGTGTGCATGTGTTTGTGTGTGTGTAATCTTGAGTTGACCAGATCTATGTGATGTTCCAGCTTGTGGATGTGTGCATGTGTTTGCATTTATGTCCTTTCCTAAAAATAAAAATAATTTCTGAGGATCAATTGTTCAGGCAACATCTCTTAAACAAGAACAGGTAACACTCTCCCGTTTCTTCCTAAAGATTTCGGTGAAATTACCGAAAACTTTACTCCTTCACCCGACCTGCATGCAATACATTGACTCTAACCCACAATTCAACCGCGATATCGTATTTCTACCGCAGAAAAAAAAGAAAACAAGGACATTGCTATTATCGTCTTAACTTGGAGATCTGTCCGCTTAACATGTAAAGATTTCAAAGGAAATTATTCAGTAGTACCATCATATCAACAGGTTTAGCATACATTTTATAGAATATTACAAAAAAGACTGTAATGCTATTCACGGAAATAACCAGAACATCAACAAGTTGACGTAGGATGAGAATGGATGATGGTCCTCGTAAAGGTACGATTCCAACACCTAATGCTAGCCGACCAACGTAGCCAGACGTAGTCAAGACGACGCCTGTTGAATAAATTACAACAGGCCCAAGAAATACTACTAATCGTTTGGCGTATCTGCATTGTATGGTTTCAGATCTTTTACATTCCAGATGCCGCACCCCTTCCCAATATTGTTCTCTAACTCATACGTCCACGGTGAAACTCTACGCTTTAAGATAAAAGGCCCCACAAATTTTGATGCCAGTTTGGCCTCAAAGTGTTGCGCTGCATCAGAGAGCACAAAATTTCTTTTCCACACTAAATCTTTTGATAATACCTGCTGTTTCTTCGACGGAGGTTATACCGATTGCGACTCATCTCTGATGCCTTCGACGTACCTTTACTTCTTCATGGAGATCGATAAGAGCCTTGGCATGTACCATTTAGCAGTATTTTCCTGCCAAAATTGATAAAATGATGACTTAACTTCGTCACCTCGTGTTGACATGACCGGATAACACAATCTACTTTTTGCAGCTGCAGATCTCAATTGGTGATTATCCGAAACATAAGCCCGAAGCATTGTCTTCACTACTTGATTAACCCGTTCTGAGGGGTTCGCTTGAGGGTGATATAAGGCTGTAAAATTAATTTGTATCCCATACTCGTCACAAAGTTTTCTAAATTTCCTGGTCCTGATCGCCATTATCGCATATTATTTCTCTGGGTGCGCCCAATAACAAAACCACATGGTCCTCGATATTCCGAATTACTAGCTTTGCCGCAGCTGACCTCAAAGGAAAGAGGAGAACGAACTTACTGAACTGATCGAACCGCTTGGCACGTCAAACAATTACGTACGTATTTTGTTATATCTTTCCGCATACCTGGCCAAAAGAAACGTTGTTGAAGCCGGTCGTAGGTCTTTTGTGTACCACAGTGACTCGCCGTCGGCTTGTCGTGTGCCTCAAATAAAATTTCTTTCTGGCTTTCCTTGGGGATTACCTCTTTCCAATAATCGGATTCGACGGATAAGGAAGGATATTTTACTCTAACATGTCTCCATAATTTTCCCTGCTCGACTCGCCAGTCTGGAAATGAAGATGGTCTCACTCCTACTTGGTGTAGCATTTTAATATTCCATTTGTCGGTAGGGCTGATACTTGGTGTTGTATGGACTAAATCAATTATAGGGACTGACCTTGAAATGAAGTCAGGGAGAGCGTGTTCCTTGCCTTTTCAATATACAATTTCAAAGTCATGCTGCTGCATTTTAACAGACCATCTGGCGAGGCGTCCGTTCAGGTCTTTTAAATTGTTAAGCCAAACTAGCGATGCATGGTCCGTGACGACTGCGAAATGAAGCCCTTCCAAATATGGCCTCAGTTTCTCTACTGCCCATAGGATGGCGAGGCATTTTCGCTCTGTCGTCGAGTAGTCCCTTTCGCAGTGATTCAAGGATCGGCTTAGGTACGCAATACCTCTTTCTTCATCTTCTTCCTTTTGTGTCAGAACCGCGCTTATTCCAAAACCAGAAGCATCTGTATGCACGATGAAAGGAAGATCGAAGTTAGAGCCCGATATGATCGGGGCACTTACTAATTTTTCTTTAATAGCTTGGATAGATTGCTCACACTCTTCACTCCACGAATTTTGTATTCTTTTTTAGCAAAGCTGTTATAGGCGCGCATAGACTTAAGAACGACGAAACAAATCGCCTATACCAAGAGAACATTCATATTAGACGGCCATCTTCACTAACAGTCTTTGGCCGTGGGATGTCTAGTATGCACTTTACTTTTCCGGATCGACCTGTAATCCTACGAGATATCCCAAATACTTAAGTTCGAAGCGACAAAATTCACACGTTTCGTAGTTAATTATTAAACTAGCTTCTTGTAAGCGTTGAAATACTTCTGTCAAAATTGCCAAGTGTTTCTCTAAAGTTTGAGTAACAATGATTACATCGTCCAAGTATACAAATACGTGAGTGTCTAGGGTACTGGAAAGAACGTGATCGAAAAGTCTCTGCCAGGTCGCAGGAGAATTAGTGAGACCAAATGGCATGCGGCAAAACTGGAACAGTCCTTTCCCTGGCACCGTAAATGCTGTATACTCTTTGGATTCTTCTGCCATGAGAACCTGCCAGAAAGCCGATTTAATGTCAAGGGAAGATATGTATTTTGCTTTCCTCAGTTTGCGTAGTGTTGATGATACGTATGGGATCGGATAAGCTTCCTTCACTGTTACATTGTGTAATTTCCGGTAATCGACAAAAAATCGATAGCTACCGTCCCGTTTTCTGACCATTATTATCGACGAGGCCCACGCACTGTTTGAGGGTTCAACTATACCATCTTCAAGCATTTTAACCATCTCGGTATTAATAGCTTTTTGAATTGCACGAGACAATGGGTAGTACCTCTGCTTGATTTGTGGAGACTTCGTCCTTATTATGTGCTCCACATCATTAGTCTTTCCTAATCCCTTTCCCATTTTCTGCTTCGTTTTAACTACCAGATTTTCAAGCTTACTCTTCTGCTCCCCTGTAAGTGTAGATAGGCCTTCTAAGGAGCATATACTAATTTGCCTAGGAAAACTTGTGAACTCCCATATATCTTCATTTAAATTAGCTGTTATGTTAATTTTTTTCCAAAAATCGGAGCCTAGTATGATTTCATGAGGCAACGATGGAATTATTAACACTTTCAGTACATTTATTACGCCCTTCAGTTCAATTGGTAAATTAGCTGTACCCAAGATCTCAACTTTGTCTCCGTTCGCGAGCGTCGCCGATCTACAGACAGATGTACTCCACTTTGTATTCATAGCCTGTAATTTGTGCCAACCAATCTTTCCGACTACCGTTCTAGAGCAGTCCAGTCATCTGTACGTTAAAAATGGAAAGTTTCGATCTACTCCGCCAAACTTAAATACTATTTTTACCGCTGCGGATCTGTTGGACTACCGGAGCTCAGAATGCCGCCTACTGCTGGGCTCTTGACACGTTTTCCGAATTTTGGCCACTATTATTGTTGTTGGTTTGTGGTCTACTACAACTAGGGCAGTAAGCGCGAATAACTCCCACCGTATTATAGTACATCCGAAACAGCGCCGAGCCTGCCTACAAAACCTAAATGTATGACCTTCCCTTTTGCAGTTATAACATTTATATATGGGGTCCATCCTGGGTTGGTTTGAAATAGCTGATACATGTGAATTTGTGTATGAAACATACGCAAGATCGGGTTCTAACCGGTTTGTGTGTCGCCTAGAAGGAGGGGAGACAAAGGTCTCGACCGAAGCACGCACCGCTTCAAGCCTCCTTCCCATGCTGACCAAGGCCGCTACACTACTGATTTCACTCACCTAGCTGAGTTTGGTAGAAAGGACTTATGTTCCGTTTTAGAATTCTCATCTGTTGCTCTAAGCTCATTGCTTCCGTATGTCCCGATGAAATCAGCTTTACTTTTGTTACGCTTTTTAATCTCCTCAGTTAAACGGTCATCGTAATCGATGGGCAGGAACTCGTTACGCAAGTCACTCACTAAATCAGACCAGGATTTGAAATTGACTTTATTTGCCTCATACCAAATTAGAGCTCGACCATTAAACAAGTCCAAGGCAGAACGAAACAATTGAGCTTCGGAGATGCCTCTGGCTTCGCGTAGCTCGGTAACTCTCTCCAGAAACGAGTTGCGAGTCTGACCCTGGTCCCCTGTAAACTTCAGGTTCCACTTGTGAACCGGGATGTAAGAAACAGCTTTCCCACTAATTTTACAGTTCTGACTATCCTCGCTTTCACTGGTTAACTAGCTGGACACGTCCGCCTCTGCCTTAGTTTGTATTGCCCCTAGGGCAGAAATCAATTCATTCTTTAACTTATTTCTGGTAGCTACTTGTTCCTGCTTCTCCAGTCTCACTCGCTTAATCCTATCTAATGCCCAGTTAATCTTTGATACTATCTTGGTATAGCCACCACTGGAAGCGCCCCCGAAAAATTCTCGATAAGTGTATTGAGTTCCACCATCTTGCCCTTTACTTATTCTACATCTTGATCGAAGGAAAAAGGCTATTTATCGGCTTTCAAATTATCCCCCGATTTTTCTGCTTTGAAAGCTCCTCTCAAGCTCTTGCGCATCTCATCAACTGAACCCGTTTCTAGGCCCCATACGAGTAGCTGGTAGCTTAACTCATCTTGCGTAAGTCGGTTTACTTCCATTTTTACAAAAAAAAATTGATAAACTCCACCTAGGGATGGGTCAACCTCAAAAGAACTATAGTATTAAGTTGAGAATGGATAGCACTTTAAGTACGAAATAAGTAATTATCTATGCTCTTGATGTGAAACAATAGATCACCCTTTGTCCCAAGATTAGATTACGAAATTTAAATTTATAGAAGCAACTTTTAGGCAGCCTCTATCGTATGGTTATAAAACAAAAGGAGGGGTATCCGATTCAACAACTTATTCGTTTCCAATTAATTACCTTTAACGACCCTCTTACTCAATAATCACGAGAGTATTTAGTGGGCAAAAAAAACAAAATGGCTAACACGAGACTTTGTGATTTTTCTTCATTCACAAGTATACGAAAAACTGCAAAAAGCCATCGCGAATTCATTAAAAGAAACTTTCAATTGTATGCTGAACTTCATTCGATATTAACACCTAATACCTGATAATTCTACTAGGACTATTTAAAACTTGGTTAGATCGGCCCTACATGCCGCATCTACTCCAAATTTCTCAAGATGTGCTATGTACCAAAAAAATATTTATAATATCCCCTACGCACTATCCTAATTAATTCAGAATACTTAACTGAACTGATTAATCTTTGCTGGCTCCATGAGCAATCAAACAATAAGTATGTATACGCAAAAAATGTACAATACGCTCCGCATGAGCAAACCAAAAAAAAGCATTCATAATCCAAACATGCAACACCAATACATTGCATTACGTATGAGCAGCCGAAAAGGATTTATAATCTGAGTTACTAATTATATAATACGCTCCGCATGAGCAGCAAAAAAAAGTAAATTTTAATCCAAATATGTACTAATAATATTGTATAGCAATATAATAGCACATGAGAATATAAATAAAATATGTACAAAGGCAAATATATATGGTAATATAATTCGAAGATATAATATGATGCGCTCCGCATGAGCTTCCAAAAAGATTTATAAGCTTATTTCTATTTATTTAAATAGTAACAATTGATACTATCCTCCGCTTAAAATGTGTATGGGATCGCTTTAAGTACTTCACTAGTACGGATAATCCATGTGCAAGTATAGCAGAAAATATCGCTTCTTGCCGATCAATTAGAATGCAGTTCGCATATTATCATACCCCATTCGTTAAACGAATGCCGCCGTTGGAATTTAATTAACTCAATTGTTTCCGCGCAAGTATGACGATTAATTTGCGGCTTTAGATATGGTGTGATAATTTTTATTGTTGTTTACTTTGATGTTATTATGGTCGTAGCGTATTGCATATAGTAATATGCTACACGGATATACTGAAACATGTATACCGGACGACTGCCATGCCGACAGTAGCACGCACCCTAGCTCGGAGAATTCTTGCTTGTCGTTGATGAAGAAGAAGAAGACAATTTTCTCATCTTGTCAAATCGTCCAGTCAGCAACAGCGCAGAGTGAATAAAACAAAAAGATTTCATAGACATCGGCGAGGAAATAAATCCTGTAAGTAGATTTAGAATATTTTTCAGCCCTCATACTGATCTATTTTCAATTAATAGAATTATTTTCATCTACCCCGCACAAAACCCGCCACCTTTTCGGGCAGAATAAAATGCTTGTCTGGAAGAACTGTCAACTTTGTTGTATTGTGTGCACCGTGCTCCGGCGGGAGAGCGCACAGCTACTTGAAAGAGTATTTCACACACTTAGTGGACACTGATTAGGGAAAATTTAGTTTATTGGTAAAACAAAATATAAAAATAGCACTAAATTGGTGTTTACTATTTATTTATTATCAAAAATAGGGGATAACTTGGCACTAAGTTGTCAGCAAATAAAAAAAAAAGGAAGAATAGCACTAGGTTATTACTAAATATATGTATATATAAGAGAAATAGCACTAAATCATAATTAAATAAAAAAAGGATAACACACTAAATTATTATAAAAATGAAAAAAAGGAATAACACTGAATTATTATATAAAAACAAATAGCACTATCGACATCTTTGACCATTTTGTTCGCGGTCTGAAAAGAAACTCGTCGAGGTTAAGTAAATTGCCCCCAGGTACCCGCGACATTTTTTAAAAGCTTTTTCATTATCTCTTGCTTTCTCACGTTGAAAAATCGTACGTGAGAAGATGCACAAAAGTTTTGATGCAAGCTATATGCATCTATGCAAAACTGTAATCCGATATGCACTCGTGTACGTAGGTAAGAATGCAGTGCATATCGTGAGAATGAAATGCCTGCCTGATAACAAAATGCAATTTATGCTAAATTGCATTTTGTTATGACATGGAAATGCATTTTTAAATGCATTTTAAATTTTAAACGAAATTTTAAATGAAATAATTTTTCATTTTCAGGGTCACTTGTAATGCATCAATATATTGCATAGGGCAATATATTGTTGCATTGACCTTATGGTTGTGATTCGGGGCATTGGGCACCTGAGTCACAACATCCCTCCCCCCTGGGGAAAAGAAAGTTTTATTTTTTAGGAGAAGAAAACTTTCTTTATACAAGTGAAGGAGCTGTACAAAAAGGTTATCTTATAATAAATATAATATTCATAGAATTACTATTAATATGAGTTATTTGTACATTCCTTTATTATAGCTAAGAATTGTTTATTATTTTTATTATTATTACTTTTTGTTTTGAATTTTTTTTTTTAAAGTAGATACAACGAAATAGAAATTACATTCTTTTTATACCCAAGATTAAATCTATAGGGTATACTAAGTTTGTCATTCCGTTTGTAATGCACAGAAATAATGATGGTAGAGTAAAATGGATTGGACACCCCCGCATAAAATTAAAAGTTATTTTGATTTTTGCATGTCCGTCTGTCCGTCCTGAAATTTTGTACACTGACATTAAAAAAAAAGTAAAACTAAGTTCGAAAATGAGACAATCGGGCAACTCCTTCGTGGGGTTGCCATACAAAAGTTTCGTTTTCCACTATATATTTGGACACTACCTGAGAACATGTCGACATAGTAAGCTGAGATTTGGAACATTGTGTTTTCATACTAATAGCAAATAAAATTTCAAAAATGGACTAAATCGGGCAACCCTTGGTGTTGCCATATAAAATTTTTGGTTTTTTACATATACTTTGAAAACGATCAGTCCTAGACATTTTTATTGTACGTAAAACATCTTCAGAATAAGAAATCCTATAAATTTGGTTATAATCATTTTTTCTGTCCGACGAGCCGTTCTAGAAATATATTCGAGAAACCAATGCAAAAAATCAAAATTGCTCAAATGGGTGACCATACGAAATTTCATACGTCTTAGACCAATTCTAGCTTTTTCACTTGTTATACTTATTATTGAACTATTTTATTATTACAGAGGGTGTTACTAATCATAGGTAGGAATAGGTAGGAATACAAATTTACATAATATATTCCCTTACAATATTCATAACGGCTATTTATTTATTGTGGTTAAAAGAAAATGTTGCTAACATATACTCACGATATGTTATTATGGAGTTTATTTTTTTTTTTATTTATTATGTTTACTTCTAATGTATTTTTTTATTTTTTTTTTTTTATATATACATATATAGCAGGTATATCATACGTTTTTGTTTTTTTTTTTCATAATTGAAAGTTGTTTGGCGAAGAAAGCCAAAAAAATATTATTGTTTATTTTCGTTATTATTTTTCCTCTTTATTTTACATTATCTCAGAAAATGTAAGATTTTTCATTTCTTCGTAAAAACTTTTGTCTGGACATTGTGGATTGAATGGATTACTAAAGCGGTAAAAATCAAGGAAGGGAAGGGTTTACTGCTGTCCGTTTGTTAGTGTGCGTAAGTTAGACGTTTTCTGTTTTTCTTTGAAATTTAACTTTCTAGGTGCGGATTTAGGCACATCTTCCAGTTTATGTTCCGGCGGAATATTTTTAGCTTTGCGGGCCCTTGATTTTTATCTCATGTATAGATATATGCAGATAATAGACACGATTAAAGACACTGTTAAATTTGACAGTGCGTAATGATGAATATGATGATTGTTGATTGGATTGAGCGGGATTGATTCTTGCTCTTTTTGGGAATGGATGGATTTTAGCACTCTCTTTAGCTCCGTGTTTGTTATAATCTCTATAAATGTTTCCATGTGAGAAGACGTCATATTCCATATTATATTGGAAATGTTTATCGTTGGGATAAAATGGGAATTGAATTTGGACATTTTTACCTTATCTCCGTGCAGGATGAATTCCTTGCTGCGAACATAACAACCGGGATTGATGTGCATTGTTCCAGTTCCTTGCAGAACTTGTGAACTAATGGAATTTTGGCAAATAATATCTATGTGGATGGAATCTTTTAGGGAGAAAAGCCAAGCGTTCTGCTGCGTTAATTCCTCCCAATAATAATCTTGTTCTAATGTTAGGATTTTACATTTTGATGTAATTGGTTCCATTTTTATCAGATTTACTTCGCATTAGTTTGTTTTTGTATTTGCGTTAAGGATCGGTGATGATATCCTGCAATAGAAATCCATATGATCCAACGTTGCGCAATTATGGATATCATGTAATGCTAGTTCAACATAGTGCTCACGATAGTAGTCTATTAGTATATATTCCTTTGCTGGTTCGATATATACGAATGATCCATTAAGGAGTGTGGGTAATGGCATTGCTTTGAATAATTGATATGGTTCCTTGAATGGAAGTGGAATTCGGAGCTCGATAATTATTTTATTATTGAAAATATTCGCTACTATTGTACTCAGTTTGTAGATTTGTGATAAAATATTGTCCCTAGAGTTTATGGGAAGCATCATTGAATTTGGCAATTCCTGTCTGATGTTCAATAAGAGTTCTTCAATTTGTCTAGGGGAAATGAGTGTAGGATGAAATTTTCGATGCCTTGAATCTGTTAAGAGATCCATTAATTCCGACTGGGTATTTTTTGTATCTGAATGCCATTAACGAAACCAGGGAAATAAGTGATTCAAGTTCTATGGATATTTTGTTATCCAATGTTCTGTTTTCCATTAATGGTGTAGCTATCTGTATTGAAATTAACTTTTTATGCATAACCAAGAAATCCTTTTCAATTGCGGCTTTAGTTTTGTTGAAAACATTTGCGGTTGCTTCGACTATCGTAGTTTGGCTTTTCATAAGTGATAGGAGGGAGTTTTGGTTAAGGGTGAGGTTACGGATTTGCTCATCATAAATCTTGGCATCATGTTCGTCCAATGTGCCGAAAAGGGCTTTGGAGATTGAGCCTATTGCATTAAATAGTGCTCTTTGTTTCCTATTTTGGGTCATAAGTAACATATTCTTATATTCTATGTTTGCTAATATATGATTGATTTGTAACAACATACCGTTACAAGTGTGGCTCAAGGCTGAGTGTTTGTCCAGTTTCCGGCAGGTCGCTGTAATTTGTTGGGCTATGAACTGGATGTTGTTGAATTCTATTTTAAAATTTTCCAGGTCGTAGATTGTCACTCGTTGGTGTAGAAATTGGCTCTGCCAATTTCCTCAAAATAAATGCCTACAGTAGCATTTAGCTGCTTTACCTCTTTCCTGACCCATAGATTAAGGGGATGAAAATTAGAATGAATGCTATATGCATCATTTTGGAAACCTGGAAGATAACACTATGTTAATATCTCTGAATGATATTTGAAGATTTTGAAGTTTTTACTCTGACAACAGCTTTAGGTCATTGTTGTGGACTCTTTTGTTTTTATTATTGATTTTAATAGTAGAATTTTCGGGGGAATTAATCTCCATTATCTCATACGGACCTGACCATAATGGTGAGAACTTATTATCTCTGACTCTGCTTTTCAGCAAGACTTTATCACCAGTATTAAATGATTTTTGGGCAGAGTTCTTATCGTATTGAAATTTTGATCTTTCTTTGTTTGCCATGGCTATGTCTTTAGCTATTTTGAAGCTATGCTGTAGACGCGCTTTTAACTCGATGTTATGGTCGTATCGTATTGCATATAGCAATATGCTACATGGCATACTGAAGCGCGTGTATCCCGGCTGCTGTCCATAGCAGAAAACTTGAACGCACCCCGACCGAGAGAGATGCGTTTCCTCAAGCTCAGTATGACATGCTGAGGTGGAAAAGGAAGAAGAAGACGAGCCCATCTTGTCAAATCGTCCGCGCAGTGCACAGTTCAAGAAATAAAGCCGGAAAGTTTCCGAATACATCGGGCCAAAAATTAACCCCAAACGTAAGTTAAAAATACTTTTATTCCCTACTCGCATCCAAGTTCACATTAGTAAAAATATTCTCCCTATTAGGAAATCAGCCACGTGCATAGAAGTATAAATTAATAGGCGATGCAGCTGGAATTACAGCAGCTGTCGTATTGGTCTCATCACCTAGTTCTAGATTGTTGGAACAGGTACTCAGCAAAAGTGTCATAGAAAGTGCTTGTGTTCTTATGATCGCGACTCCAAAGTCATCAAAACTGATGCAAGTTCATTAAGGGCAACGGATAGCCAGCAATGTTTGAACGCTTCAATGCAGTGCATTGTCTGGGATTTTTGCCTTAACCCGTTTGGTGATTGACTATTTGTCCAAATATTTGAACGAAACAATCGTACACTACACCACAAAGAATTAGCACTTCATCGTCACAACCGGAGTTCACATTATCTGCTGTAAATACTCCTGCTGGCCTCAAGTTACGCGCCTTAACATGTATGTACGTCTGAAGTCATTCTCTTCTCTGGAGTAAGTTATAAATTAGCTATTAATCGTTTAACTTTGATACTTAAGATTTTTGTTCAGACTCCTTTTCTTTAGTTTATAAGAAACGAAATAACTATTGTGCAAAAGTGTGCAATCAATTTTGTGATAGATACGGAGTGGGCCGATACGAATATAGATGATAACTCCTCTTAAACGTTCTAGACTCAAATATGATGATAGAGTTGTACTATTTGATTTGACTGGACAATGATTATAGGCACATGCAACAATAGTACCAAATGCAAGCAACAATTTGTATTTGAGATGCCTGTTTGTATCTTGCGACCTCTTTTCCGAGCACTCTATGTCGAATATCATTACTTTTAGGAGTAGTTTTGACTCGAATTATACTTTTACATTATTATTTAAATCACATACATACACATTTTGTTTGCTCGCACAAGGCTTGGAACTTGATTTGAAATTAGACAAAAATTTCAAGGATGTTTTTCATGGTTACCAGCTAGAATACATGACTTATGTCAAACTGAGAAGTAGTTACGCTATGCTGATACCAGGACACTTTTTCCATACAAAAAGTGCAAGGTAGATTCCAACTATTTTGGTGGTTTCTGGATCGGATTCTGGGTCACTGAGGGGGATTCCGTCTAGTGGTCTACGTCACAAGGCCTGCCTGGAGAATTCCTTTCCTACCGTCTGGCTGACCAGGAGATGACATTAACTTTTTTAGTAATAATTCAAGTTTTATTTTTTTACTCATGGTGTGCTGCGCTTAAATGTAGGCTTTTTTATTATGATTTTGCTGTTTTCAAGTGTTGCGCCTAAATGTGGGCTTTTTGGTTTTGAACTAATATTAGTAATAATTAAAGTTAACGCTATGCTATTCTTTTTCATACCAATAGATTCTAGAAGGTGCCAGCGGATAGGGTATTGCTACTGTTGGGGACAAAATTTTTATCAGAATTCCTCTACGGGCTATGGATATTAGCGATTTTACCTTTTTAGATATAGTTAATATTTGTAATAATTCAAGTTAACCCTATGCTATTCTTTTTCATACCAACAGATTCTAGGAGGTGCCAGTGGATAGGGTATTGGTACTGTTGGGGGACAACATTTTCATCAGAAATCCTCTACGGGCTATGGATATTAGCGATTTTACCTTTTTAGATATAGTTAATATTTGTAATAATTCAAGTTAACCCTATGCTATTCTTTTTCATACCAACAGATTCTAGGAGGTGCCAGTGGATAGGGTATTGGTACTGTTGGGGGACAACATTTTCATCAGAAATCCTCTACGGACTGTGGTTTTCGAGATATTAGCGATATTTCCATTCAATATTACTAATAATTCAAGATACTTTGGGGAGTTGTAGATATCAGCATAATGTCGCCTTGGATTTGCTGTTTTCTTACTTGAATATTTCTTAGTGAGGAATTTGTAGATATCAATCGTTCCGGATGACTTTCTATAGGCGTTCTGGGGCAGTGGGGCTCTGAGCCTCAAACTAAACATTAGGCATGCTTCCCCTGTTTATGATGTAATTTGATATCACCGCTGTAAACAAATTCGCATTTAAGCTGAATGGTTCATACACACCTGTGTAAACTTCCTGTTTAAAATATTCGCATTTTAGCTGAATGAGTCATGCACACCTGTGTAAACAAATTTAAGCAATATCAGCACATTTATTCTTTTCACGTAATTTGATACCCACACTTCCTGTAGGCAGCCAAAAATTTTATTGTTCCAAGAATTTTGCTGATCGAAACGTTTCATTGTAATGTAAACAAATTTTCACATTTTCATGTATGCATTCATGTAAACAATCTTATTTGCAAATTCAACCAACAGAATAAAGTAATCAAATTAATTTGGATGATTTATGTTTTTGTGTGTTATATTGTTTATTCGATATCATCTCAGCCTGTAAGCAAATTCGTTGGAATTCATCCTGTGCAATGATTATTGCAGCAGCAGGATCATTCATGTTTACAAACTTTTGCTATAAAAGCCCAAGCAAACTCTTGGGGAGCATCAGTCAGTTTTAGTGAGTCTCAGTGATAGTACATAAAAAATTAAAAATGTCTTCGGTGTTAGTAAATAAAAGTTTTTCAATAATTGAAAATTTGCGAAAGGATGTGTCGAAGTGTTTAAAATATTCAGTGAATAAAGACTATATTGTTCAAAAGTGCAATAGAAACATGCATAAATTTCAAGTTGCATTTCGGAAGTGCAATAAGAGTGCTAGGAAATGACATTTTGAGAGCTGTCTCGAGCAAATTAAATAATTGAGAGCACTATTGAGAACTCCCCGTCGAGGTGGAGGAATTACTCGCGTAAGAAGAAGTGATTTTGTAAAGTGGGAGGAAGTAAAGACAGCGTTTGCAGACAGAATTCGACAAGGTGTTATTGCAAATTTAAAGCATCTCGATCCGAAGCTATTTATGCAAGACGCTGCCAAATTATTTATGCGCCGCATTAAGAATACATTAAAACATTATTTTAATATTAAGGAAACTGGTGACAATGAAATTATAAAAGACATTAAATATTTCCAAGCGAGAACTGCTGCAATTAGTGCAGATGATAACTTAGAGGAGTGGTTTAAATCAAACATTTTAGATCTAATAAACACTCAGCTGGAAGAATTCCAGGAAAAAGACAGTGGCTGGGCACTACACTCTATAATACATCTAGCAGTACACATCAACAAGTTTGAGCAGCTCCGAGGATCTTCGTATATACCTCTGCCGAAGGAAATTGCTTTAAAGCAAGCTTGCATCAATGTGAAAAATAATGATGAAGCATGCTTCGCGTGGGCAGTAACATCAGCGGTATATCCTGCAACAAATGTTTGCTCTGATTGGACCTCATCGTATCCACATTACTCTACAGTACTAAATTTAACTGGGATAACATTTCCCATTACGCTTAACCAGATTAAACAATTTGAAGGACAGAACGATTTATCAGTTAACGTATTCATCCTAGAGAAAGAGCGTTTCCTCACAACAGTTCCGTTAGACTTACGAAACTCAGGATGGAGCGGCATGTAAATCTCCTTATGATACAAGATGGCTATGATAATACAAAGGATGAAGATCATATGGATGACGATGATGATGCTGGCAGATATCATTTCTGCTGGATTAAAGATCTTTCGCGCCTTGTATCGGGACAAACTTCAAAACATGGTCATAGAGTGTATATATGCGACAGATGTTTGCTCTACTTTTCCTCTGAAGAAAAATTAGCATCACACACTCCTGAATGCGAGAAACAGAATGACTGCAGGATTATGTTTCCCTCAGAGGAAAAAAAATGGTTGGAATATAAGAATTATAACCATAAGAATCCAGTCCCGTTTTGTGTGTATGCTGATCTTGAGTCAATATTGAAGCCGATTCAGGGAAACGATCAAAATACACAGCGAATCCAGGAACATGAAGTTCACAGCATTGGATTCTATTTCCACTGCAAACATGATGCTAAGCTCTCATATTACAGAGCATATCGTGGCAAGAATTGCCAACAATGGTTTGCATTAGAATTGCAAAAAATTGTCTCCATAGCTGTACAGGAAAAGCTGACCATCAGATCAATGCAACCTCTGACCAAAGAGGAACGGCGGTCGCATATGGAAGTACTTGCTGCCATATATGTGAAAAAACGTTTGCAGCCGATGAGGAACGAGTCCGAGACCATTGCCACTTTACAGGTAAATACTGAGAATCATAATTTCATTCATTTTTTTTCATAATTTCTTTTAACAGGAAAATACCGAGGACCAGCCCACAATGCATGTAACCTGATGTATCAAGATTGTCCCATAGTTCCAGTCATTTTTCACAATTTATCTGGGTATGATGCTCACTTCATTATTAAGGATATAGCTACAGCCATTCCTGGGAAAGTGGATCTTCTGCCAATAAATAAAGAAAGATACATTTCGTTCACCAAGCACGTTGAAGGCAGCCATATCAAATTCAGATTCATCGATTCCTTCCGTTTTATGGCAGAATCCTTAGATAAGCTATCATCATTGCTGCCAATGGATAAATTAAACATTACAAGAGCTGTATGGCAGGAATTGGATGATGCTGACTTTAAACTACTTACGCGCAAAGGTGTCTTCCCATACGACTTCGTTGAGGATTGGGCAAAATTGGATTTCCAACACTTACCTGCGCAGAAGCAATTCTATAATAAAATGACTGACAGTGATATATCTGCTGAGGACTACAACCGCGCAGAAAAGGTGTGGAGGACATTTGAAATACAGACACTTGGCGAATATTCCGATCTATACCCGAAAACTGATATCCTTCTATTAGCTGATGTGTTTGAGAACTTTCGAGATGTGTGTATGACGACGTACAATTTAGATCCTGCACATTATTACACCATGGCAGGTCTAACATGGGATGCAATGTTAAAATATACCAAAGTGAAACTAGAGCTGATAACCGATGTAGATATACTGCTATTCATAGAGAGAGGTATTCGAGGTGGTATAAGTCAATGCTCGAACAGATATAGTAAAGCAAATAATAAATATATGGATGAATTTAAGCCTGCCGAGAAAGAGAAATACCTGATGTATTATGATGTAAATAACCTTCATGGATGGGCTATGTCACAGCATTTACCAACCGGAGGATTCAAATGGGTTGATGCTCCCAATATCAACGTTTTCGAGATTCCTGATGATTCACCAATTGGATACATATTCGAAGTCGATTTGGACTATCCTCAACATCTACATGATACACATAAGGATTTACCGTTTTGCTCTGAGCATGCAGCACCGCCTGGAGCAAAATTAGAAAAGCTTTTGACAACTTTAAATCCTAAAACTAAATATGTGATACACTACAGAAATTTGAAGCAATGCTTATCACATGGCCTTATCCTGAAAAAAGTGCACCGGGTTCTTCAATTCAACCAATCAGCTTGGCTTAAACCATATATTGACTTAAATACTACCAAACGGAAGCAGGCTACCAGCGATCATTACCCACCACCACCACCACCACCCACCACCACCACCACACGTTTTAGTGGTCAAACATAATTAGGGAGTTCCGGACTTAGTATGGGAAATTGAATAAAAAGAAGGCCATTATAAATTGAAAAATATTAACATTTAATTCTTAAGGCATCATTCTAGATTAACATTTAATTCTTAAGGTATCATTCTATATTAGGCTTCCTTAAATCGGTTACCCTATATTTATAATATTTTCCTTTATTTTACAATAGTGTATATCATCTTAGACAATAATACAATTAAAACAAACTATTTCATTAAATGGCATTTTAGCTATAATACAATTTTTATTTACAATACATATCTTAGACTAGCCTTAGATTATATGTTTTCTGCGTCTGCTCCTTGCTGTTCTGATTGAATAGAGTAATGTCCCCATGGTAGAGTATCCGTTGTCCCACTCATAATATACCGCTTGTTATCATATGGATTCAATGCAATTTTCTTTTGGCTGATCGTGTAGACATTATGGTTATGCGATCGTATGGAGCTCTGATTAGCAGTTAATACTCGCTTGTTATTCAAACATTCGACGTAGTCTTCGAAATTGATATGCCTCTGGACTACATTAGTCTTTACTCCTTTTGCTTTCTTTACAGTTTTACCATCGTTTATACGTAGACTGTACATTTTCGAGCGCAAGCCTGCAAATTCGCTCATGATTTTCCCATTCAGCTCATTCTTCATTAGACCAGGAATCTTTTTATTCATGAGTGGTAAATTAAATTGATTATCTTCTGGGTAATCACTTGTATCAAATTTGTTTATATTTTCAGCCATAAACTCATATGCATTTTTCTCTTCAAGTTCATATATTAGAGAATCTGTATCTGTATACATGACTTTACATTTATCTCCAAATTCACGCTGCATAAAACTGTAGTGGAAATCATAGAGGCATATCTTTGAAATATCCAAAACTGCCATTCCAATATAGAGGGGCTTATTGAATAAGATTCTCATCAAATATCGTTGCACTGTGGAAGTTGGGTGCCGCAATCCGAGCTTTTGCACCATAGCGACCTTCCCACTTTATGCAGAGCTTTATATCGCTATACTTGCGAACATTTTCCATGGTCTTACCAAAAGCTGCATTATTCATCTTCTTATAGCTGTCCTTCTCATGATCGCTGGTAGCCTGCTTCCGTTTGGTAGTATTTAAGTCAATATATGGTTTAAGCCAAGCTGATTGGTTGAATTGAAGAACCCGGTGCACTTTTTTCAGGATAAGGCCATGTGATAAGCATTGCTTCAAATTTCTGTAGTGTATCACATATTTAGTTTTAGGATTTAAAGTTGTCAAAAGCTTTTCTAATTTTGCTCCAGGCGGTGCTGCATGCTCAGAGCAAAACGGTAAATCCTTATGTGTATCATGTAGATGTTGAGGATAGTCCAAATCGACTTCGAATATGTATCCAATTGGTGAATCATCAGGAATCTCGAAAACGTTGATATTGGGAGCATCAACCCATTTGAATCCTCCGGTTGGTAAATGCTGTGACATAGCCCATCCATGAAGGTTATTTACATCATAATACATCAGGTATTTCTCTTTCTCGGCAGGCTTAAAATCATCCATATATTTATTATTTGCTTTACTATATCTGTTCGAGCATTGACTTATACCACCTCGAATACCTCTCTCTATGAATAGCAGTATATCTACATCGGTTATCAGCTCTAGTTTCACTTTGGTATATTTTAACATTGCATCCCATGTTAGACCTGCCATGGTGTAATAATGTGCAGGATCTAAATTGTACGTCGTCATACACACATCTCGAAAGTTCTCAAACACATCAGCTAATAGAAGGATATCAGTTTTCGGGTATAGATCGGAATATTCGCCAAGTGTCTGTATTTCAAATGTCCTCCACACCTTTTCTGCGCGGTTGTAGTCCTCAGCAGATATATCACTGTCAGTCATTTTATTATAGAATTGCTTCTGCGCAGGTAAGTGTTGGAAATCCAATTTTGCCCAATCCTCAACGAAGTCGTATGGGAAGACACCTTTGCGCGTAAGTAGTTTAAAGTCAGCATCATCCAATTCCTGCCATACAGCTCTTGTAATGTTTAATTTATCCATTGGCAGCAATGATGATAGCTTATCTAAGGATTCTGCCATAAAACGGAAGGAATCGATGAATCTGAATTTGATATGGCTGCCTTCAACGTGCTTGGTGAACGAAATGTATCTTTCTTTATTTATTGGCAGAAGATCCACTTTCCCAGGAATGGCTGTAGCTATATCCTTAATAATGAAGTGAGCATCATACCCAGATAAATTGTGAAAAATGACTGGAACTATGGGACAATCTTGATACATCAGGTTACATGCATTGTGGGCTGGTCCTCGGTATTTTCCTGTTAAAAGAAATTATGAAAAAAAATGAATGAAATTATGATTCTCAGTATTTACCTGTAAAGTGGCAATGGTCTCGGACTCGTTCCTCATCGGCTGCAAACGTTTTTTCACATATATGGCAGCAAGTACTTTCCATATGCGACCGCCGTTCCTCTTTGGTCAGAGGTTGCATTGATCTGATGGTCAGCTTTTCCTGTACAGCTATGGAGACAATTTTTTGCAATTCTAATGCAAACCATTGTTGGTGTTACGTACCTTCGTGTGACTCTGGCTGTGGCTTTATCCAAAACACTTTTCTTTTAATAAATTTTGTTTTAATTTATTTTAATTCTTTTTTTTTTAACAAACTCGATGTATCTTTCCTTACAAACTTGATTCAGTTTTCTTTTTACAACAATTGATTTATTTTACTTTTTACAACAATTGATTTATTTTTCGTTACAACAATGGATTTATTTTTCGTTACAACAATTGATTTATTTTTCGTTACAACAATTGATTTATTTTTCGTTACAACAATTGATTTATATTTCGTTACTTTTTTACACTCGACCGCAAACCACCGTTTTTTTCTTAACCACCCCGGTCGTAGAATATTTTGAAAAAATTCAACTCCGATCTTTTTTTTCACGAACCGCCGTTTTTTAGTCTAAAATCCGACTCTTTTTCTAATCACAAGTTTTTCTGCTTAACCGCCGCGGGGAAAGCAACTCTTTTTCTATATAATCCTACCGCCAAGAGATTTTAAAACCAACTCGGCTCTTGATCACTTTCGTCGCGATCAAGAGCCCTCGTTCAGGGTAGAAAATGCATAGTTGCATTTTTACCCTGAGAAAATTTTCATTTATTCTGGACGTAATTAAACAAGTCCAGAATATTTTTTCGTTGGACGGAGGCTTGAAATTTGATGCTTTGATAAACATCAGCCACCGTCACGATGATTAGAATTGCCGCACACGTATACATACCTACAATGTATTTTCGCGTCGCGCTCTTCTTATCGCGAAAGCTTTTTTGTGATATGTATGTACGTTCGTACATACATATTGCAATTTTCACGACAAATCGTACTGAAGGTACGATTTGTCTTTTATTTTTATTTCTCAAATTAAATAATTTTATTTTAATTTATGGAATGTGAAGAAAATTGCTGACGCAATTTTCTTCACTGATTGAATTGATAAGCTAACCATGTTTTAGGCATGGTTAGCTTATGTGAAAATTTTATGGATGAAATATTTTAATATTTTTTAAATTTGATTTATTTATTATTAGGTATTTGTTTTAGGCTTTTTTAGGCAAGTATAATTTACGTATGTAACAATCCTTCCCCCTGAAAAAAAGAGAATTATTCTTTGAAGAGGAATAATTCTCAGGGGAAGTTATTGTGGGTGCTATTTTGGCGGATCGGGTCTCGGTCGAGGTTTACAATATTTTTTATTTTTATAATATTTTTCTTTTATGTTTTATGGGGTCAGAGTGTAATAAATAAAGATTAAACGATTAATTTTACATATAATAAAAATATATCTAGTAACTAGGTAATTCTTTCATTTATCGTAAATATATCGATTAAGTTAGATTCTTCAATAAAAAATGCTTCGATATTATTATACTACAACGCTTTTTCAATATTATTATTTATAAAATTATTTTTTTTTTATATGTAATTAATTTTAGTGTAATTTATGTCTGTTACTGTGTGTAAGTGCAGATGTGTTTGTTTGAGTGTGTGTGTGTATTTTTCTCTTTTATATTTTGCGCCTTTTTTCTGCTTAATTACCTAGATATTCGTTAAATTATTATAAAATTATACTTGAAATTATTTCTAACTTGTTTTTTGGCATTTTATTTGTTTGTTTTTGTTTTAGGCTTAACAGAAATAATTCCTTAAGTTTTCTCATCTTATTTATTGCTGTTGTTGTAGTCGTTGTTGTTTAGTTTGTTCTCATTTTTTTTTTTTTTTCAAATTATCGAAAATCGAATTAAATCGGGGAATCTAATCTTGTTAAATATTTTCAATCATTTCTTGTTTACCAGACTTTCAAACTATTGAACCTTGTATATCGAAATAATTTTCTTTTGATGGGCATAAATACACAAATCGAATATAGTCTTTGCACTATTGTTGTTTTGAATGATTTGTGGTTGTTTGTCAAAAAAAAATTTTTTGTTTAGCCTAAGAACTGATTATCTTATGTAGTTATGCACTTATTTTTTTTTTGTATTGTTATTCTAATACTAGTTATTATTATTATTGTTTATCTTATATTTTGTTACTATTAGTAACCCAGTAAACTTCTTATTTTTACTTATTAATTTGTTATTTATATTTAGTTCTTTCCTTTTGCAAAGGCATGTTTTCTCTAATTTTTCTTTTATCTATTTGTGAATTTCATACCTATCATTTTATTTTTACTCCATGCATTTTTGGGTACTTTATCCTTAATGATTTGTTTACTTTTATTTTATTGAAAATTACTTCTATTCTATTTTTCATTACATGCAGTTATTTATTTTAACTTATTTTGTTATGTAATTATAATACCATTTTTTTCTCTGACACTTTAGGTCTGTTTTATGTCTACTACAAATCGTTTTTGTTAGTTATTCATATGTTTTGTACATGTGACCAGGTTTTCTTTTGTTTATAAATTTACTTTGATCAAGTGACCAATTTTGCAGTGTCAGTTTCGCATTCTTAAACGATTTGGACTGATTTTGTTTTGGAGAGGCTTCTGGCTCGCCTTAAACTGGGTTGGGGAGCAGGAGTTCGCTCTTCTAACGGAATTCCCTCTGATAAAATTTCGGGGTTACCTGGTGGTTGATTCCCCTGTTGTCTCATCTTGATGACAACAGGGTTAAGATATTTTACTGCCACAGCGATGGCCAGAACTAGTAGGCTCGTGAATGATAGAGAAGTTGTGGACAAGATATGGGAGTTTCTGCTCGATACCTTTTCCTGGTATTTAATAATTTTGCTTTGGATATTTCTTCCAGTGAATGGGTGTCAGTATAAATTAATTTATGGATATCGTCTCCCGTTAAAATCTCGATTTTCCCCAGACTGTGGTTTTGAGTTCCCTGTAAAATTTCAGTCAGGTTTACTTTGAGTAGAGAGTGGTTGAGCTCAGGAAACTGATTCGTTTGAATAATTTTTGGTGGATATTTACTCTGACCTTCGTATTGAAGCACTTTGTCACTTATTTGAACTTCACTTCACTTCACTTCACACCGTGGAGGTAATAAATGAAAATAGCCACGTATTGGGCTTGCTTAGTTTGATCAGCATGTCTTTTTGGGGAGCTTGTACCTGGTCCTGCATTTGGGCACTTCACTTAAAGGATTATATAGTAATTTAATGGCACATTCGTTGGATGTTGCCGCTTTTATTATAGGCATGGTCAGCCGGCCTACATACGTGTTTTCTTCCAAATTACTTCTTATTTTCTTGAAACTTTTCATGTCATCGCCTTTTAATAAGATAGATTCCTGAGTTTTTGCGCTATTGGCTATGTATGAATAACCAGGGTCTGGAATTAATGAATAATTTGCTGACTTGTGTACAGGATAGCATTGAATCTGTTGTAACCTCATTTTTGGCAGGTTAAAAATTGGGAGAGTAATTCTCACCACCAATTTGTTTTGCATAAGGAGTGACTGAGCTCCTGCTGTCTGATATAGAATAGATAGACAATAATGATTGTTAGGACAATACGAAGTTGTTTTGCGATATATCTCCAGTAGATTTTTGGGAGACATTAGGAGTGGATGAATATGATTGTTTCTACTAGCCTTTATTATATCCAGGAGGGTTTATTGTCGATATTCAACTTCGATGATTTGGAGCAATAAGCTTGATATAATCTCTTGTCTTAGTTGCCCCCTAGTTAAATCATCGGCCACATGGTGGAGATCGTTTATCTGGTGTGCTATTTTTTGTTGTCTGTCTATTAACATAGCCAGCGGTTTTTGAATCTTTTCCAAGGTAGTTTTTACAACACTGATTTGTTGTTTCTCTAGCTCGGCTAGGGCTTGTGTATTCGATTCAAGTTCTTCTAACCTGCTGTAAATTTCTTTCTCGTTATTGCTGTCCATAGTTCCAAACAAATAGTGCATGGCATTGTCTCTTCCATCAAGTAGCGATCTGGCCTTGCGTTTTCCTGGTAATAGTTCCTTTATAGTTTCCGTGCGCTTTCGTACGCTGTCTATTATAGCGTGTATGTGTAGTTTCTGCACGTTACACAGGTCTTCTGGTTTTGTTATATTTATGCAGAGTTTATGCACTAAGTGCTCTGCATATTCTGCTAGCTTCATCTGGGTATCTAACTCATCCAAGTCTATCTCGGTGAGGACATTCCAGGTGTCATGATATACCATGAGATTTCACAGGTCCTCGAAAAAAATATCCGAGCCATTTAGCGGGGTCATTACATAAGGTTTGTCAGCGATTGCTCCAGTTGTGTACTGGATGAAGAGGGCAACTATGATGAATTTCAGCGCCATTTTTGTGGACAATTCGGAAGAAGAAAACAATCCTTTAAGTTTATTTGTACTTGCAATGTGCCGTTTTAAACTGGGCAGTGGAGTTACTCCACCGCAAATGTTTATGGGGAGGTATTGAAATGAGGATTAATGAACACTGGAGTAGGAATTTCAAGTCAATTTGGTTCATTTTTGTTCAACATGCTTTTACTCGAAATATGGTTTTAAACGATTATTATGTACCGTTACGATACGTTTACCAATTTTGATGGTAGTATTCACATCGCTTGGTATTGCGATTACCTGATAAGGTCCTACCCAGATTTGAGAAAGCTTATGTTTTCTGCTTTCATGCTTGATGAGGACCTTGTCTCCTACATGGAAATTTAGGGGCCGTACTGTCTTATCGTAGTACCCCTTTGAGCGCTGTTTACTTGCCAATAAGTTTTTCCGTGCCGTGGCATAGGATCTTTGGAGCTTATACTTTAATATGTGATAATAGCTCTCATGATTGTAAACGGGTTCGGGATCCCGTTTTAAATTTGATGGGACATCCGCTGTGAAGCCGTATAGGCAGTCCATTGGGGTAAGTTTAGTACCCTCGTGTACACTATTGTTGTACGCGAATGCAGCGGTTCGTAGGTATTGGTCCCATGTTTTGGGATTTTCATCTACGATTGTTCGCAGGTATTCTATCAAGGGTCTATGTGCACGCTCTAGTGCTCCATTAGACTGTGGGTGGTATGCTGAAGTCTGTAACTTCTTTACCTTTAGAAGCTTACATACTCTTTTGAATAATTCACTCAGGAAATTTGTTCCCTGATCGGTGAGTATTCTTTTGGGTATGCGATAGCGCGTAACGATTTCATCAAAGAAAACTTGCGCTACTGTGACTGCTTCTGCATTAGGTATTGCATACCAGTCGACAAATTTTGTTAAATTATCTTGGAAGGTCAAGATATATTTGTTACCTGATGTGGTCTCTTCTAATTGACCTACAATATCGAGGTAAACTTTGTCGAACGGTTGCTCTGCGATGTCCGTGATAACCATTGGCATTTTATATTGTGGAGATGCTTTCATCGTCTGGCACTTTGGGCATTTTTTAATGTATTTTTTAATATCGCTAAGCATGTGTCTCCACCAATACTTGCGTCTTATGCGTTTGTAAGTTTTTATGACACCTTGATGGCCACCAAATGGAGAATCGTGATAATCTTTTAAGATTGTTCGGATTTCCATAGGGCTCGTAATAATTTCGGGTGTCTTGCCAGTACTTACTTTTTGCTCAAGCGATGCTGGGTTTAGTGTTTCCGCCTCAGTGTGTTGAATTTCGTTTTGGCCCGCTTTCGTGTGCTCTTCTGTCTCTACACTGGAGCTATTTAATGTCTCTTGAGCCTTTTGCTTCTGAGCTCGGGTCACGACGAAACAATGAGCGGATTTCTTCTTTCTCTTATTATTTGTGGAATTGTTTTCCTCCACATCTGAGTCCATCGTGTGGTGGACTAGGGCTTCTACCGTTAAGGTATTGCCTAAACTGTCTTCTTTTAATGCTTGAGGGATGCGACTTAGTGCATCGGCATTAGTGTTGTACTTCCCTGGTTTATATTCGATGTTGTAATCGAATTCAGATAATTTGTGGTGAAATCTCACCAACCGGGAAGTAGGGTCTTTCACATTGAAGACACCTTTGAGAGGTTTATGGTCAGTATAGGCAGTGAATTTCCGGCCTATAGTAGAGTAGTTTCTTTCGGCTTTGTTTAATGTGCGGCTTGCATAGGCAATGGGCTGGTCCTTTCCGACTTCTCCTTGAGAAAGAACAGCTCCTAGAGCCTCGTTACTTGCGTCTGTGGTGAGATTAAAAGATTTCGAAAAATCGGGGTAAATTAAAAGTGGGGGAGAAATTAAAGCATTTTTTATGCTTTGAAATGCTTCTTGGCATTTCTCTGTCCAAGTGAATTTTACATCCTTTCGGAGTAAATTTGTGATTGGACGTACAATTTTGGAGAAGTCTGGAATGGATTTCCTGTAGTAATTGGCAAGTCTTAAAAATGACTGAACTTGCCTTACTGTTCTTGGAACAGGAAATGTTTGGACGCAGGCCGTCTTACTTGGGTCTGGTAGGGCTCCTTCGCTAGAACATTTATGTCCTTGGTAAACAACTTCTCTTCTTAGAAACTGGCACCTTTATGGCTGCAGTTTTCAGTTGTTTTCTCTCAACTTATTGAAGACTTTCCTCAACTTTTCGTTGTGGTCATTTAAATTTTTACCATAGATGACAATGTCATCTAGGTAGACAAAACATTCGAGGCCTTGTAGGCCTGTTAGTACGAAATTCATTAGGCGTTGAAATGTGGAAGGGGCTCCTTTGAGCCCGAATGGCATACGCTTGAACTCATAGTGCCCATAGCTTGTGCAGAAGCAGTTTTATGTCGATCTTTTTTGTCGACAAGAACTTGGTGATAGCCGTTGGCCAAATCGAATGTGGTGAAATACCTTGCGTGACCTAGTTGGTCGAGAATATCCTCGATTCGGGGTAACGGGAATGCATCTCCAATTGTCTTTTCGTTTAATTTACGAAAATCGACAACGACGCGCCACCTTTTTTCACCGTCAGGTCCCGCTTTCTTGGGGACAACTAGTAGAGGTGAATTCCAAGGGCTTTTACTAGACTGGACTATCCCGCTGTCTAGCATTTCTTTTAGCTGCTCGTTAATGACTTTCCGCTGTGTTTCAGGTAAGCGGTACATTTTTTGATTGATTGGTGCTTGATCTTGCACCAATGGAATATTATGCGTTATCGCATTTGTATAGGTGAGTTTGTCACCTTTGAGGAAGAAGATATCGTTATACTCTTCGCAGAGTTCTGATATCGAAATTTTTTCTTCCGCGGTTAAATTAGGGTCTAGGCTGAGTTCTTGCTCTAGCCTAGAAATACGCGGGTATTGTTTTGGGTCGTCCGGAGTCTCATTATCCGGGTATAGATATCGAACATGTTGTAATATTGCCGTTTTGTCGGCTGAACCTTGGTTTGACTTATTCTTCCTTTTAAGTCTTTGACTTGTAAATAGATGAGGCTTTTGCGATTGCTTTTGAGGCTGTATTTCGTTGCTCTTAGTACTTGACAGGGTATTTTCTTCCTGCTTTGTTGACGGCTGAGTTTGGTACACCTGTGTGGTCGTTGCCTTAGGTTGTGTGGGATACTCATGCGCGTCAATGCTACTGCTTTTTGACCATGTAGAATTTTTTGTGTTGTGTGACGGTGGAGTAATATGCACCTTTAATATAGGCTTTAGCGACTCGCTACCGTTCTTATATGGCCGTTGTTTGCTTAATAGTGATTTATGCCTCGGGATTTTGGACGGAAGAGCTATATGCACCTTTTTGGCAGGCTTTAGACACTCAGTTCCGTCTCTTGTGTTGTTTGATATCGCCTCTAAATTTGGTAGTGGAATGTGAGTTCTTTTGTGGTCTTTTGTGGGCGTTAATGGGACTATTGTGTAGTCGTTTATGGGAAATAGCTGTAACTTTAAGCTATGTATGACTACTTGATGACTGTTAGCGTTGAGAATACTGACCAGCACTAATTCTTCTCCAGATGACAGTAAACTGTTTGCCAAGAAGACTCCATCGCTTATCTCTTGTGATAAACAGAGCATTTCTTCTTGAGTTTGTAACGGGACTGGGGCAACAATTTAAGAGCAGGCAGGTATGCAGATTGGTTTCTTAAAGGTAACCAATTGCCGCCTGATTTCATCGGTCTCTTGTTCGCCCAGACAGCCTTTTTCACATTTCTTGGGCTCTTTTGGAGCTTGGCAGCCAGCTTTTCTCGTTTGAGAAGCCTTCAAGACACTGCAGGTGGATAGTTCAGCCTGGTTAGACTCTACCTCTTCTGCAAGTGTTCTTACTTCGACTGCTTTTTCAGAATGTAGCTTGTACGTTTCAAACTCTAATGGCAAAGCAAATTCATCTGGATTAGTTTCCGTGCGAGGAAACCTTAGTGCCTTATTAGGACCCTCAACGTTACAGTTTTTTGCTAGGAAATCATTTCCTAGAAGTCCATCATTGGAAAGACCAGGCAAGTTCTTTACGACTTGAAACTTGCAGGGAATTTTGTTTTTGAAAACGAAGTTTCCCTGGCAATTTCCCAGCGTCTTTCCGGTACCAAATGGGGTCTGAAGTGTACATGCCTCATTGTGGTTAATTTATTTGAGATCTTTTAATGACCTTTTCTTTATTATACTAACCTCAGCGCCTGTGTCTACTACTAGTTTAGTTTGGCCGTTCAGGCCTATGTCTAAGGGAAGTTTTACTGTAGCGACACTGGAATCGGGCTGCTGAGGGGACCCTATTTTATTAGATGAGGGATTTATAGTCGAGCCGGGGAGTTTTGGGTCGACTGTACGTCGTTTCCCTGACTCCGGGCCTCCCATTTACGTTTTTGTTGGCAGTTATTTACTGCATGTCCAGAACGACCACAAAATTCGCACTTTTTACGCACGTTATAGACTCTGGAATTGTTATTGGGATTCTGCGGCTCTCTAGGGCGTTGATTCGATGGTCCACCATTGTTGCTTGATCTTTGAATATTGTTGTTGTTCCTTCTGCAGTCACGTATATCGTGGTTGTACATTTTGCAGTTCACACAGTACGGAGTATTTTTACGTTTGAGGCAATCTGCGTATGTATGGCCTCTTAAATTACAAAAACTACAAGTAATTTTATTTAAATAATTATTTTTATTGTTTACATTAAAATTTCTATTTGGTGATTTTGGCTCCTGTTTTATATTTGCCTGTGTGAACTGTGATGGAAATGTACTGGTGCTTGCATTTGTGGGCACACTATTTTGCCAGGTATCCTGTGCGAATGATATTATGCCTGGATTATATATGGGGTGATTTGCAGGCGAATTATTTAGAATCCCTTGCGCATTACTTATCACAGGTGCATTTGTTGACTGTGGTATTGTGTTCTGCACTGTACTGAATTGAAAGTGCCCTGAAGGTTGCAGAAATAGAGCACTTTGCTGGAGACGCTTCATGTCAAGCGCTCTTTGTACGAGGTCATCCATCAGAAGGTATTGGCACAAATACGGGTTATTGACTCCTGTTTTTAGTGCGTTTTTAGCGAAGTCTTCTAGCTGTGTTTTCACAGCGGGGGCTGCTGTAGCGCCATATTTGGATTCTGCGGCTTCATTGCAGAGTGCCAGCATTAGTTTCACTCGTGCCGTGAAGGCTGTGATGTTTTCCAAAGGATACTGCCTTATAGTAATTAATTTATTTACCAGTTCCTGGTAAGTTTCCCTAGGCAGGTATGTACGATTTAGCCGTTCTTCTACCTCTTTGAAAGTAGTAGGCATATTTGAGGCAAACAGCTGGTAAGCTTCGCCTCGAAGTCTGGTGGGGAAGATTTGCAAAAACGCCGATAGTTCCTCCACCGAAATGCACTGGATTACCTGCCTGCAGCATCCTAGGAAAGTTTGGAGCTCCAGGCTCAAATTTGGGTGCTGCTCTCCCGAGAATAGAGGAACGAGCTGGGCAGTTAACTTGGCGATTTTCGCGTAATCTGCCATGTTTATATTGGGGATTCTGAAGCTAAAGTTTGATACTTTTGGGGAGCTAGTTTCTTCTATGCTGGTTTCCAAAAGGGAGTCGCCCAGCCAATTCCATAGGATTTCACTCACGGTGGAATCACTGACACTGTCTTCAATGGCACCTTCTCTTAATTCTACACTATTATTTGTAATTTCTGTTTCGAGAGAGTGCGAGAGTTCCCCAAACTGCTTTAAGCTTTCTTTAAATTTTTCCGTACTTTCTTTGAATTGCGCGATTTGCTCAAGACGCCGTTCACGGGTCTTTTTGAGCTGTTTATCGATAGAATCGCACTGTATAACAGAAAGTTCGGAGGAGTCTCGCACTTTCCCCTCTAGATATTTTAAATAATTTTCTAAATTTAAACTAGAAGGTCTTACTTGTGGGGGACCTGTAAGGATTGTCCCACTCCTTAATGTTACTCCTGGTGCTGTTGAATTTGTTGGGGGTGTTTGATTAGCACCCTCTGTTGCAGATGTTGCTCCCTCGTTGCCTCCTTCGTACCGGGACGGATCTTCCTGTGCGTGGCCCGGTGAGGAAGATTGTTGTGGAGTTGGTGGCCTTGATGAGATTTCCGGCGGCGTCTCCTGGTGGGAGCTTTCCTCGCTCATGGACCACCGTATGTAGAATTTGCAGCTAGGGGGGCTTCTGCCGTCTTAGTTCCCTTCGTTCAAATTGAGAGGGGGGCTTATTGCCTTCTTCGAGGTCCCTCTCAATTCAGGATCGCTGGTTTTTGTGATTGAAGTTCTTTTGCTGCCGGGGGGGCCCGTGGCCTTCTTAAATTCCCCTGGATAAAAGCTGAAAGGGGGCGCGTTGCCTACTTCGAAGTCCCTTTCAGCTCCGGATCGCAGATTGTCGGTTGAGGATTCTTCCTTCAAGTTTCGCTTTGAGATTTTCGGCTATGGACGTCTTATGTTCCTGGGCTGGGATGAAGCCCGCTATTGTCCCACGTTGGCACTTTGTGCTTTGATGAGGGGGTGGCTGCGTGTTTTTCAAACAGAGGCAGTTAAAGCTGTCCGACCCCGAGCGTTGGGAGCCGACTAGATCGAAATACTCCTGAAGCCAGACTCAACTTCAGGCGAAGGGTAGGGTGTCTTGCCCAGTATTCGATTTCGTCCTCAACTCCTTTTGATTCGTAGGATAGAGGGTTTTCGAGCGCTTATACTTTTGTTTGTTTAAAGTAGGCTTCCTCTATCCTACCAGCTGCGCCAATTTTGTTACGTACCTTCGTGTGACTCTGGCTGTGGCTTTATCCAAAACACTTTTCTTTTAATAAATTTTGTTTTAATTTATTTTAATTCTTTTTTTTTTAACAAACTCGATGTATCTTTCCTTACAAACTTGATTCAGTTTTCTTTTTACAACAATTGATTTATTTAACTTTTTACAACAATTGATTTATTTTTCGTTACAACAATGGATTTATTTTTCGTTACAACAATTGATTTATTTTTCGTTACAACAATTGATTTATTTTTCGTTACAACAATTGATTTATATTTCGTTACTTTTTTACACTCGACCGCAAACCACCGTTTTTTTCTTAACCCGGTCGTAGAAGATTTTGAAAAAATTCAACTCCGATCTTTTTTTCACGAACCGCCGTTTTTTAGTCTAAAATCCGACTCTTTTTCTAATCACAAGTTTTTCTGCTTAACCGCCGCGGGGAAAGCAACTCTTTTTCTATATAATCCTACCGCCAAGAGATTTTAAAACCAACTCGGCTCTTGATCACTTTCGTCGCGATCAAGAGCCCTCGTTCAGGGTAGAAAATGCATAATTGCATTTTTACCCTGAGAAAATTTTCATTTATTCTGGACTTGATTAAACAAGTCCAGAATTGATTAAACAAGTCCAGAATATTTTTTCGTTGGACGGAGGCTTGAAATTTGATGCTTTGATAAACATCAGCCACCGTCACGATGATTAGAATTGCCGCACGCGTATACATACAATGTATTTTCGCGTCGCGCTCTTCTTATCGCGAAAGCTTTTTTGTGATATGTATGTACGTTCGTACATACATATTGCAATTTTCACGACAAATCGTACTGAAGGTACGATTTGTCTTTTATTTTTATTTCTCAAATTAAATATTTCTACTGGCAAATTTTGCTGAAGGCAAAATTTGCCATGGGAATAATTTTATTTTAATTTATGGAATGTGAAGAAAATTGCTGACGCAATTTTCTTCACTGATTGAATTGATAAGCTAACCATGTTTTAGGCATGGTTAGCTTATGTGAAAATTTTATGGATGAAATATTTTAATATTTTTTAAATTTGGTTTATTTATTATTTGTTTTAGGCTTTTTTAGGCAAGTATAATTTACGTATGTAACATTGGCAATTCTTGCCTCGATATGCTCTGTAATATGAGAGCTTAGCATCATGTTTGCAGTGGAAATAGAATCCAATGCTGTGAACTTCATGTTCCTGGATTCGCTGTGGATTTTGATCGTTTTCCTGAATCGGCTTCAATACTGACTCAAGATCAGCATACACACAAAACGGGACTGGATTCTTATGGTTATAATTCTTATATTCCAACCATTTCTTTTCCTCTGAGAGAAACATAATCCTGCAGTCATTCTGTTTCTCGCATTCAGGAGTGTGTGATGCTAATTTTTCTTCAGAGGAAAAGTAGAGCAAACATCTGTCGCATATATACACTCTATGACCATGTTTTGAAAAGTTTGTCCCGATACAAGGCGCGAAAGATCTTTAATCCAGCAGAAATGATATCTGCCAGCATCATCATCGTCATCCATATGATCTTCATCCTTTGTATTATCATAGCCATCTTGTATCATAAGATTTACATGCCGCTCCATCCTGTCTTTCGTAAGTCTAACTGGAACTGTTGTGAGGAAACGCTCTTTCTCTAGGATGAATACGTTAACTGATAAATCGTTCTGTCCTTCAAATTGTTTAATCTGGTTAAGCGTAATGGGAAATGTTATCCCAGTTAAATTTAGTACTGTAGAGTAATGTGGATACGATGAGGTCCTATCAGAGCGAACATTTGCTGCAGGATATAGCGCTGATGTTACTGCCCACGCGAAGCATGCTTCATCATTATTTTTCACATTGATGCAAGCTTGCTTTAAAGCAATTTCCTTCGGCAGAGGTATATACGAAGATCGTCGGAGCTGCTCAAACTTGTTGATGTGTACTGCTAGATGTATTATAGAGAGTAGTGCCCAGCCACTATCTTTTTTCTGGAATTCTTCCAGCTGAGTGTTTATTAGATCTAAAATGTTTGATTTAAACCACTCCTCTAAGTTATCATCTGCACTAATTGCAGCAGTTCTCGCTTGGAAATATTTAATGTCTTTTATAATTTCATTGTCACCAGTTTCCTTAATATTAAAATAATGTTTTAATGTATTCTTAATGCGGCGCATAAATAATTTGGCAGCGTCTTGCATAAATAGCTTCGGATCGAGATGCTTTAAATTTGCAATAACACCTTGTCGAATTCTGTCTGCAAACGCTGTCTTTACTTCCTCCCACTTTACAAAATCACTTCTTCTTACACGAGTAATTCCTCCACCTCGACGGGAAGTTGTCAATAGTGCTCTCAATGATTTAATTTGCTCGAGACAGCTCTCAAAATGTCGTTTCCTAGCACTCTTATTGCACTTCCGAAATGCAACTTGAAATTTATGCATGTTTCTATTGCACTTTTGAACAATATAGTCTTTATTCACTGAATATTTTAAACACTTCGACACATCTTTTCGCAAATTTTCAATTATTGAAAAACTTTTATTTACTAACACCGAAGACATTTTTAATTTTTTATGTACTATAACTGAGACTCACTAAAACTGACTGATGCTCCCCAAGAGTTTGCTTGGGCTTTTATAGCAAAAGTTTGTAAACATGAATGATCCTGCTGCTGCAATAATCATTGCACAGGATGAATTCTAACGAGTTTTCTTACAGGCTGAGATGATATCGAATAAACAATAAAACACACAAAAACATAAATCATCCAAATTAATTTGATTACTTTATTCTGTTGGTTGAATTTGCAAATAAGATTGTTTACATGAATGCATACATGAAAATGTGAAAATTTGTTTACATTACAATGAAACGTTTCGATCAGCAAAATTCTTGGAACAATAAAATTTTTGGCTGCCTACAGGAAGTGTGGGTATCAAATTACGTGAAATGAATAAATGTGCTGATATTGCTTAAATTTGTTTACACAGGTGTGCATGACTCATTCAGCTAAAATGCGAATATTTTAAACAGGAAGTTTACACAGGTGTGTATGAACCATTCAGCTTAAATGCGAATTTGTTTACAGCGGTGATATCAAATTACATCATAAACAGGGGAAGCATGCCTAATGTTTAGTTTGATGCTCAGAACCCCACTGCCCCAGAACGCCTATAGAAAGTCATCCGGAACGATTGATATCTACAAATTCCTCACTAAGAAATATTCAAGTAAGAAAACAGCAAATCCAAGGCGACATTATGCTGATATCTACAACTCCCCAAAGTAACTTGAATTATTAGTAATATTGAATGGAATATCGCTAATATCTCGAAAACCACAGTCCGTAGAGGATTTCTGATGAAAATGTTGTCCCCCAACAGTACCAATACCCTATCCACTGGCACCTCCTAGAATCTGTTGGTATGCAAAAGAATAGCATAGGGTTAACTTGAATTATTACAAATATTAACTATATCTAAAAAGGTAAAATCGCTAATATCCATAGCCCGTAGAGGATTTCTGATAAAAGTTTTGTCCCCCAACAGTATCAATATCCTATCCGCTGGCATCTTCTAGAATCTATTGGTATGAAAAAGAATAGCATAGCGTTAACTTGAATTATTACAAATATTAACTATATCTAAAAAGGTAAAATCTCTAATATCTCGAGAACCATAGCCCGTAGAGGATTTCTGATAAAAATTTTGTCCCCCATAATACTCTATCCGCTGGCACCTTCTAGAATCTATTAGTATGAAAAAGAATAGCATAGCGTTAACTTTAATTATTACTAATATTAGTTCAAAACCAAAAAGCCCACATTTAGGCGCAACACTTGAAAACAGCAAAATCATAATAAAAAAGCCTACATTTAGGCGCAGCACACCATGAGTAAAAAAATAAAATTTGAATTATTACTAAAAAAGTTAATGTCATCTCCTAGTCAGCCAGACGGTAGGAAAGGAATTCTCCAGGCAGGCCTTGTGACGTAGACCACTAGACGGAATCCCCCTCAGTGACCCAGAATCCGATCCAGAAACCACCAAAATAGTTGGAATCTACCTTGCACTTTTTGTATGGAAAAAGTGTCCTGGTATCGGCATAGCGTAACTACTCTGAGATCAACAAATAATTTACAGTCGATCGGAAAAATATTCAACTCGTCTTAACCAGGGTCTAAATGAAGTTATGCATACCAGATAACAAATTCGGAAAGCATAAATTACTCCCTAACATCCAATACGTATGTATATAAGCGAGATTGTAAGATTGAACTAACAGGATGAGAATTTAATCACAAATTCACCATTTTTTTGTCTTCAACGTTTTGGGTTACCAATAATTGCAAACACTAAATCGATTGTCATTTTTTTATTTCTATAAAACCTCCAGCACACATTTGCACAGAAATTTAATAAGATTTACCTAGGAAGTAAAAAAAACGGAAACAAAATCAAACGAAGTTATCACAAAAAGAATGATATTATCAAATGAATCAAAATTCTTTTTCTTCATAATGTCACAAGATTTAAGTTAAGGTTTGTTTTTTTTTGTAAATTTAAAAGTATTATCGATAATTTTTTTAAATAGTATTCATAAGAGGGATACAAATAGCAAGAAGGAACACTTTAATTTAGTTAGCTATGCAATAAGTGAAAGTTTACATTTCTATAGCCATTACTGTGCTATAAATATCTATAGAAAAGAAAAGGTACTAAATACAAATTAAGACGAATTATTTAAGTGTTATTATAAATCGCTAACGCACGTAAGGCTCTAGATGAACATTACTAAGAAAAAGAAAACACTTAAATGAAATCATATGAAAAGTGCAAAAATTGTTATACATGATATACCTAAAGCAAAGCAAGTTTATTTAATAAAATTTTGAAAGTCTTGATGTTAGTTAAACAAAGAAATATTTTTTTTAGATCTAAACTAAGTACTACAAAGAAAACAAAATCTTGGAAAAAGTAATAATTTTTATTAGAAACATTTGCAATTATAACGTGAACATGAATCGTTGAAAGTTTTAATTCCTCCTTCATTATCCTGGCGCCGTCTCACATGAAGGTTGTCTAGGCTCGCCTAGTCTCTCTCTCTCTCTTTACAGGTCAAATAGGGACTCTGAATAATTATGCCCCTCAGAGTCAGATGGGAGGATGGGGCCGGCAAAGAAGGCAAAACATCTGCGCCTTCGCTGATGGATATGGGTAAGTGACGTAAGGGTCCCTTCAGGACCGAATGTGTGCCGGCGTTTTTTTTTTTGTAAGTAGGCACGAATTTTTTTGTATGTGGCAGGCGGCAGCGGCAGATTATTCGTGGAACCTCCCCACACTCTCCGCCAATGGGCCGAAGCGAGCTAGCGTGCCGCCCTGCAGTAAACGCTGTCCGTCGAGTTATCTGTCAGCTCATGCTGGCAGTGTGGTCTTTACGTCCAAAGCCAGTCACTCTTCATAATTCCATAACATCGTTTGCATAATTGTCGTAATTATAGCAAACGGTTGGAGAAGATTTCAAGTTGTTTGGAATTTCGGCTGGGAATCCGTTAAGGAGTTCGCGTGGAGTATAATTAGTACTCGAATGAGGAGTGGTATTGTAGACAAACATGGCATAAGGAATCCATGTATCCCAGTCTTGTGGATCTTTTGCTACATAAGATCGGAGATATTCTGCTAAGATTCTGTGGCTTCTCTCCAATGCACTATTCGTTTGAGGGTGATATGGGGTAGTTTTGAGCCTTTTAATTCCCAGCAATTTAGATACCTCGGCGAACATGCCACTTATGTATGAGGTTAGAACCTTGATCTGTGAGGATACGGAATACCATGTCGACAAACTATCGTTGTCGTGAAGCCTTCCGCTAATGTTTTACAATTAGACTCGGTGTCGGCTATGGTAATAGCCTCAGAAAATGTTGAAAGGTGGTCTTGAAATGTAAGGATGTATTTGTTTCCAGAATGATAAATTGGGAGAGGTCCTACAACATCTAGGTACACTCTTTCGAAGGGTTTGGAGCTTATACTTGAGATTTTCATTGGAATTTTTGGGTTCCTGGATACTTTGTTCACCTGACAAAGTTTATATTTCCTTACATGCTTTACGATGTCGTCTGACATGCCTGGCCAATAGAATTGCTATTTGATTCTTTTAATTGTACGGGAAACGCCTTGATGGCCTCCCGTTGGAAATGAATGAAAATCTTTTAAAACTTGTTCGATGTCATTAATGTCGGATAAATATTTAATTGAATCTTGATGGAGTTTAATGTTTATTTGTTTAGCAGTGAAGACCTTGGTAAAAATGTTTTTAATAATTATTAGATTCTGTGGATCTAATATGGGGAAGGAGATATTTATTTGTTTTACCTGATTTGCTTCTGTGTATGATCAGATTTCAGTTAAAATCTTTTCGGGGTCTGATGTATCTCTTTGCGATCGACAAGGTAAATTAATTTTTGATATGATTATCGTGGAGTCCTTTTTTGTGAAGAGGTTCAGTTCATTTGCTAAAAGTGGAGATTTATCTGAAAGTTTTAGTTTCAAAGCCAACACTCTTTCAAGTTCTGTATCTTGCATTGGCAAGATGAAAAATTTAGGATTCGCATTTTTAGTCAGTAAAAGAGGTAAATTAGTCTCAGTTATTATGACTGAGGAATTGTTTGATGACGATGGAGCTGGGTTTGGAGTAATAATGCTCGTGTCGGGAATGTTCAGATTTGCCTGAGCTCTAGCTTAATTCCTTGTTACAACATTCACGCAGGTTGAAGGTTCTGCAAAATGTTTGGAATATTCTGGGATAGCTCTACTGAGAGCGTCTGCATTTGTGTTGAGCTTACCTGATTTATGGACTATTTTGTAGTCATATTCCTCAAGACGTATTCTCCATCTCATCAGTCTTGAGAAGTGGTCTTTCAGATTCAGTAGCCATACTAATGGTTTATGGTCAGTTACAATTGTAAACTGTCTACCATAAACGTATGGTCTGAATTGCTCAACTGCGAAAACGATAGCTAAGAGCTCCTTTTCAATTGTTGAGTATCGAGTCTCTGCACCATGAGAACTCGGCTCACATAGGCGATTGGATGATCTCCTTGATCATCAACTTGTGAAAGAACAGCTCCGATGGCGTAATCACTGGCATCGGAGGTGACGAAAAATTCTTTGTCTTAATCAGGATATGATAAAATTGGTGCTGAAATTAATTTATCGCGTAACTCGCAAAACGCTTCATCACAGATTGCGTCGAACTTGAAAGGGATATCTTTTTTCAAAAGACTTGTAAGTGGTTTTGCAATTTTGGAAAAATGTGGGATAAAACGGCGATAGTAGCCGACGAAACCAAGGAAGGCTTTAATATCTTTCTCCTTCTTGGGTCTGGGATAGGACTGAACTGACTTAATCTTCGCTGGGTCTGGTTTGACTCCATTCTCTGTAATTATGTGCCCTAAATATATAATTTCCTTTCTTAGGAAATGGCACTTGTCGGTTTGAAGTTTGAGGTTGCAATCACGAAGGTGGCTAAGTACTGCTGTGAGTCTAGTGTTGTGATCTCTAAGATTGTATCCATGGACTACAATATCGTCCATGTATACGAAGCAATAAATACTTTGAAGGCCAGATAAGACATTATTCATGGCTCGTTGAAAAGTAGCAGGGGCTCCTTTTAAACCAAATGGCATACGATTGTATTCGTAGTGGCCATAGGGGTGTGCTAATGGCAGTTTTCTCCCTGTGCTTCGAGTCCTTTTTTATCTGGTGAAATCCACTGGCTAAGTCGAGTGTGGTAAAATATTTCGACTTCCCCACTGGTCCAATATATCAGTGATATTAGGCAGTGGATACGCATCGCCAATAGTAATGTCGTTAATACGACGAAAGCCTACCACTTCTCGCCACTTTTTGTTTACATTCTCATCTGGTTTTTTAGGAACCAGGAGAAGTGGAGAATTCCAGGGACTATGTAAAGGTCTGATGATGTCTGACTCTAGTATTTCTTGTATTTGCCGATTTATTTCCATTCGGCTTGCCTCAGGAAGTCTATAAGGCTTGGTATAAATTGGCGGTTTGTCTTGGAGAGTCTCGATTTTGTGGGTAATCGCATCTGTATATGAAAGGAAATCCCCTTTTATGAAGAAGAGATCGTTGAATTCCTTACAGATATTGCGAATACTCTCAGATTCCTCTGAATTACAGTGATCCAATTTTATAAGGTTTTGCAGCTTAATTATTTTGCCCTTAATTGGATATATTTCAGAGTCTGTGGAGATGACCACAAAGTCGTCCAAGTCTTGGTAAACTGGGTTCACCTCGTAAGGTGCCAGATCGGCGTCCTCCTCATTTGTGTTGAGGATTAGGACTTTTGCCATACCGTTGACTGGTTCGACTATCGAATTTCCAAGAAATAAATCTGGCCTTATTTCTTTCTTGAAACAGACCGATTGATTTTGAATAGAAGGAGTTGGAATTTCAATGATGAATTCTGATCGAGCCGGAATTTTAATTTTATTTAATTTATCCGATTCTTTCGGATTTTTAAAAGGAAGGAGATATGATTCCAACTTTTGTGCAATTTGGAAGGAATTATACGATGATTCTGACTCGATAAAATTTGAAGGAGATCAAACTTTATTGAAATTCTTTGACTTCTTTGATTTTATCTTGGAATTCACTTTTTGTGAATCTATTGATGAAGGAGATAGAATTTTACTAGATGCAGCCTTTTGTGCGGCTGTAGATGGAGATATACTTTTACTTTCTTGCTTCATATCTTGTGAAGCTTTGGATGGAGATAGAATTTTATTTAATTCAGCCTCTTGTGTGGCTATAGATGGAGATAGATTTTTACCTTTATGCTTCATTTCTTGTGAAGCATGTGCTGGCGATCGATTAGCATTTCTTTTCGAAGCAATTGATGGAGATAGATTTGTATTAATATCTTTATTGGAGACTGTTATTCTGTATATAACAGACTCTTTGTTTGAGACATCTTTTCTGGGTCTTCGCTTTTCAAATAAATGTATGGGTAATTAGTGTAATGTTCTTCGTAAGGATAAGATTCATTTGAGTCGTTTATTTCTAAAGAAATATATTTATTTTTGTAATTGATACTACCATTGTATCGAGATAAAAAGTCATGACCAAGCAGGCCATAGTATGAGAGGTTGGAGTTATTTCCCACTATTTGAAATGGCTGTTCTAGGATGGAGTTATTTTGTGCAGATTCCACAGTTAATTTCGCGAAGATGAGTCCTTCTGTAAAAGTGGACTCTGTAAACAAAGTATTTAAATTGCAGACAGGATCTCTGCAGCAGATACTGTCTGGCTTTAATGGATGGAGTTTTATTAAGCTGATCTCTGCTCCTGTATCAATCAAAAAGGTAAGCTTCGGAGCAGAACAGATGTCGACAGGCAAGGAAAGCGTTAGTGAATTTTTATTTATTTGGACGGGGATACGAATTAATTTTTTCCTTTTTATTTTTGGTCGATATTGTCTCGGGATCGCGATGAACTTGCGCCGTTGTTTCTATCTGCGAGCGATTGCCGAAAACGACCCCCCGCTGCATCCAGTTTCCCTATCTGGATACTGATGAAGTTTTGTTGTCCTTCCTATTTGGGGCGGTGATCTAGCCCAGATATTTGCATTTTTATATCTCGGTGGAGTTCGATTCTCTCGGATTACTGGCTGCTGCCAGTTCCTGTTTTGTGGCTGTCTATCAGCCGTGCTTGTTTGCGGAGCTGTGTTTACTTTTTGGAAATTATTCCGATTTCCTTGATTGTTATTAAATCGGGAATTATTTGCAGCTCTTGTCCCAATAGAATGGCCCATCCGATGGCAATATCGATAACTAGGGACCTGTGATGGAGATGTAGCATTCTTAAAATCTGGAGGACGTTGTAATTGTGAATGTGTTCTTTGGATGGTGTTAAAATTTTCCATAGATCGTTGTATAACTGGGCATTTTGAAGCAGCATGTCCTAGTCTATTACATTTGAAGCAACGTAAGTTGATATTTATACTTTGAAAGGAATTTTGATTTACTTTGTTATATGTTTGAAGGTTGGGTTGCTTTTGCTCCATACGTAATGAGTGATCTGGAATATGTGATTTTAGTGCAGAGAAGGATTTATCGGAATGTACCTTCGCCAAGGTCTGTAATTGTGGATTGGATAACCCATCTTCAATTGCTCTCACAGCCTGACACTCATTATCTTTTAACAAAGACCGTAGGAGAACCTTGTCCATTGTATTGGAATGTGTTGCTTCATTTAGCGTGGACAGTGTTGTATTTAATCTCCGCAAATAGTCTTTTACACTTTCCTCTCTTCTTTGTCTGGAGTTGATCAATTGGTACTGCAAAGTAGATCTGGAAGTTCTAACTTCAAAAGTTTGAGTTAGGATTGATTTTAAGGTAGGCCAATCTTCAATTTGATTGTACCTGAAGATATCGTAGGCCTCTGCCGATAATTTACTCCTTATTAAACTAAGGAGGGAGTGCTATTCGCTTGCCGTCGTTGCTGTTGCGTATGAATCATCACAGCTTGAAATGAATTTGTGAAGATCTTTGGGATTTCCATTAAAGTTGGGGATTAACGATCTAGCTTCTGATAGAAAGACGGTAGATTGGTCTGTAAAGGAGACATTATGATGATGGTCTGTGAAGTTATGTGTATTATTCGATACGTTTCGGATTCGAGAGTCCAATTGCTCTTGAAGCGCAATTATCGTGTCTGTGTATGATGTCTCTACCGCGGCGTAAACATCATTTTTGAAACAGTCATGCTCCAAATCATTAGGGCCGGTATATAAAATTATTTCATTATGCGTTGCCTCAAAATCATCCCAGTATTTGTGCAATGAATTGATCTTTTGTGTAAGATATGTTTGGGTTGTAGTCGATAATGAATTAAAATTGATTGATTGTATAATTTGTGATATAGACTTTTGCCTGTGATCCTGCAGTCTGAACCGTATTGTATTTGACTCATCTTTGTCTGTATTATCTTGGGTATCAGCTGTGGTTGTGTTCTGCGAAGTCTTAGGGGGTGGAATGTAAAAGGCGTTATTTGTGCGCTCTGTGTGGATTGATATGGACTTCAGTCTATCAGATAGAGTTACCTTGGTAAGATTATACCAGTCCTCTATTTTGTCATAGCATGACTGTTTGAAATAATCATGAGTTTCATCGAATTCATCATGATCCTGAATCAGGGTTTCAATTTTTTCAAATGTAGCCCATAGTTCTTCCAAATGTTGGAGTTTTCCAGAAGTAAAATCTGAAGTCCTTTTAGTTTTATTCGCTCTATGATAGTTGGCCAGAATTTGTCTAATTTCTGACATTTTTCGGACTTGTGACAAGCAAAGCTCATCGAATGTTTTTGTTTTGTCAGTCATGTTGTTATATTATGTGGGGCGTAAAAATTGAGGAGAGTACAGCAAATAAAATTTTGAAACACAGCACCACAATAAACGCAAAAATGTGTGAATAAATCCAAAAACACTTGATTTCAATTAGAATAAAAATTATCTCTGGAATTGTATATAACTCTCATGGAGCAATTTAGAATATGTTTTAGTTTGATTGATTAAAACAACGAATTAATATGAAAAATTAGACAAATTTCTCGTGTGGTAGGTAGGTAGGTAGGTATATATTTGGGTAGAGAATAGAAGAATTCTTAAGAACTTTTATTTAATGATTCTAAATTAAATCACAAATACAAGAAGAAACAACAACGCCTCGTCCGGAGTTTGAAACCGGGACCTTCCGCTTGCCGGGCGACTGCTCTTACCATTGAGCTAACGAGACAGATGATTTTCCCTCTTGCATTTATCAATTTTATAATTAGCCTACTAAGCCACGTTTTGCTTTCAGCTGGTATTAACCAGTAACGATGAAAGCGCACACATAGATTTTTTGTAAATTGAATTTTTAATTTTTTCCCTGACGGGAATCGAAAAAAATTAAAAATTGATAATGTTATTTACCACCTAAAAAGCACAGCAACGTCAATAGGGAATCCTTAGGATTCTGTCAAAGAAGGCCGTACACTTTTCCCCAATTGTTAAGGCAATACACTTTAAAATTTAAACAAACAAAAACAATAGTGATATACTTAGTAGTAAATTTTCTATTACATTGGCGGTTATTTTATTTTGAAGGGAAAACGCAAGTAAACAAATTTCTGACTCCAAAACGTGAATTTTTCGATGTACACACATGTCGGAATGCCATCGTACCACCTACTTGACATTTTATCAGAGGAAATGTCAGAAAATAGCCACTGCACTGTAATGGAATCTCAAACCCAAAGTAAAGACTCGTTTCCATTCCACTCCTAGCTGTCACTGCAATTCTTCTTCAAATCTGCTCCAATTCAAGTACATACCAGAATTAAAGAGGAACATTTTGCTGGAATTGTGCTTAGACATGTCATCACAAGAATCTTGGAAAACGACCTACTTTGACAGATCTGAGGTAGGGAATAAATGTTGCTCACCCTATTGAAAAACAAACGAGAGAATGTCAATAACTTTTGAAAATGAACTACCTTGACAGATCTCAGGTAGGGAATAAATGTTGCTCACCCAGGACTGCCAATAATTTCGAGATAAACTATTTTGACATATCCCGACTAGACAATGAATATCGCTCACCCAAGAGTAGAGTAAATAAGAGGATTTCAATAAGTTCAAAAATGAACTACGTTCACAAGTTATGCGATAGAGATGAATTCTTTTAACCTAAAAGTGGAAGCCAGAAAATAATGGTAACATGTGGTAGGGATCGATTCAGTTAGAAAAGAAGTATAGAAATTTTAAAATGTAATAAAAAGAATTACGAAGTGAATAAAATGTAAGCATGTATTAGAAATGAAGGTAGAAATTTTGAAATGTAATAAAAAGAATTTAAAAGTCACTAAAATCTAAACATTCATTAGAATTAAAATGAAAACAGTGTAAATAATTCAAACATGAACGGATAGAGGTCAGCCCAAGCTAAAATTGGAAAAGAATAGAGGAAGAATGAGGGATAGTTTTAGGTCACGTAGGCCCGCAAAAAAGATGAGATTTAGAGGTAGGGGAAGAAAGAAAGTCTTGATCTGCTCTGCGGCGTACTGTAAAACCCGAGTTGTAAAAAACCTTTTTTTTTTGTAAAATAAAAGGTGGAATTCAAATTTATCCGGAGTCCGAGTTATTTTCTTATTTATTTGTTCCTCTCATTTATTCCAAAGAGGACATTTCCACATGAGATCCGAAATAAAGAAGCCGGAGATTTGCTGGTAAAGGAACATGAGTCCGGCGTCGTTTTACAGTAAAAGTAATCCTCGACGAAAAGGGGCCGCAGTATCCAACCGAAGCAGGTTTTTTATTTTCCAGTCTCGGCTGATCGAAAAATTTGCACCGGGGCGAGAAAAGCGCCCGCCAGTCGACTCGAGGTAACATTTTTTGCAGGTTAAAGGCTCCATTTTCCGCTTTGCTGGAGTATCCCACATACTTTGAGCCAGCCTCCGTTAATCCGGTGACCGCTCGGCCACGTAACGGATTCAACGGCTCAAGGAATGCTGTAACCATCTTGGCGAAGCACCTAACTAACCTACAAAGAGAAGGAAGATTTGCTACATAGCGGTCATTGGTGTTTTTCTACTGGTTCCAGTTTCCTTACAAATAAAATAAAGCGAAACGTTTATAACATCAGAAGATTTGCTACATTGGTGTCAAGTATGGGGTGGCTTCAATTCCGTAAAGGGGCCCCCACTAACTCTCAACAAGTCAACAATCCGTACAGGAAGAAACGACAAAGAAAATTTAAGAGATCGAGGTTATGTAAAGTTGCGGTACAATCTTAACAGTACAGTTAATGGTACAACGTGTAACAATCCTAACGGCGACCGGAATTAGTGGTATCAACACATCTGGCGCAGATTTATCGTAAGTCAGAAATTAGTTTCAGATCAGACTAGGTTTCTCTTTTTGATTCCTATATATTTTTCTATTAATTAAACATTACCATAAGATATTTCACATATTTAAACAAGTGTTTATTACATGCAATATAATCTATACTTATCATTACTTTTTGTTCTTATATATTTCTATATTAATCAAACATTACCATACAAAATTTCACATACTTACATAAGTTTTCTACTACATGCAATATAATCTATACTTATTGGAAAATACAACTATATAAAACATTCCATAGGTCCATATCGGTTAAAAGCAGATTTTTTTTTCTCTACTGCAGGCGATATAATTTAAATTAATCGAAAATTACGGCAAGTTAAAAAGTGGCAACGCCACGTGCTAAGGAAGATTGCAATATTTATTTGAATAGCGGCGCAATATTTGTGAAGACCTCTATGGTTGCTAGTTAACGATTTATAGAGCGCAAAGTAATTTAGAAACCCTCGGTAATTATCTATAGTTTTGTTAAATTTGCGATACTAATAAGTTCAAGTAAGCTGTCGAAAGCTACATCCTAAGGGTGAGCAATATTCTCTATTTGCTAAAGAATTTTTCTACATTTCTATAAATTTTGATAAATAATCGAAAGCTACATCCTAAGGGTGAGCAATATTCTCTATTTTCTAAAGAACTTTCTACATTTTTATAAATTTTGATAAATAATCGAAAGCTATATCTTGAGGGTGAGCAATATTCTCTATTTGCTAAAGAATTTTCTACATTTCTATAAATTTTGATAAATAATCGAAAGCTACATCCTAAGGGTGAGCAATATTCTCTATTTGCTAAATAACTTTCTACATTTTTATAAATTTTGATAAATAAACTAAAGCTATAGCTTAAGGGTGAGCAACATTCTCTATTTGCTAAAGAATTTTCTACATTTTTATAAATCTTGATAACGATCGACATATAAAGTGCCTGAAATTTTTAATATTTTGGAATTTAGTAGCAACGAATTACTAAAACACAAAGCATTTCGTCCCACATTGGTTTAATAACTTTAAATGTGCGAATACATTTACATTTGATTTTTCTTTGATAAAATCGAGGTATAAAGTGTCCAAAATTTCCAGATTGGCTTTTAGTCTGATATGTTCTAAGACACGAACAAACGTTTTCCATATCGTTTTACTGGCAAACGACACCACCTGTTTTATTTCTGGGTGCATTTTAAAAATTCAGTTAGGGTCAGATTGATCTACTGGATGACTGTTCTGTATTTGCCAACGTGGTATACTGCAAAATGCGATAACTGCGGACTGTAGGCGGACCTTAAATCTGACAATCGATAATTTGACCGAATTGTTAACTGGAGGGCTAGAGAGATTTCAAGTATTTCTGTTTTTGGTATCCAGCTACGTGCGTCAACAGAAACTCCAACTATTAGGGAACAATACTTCGATGTAAACACTTGGTTAAACTATAAGAAATCTTTTCGGTGTCTGTCACTTACCGTGGATAACATTGCTGAATTTCTCTGAATTTGCCGACAAGCGATTTAAACTGTGAATTGGGGAGGCGAGAAATATTTCTAGCATTTCGGTCTCCTTACCACTTTACAAACACGAACTACCCTCTGAAGTGTCGATATTCAAACGAACAAGTAAAATTCGACTCAAACAGAGAGTAAGAAGTATTTCAGGCGTCGCCCTTACGGGAACCTGGCTTCGACCGTGTACAGAACCCGAAATACTTTCTAAACCTACTGGGCGAAGTTAGCAACGATTGAGTTACTAACGAGAAAGGGGGTAATAAACTCGTACATGTTATCCTTTCGGTTGGTCGACGGTGTATAAAACAAAAGAGTGTTGGATTTTTGATCACTATGGAGACGCAAAATAATCACAAATTTCTCTATACTGCCAAATAACTTTGAGTGATAGTTGAGAATCGATATTTGACCTGAAATAATTTTCAGACGTTTAGTTATTTACGAATGGAAGAGTGACAAGTAATAAAATTTTTCTTATAGTGGCTATATCTTCGGGTGAATGATTTCAAAAGGGAAAATTAGGTGGCGAATTTTCAATATTTGCACCAAACACATGAAGTAGTGTATACAATTTTTTTTTACACCTGATAGCTAACGTTTGCTACAGTGCAAATTAAGTGCTAAAATTTTATATTTGCTATTCGACGGTCTACCAAAGAAGAAAGACTTTCCATTTTTGTCATCCACGATCAATAAAATACCAAATACTTTCTAGATTTGTATAACACAAACGATTTGCTGAAGTTTTAAATATACTCATCTGCCATTGAAACCTTTAACCAACGAGAGAGATAGGCCGGCATTTTATTTTGTCGTTGGTACACGGGAAATAGCTGCGGTATCTCCTGATAATTTTCATTCCTCGCATTTTGAATAAGTTCCCACTTAAGGAGGGGGAAATATCTTCGATCTTCGTCTAAGCGGTGTGTAATACATACACGAGATATTTGCTAAATCGATCGCTTTAAACGGTCAACGATCGGCGAGAGGGTTACCTACGTCAACTTGTATACTAACGCGTAGCCAAGGCACTAATTACTCCGATTCCGGAATTAAATCAGCAGTAGAAACCGTGCACAATGGCAAAGGAGCAGCTGGATAAAATTCTGCAGAAGCTCGAAGAGTTGAGCGGCAAATTTAGTGCTCAGTCAAATACAATCGCGGAAGTTAGCAATGAGGTGAAAGCTCTAAAGGGGCAGCATACTTCCTTCCAAGCAGAGTTAAGTACCCTACGGAGGCAGATGTCCGATATATCCGTCCTCAGCGCATCTGCGTTCGCCCATAGAGTAATGGATGATAGAGGCGGAGCAAAACGTACCATCCGGTGATAGGACAGTTGTTATCCCACCAGTTGTTATCAATCCACCCCGACGTCCGGGAAAGTTCCAGAAGAAGTTAAAGACAACTGTATGCAGAAATCGCCTGTGACAAATACTGCCGCATGCTCATGTTCTAATGCTGCGGAGCCTAAGCCATCACGAGAGCCGTCGTTGTCACTACCTCCTCGACCACAACATACAGTTAGTGACAAGCTCATTAGAAAGCCGATGCTTTCGCCGACGGAGTACGACGGTAAGGCTCAGTGGAATCACTACGAGTTGCACTTCGAACCGATTGCGGAAACAAACGGTTAGGACGACGAGACCAAAGCACTTTACTTAGCTGCCTCTTTGCGCGGCATGGCTTTGGACTTCTATGAGACACTGAATCAAGAGGCCAGGAGGTCTTATAGCAAAGCGAGCAATGCACTCTCTATACAATTTGGTGCAGAATATAAGCAATCAGTAAGTCACGTACAGTTTAGCACCAGAGTCCAGAAGAATGGGGAGAGCTTTTCAGAATTTGCCACTAATCTTTTACGGCTGACTAGGCTCAAATTCACATGTTGTCCGGAGGATGCTAGGGATCAGATCGCTTTGGAACATTTGCTGGACGAAATTTTTAACTTAGATGTGCAAGAAAGAGTTCGAGATTTTAACCCACCTACTCTGCAAGACGCAGTACAAACCGCCTTTCGGATAGAAGCGAATCATGGAGTAACCAGACCAGAGAGACGGAATACACGAGTTGCAGTCGCAACTAGTAATAACAGACCACCACCGCGATAACCGCCGGACTTCAGAAGAGAGCAGTTGGGAAGAAACTCAGCACGGATGTCATCGGGAAACGCGAACGAGCTAGCGTGAGGGAGCCGCAGCTAGCTCAGCCAAATTCAGCAGCTCCTACATCCGCCAGCATCTCCTCGAAACCCAGCCTGTTAGCCCAAAACGTCACGGGGATCATCCGCCGGTGCGACTTTCGAAGAAAGTACGGGTTTATCGTGCGAGATGAGAGTCAAATAGACGTCTTTTTCCATTTTGTCAATTTTAAGAGTTCAGTTGTAAATCCGGAAACCGAAATAGCTCCTGGCAACACAGACCTGGTTGAAGGCCGCCCTTCTAACAGAGCAATCAACATTCTGCTAATACCTATCGAAGAAGGAAGGAATAATACAGCACCTAAATCAACTCTTGGAACACGAAACAACTCATCGTCTAACTTGCAACCAGCACGAACACAGCAGCTATCCGGAAGCAGAGAATATATCAGGAATATCACTTCGTCTAACTTAGCAGGAACTTTAAACGCAGGTCAGCTGATCTCAGGGAGCAGAGACCAGCATACCTCCCACACGCTCCCAGTTCAACTTACCAGCACGTCCTCGGCCGAGCAGGTATCAAAATTCTAGTTATAACTAGCCTCCGAGAACTGACTAGGATTATCGGAAGAACTACACATACATCTCCCACCACATACCACATACCACATACCACCTCGAGCACTAAAACACCAACCCCAATCAACCACCCACTCCCCACTAACACCCTAAGAGCCATCCAACACCCACTAATACACTAATTAACCGTCCTCTTCCCACTAACACATTAACTAGCTCCTACCTTCCCACTAACACACTAACTCACTCCTCCTTTCTCACTAACCCACTAATCTACCGTCCACTTCCCACTAAGCCTCTAAAAACCACCCACCACCCACTAACACACTAACTGACCCTTCCCCAACTAAGGCAATAACAAATCCTCCACCAATAACACACTAACCGCCTGCACAACTGTCACGAGCACCCTACACCACAGCCCCATACCCAACACACCGAACCTTATCTCTAAACAAATAGTGCTGAATGACGTGAAAACTCAAGGCCCGAGGGAGTCACTAGTTTCGAGGCTACCAGCCCCACCTATAATAACTGTGAGCCAGGGTACGATTTGTAGTACCATCAGGATAAAACGAAAAATTGGAGGACTTGTCTGCCACATGATTGTGGACACCGGAGCGACGCATTCTATCCTCCACAGAAAAATACTAGACCGTTTTCAATACCCTTATAGTCTCCACCCATCTTTAACGCGGCTTCGAAATGTCACTGGAGGAACCAGCATAGTGAACGGCGTCATTGAACTACAAGTAGCTATACAAAATTTTACGACAAAACACACCTTCTACGTAGCTGATGTCTTTGACGACTGCATCATCGCGATGAATTTTCTGGCAGGCAACAGATGTTCAATCGACTTAGCAAGGCACACAATTAAGATAGTTCACGAACTGGTTCCTATAATCGAAGAAGAGGGCACTGACATTCTTGTTAGACCAATACAGGACTGTACCATACCTTTTGATTCTTCCTGCTTCGTAGCACTTTTCAACCCGCTAGTGGGTGAACAGAAAACCGATTTGATAACTCCAAAGAATGTCCCACTTGCCCTGTGGATGGAACCAGTAGTCGGCCAGTCCAACAATGGAAGTCTGATAGTTTGTGTGACAAACAAAACATATAACCCAATCGAACTAAAGGCTGACACCTTTCTCGCAGAGGTGGAAGTAGCTGCAGACATGGTCAGTTCTTCGGAAGAAGGAACAGTGAACTTCAATAATCTACTACCTGAATTACACCTATTGCTGGAACCCACACCTGTACACCTGAATAATCAGCAGAAAATTATACTGGAAAAGCTACTCGTAGAACATCAGGATGTCTTTACGCGAACAAAAACGACCTCGGTCGGACCACGATTATGCGGCATCAGATCGACGTAGGCAGCAACAAACCGATTAAACAGCCTCCCAGGCGGCTTCCATTGGCCAAACGTCAGGAAGCGGAAAATCTAGTAAATGAGATGAAAACCCAAGGCGTTATCAATCCATCCAGTAGCCCTTGGACTTCTCCAGTCGTCCTGGTGAAGAAGAGGGATGGCTCGACTAGATTTTGCGTCGACTACAGTCGGCTAAATGAAATCACCAAAAAAGATTCATATCCCCTGCCACGTACTGATCTGACTCTTGATGCACTCGCCGGTTCAACTTGGTTTTCGACATTAGATCTACAGTCGGGCTACTGGCAAGTGGAAGTGGAAGAAGAAGACCGCGAAAACACCGCGTTCACTACAGGCAGTGGATTGTGGGAGTTTTCAGTTATACCATTTGGGCTAACCAATGCCCCTGCAACTTTTCAGGGGCTCATGGAAATCGTCCTCCAAGGAATTCCACCTCAGGCATGCCTAGTATATTTGGACGACGTTATCGTACATGGCCCCACGTTTGAGCAAATGGTAGAAAATCTCCGCCTTGTCTTAGACCGATTAAGAGTAGTAAATCTAAAGGTTTCACCGAAGAAGTGTCAGTTGTGTCAGAGAGAAGTGAGGTTCCTCGGACACATTATCAGCGACTCTGGATTGTCGACAGATCCCGACAAAACTAATGCTGTTAAGAGTTGGCCCGAACCGCAAACGCGAAGAGATATACAGTAATTTCTCGGGTTGTGTGCTTACTACCGGCGGTTTGTGAAAAATTTCTCGGCTATAGTGAAACCATTAACGGAGCTTACGGAAAAAGGTCGAAAGTTTATCTGATCAGATGTTTGTCAAGAAGCGTTCGAAAAGCTGAAAGACCGTTTAACTACTGCGCCTATACTTACTCAGCCTGACGAAAATTTACCGTTTATCCTGGACACAGACGCCAGTCAACACGCTTGGGGAGCTATTCTCTCGCAAGTTAAAGACGGGATAGAACACGTGGTGGAATACCACAGCAAGACATTCAGTCGCCCGGAGCGAAACTACTGTGTCACCAGGAAAGAACTGGTTGCGATAGTCAAAGCATGCTCACATTTTCAGCCCTACTTACTGGGAAAAAAGTTCACAATTCGAACAGACCATGCATCTTTGAGATGGTTGATTAACTTTAGGTGTCCCGAGGGACAAGTAGCAAGATGGATAGAACGCATGTACGCCTATGATTTTGAAATTGTGCATCGTTCAGGTAAGAGTCACAGTAATGCAGATGCAATGTCCCGCCGGCCATGTTCAACAACAGATTGTCAATATTGTCAACGACTCGAAGAGAAAGACACCATCATAATTCGCCAAGTCACCACTCAGGAAGATATAGTTCAAAAACAGGAGGACGACCTCACCTTACGATGTATTCGGAGTTGGTTGACTACGGGTCAGCTCCCAGATAAAGACAGCATCAAAGACCTGAGCCCGGAAATTAAATCGTATTGGTCAATGTAGTCTCTGGTGAAACTAGAAAATAACATCGCCGTTCGAATAATCAGCCAAGGATCAGAAACTATTAAACAAATCCTGGTTCCGAAATCCCTTCGAAAACTTGTTCTCCAGCAGGTACATGACTCTTTAAGTGGCGGACACTTCGGCGTTGATAAGACGTTAGGTAAACTTCGACAGAAATATTATTGGATTGGTAGTAGTACTGATGTATAAGAAGAAGAAGAAGAAGAAGAAAATTACGAAGTGTCAACTTTTAATTTTGTTCTAATTATTTTGTAATTTTTTCGAAAAAGTATCAGTCGAAGGCATTAAAGGTTAGCCGGAAATTCTTGATTTGTGATCTGTGTTGCTGAATTTTTTGGAGTATAAATTCAATTCGATCGGCATAATTTGGAATAAACAATTTCAACTGAGAGACTGGACCATCTGTTGCCACCACGGAGTCGCAGTGTAACATCAATGTGATAAGAGTCGCTTTGCATATTAAAAATTTGGTTGTGGCCTTATATATATATCGTACTTTAAATCTGCATGATTATATGTTTTGCATATTTGCCTTGTTTTGGAATGGTACAGTATTTGCAATCACGATTCTACATAACCTATTTCTCCTTTTTGTTTATCTCGGACCTCGAGTTGTTGATATACATACATATATTGTCTGAAAGTCGACGACATCTATCTCCAGCACATCTCGAGCTTTATGAGCTTTACTAAAAACTTATTGCTCGTTACTTTTAGAACTGCATTATCGTCAATTATCGAATATCATACTATAAAACAAAGTTGCATATCTACCTTATCATTTTCATCGATAATTGTGTCAATCCAACCCTGCATTAGAAATGGCACCTAAATGTATGCAATGTGACGGATTTGTTACAAGATCCAATATTGGACAAGAATGCGTCGACTGCAATAATTTCTGTCATCTGGCATGTATGAAAATTTCAAATAATGAAAGGAAAAGTATTGCTAAGGGAATTGTAGCTTATAGATGTGAGGCCTGCTGTCTTGAGAAATCCACATCCAAGTCGAAACCATCTACTGATATTTCTGACTCAGATAACGATAGCAGAGTCAGTTTCAAAAGTATCATTACAAGAATGTCTCAAGAAATTGAGATTATAAAACAGAAGCAAATTGAATTCAATACGTCGATGGATTCCCTGATAGGCGGTTTCAACGACATTAAACTCATGGCTGAAAAAGTAGACGAACACGATAAGCGAATTAAACAACTAAGGAAATCGAAAAAGCTGAAGTTCGACGTGAGCTGTCAATCGTTTCGAAACGTCTTGAAGCCTTGGAAGACAACGCTCTTACCAATTTCCTCGAGATCCGCAATGTTCCCTTCGAACAATCGGAGAATGTCCTCGACATCGTAAAGAAAATCCACAATGAACTTAAAGTACCTGTAACCGAAGAAGAAATCACTAAAGCTTACAGATCTAGAAAATATACTAGTAATAATACTAACAAACCTATAATTGTAAAATATAGCTCCGAATTTATTAGAAATAGAGTAATTAGTACTTATAAAATTAAAAAAAATATCAATCCTATAAGTTTAGGATTTGCAGAAGAACATATAATATTTGTTAATGAATATATATCTAAATCTAAAAGGCAACTTAATCATAAAGCCAAACTGTTTAATGTGGAGAAGAACTTTAAATACATATGATTCAAAGGAGGGAAAAATTATTTAAAACAAAGCGATGAAAGTAAACGTTTTCTAGTAAAAAATGAGGGAAGTTTGGATTTCATTTCAAAGAGTAATTCAAAATTATCTTTTCTGTCATTCATCGCCTTATATATATGTCAATTAAAATATACTATCAAAATGTCAGAGGTCTCAGAACTAAGACTGAGGATGTGAAACTCTCTATCTTATCAAATAACTACGATATTATATGTTTCACTGAAACATTTTTGCAGGATTTCGTGGTTAGCGGTGAACTTTTTGATCATCGCTATTTGGTTTATAGAAAAGATAGAAATTTAAATACCACTTCCAGTAAAGATGGCGGAGGTTGCCTTATAGCAGTGAATATAAGATTTTCTTCGCACCGGATGCAAGAAATGGAACTGAGCACGAAGATCTCTGGGTAGTAGTTAAACATAACCATTTTCGATTGTATATTTCATGTATTTATATTCCCCCTGCCTCTTCCTTCGATGTATACGACTCAATTTTCTCAAATATTAGCGACAAATGCCTGCATCTTCACGAGATGGCTAAAGTTATTATCACCGGCGATTTCAATTTACCCAATGTAAACTGGACTTACAGTTTTACAGAGATGTGCATGCAGATGACTGGTAATACTAATTTGGCCTCATCATCGCTGCTTGGTAATGCGAATATATGCAATCTAAAGCAATATAACTCTATTCAGTACCCCAACAATAGATTACTTGATCTGATACTGTCCAATTTAGCGGAAAATAAGATAAGCATAGCTTTATCTCAAGACGTACTTTCACGTATTGACCCTCACCATCCACCTCTTGACATTGATGTATCATTAAATCGGCATGATTTCTTACCTATGAGGATAACACGAAAATTGTCTTTTCACACAGCGAATTATAGTAATATCAATGAGCATCTGGCTTCAATCGACTTTTCATCAAAATTTTCCGCTGATGTTGAGAGCTCCTTCAAAAATTTTTTCTCCACTCTAGATGACTGCATAAGAACATTTGTCCCAGTAATTAAACCAAAACATGCAAAATATCCGCATTGGTATAGTCGTGCATTAATTCAAGCTTTAAAGGAAAAAGAAAAATGTCGTCGTGAATATAAAGGCTTGAAATACCCTGAAATCTACAAGAGTTTATCACTATTCCGTCATTTATCAAATAATTTGATTAAAGAATGTTATAAAAACTATTTGGATGGGATCAAGAAGTCCTTACACAATAATGTTAAGGCATTCTGGGCATATTCCAAGACAATGAAATCTTCTAACAACCTACCTACTGAGATGTATTACAATGATGCAATTTCTAATACTCCCCAGGATACTTGTAATATTTTTGCTCGCTACTTTGAATCCGTCTATTCTGACAGCATCTCCGGTATTAATCCCTCAGCAGGCAGCGGTGCCGCTGCACGTCCCTATTCTCATTCAACCTTTTTTTCTTGTTCAATAGACACATTACCTATTTCTCCTGAAAATGTTCAAGCTGTTATTCTAGATCTTGACTTAAATAAGAAAGCTGGGCCCGACACAATACCGAACATCTTCCTAAAGAACTGTTCCTCCGTCTTAAGTGCTCCTATAAGCGTACTATTCAACTTGTCATTGACCCACGGAGTTTACCCATCTGCTTTCAAGACATCGTACGTTACTCCAATTCTTAAATCTGGTGATCCTAAAGCAGTAACTAATTATAGACCTATATCAATCTCAAATAGCTTGGCTCTTGTTTTTGAAAAACTTGTCTATAATCAACTCTTACCCCAAGCCCTTTCCAGCTTGAGCTCTAAACAACATGGATTTCTTCCGGGAAGATCCACCAAAACGAACTTGGCACTATACACCGACGAAATTGCAGCTGTGCTCGATGAAGGGAAACAAGTTGACTCTATCCAAACTGATTTCGCTAAAGCTTTCGACAAAATTTCACACTCTCATATACTCCAAAAATTATCCAAAATAGGTTTTTGTGATAATTTAGTTGCATGGTTCGCATCATATATCCGCGAACGACTGCAAACAGTAGTCCTTAATGGTCACCAGTCCTGCCCTTTCTCTCTAAACTCCGGTGTTCCGCAAGGCACCATACTTGGTCCTTATATCTTTCTCCTCTATATCAACGACTTACCACACCTATTAAACACCGATTGTCTCTTATATGCAGATGATGCTAAAATTTTTAACGTCATTCACACAGAAGAAGACTGTAGATTAATTCAAAGAGATATTCTTACCTTAGTCAATTGGAGCAAGCATAACTTCTTGCCGTTGAATATTTCCAAATGTAAAGTCATAGCTTTTTCTAGAAAAGCCAATACCATATATTATGAGTACACAATGGGTGATTCATCTCTTAATCGCGTTACCGAAATGAAAGACTTAGGAGTAATTTTCGACCAGAAACTATTATTTCAAACACATATCAACTGGATCACCTCGAAAGCATTTAAATTGTAGGGTTTTCTATTCTGAATCTGCAAATCATTCAAGTCTGCTACCTCATTAATAACCCTTTATAATTCTCTAATAAGAAGTCATCTAGAGTACGCATGTACTATATGGAACCCTTTCTATGCTGTATATATACAGCAAATTGAATCAGTACAGAGAAAATTCAACAGACTTCTTTTATATAAAACAGAAGGACACTATCTTAACTACTTCAATCGTCTCGACAAATTTGGTATTCCTTCTTTGGAAAAGCGTCGTCTTTTCTTAGATGAAATATTTTTATTTAAATTAATACACAACCTTATTAATTGTCCTGAGTTACTCCATAATATTAACTACCTTGTTCCATCTAGAGTCACCAGGTGCCCATTAACATTTGAAATTACTACCACCAGGACCAACTTACGATACAAGTCCCCCTCTTACAGGATACAAAAAAATCATAACGACTTATTCAATGAAGTTGACATCTTCGGTCTTAGTCTCTGTGCCTTTAAAAGAATTATTAGAAGTGAAATTCAGACTCCCCTCTCTGAATAACGGATCAATATTGACCCATTGAATATTTTTTTTCTCCTCTTTTCTTCTCTAATCCTTTATAATTTTAATTATCTTTCTTTTTTTAATTTTTTATAATTATAATTTAATTTTTCCCCCTTTTTGTAATTTTTTGAATATTTTTTTTTTGTTTCTTTTTTGAATTGCTATTACACTTAAAAAAAAATTGTTTTTTTTTGTTTATTTTTGTAACATATTAATCTTCTTTTTCTTGATGAAATACATTAATGTAAATACTTGGATTTAATAATCTAACCGGTAGCTTTTAATTGTGACTTTAGTCTGTAAGCTATCGCTGTAAAGTTATAAATAAATAAAATAAATAAATAAATAAAGGACTGGTGTGCTGGATGCCTACAATGTCAAGCATGAAAAGGGCCGCGGCCAAGACGGAGAGCTCCTCTACAAGTATGTAACATTGGCGCACCTTTCGAAAGAGTTGCTGTAGGCATATTAGGACCACTTCCAAAGACCAATAAACGTAACCGCTACTTAGTAGTCTGTATGGACTATTTCACAAAATGGCCCGAAGCAATCCCAGTACCAGACCAGACAGCCGAGACCGTGTCAGATGTACTCATATCAGACGTATTTAGCCGACATGGAGCTCCACTACAGCTCCATTCAGATCAAGGCAGAAATTTTGAAAGTGCCGTCTTTCAGGAGGTACTGCAGAAGTTCGGGGTCGAGAAAACGCGCACAACAGCTCTACACCCACAGTCGGATGGTTTGGTCGAAAGATTTAACCGGACAATCCTGGACTATCTGGCGAAATTTCTAAATTCACACCAAAGAGACCAATACGTTCCGTACCTTCTACTATCATATCGCGCAAGCGTGCAAGATAGCACCGAGGCTGTAACAAAGTGGTGTTCAAGATAAAAAAATGTCACGGTGGAAAGATGCGAACTGTCCACGTCGATAGGCTAGCCCCATACCGCGAAAGAAACGACCTTCCCCTATAACCACTAATGCCTCCTGGTAGCCTTTAGAAGGCATCCAGCCAGCTTAACTGGTAACTACAAGATACCAATGTGCCGCTTAGGACCTACCCAGCCTAGCGGCGGGTATACCTCTTGTTAAGTAGTCCACTTTTTCACACTCCCTCGCTTGACAATGAGTCAAAATCCCTCCCACATGGTACCCTACGTAGGCCGCGCTGCCGTAGGAATTCCACATTGAAAACTATCTTTGAAATTTTAACCCCTGCTATGCTAGTATTCGTGCGGCGTAAGCCACCAGTTCGAAGACTCGATCCGGGTGTGGGGACTTCGAGACACACCCTCGAATGAATGTCGATCTGCGGTCAGAGGGAAATGCCCCGTGCGGAATCAGTTGGTTAGGTTACTTGTTGCAGAGGCTTTTCCGACTGGTCTTGATAGACCAGATTTTTTGGGTTGCTGGGCTGCGAGTGCACCTTTGGTTTTCGATACCGAGACCAACATCGAGCTCTGACCAAGGACCAGCGTGCATGAAATAAGCAGATGATTTCTCACTAACTCCTTTTGAGTTAGCCTTCGTTAGAAGGTTTTAATTTTTCTATCTCTTCTTCATTCTTTCTACAATATGTGGTGGCTGAGTAAATTTTATAAGGACACGATCCTTGTTTAACCTGTCTCTGCATGAAATGAGCAGATTATTTCTCACTAACTCCCTCTGAGTTAGCCTTCGTTAGAAGGTATTAATTTTCCTATCTCTTCTTCATCCTTTCTACATTCCGTGGTGGCTGAAAAAATTTATAAGGGCATGATCTTTGCTTAACCTGAATTTGCCTTAAATGAGCATATAATTTCCCACTAACTCCTTCTGAGTTAGCCTTCGTTAGAAGGTTTTACTTTCCCTATCTCTTCTTCATTCTTTCTACAATCCGTGGTGGATAAGTAAAAATTTATTAGGACACGATCCTTGTTTAACCTGCCTCTGCCTTAAATGAGGAAATAATTCCCCACTAACTCCTTCTGAGTTAGCCTTCGTTAGAAGGTTTTACTTTACCTATCCCTTCTTCATTCTTTCTACAATGCGTGGAGTGGTTACTGAATACAATTTAGCAGGACACGATCCTGGTAGAGTCCACAGATAAACCATCTACTATACGGTCAGAGAATAATAAAACGATATAACAAGCTTCTCGTTTGGATAGACCGCACCACTGGACCCAACAACCTCCTCCCCCCTCCACCGGGCACCAACGAAGGATTGGTCAGCTTGGACGGAGCTACAAGCTTGCGAAGAGAGGGTAATGTCACAAAACCACTCAAGTGGACCAAATTTTAGCGGCACATTGAACGCAAGTTTCTCCTGGCCACCCAACCGTGTTTTAAATTTGTACCCTTGTAAATTCCATCAACACCATTACACCATTTCTCCAAGAAGTGGCCGCATTTTATTTTTTTTATAGCAGCTATGCATACTCGACATATCTTATCCAGTGCGAAATTTTTTATTGATGATAGCTTCATTGCCCTGTAAATATGTTACTTACCACCTAAAAAAGCACAGCAACGTCAATAGGGAATCCTTAGGATTCTGTCAAAGAAGGCCGTACACTTTTCCCCAATTGTAAAGGCAATGCACTTTATAATTTAAACAAACAAAAACAATAGTGATATACTTAGTAGTAAATTTTCTATTACATTGGCGGTTATTTTATTTTGAAGGGAAAACGCAAGTAAACAAATTTCTGACTCCAAAATGTGAATTTTTCGATGAAGCATGTCGGAATGCCATCCTACCACCTACTTGACATTTTATCAGAGGAACTGTCAGAAAATAGCCACTGCACTGTAATGGAATCTCAAACCCAAAGTAAAGACTCGTTTCCATTCCACTCCTAGCTGTCACTACAATTCTTCTTCAAATCTGCTCCAATTCAAGTACGTACCAGAATGAAAGAGGAACATTTTGCTGGAATTGTGCTTAGACATGTCTTCACAAGAATCTTGGAAAACGACCTACTTTGACAGATCTGAGGTAGGAAATAAATGTTGCTCACCCTATTGAAAAACAAACGAGAGAATGTCAATAACTTTTGAAAATGAACTACCTTGACAGATCTCAGGTAGGGAATAAATGTTGCTCACCCAGGACTGCCAATAATTTCGAGATAAACTATTTTGACATATCCCGACTAGAAAATGAATATCGCTCGTAAAGTAAATAACAGGATTTCAATAAGTTCGAAAATGAACTACGTTCACAAGTTATGCAATAGAGATGAATTCTTTTAACCTAAAAGTGGAAGCCAGCAAATAAAGGTAACATGTGGTAGGAATCAATTCAGTTAGAAAAGAAGTTAGAAATTTTGAAATGTAATAAAAAGAATTAAGAAGTGAATAAAATGTAAGCATGTATTAGAAAAGAAGGTAGAAATTTTGGAATGTAATAAAAAGAATTTAGAAGTGAATAAAATGTAAGCATGTATTATAAAAGAAGGTAGAAATTTTGAAATGTAATAAGAAGAAGTTAGAAGTGAATAAAATGTAAGAATGTATTAGAAAAGAAGGTAGAAATTTTGGAATGTAATAAAAAGAATTTAGAAGTGAATAAAATATAAGCATGTACTAGAAAAGAAGGTAGACATTTTGAAATGTATAAAAAGAATTTAGAAGTGAATAAAATGTAACCATGTATTTATTAGAAAAGAAGTTAGAAATTTTGGAATGTAATAAAAAGAATTTAGGAGTGAATAAAATGTAAGCATGTATTAGAAAAGAAGGTAGAAAATTTGAAATGTAATAAAAAGAATTTAAAAGTTTTAGGTCACGTAGGCCAGCAAAAAAGATGAGATTTAGAGGTAGAAGAAGAAAGAAAGTCTGGATCTGATCTGCAGCGTACTGTAAAACCCGAGTTGTAAAAAATCTTTTTTTTTTTGTAAAATCAAACGTGGAATTCAAATTTATTCGGAGTCCGAGTTATTTTCTTATTTGTTTTTTCCTCTCATTTTTTCCAAAGAGGACATTTCCACCTGAGATCCGAAATAAAGAAGCCAGAGATTTGCTGGTAAAGGAGCCTGAGTGCGGCGTCGTTTTACAGTGGAAGTAATCCTCGACGAAAAGGGGCCGCAGTATCCAACCGAAGCAGGTTTTTTGTTTTCCAGTCTCGGCTGATCGAAAAATTTGCACCGGGGCGAGAAAACCGGCCGCCAGTCGACTCGAGGTAACATTTTTTGCAGATTAAAGGCTTCATTTTCCACTTTGCTGGAGCATCCCACTTACTTTGAGCCGTCCTCCGTTAACCCGGTGATCGCTCGGCCGGGTTACGAAGAAACATTAATTTCTACATTTTAACAAAAAAAAATCTACTTTGAGTTAAAGAAGTATTTTTTCTTAATGATCTACTAAATTTTTTGAATTTTTGGCCAAGCTCGTAAGTAAAGTAATTTAAATATTGTAAATTTTGGCTCATGATAGTTACCTTATAGATAAGACCACCTGAAGACGCGGAGTGTTCACCCGTGAAACATTGTGGCAGACTTTAAATAAAAAATTTAGACACTAATAGTTTGGTTTTTTGTCTTCAACAGAGACCGATAGCCCGAGCATTCACCCATACATATTCATCTAGACGGTCAAAACCTTACTCAACAGATACAATTGTTCTCCAAATGCTAATGGAGAAAAACGGATGACTGAAAACAACAACAAAAATTGAGAATTGTAATAGAATAGAGAAAGAAAAACAAATATGTGAAAGAAATCACTTTATCGAGAGAAACTGGAACTCTAGCAAGAGTTATTTGAAAAAAAAAACATAGCATGAATTTATATAAAAAAATATATTACTATAGGGTAGCTAACAATAAAATAATAAAAATACAATCGGATAAATAATTGGCATATTTCACGGAATAGTAGATCTGAACTCATAGAGATCTGATTTAAACTGTTCCCATTATCTGTATAAGGGAAGCTATTTGTGTTTTTTTCATTTGCTCTTATTATGTTTCCAATGTTTTTTCCCTTAATTCTTAGAATTTTCTTATTAATTAAATCATAAGAAGAATTAATTACATATTCACTAGCTAAATTTGCCATATAAAGAAAAACTACATATTTAATAAAATGCAATTTATTAATAAAAACTAGTAAAGGTTCCTCTCAGAATAATATAACAAAAATAGTAAAATGTATAGATCAAAGACCATTATTTTTCTCAACTTTTAAACACGTAGATATGTTACTCTTATTTGATTTTTTCGTAAAACTCCTGCGTAGGCAATAAACTGAAAGAGAAAGATTATTGCAAAATGAAGAAGAAATGAGAAAAAACTATCTTAGTTTTTTCTCATTTCTTCTTAATTTTGCAATAGATATTATTATTATTAATTTAGATATTATATAATATAGGTAGGTAGGTTCGTATATATATATTATACATAAAAATACTTAATAGAGTTTAACAGTAATATTTAAAATAATAATACTATGTTCTTTAAAGAGAAATGAACGATTGTAACGTAATTATGCTCTAAATACTTTTTATTCTCCTTTCACTTTCCCGGAGCCCTCTCACATGAAGGTCGTCTAGGTCCGCTAGTCTCTCTCTTTACAGGTCTACAAGGGACTCTGAAAATAACTGCCCTCAGAGTGAGATGGGTGGTTGGGGCATGCAGTGAAGGCAACCATCTGCGCCTTCAATGTGGATGTAGGTAAGTGACGAAAAGGTCCCTTTAGGACTGAATGTGTGCCGGCGTTTTGGTAAATAGGCAGTGATGCCAGATTGGGCGCTTTTCCGCAAATTGGGCCACCTTTTTACAAAATTTGCGCTTCGATTTTCATGAAAAGCGCCCAACGCCCAATTGGGTGCGACACTGCTTTTCCTGCGCTTTTTGGGCTCTATTTAAGGATAAAAAAAGAATGGAAAATGGGTTTTATTCACATTAAATGATTCGTGGATATCTCATTCTAACTAAATATAAGAGGGGGTTATTTTTTCGAGACCCGTATATATACAAGTTTACGGGCAATTTTCCGTCTAATGCGTGCAATGTTTAAAAGACAAGTACCGGGGTACTGGTCAGTTACTGGCGTTGTAGCCGAAATTCAAAATTTCGTAAAGAAATTTTGAGAGCATACTGCATGTTTCGATTAGCAGTGCAGGACGATCCCATCAGGACAGCAATGAAGCTCTCTGAACTGCCTGCTGTCTACACTTACAGTGAACTAATGGGTTTTATTCACATTAAATTATTCTTGGACATGTCATTCTAACTAAAAAGAAAAAAGTTGGAATTTAATTAATATTTTATATTTGTTCAAAAAATGTTCAGTTCACAGCAAAAACAAAAGCATTATACATTAGGTAAGGGTGGCCCAAAAATGTATGGATTTGCAAAAGTGTTAAAATGTTCATTTAGAATTTGTTAGATAATGCAATTTCAAACTTCTATGCAAAATGTCAGTGAGATTCAGTAATGTTTACAGCCGCTCAAATCGAGAATGGTGATTTTTTGGCTGTTGGTGTGGTTTAGTTGGGTGGGCTGTCACTAACACAACGATTACACGAGTCAATAGAGCAGACGGACAGTCCTGATTTCGTCTGTCAAATTTACTGACAAAAAACGATTTGCGTTCTATCAATTACCAGTCTGTTCATAATAAAATGTCGTCAAGCGGTGCAGACATTCCTCTTCTATATGCATATCAAACAATTTCTTCATTAATCCGTCTTTATTCTCTACAAAATAAACAATAAAATGTATGTTAAACACTTTTCAGTCATTTGCCACTCAAAAGAAAGCATATTAAGAATATAAACACAAATATCCACTAGTATCTACCCTTTATTTTCAATATCCGCCATCTTAATTGTACGTTTGACAGTTTATTGACTAGTCCGTACTGACTCGTCAGACATCTTGTCAGTACAGGCTGGTCAGTAAAAAAGAGTAGTCAGTAGGGGTTTACACGAGCCTGTGTAAGTGTCAATCGCTATCAGAGTCAGTTCTACTGACTCGTGTAATCCCCGGGTAAAGCCGTTTCAATATTTCTTTCATAACTTTTTAAATTGACATTTGTTTTTCATTTTAAAGAAGCTTAATTATCAACTTATTGCAGTGAAAGTAGTTTTAAACAATTGAATATTTCTATTTTTAATAAATTTTTTAAAACGAAAATTCGGACCTGGAGCGCCAATTTTTGTAAAGAAAAGTATCGCGCATGTATACTTTTCTAGTATAATGCAATCTATAATCGATTAAATCGTTAAAAACTAATCAAATAGCAACCTCTTTATCAAATATTCAGCCTTATTAAAAATAAACATTTCGGCGCCTTTTGGGCTATCTTTTTTCTTTATTTGGGCGCTTAGTCCATGACATAATCTGGCATCACTGTAAATAGGCACGAATTTGTTTGATTATGGCAGGCGGCAGCGGCAGGTTTTTCGTGGAACCTCCCACACTCTCCGCCAATAGCCGAAGCGAGCTAGCGTGCCGCTGCAGTCAACGCTGTCCGTCGAGTGATCTGTCAGCTCATGCTGGCAGTCTGCACTTCACGTCCGATGTCAAGTCACTCCAACATAGTACCATAACAATCTCTGCTACCCTTGGTATACCATTTTGTCGGAAAAACGTGGAATCTTTTCGAAAAATTCTTCAGATATCACCACATGAATGTCATTTACTTCGGATCTTCGAATAATTAAGTCGTTAAGCATTTTCACTTAACTGGATACCCGCAATCGCTTTTTGACCACTTTGAGACTTGCAGCGGAGATAAAAATTATAATCTTAAAATATTACTTACTTTATACTTTTCCTTCACCTTTAAGCACCTGTTCAGCACACGACTTGAGATTGCACTTCATATAAGAACTGCGGATATCGGCAAATCAAATCAGTCAATTTCTATGTCATACGCACGACTTAAGTATAAAACACAATTTATTCTGTTATTTGTGTTGTAAATTAAAAATAGAAAAAATTTAAACGAATAAATTAAAAAAGATTATTAAAATTGCATGTGTGGCCGTTTGATAATGAAGATAACAAACAGAACCCACATGGAAGAAGAGGTACATCCAAGAGTTATCTAAAACTCAGCCGGAATTGAGTTTTCATGCGAATGCGCTTTTTTTGGTATAATACGGTGGTATTTTACCATCTCAATAAACTTTTCTTCCATTTTTTATTCAACCAACTTTGATATTTACCACGGCATTGTTATTTACTGATATTTTTAATTTATCAAGTCATAAATATTGCTACGTTTCTTTTCTCGTTCTGAATGAATCTCTGTATGAATCGACAGAACGATGTCATAATTTAATGCTGTGCTCATCGAAAAGGAACGAAACAGAACCATTTCAAGTTTTTGACACTTCTTCCATTTGATAAAAGCAAGTATTAATTCATAAAAATTGTTGTTTATGAAAAATAAAGCTATTTTCCAACAAAGGCAACTTACACTCAACTAATACCACTTCGTCCAAATTGTAAACAACACATTCACGAATACAAATTAAAATCGTTCTGCTTGAATCCGGGAAAAACTCAGGTACATTCAGAACGATTCGGAGTCCGAAAAAGCGATGACAGCTTGAAACTAAAGGCCTAACCACAATGTGCATATGCTAGCATATGCAAAGGCACGAGCAATTGCTTTTCATAATAACAACCCACAATAGGAATAAGAAACCGTTCGTCAAGTTTTAATTCCTTTCGTCAACTTCTGTCTGTACGCTCGCGATCGTACTTTGCATAAGCAAATTTGACAGTTTATGTAAATACTATACAAATGTTAGTGATGCATAAGGAAGCATTCGTGATATTTTCAAGGCTTGCATATGCAAGGTTATGCACATTGTGGTTAGGACTTATATCGTTCGGTCCGAGAAAAAGAACGACGTGGATTGAAAAAATTCATTTTGAACGAGAAAAGGAGCGCAGCATATGATTGCAATGAACGTATAACAATAAATATGAACGCAACCCAAAATCATAATTTTGCTAAACGCACCCCAAACGTGCGATAAATTTCAATTTTCATTTAAGTTCGACGACAACGTCGAACGATGTCGTCAGAAATGTATTTTATACCATACACTGCCATGTTATTAGAACCCAAATGACAGCGTTTTTTACGGCGTTTTTGTCGTGTCGCTCACACTGTGTTTTAGCCTTTAGTACTACGAAGCTTTTTTTGGTTATAAAAAATATAATTCAGTTGCGCGCTAAATCAATGCAAATGCAAAATACTACACGACTCTACTGCGACAAACACCACAAACTGCCTCATCCATTCATTTAATATGTCCGCTCAATAATACGAACAATATAATATCTCAGATAATTTGTTTCCCCTTTTACTTCATATTGGCCCTGCTTAAATCATTTATTCCTAGCACTACATACCACTACTCCCATCTTTGCACAAAACTTGCAGTTTGGACCCGCACCCGATTGTTTTTAGATTCCCTACACCACAACCTTATTACAGCCATGAATGGGGAGAAATTTACACATACATTGAAGGGAACTAGTATTGCTGTTTGCTGTGAGAAGATGTGGTGTTCTGATATTTTTGTTTTTTTTTGCAAGGGACTTTTATGGGTAAATGAAAAGTAAATTAATTCTATCTTAATTTTTTATTGATTTGTTATTTTTGTTTGAATTTAAATATACTAAAAGTCTTAATTTTACTGCTTTATTTTACTCACGTACATAGTAGGTACATAATTAGAGAAGTCGGGCATTAAATGTGAAGCATTTGATCAGGTTTGCTTGGGAAACTGAAAAATATGTTGTGGAAATATCTTTCAAAGCAAACCAATACAAGAATGTCGGAAGTCCATTTAATAAAATATTCGCTAAAAATAGCCGTTAAGGCACTATAAGATCACTTGCTTCTTTTTATGCTGAAATGATGAAAATCGTAGAGTATAGGAACTAATGTTGTCATTCCGTTTGTAGCGGATAGAAATAAAGCTGGTATTCCAATATTGATTAGAAAATGGACTAATCGGGTAACTCCTTCGTAGGTTTGTATACAAAAATGCCGATGTTCACCTTATAGGTATTTGGCCACTGCCTGAGAACGCGTTGACGTAGAGAGCACAAATTTTGTACGTGGGGTTTTCATAAAAATTTCAAATACGAGTTCAAAACGGACTAAATCGGACGAGCCATTCTTGGTGTTGCCACACAAGAGTTTGATTTGTCATTATATATTTTAAAACATCTTGAGAACGCGTCGACGTAGAGAACTAACATTTTTTACGCAGAGTTTTCATAAAAATAGTTAATAAAATTTCAAAAAAAGAACTAAATCGGGCAACCTGTTCTTTGTGTTGCCATACAGAGCTTTATGTTTTCACTTTATTTGTTCATCTAGGGTATAATATTATTTATCTTAGACAAATAGTACTTTTCCTCTTGTCTACATTATTTACACTTCACTATAATACTTTCACTGTAAATATCCGTAGCAAGAAGTCAATATCACACGATATCACACGCGGAACAAATTGAGAGATGTACCATAATTATTTTTAAACATACACTCAGAGAAAAATCACTTAAAATCAATAGTTTTTTAATATTTATTCCCATTAATTTTGGTCAATAGGATTTATACCATTAATAAGTAATAGTACGTATAATTAGAATAATATGATGGTCGTCACATTAAAATTATACAGTCCTCATATTAAAATAATGTGATGTATAGTTAATTTTTAATGTGATCCTCCGTTTAATCTTAAATGACATAATATTAAGTTTAAACTATTGCTTTAATTATTTCCACTATTAAGGTAATATGATAGGATTATCAATTTAATAATGTGCATGATATTAATTCAATAGTTCAACCTATTATTTCTACAATCTCTGCCTATTAAAAGCAAAGGAAAAGCACATTGAATTAAAATGATATCTATGGGTTATCATTTTAAATTATGGGAGAAAACCATTAAATTATTAATTCCGTTGATCCGGTGAGTCCGATGAACTTCGAATCAAACTCAAAAGTTCCGAACAAGTGAATTCGGTCAGATTGAAAAGATTAATTGCGATTTACTCGAACTTGATTCATCGCAGTGGATAATTTAATGGTAGATCAAAATAGATTCTTATTAAAGGACGAGGAGTGAACTCTATTTAGATTTAACTCAGGTATTTTACAGATCATGCCAATCAATTCTCAAATTGGGATTAATTAAACTGGATATATACATATATAAAAGTAAGCATTTTCATTATTTCATAATATTATTTCAGGGCTATGGAAACCACGAAAAATGTATTAATATAGAAGTGGAAATAAAATACACTGGTATGAATATTAAAGATTTAATGCATAAATATTCATTCCTCAGAATTTCTTAACTCTAATACATTTCTTAAACATAAAACATAAACATAAACATTTATTTATTTGAGTGCCCGTGCCAAAGGCACGCCAAGCGCTGGGCATATCGTAGCGAATTAAATAGTAGATACATATTTTAGCAAAAGTGAACATAAACAATTCATGGTAGTGGCAGTTCAGAGCTGCCACAGAAGCATACAGCAACGTTAGAGCATCAAAAGAAAGGTTACATAGTTACATAGTACAATAGCAAACTAATAAGAAATGAAAAGAAAACATAGCAGATTCAAATTATAGCAAAACCTATCATAAACAATTAGTAGTGGTGGTTGTTCAAAGCACCCATTGTAGCGTAGATTAGCGCTGGAGCAGCAACAGAAAATAATGTAATAATGTAATAAGAATGAAAATAATGGCAAAAATATAAAAATATAAAAATATAAATATAAAATATAAAAATTTGTAGTATGATTTACAGTATGATTTGTGGTATAATACAGCATGTTGCCTGGAAAATAGATAAAAATAAACAGAAAGCGGCAAGTGCTAGAGGATCTTAGAGACTAAACTGTAAATGTGTTATAGGTAGCTAGTTAACACTGAGTACTTAAGCCTGAACTTAAAATTAAACTTAACTATGTACATTAAACAAAGTGTAGTAACTAATGAGCACTCATGGTTAAGACTCGAGATCACCATGTGTATCAGACAAAATGAATTATCATTTAGTGTAGTTAAACAATGAGCACACATGGTTGAACTCGAGACTGAAGAGTACTTAGGCCTGAGTTCGAGTTTGAAATTACCCTTAAATTTATACATCAGACAAAGTGTAGTAACCAATGAGTACCCATAGTTAGAATTTGAATTTGAGATCACTACATCACTATGCACATCAAATAAAATGAATTAGCATTTAATGTAGTCAAACAATGAGCACATACTGTTGAATTTGAGACTAATTATAATTATAACTATGTACATACACTAACCATATACATCAAACCAAAAGAACAATCTGCGAATCCCTGTTGGTTATTCGAATGACTTTACCTGAATTGATTTTACTTGAGTTGATTTGTCTTGATTTAATTGAATTTAGTTCGATTTATAACTGTGCTTGACTTGATTATAGGGATGATATATCTGACAACTGATTAAATTATGTGTATAGAAAGCCGTACTCAAAGCAATTAAGTTGCATTGAGAGGAAATTAGTGGGATGATGGGTGGCTTGTGAGGAACGATCTTATAGATGATAAAATAGAATATGCTAACCTCTATACTGCATTTAGGAAGTCGATAGCTGCTGACCTGAACGAGTTCAGCGAGTCACTGCACCTGGCTTCATCCGACATCTGATTCCAGATAGTTGCCCCACGCAGGAAGATGTTTCTTCCTCCATATTGCGACAGTACCCTTGGTAAGACAATTCTAGACCGGTTTAACATGCTCCATTTGATCCGTTCTACCAGGTAGCCTGGCAGTAGACCACGTCTGGCCTTGAAAATCAGCATCAAGACACTGAGCTCGTACATTTTGGCTAGTTGACATGGGATAAGCATTTCGAGGAGACATGCGGGCACACGTGAGCCACGCTATTCGTATAATATATGTCGATTGGGGGCCCAACAAAACATTTAACATTCTTTAAAAAGTAATTAGTTGACTTTCTTCCTACAACATAAGATTGCAAATGTTCACAAAAATATAGAATATTCCATTCGCAGCAAACAACATACAAATTTGATTCACTTATAACTACTTCTTCAATTTCAAAAAGCTTCAAATGATCATTGAAAGATATGGTCAAGAAAAATTTTGTTTTGTAAACTAATCCTCTAAATATAGCCTCACTGGTACATAAAGCTTCGGATAAGTTAATTTTACATTGTCTTAAGTCGTATTTAATACTAAGATTGGGGCAAAATGTATTTTTTTTTTCAAAGAACAAATCATTTGAAAAAAATGAGTCTGAAGACAATAATGCAGCAAATTTCAGACTTGCTTTAATACTGAGAGATAACTGTATATTAAGTCGAGAATAAGTGCGTATTTTTTATATGCCTTGTGAACGGCTTCAAAACGCAAACACCAAAGGTTCCTAAGGGGACCGAAATTGCTAATAGCTGTACGATACTGGAGAAGGAAATGAAACTTCGGCTTAAGCGTGTCATTAAAAAGCTTAACATAAAGAAAGTTACGCTCAGATATCAGATAATTAAGATTTTTTATATCAGAATGAGTTATAACTGGTAACATTATAAGAATATCAATTACTTTTAGTAAAATTTAAAAAAAATGCCAAATTTTATCATTTTCGGGGATCAAATCGCCAATCATTAAAGGCATAAAGTTAACAAACGTCATCATTTCGCGGGCCGTCATTTTAAATGAATTAGATTTTAAACAATTTATCTGCAATGGTGGAGAAATGTTTCCTATTTCTGTTTCACCGTAACAAAACATTTGCTTGCGATAATTTAATTCATCAATGGAAAAATACTTGGAAGATATTATAAAATGGAGTAAAATTTTAGACAGGTCGTATCTGCAAATTCCTTCAAAGAGGTCGTGCATGATGTCAAAGCAAATGTTATCAACAACATGAAATGATTGAATTGAATTAATTACGCAATTTTCACGGATTCCAGTCAATTTTTCGTTTTGCAAAGCAACATCAGAATCATAATTTTCCCGATTTCGTAGGCTAATTTTACATTCTTTTGTATCTTTTTCCATAAATATTTTAAGTTGCTTTCAAGAACGGCAGTAATAATTTGAATGGAAACTGCTTGTAAAGCCTAAAATAGAATTAAGGCCAAGATTGTTCTATTCTCGCCAAACATGGTCATTTCTTTCTTCCATACCTCGCCATTAATAATATTGTGAAATTCATTGTTTTGGCATTTTAAATCTCTCATATTTTCTAAAGTAAATTTTAAGACATTTTTACATTCAAAAAACTTTTTAATTTGAAAAGAAATAGGCATAATAATCCCTTGTACTTTATTAGGCTCTAAGGTGGGGGTATAGTTAACGATAACTTCAGAAACTTCATTATTAATTGTGTATGCTTTTGGATGTTTCTATATACCTTTACTTTCTAGTTCTTGAAAAAATCTGTATTCTGTTCTAATAGTTTCATAGAGTTCAAAAATCTTTCAACAACATTTTCAGCACGTTCTTTTTTAACAGAATCTTCTATTAGTATTATAACAGATGACTTTATTATATTTGCTATTGGTTCCGTAATAAATGTATTGATATTCGATATAATGTCAGTTACATCCTTTCTATTTAAATTAGACTTGCTATGTAAAGAAAGAGCAAATTTTAGTCCAAAATCAGATTGGTTTTGCACATGTTCCTCGTTATAATTGCAAATACTGTCTGCTGATGAGACGCGTTTATTTTCGAAAGCTGGTTTCAAATTAGATTTATCTGTATGTTTTTCATAACTCTTAGTTGTATTTGTGGAAACAGATTTAGTATGAACCCGATCCAGGTGTCTTTTGAATGAATAAATATTTTGAAATTTTTGAAAACATTTTTTCTGGGCACATTCATAATATGGTAAGTTTTTTAAAATATGAAGTGTTCTCATATGGTTTATAAGCAAGTTTGAAAATGAAAAGTTTTCCTCACACAAAGAGCAATAAAACATTTTCAATGATATTGTTAAATATAATTAAATAAGGAATTAATCTTGGCTTGTTTTTTGTAAGAAACTTACCAAGTTCGATATATTTGGGTTTAGTTCGTCAAATTCTGTTTTAATAGAAAAAAAAATTTTTTGAATGAAAATATAAACATTTTTGCCCTCATCAGGGTATTTAAAATTCAATACTTGGAAGCATTTAAAAGTACAGTCCAGAGATTTTAAAAACGAATTAAATTTGTTTAAAATTCCATCGTATGCGGTATAAAAGGAATTAAGCTTACTTATTTGCTCGCCAATTACAAGTACTAGCGGCTGTAAAATCAAACCTTTGTCTAAATATTTTTCACGAAGTTTTTCGAGTTGTCCGCCATAGTCGTTAACTGTCGGAGAATGTAATAATGTTGCTTGCTGGGAATCGATGATAGATGGCTTCCACCGAGATCGTTTGTTGTTACTTCTTGAAATAACTACCGCCGATGGTTTTAAAACTGCATGTAACAATAAAAATAGGATACAGTCACGTGAGTCTATAATAACGAAAAAATAATTTTATTATATCATAAATGAATAATAAATATGTTGATTCATACCATTATCAATGTCACTGCTAAGAATATTGAGAAGTTTAAGAGATGCAGAGTCCTTTATGTTCTCTTTGTAAAAGGGAATGATATTTCGCGAGAATGAATTCCACTTTTTTAAAACGTAGTATTCTGTGCCTGGATGTATATACTTGTAATCAATTTCAATCTGTAAAAAAAAATCTTTTATTACAATATTCACAGTATTTCGTTTCTGTTTAAGATTTTGTTTATATTCACAACATCCAATTAACCATATATTCGTGAATTTTGAAATTATAAAATAGTGTAAAAAGAATGAAGATGGAAAAACGTTAAGATAGATTCTTATGATTTTACTTATACAGGCTGTTTCCTCCATGGTGGTCCATAGAGCAGGAGGTGGTAGTACTCACCTAGGCAACCAAAAAAATTGTATTGTATTGCATTGTAGCTCCGAAACTGTTGATATGCCCGCCCCCCTCCTGCGATACAATTTTTTTTTGTCTAGGGCTAGGTGAGTACCATCACCTCTCGCTCTATATGGACGATCATGGAGGAAAAACACCCTGTATATCAAAGCGTTTTTACACTTCAACAATTTAAAAAAAATTGTAATAAAAAGGAGTCAATAAAAAGTTCTAGAATTACTAGAGAATGTCCACTACAATGCTTATACAGTGGCCATTTCTTAAATATGTCCTTGCCGTTTTTCTTAATATAAGTATGTCTTAGATTTAAAACCTTTTCCCATTTTTCTACAACAGTATCCCAGGGTTCATTTTTGTGTTTTAGCCACAACTCATTTTCGATTTCGTCCTCAGCTAAGTGTGAAAGTTAATGAATCATACACGAAAACGGAAAATTGAAAGAAAATGACAGAAATAAATTTGAAATGAAAGGAAAAATGAAAACTATTCACACTATAATATTAAACTATTTTAGGGAAAAAATAACACATCTTTGCGATGTATACCTATGAATATTTGTTTAAAAGAAGCAATGCGAAATAATTGGGATGATTTTTTTTTTAATAAAGTAATAAAAATTGAATAACTGAATAGTTTAGTTCTTAGTTCTCATTATTCCTAACATGTAAGTGCTCAAAAACACCATAACTCGAATTACTCAAACTTGGCTCAAATGTATTCTCAGCAATGTCAGATGAGCACGAAGGTTGTAATGTATTAGAAACTTGCTTTAAGCTGGATTTACGCTTAGCTATTTTTACTCGAGCATTTACGGCTTTGTCGTGCAATTTTCCCGTAGGATTTTTTCCCGGGCGTCTGTTCATGTAATAATATCCCTATAGAAATTATAGATTTACATGCATTTGGTTTGACTGCTTCTTGTACAAATAATAATAACAATAATGATAATGTTTTAAAGTTACAATATTTTCAGTTGTAAAATGAGCTTGAATTGCTTTGCTGAATTCTTGAATGTCTTTCATATATATTTTTCGATTCCCTTCCGTGAAAAAATCAACAATCATATTAATTAGTAGATCGCGGTTCGATTTATCCAATGAACCATTATTTTCATAAAATTCATTTATTCCTTTACCAACAGGTGTTCTCAAGAGCTCCACTAAAATTGACTTTTGACTACACATTAATTCTTCACTGATAGTGGAATCTGATGGAGAGGTTGCCGCAGAAGAACAATTTCCGACCCAATTTCGGCAGTCACTATCGACCGATAATGTGTCTGCCTAAAATGTACATATGAATGCTCATATTAAGAACTCAGTTATGTATATAAAAAATATTAGAATTATTTACTGTTTCCATCCTCCATTTTTTAATTGGAATTTGAATAAAGCTCTTGTTCCTAGCTGTGTAACTGGGAATAATTCATTAACATCCGAGTCCGTTATAACTCTCAAACTCTCCACATTCATTCCGCAAGCTAAAATAAAGAATCATAATTTTCTTCCTAAACTAGGTTGACTGTAGTCTCATGCAATGCGATAAAATGTAAATATAATAAATAAAGTAGCCAAATATCAAGTGGAACAATTATGCGTATATAACAATTTTAAGAAGATTTCCTTATATTTGCACAAAGAAACACAGGTTCCTGCTCTAAACAAATCAAACTATAATAGTAAGTACAGAAATCGAACTTTTAAATTCTGTATTATTGGAAATAAGACACAGCCAAAACCTCAACAAATAAATTTAATAAAAATGGAAAATTCGAATAAATTGGTCTGTAAAATTCGGCCAGTACCTACATATATAAAAAATTTCTCTTTACTTTCATTTCAACCTGTTGTAGATATTGATATCGAATCCAAAGTTTGTACACACAACTTCTTTCAACTCGTCCTGATTGTTGTTTACTAGCAATTCGAACTATTCACAGCAGCTTTGTACTTCTGAACCACACACAAATTCAATTTTACTGCTTTCGGATAATAACTTCTCCAAATCACTAATAATAACACAATTACTTTCCGTTTTCTTGTTTTGTTATTCACTAAATGTCGCAAAACTTCTTCAAAGCACAACTGACTGCAGTGCACTGCAGAAACAATACGTACGGGACCACAGCCAGCAGAATGTAGCAACATTCTTAATCTTGCTTGTTTTACTTTAAATGCTGCCAGGTTAAATTTATGTGATATCATATTATTTAGGTTCAATGTTATTGTTTTTAGCAGATACCCCATAAATTTAATGTGACTTCATATTAATTTTATGTATAACAGACCTTTTTCTTTTATTAGATAGCATATTAATTTAATGTGTTATTTCAATAGTTTACAGTTATTAATTTCTATTAGGCATCTTGGTTTGAAAAAAACAACAACAAAACACTTGCTCCGATTCCACAATAATTTATCTTTATTTCTTTTACAAAAAATTTTAACAAAAAATTGAGTAAAAGCCTATGCGTTTCGTCTTATTAGGACATCATCAGGGCTTGCACTAAACCTAAATCTGGGTCAACTAAGCTGAGCTAGTTACATACATACATACTACGCTAACCAAGTTACGTACATACACTAACCGCTACATGAATACTGTAACGAAGAGCTTGTCAGCCGACAGATCTACCTACATTCACTTGTACCTGAATGTAGATACATACTGCATCCGACACCTCTTTGTTACAAAATCATATCCAGGATATGTGTGGGTGGCTGCACAGCAAATATGCCGCTAGCGATCAGCCGCCTTGGGGTGGTTCTTGCCACCCACATCCCTTCAATGCTTGTTAAGCTGTGCAAAATCGTCAACATAACTGATCAGACAGACGGACGGACAGAAAAAAAATCTAATGCAGGCTTCCTTCTCATGGTGGAACCTGAAAGCCTAAAAAGAAGAAATATTGATTTTATTTATATGCTGCAAAAAGAAGGAGAATAGAAGACCTCAGCAACGCCGAACAAGTGCTAATTCACCCGGAGAGATTACAACGCTGGCAAATGAGCGATTGAGAGAGAGTGAGAGAGCTGAGAGGGGTCTCTGATGTTGTTGAGACCCCGGCTTTGGGTAATATTGGGCCCAATCGCCCCCATCCACCCTGGCTAAGCCTCCAAAGCCGTTTCGAAATGCTCAGCCCCATTAAAGCGTGGTTTACATCTATTGCCGTGTGTGTGTGGAAACAACTTCCCTCCTGTCCGCGACCATCCCCTTTATGGAACTACTCACTCCATCGCGCTGAATCCGATACCAACCTGTAAACAAAAGAAAAAAGCAACTTGGAGATGGGCGGTCAAAGGTGACCAAACTAAATCACCCAAAAGAAGAAGGAAGTCGTATCAAGGAACTCAAAATCTCATCAAGTCCAAATCAAAATAGTTTATTTATTTAGGATGTTCAAGCATATGAATCACTTACGAGGGAGGAAACCCGATCACAAAAAGACTAACATGGTATATATACGAAAAAACTAAAGGAAACAAAGTCTCCGGTTAATATTAATCTAGATCTGAATCCTTACGACTAGCCCTAATAAGCGCTTTCCTATTATATGACTTATCGAACCCTGTGATCGACGCCTAACCTCAGATGTACACTAAATGGTTTTAACACTGTAAAATTAGAAACAAAAGAACACAAAGCAAATAATAATACTTAAAGAAAATTTGAACTAACCTTGTGGTCCGCTATAGACTTACATGACACCTTATTTAATCATATTCGGGGTTTCCTCCTTTACCAAAAGGGTTGGACACTGGTTTTCCAACTATCTGCTAGCTGCTTCAGGACTACGTTGAAGTCTGAGTTCACCTGATCTTTGTTACGTGCAAGAAAACTTTTCCCCAAATTTTCTCTCAGATTCGCCACTACTATGGTATATAAGACTCACCAACGCACAGGTAAGTATTTCAAATAATGCCAATTATGTGTGCACAGAATGGTTAAACCGAAATTTGCTCTACAGTTTACCAATGTGATGATATATGAAAATCAATGTCACGCAGGTACATATTCCAATTAATACAAATTACGACTGCATAGAATGAATCAACCAAAATTTTCTTTTCAGTTCACTAATAGGGAGATCTACATAAAAATCACTGTCGCACAGGTAAATATTCCAGTTAATACAAATTATGAGTGCACAGCATGAATAAACCAAAATTTTCCTTTCAGTTCACCACTAGGAAGATCTACATAAAAATCGCTGTCGCACAGGTAAGTATTCCAATTAATGAAATTTTCGACCAGAATGAATAAACTAAAAAATTTTCTCTCATTTCACAAAATGTTCTTTCAAAGAAAATCTGAAATTTTCCACTGCGGATTAGACGCGAGCCGATGGACAATGCGCGGACGCCTGAAGCTCCCGCGGAAGATAAAAAAACACGAAAGGAGAAAATCCCCAAGAAGGGAAAGCAAAAAAAAAACTCTAAGGCTGATTTTAAATAAAGACGAATCACGACTCAATTTTTCTGCGACCGTTCTCGTTCAAAGCCAAAAAACAACAACTTCCCGACTACCAGCAGGCTCCCTACATTCCATCGTTCTTCACTCAGCCATCGGCAAGCGAGCGCCTTTTTCTTCTCAGAATTTTTTTGTTCTTTTTTCAAGCCTGCTGCAACACATTGCATGATGGCATCACGCGATCTATTACAGCTAGGCGAATTGCCGTTTTCGTCGCTTTGATGTGGTTGACTAGCGGTAAGTTTTAAACGAAAAATTTTATTTTGTGTTCATTTTGAACATTTTAGAATTTTTCGACTGAAAATATTCTGCTGTTGTTGTTGTTTATTTTAGACCTGGACTTGTATGCGGGTATGTATAGATATGTTTTTTTTCAGGAATTTTTTTAATATGAAGAAGTAGCATAGGGCTACTTCTTGTAAATATATAGATTTTATCTTTTATTTTTCCAGGAATTTTTTGTACTATGGAGAAGTAGCATATGGCTACTTCTTGAAAATATATAAATTTTATCTTTTCAGGAATTTTCTAATATGAGGAAGTAGCATAGGGCTACTTCTTGAAAATATATAAATTTTATCTTTTCAGGAATTTTCTAATATGAAGAAGTAGCATAGGGCTACTTCTTGAAAATAAATAAATTTTAACTTTTCAGGATTTTTTTCATCGGGAGAAGTAGCATAGGGCTACTTCTCGGAAATATCTAAATTTTATTAAATTATATACTCTGGGAATTCATGGGGTTTTCTCTACAGACGTAGAGAAGCCAAGCAAAAGTAGCGTAAGGGGTTATACGCTACAATACACACAAACGGTACAAAAATAATAAGTTAACAGAGCTAGACACGAACAAGAGATCACAGATGAGTTGTATATAATTTGTGGACTAATGTTATAACTTAACTAGGTTAGGATTTAAAAGGGGGCTTCTATTATAATAAAATAAGTAAAAAAAGAGGTTTCAAACAAAACTGAGGCCAAGCCGCATGAAAAAGTAGAAAATAAACTTTTTTTCACATGCAGAGGTGGACTCAGATTTTTTGATTGGGACATTTCTCTTGAATATTCTATCTCTTCATGAATCAAATCACTTATTACCTCTGATTGATCATACTGAAATATATCGGTGATTGTCAGCGAATAAAATCTGAGTCCACCTCTGTGTGTGAAAAAAAGTTTATTTTCTACTTTTTCATGCGGCTTGGCCTCAGTTTTGTTTGAAAACTCGTTTTTTACTTATTTTATTTTCTGCCTTTTTCACGTTAACTAAATTGTTATTACGTGCTGCATGGAGATATTTTAAAACAATTTTATGACGGCTGAATAGACACTAATTTACCAGTTTTTCAAAAAATTTATTCGAGTAAAAATTATTATGCAACTCATTTCGCTCTACAACTTTGCCTTGGGTTGCAAAACGCTCAAACGCTTCCTTGGTCGGAAAAACTCCGGAAAAGCGTTTTGCATGAATTTTCCTCGATTTTTTCTGCAAGTTTTCACAATTGTCGGTGAGAAAGTAATGATGCCAGTTGATAGGGAACTTGATCCTGCATAATTTAGAAAACTTTTTTACCGGAAAATTTTCCGGAAAAGTTGGAAAATTTCGGAAAATTTTCCGGAAAAGTTGGAAAATTTCGGAAAATCTTCCGGAAAAGTCGGAAAATTCGGGAAATTTTTTCGGAAAAATCGGAAAACTCTGCATTTTTCCTGAAACGGATTTATCACGTGTGGGTCTACGAGAGTGTCGAAAATAGTAAAGAAATAGACAAATTCGTGTACGAGTTAAAGGGAATGGCTGGCCTCAAAAATCAATCTGGTCATTCAGCAAAGTATAACCGTCGTCATTAGCCTTTCTGATTTCAAATATTTCATACCTATCCAATACTGGGCCTCCATTAATATTATGTAAAAGGCTTATATTTTGGGTAGTACACTTATGTCCGGTAGATTTTAAATGTTTGGCAAGATCTGAAGTCGGATTATTTGTGTTGGATAAATTTATATGTTCTCTGAATCTTAGTTTTAGAGATCTTTTTGTTTTGCCTATGTAAAACCCCGAGAAATCGTTACAACTTACTTTATACACTCCGCTCCTGTCCATTGTAGATTTCTTTAACCCCAATTTATTATTAGTTAATAAGTTTTTTGTGATAAATTTATTAAAGAAGGCTGGATTAATCTGCCTATTTGCTAGAGGTTTTTTTAATTTTTCGGAAATATTGGGTAAATAAGGAATTTTTCTCCATTTCTTTGAACTAGGTTCATTAGACTTAGGTATTGGAAAAATAGAGTTCGGGATACCACTTTTTTGTTTTTTGTTAAGCAACTTGTAAATTAATTGTGGTTCGTATCCGTTCCTAATAGCAATGTCTTTAATGATGTTTAATTCCTTGTAAAAACTGTAGTTGTTCAGTGGAACAGAAAGAAGTCTATTTATAAAAGAATGAAAAGCTGCCAATTTAGTAGTCCAAGTAGTTTTACGAAAAATGTCAAAAGTTAAAAGATTATCAGTATTAATAGTTATAGTCAAATCTAAAAAGTTTTAGCTCTTATTCCCTAATTCTACAGTAAATGTTATACTGTCGTCAATTTTATTTAAAAAGGTATTTAAAAAGGTCATTAATTGCCTCTCTGTGCCATTCCAAATACAAAATATGTCATCTACATATCGCTACCACGTCAATATATGTTTAACCAGATTATTATTACTACTAAATATCTTCTTTTCAAAGTAATCCATATAAAATTCGGCACAAAAAGGGGAAAAGGAAGAACCCGTAGCAAGTCCATCCTTTTGTATATAAATTTTATCATTGAAAGTAAAATAATTTTGTCTGACACATATGTCATCTAAATTAATAAGCTGGAGGGATCGCTACGGGTTTCGCACTTCAGATAGAATTTTTTCATTTAAATTATCTATTAACTTCTCAATAGGAATAGAAGGAAATAAACTACATACGTCGAAAGAAACTAATTTCGCGTTACTAGGAACTTTAAGGTGTTTTATTTTGTTTATTAAATCAATTGAGTTCTTGACAGAATATTTAGAAGTAAAATTGATAAGCTGTGGAACAATCTCGCTAAGTTTTTTACCCAAAAGTTGGGACGGAGCGTTAAACGAAGACGAAACAGTGGGGTGATTCTGATCTCTTTGTCGACTATTTAGTCGTGAATTTTGACATATTTTGTCGATTTTTTCTTTTAACACAGTTCATTTTGTGTCTTCACTATTATATACCACAAATGAAATTTAATGAATTTTCGATGAACAAACGTCAAAAAACACGACTAAATAATCGACAAATTAGTCAACTGCTCCCAGAGGTTGTGACAAAAATTTTACACTGGTAAATGGAAGTTCTACACCTAATTAGAACAATTCAAGTGCTTAAATTCGAAATAATATTTTGAATTTGTAATGTGAAGTGTCATTTTCTGTTCATTCTACGTCATGCAAGGCTTGCTGAGCTAAATAAAAACACGGAAAAATCAGTAGAAATGTTCATTTCATTTAGTCGATTATTTTGACATTCAAGATCGACAAAACACACAGAATCACCCTACAGGTCGAACCCGAGTATTGTTTTTATGTAGCTTAGGTGGACCGTATAAAGTAGGTATGGAGGGATTACTGTTCTTTAAAAAATATTTGTCTTTAAAGTCAAAAATTAAATTTGAGTTATTTACTGCACTTATGACAAGACGATTATACTTTGTTGTAGGGTCGTGGTCCAGCTCTTCTATGTTCAAATTGGTTAAACAGTCTTGCATTTTATCTAAATAAACGTCTCTATGTAAAATTGTTATAGAATTGCCTTTGTCAGCTTTAGTTAAAATCAAATTATTTGCTTTCAAATTTTTTCTAATACTAATAACCGTTTTTTCATTCTGTATATTATTTACTAAACTATTTTTTCCTGATTCTATTATCTCAGCACAATCAAATTTTGCTTTTACATCTGCATCTTGTAGAGCTACATCAACGTGAGTCACCCAATTTAAAAGGTCTTTCTGCTTTACCTGAAGAGCCGGTGCAAAATTTAATCCAAGTTCTAAAAATTCACATTCATTAGTCGGGAAGCTCACATCTATTGGGACGCACTATTATTTTAAAATGTTACAACACATAAAATTGTTTGTATGTATGTGTATATTCTTAATAATATATCATATTAGTTTCGCAGATGACAGTACTCTTGATTTCGCTTACTCCTTTGACACTCTTGCAGAATCCAGGGGGAATGCTGCATGTGTTAAACGAGATTGCATGACTAGATCATTGAATAACGATCTTGCCAATATCCTCGCTTGGGGCAAAGCGAATCGCGTCGAATTCAATGCATCAAAGTCCCAAAGCTGTCTTATCTCATTAAAACAAGATCATAACTTAACCACACCCGTTTCTTTTGATGGAGCATTCATTTCTGATTCACCGTCACTAAGCATTCTTGGCATTAATATTTCCAGTAAGTTAAACTGGACAGATCACATCTTCTCTGTTGCCAAAGAAGCATCGAAATGTCTTGGATTTCTGAAAAGGTGTAAGAAATATTTCAGCCCGTCAAATCTAGCGCTCCTCTACAAGTCCTACATTAGACCTAGAATGGAATACAACTCCCATATATGGGCCGGGGCTGGTCGCACAGCCTTAGCTTCATTGGATATTGTCCAAAAGAGAGCCTTCAAGCTCATTGGCGATTTGGCAATAACTTGTCATATCGACTCACTCGAGCACCGCCGCAATGTTGGATGCCTTTCGCTCCTTTATCGCTATATGCATGGTCAATGTTCTGATGAAATATCTAGTCTAATCCCTTGTAGAATGATTCCTGCACGCAATACTCGCGCTGCAAACCGCGCACATCCTTTAACCCTTCAAATTACTTTCGGCCGTACAGTAAAATTCAGAGATGCTTTTTTATCCCGAACAGTGCGAATGTGGAACAGCTTACCATCTTCTGTTTTTCCTCCGGCATACAATCTGCGGAAGTTTAAGGGCGACATACATCGGCACCTCCGCCACTTTCCTCATATCCCCTAATCCTTTCCCTATCTCCTTCCTGCCATGCTGTGCTTTGCATCATAGGGTATCCCCTGAGCTTGGCTTAATAATATATAAAAAAAAAAAAAAAAGGTTGCCTTATTGATAAATAATAGGTTTCGTCCTAATGAAGATACATGGGAAAACATTTTTAAACAATTCTTTTCTAATTGATTATATAGGAATTCCTATTAATTTTCGCCACATTAAAACAATAGTGAAAAAATTATTAAATAACGAAGGCAAATTTTTCTGGGTGTAACAATTAACAAATATAATAACTTCCCAGCTAATTTAAAATGCGCACCCTCCATCCATAAAGAATATAGCACTACTGAATCTGAATCAAGTGTATAATCGTCAATACAGTATGGAAGGAAAACAGCACTACTTCACACATACGCAAAATTCACGGCTTGTAATATGTAGAAGGTTGTGCCTACACGTATATATGTAAGTATTGCACTGTCACTGGGATGCAATTCAGTTACCCGTAACCGTAACCCCCGGAATATAATACAAGCCATGAAGTCGCCGAAGACACCAACACATTACAAGGCCTTAACGTGCCTGGTACAGCATGCAGTAAGAGCTCACTCTCATTGCTTTTTGTATACACGCCGCGTGTTGGGCAAAATGCAATCTGATTGATGATTAATGATTACGATTACAATCTGTAATCTGTAATCATGATTACAGATTGATAATATTAATCAGAAAAGTAATCATTTTTGGCGATTAAAGATTGGTTAATCGTAACCGTAATCATGATTACATGGTTACATTTTTTGATTACAAATTTGCAAGAGTTTTAAAATTGTAGTTAAAAGAAAACAAACATTGTTGTATTTCTATTCCGAAAGCGGTTGGCCAAAACCCTCGAGAATTCTTCACAAGCCATGAAACAGACTCCCTCCCTACCACATGCGAGGCCCAACGTAGTCCTTACATTCTAAAATATTTGCAGTGTTCTTATGTAAAAGTGACAAAAGTTTGATTTTAATAGCTCCTCCGCCCTAAACTACTATTCATACAGAAAAATGGCGTTCTGTTAATCTTAAGCTTGCTTTCTTATCTTCCGAACTGTAATACTGAAATAACATTTTCATACCTTTCCTAACAAAATTATTTAAAAAAAATTATGTTAACCAAATGACTACGATTCCTCAAACAATAATTCTCAGCTGAGTAATCATTGTAAAGTCGCTGTGCCGTCATGGCATGCCGGGGGCTGATGATATCGAATGTAGCTGCCTACAGATTCGGACTACGGCTGCACATACACACATGCCATTATCACTCAGCTGAGAGATATTGAGCGTAAAATGGTAAGGTTTCTTTGTAATCAAATTTTTTTTGATTATTTTGTTAAGTAAGGTATATAGGAAGTGTAGCCTTTGGGAAGGTAAGGAATCAAGCTTTAAATTAATACAAGGCTATTTTCCTTTATGGATAGTAGTTTAGGCTCTATGGCATATATAAAACCAATGTATAGCACTTTTCCATAAGTATCAATATAGAACATTTTAAAAAACGGACTAAGCACGCACACATATAGATTTCTGTTTCATGGCTTGGGAAGTATTCTCGAGGGTTTTGGAAGCATTCTCGAGTGTTTTGGGTTGGCACATAAACTAATATTTGTAAGCACATATCTGTAGTGGGACGGTAATGGAATATCTAATATCTGTGGATTGCGTTTACCAATTATTAGTAATTAAGAAAGGGAGGTAGAGTTAGAATCTTCTGATATCAAAAACAATACTGTATCGTTTTGTTAGTAAATCTAATCTTTCATCCTCACTCTTGCTGTCATGTCAGTAATATTTACCTATTGCGGCGCTTCGAGCATGCTTCTAACTGGTGTACATATGCTGCATTTCAAAATAACTCACTTTGTCTTAGTCTACAAAAGTTGCAATCTGCCCTTGGATTCATTCGAACTAGCATACATATAACAATTTGGAGCAATATGAAAAGTGTGGCAAAATCAAAGCGTTAAAAGGCATTATTGCATTTTCCATGCTCAACGACTCTCTAATACGCCCCAGAAAGCTAATCTTTTCCGCTACCTTTTTTCCCACATAATCAAGATCCTTGAATTTAAGTTAATGATCAGATATGTGCGTATCTCTATCAATCGAACCACTTCCATTCTTTATACTGACTCCAATTAATACATAATTCAACAGTGCCTTGGAGTTTTCTACAATAAAAATTCTTACTTACGATCACATTTCACATTTTACGGTTACCTAAGATTACTCGATGTAATCATGATTGATGGGTAATCATGATTGATGTAATCATGATTGATGTAATCATGACTGATTTAATCATGATTATTAATCTGATTACAAATGTAGTTGATTACGCCCAACACATGAAGTCGCCGAAGGCACCGACACATTAAAATGCCTTAACGTGTCCGTACAGGATGCAGTAAGTGCTCACTCTCACTCTTTTTTGTATACTCGTCATGGAGGAAAAACTAAAATTTCATCTTAAACAGGTCCTAAAGTGCAAAACCGTCGCTCCCACAGCAAAATGAAGTTAAAACAAATTGCAGCCAAATATGTTTTCTTTCTAATAAGGTGCGTTTCATATTTATAACGCCACTAAAAAATTTAAGATTTCTGGAAAACCATTTGTTCTAGCGGAACACAATATTTGGCGAAAATGATGAATTTCACGAGGAAAAAAAACTTACTCACAAATTGTAATCACACCACTTTATTCATCGGTTCTTGAAAGGAAATTGCGCTTTTTTACTATTTCATAATTATAACGCCACGTACATTTTCGATAAAAGTAACAATTTTATTTCTCCAAAAACAATAATAAGATACAGTAACATAAAATTCATTAATCAAGAGCTCCTCCTTGCTTCAAAATTGTATTAAAAATTCTGGTTTTCATGCTACTAAAGAGGTTTTTAATCAAACTCAAATCAATAGCATTCCATTCTTCCAAAATTGCCCGTTTTAAGTCTTCAACGGAGTTGTATTGTCGATTTTCCTTGTACACCCGGCGAACTAAAACTCCCCAGAGATTCTCAATTGGATTAAGGTCAGGAGAGCATGCTGGCCACTCCAAAACCTCAATCGAATTAGAAGAGAACCAGGACCTGGTTTCGCGACTAACATGGACACGAGCATTGTCCTGTTGGAAAATCCACTGTGTTGCAGGATTTTGCCGAATGAAAGGGACTAAACTCATCTGGAGTACATCCGTGTAATCTTTGCTTTTCATTCTTGATGAAGTGAATTGCAGTTCTAAGCAGCCGGACAGAGAAATCGCACCCCAAATCATCACGCTTCCGCCGCCAAAATTTCTTTTGGAAAAATATAACGGTTCTTTTCTCAAGTCACGCCAATATCCTCGAAAGCCATCCGGTCCATCTAAGTTCCACTTTTTCTCATCGGAGAATATCGCCTAAATATGTTTTTTTTTTAATTTAAAGGCGTTTTAATTTTAATTTTTTTCGAGGATATTGGCGTGACTTGAGAAAAGAACCGTTATATTTTTCCAAAAGAAATTTTGGCGGCGGAAGCGTGATGATTTGGGGTGCGATTTCTCTGTCCGGCTGCTTAGAACTGCAATTCACTTCATCAAGAATGAAAAGCAAAGATTACACGGATGTACTCCAGATGAGTTTAGTCCCTTTCATTCGGCAAAATCCTGCAACACAGTGGATTTTCCAACAGGACAATGCTCGTGTCCATGTTAGTCGCGAAACCAGGTCCTGGTTCTCTTCTAATTCGATTGAGGTTTTGGAGTGGCCAGCATGCTCTCCTGACCTTAATCCAATTGAGAATCTCTGGGGAGTTTTAGTTCGCCGGGTGTACAAGGAAAATCGACAATACAACTCCGTTGAAGACTTAAAACGGGCAATTTTGGAAGAATGGAATGCTATTGATTTGAGTTTGATTAAAAACCTCTTTAGTAGCATGAAAACCAGAATTTTTAATACAATTTTGAAGCAAGGAGGAGCTCTTGATTAATGAATTTTATGTTACTGTATCTTATTATTGTTTTTGGAGAAATAAAATTGTTACTTTTATCGAAAATGTACGTGGCGTTATAATTATGAAATAGTAAAAAAGCGCAATTTCCTTTCAAGAACCGATGAATAAAGTGGTGTGATTACAATTTGTGAGTAAGTTTTTTTTCCTCGTGAAATTCATCATTTTCGCCAAATATTGTGTTCCGCTAGAACAAATGGTTTTCCAGAAATCTTAAATTTTTTAGTGGCGTTATAAATATGAAACGCACCTTAGTTTTAAAAAATGTACCATGTAGAACAAATTTTCGGAAATTATAGCGTTTGAACAAAATACAAGCAACTTTTATATGAAAAACTCTCAGTAAGACAAGGCAAAAAGACTGTAGATGTCGCCTGCTGACCGGCCCGCTGCTCTCGTTTTTCGACTTTGTTCATGGCGGTTCATGGGTTACCGCAATACTGATTGTCAGCTGCGCTGAAAGATTGCCCCACACAAATACATAAAGGAAATATAACAGAAACGAATGACGGCAGCAGATGCTAATTTTTCTGTTATTCCTGATTTATGCGTGTCGCTTTCTTCGCTCCTGGGGCGTTTTTCCCAACATTTCAGCGGATCTGCCGTGTACGCTGAAGGAAACCAATTTCAGTTTAAATTTGTTTGTTTTTGGGCGCCACGTAATTTTTTTTAGAAGATCACGAAACTCCTGGTATCACGTCAGCCAAACACCCTAATTTTCACTTAGCTTTATTCCAAAATTGACCACCTATATTCTTATATGTATTTATAGGAATATATATAAACAAGTAATAGTAAGCACATATTGCAGAGATGAAGGCCCCTCGACAACATCCAGGTTAAAGGCTGGTACTCCCAACATGATTTTAACAGCATATTCTGAGTAGGTTATACTCGAAATTCCGGCCCAGCATACCAAAAGGCTGCCAGGCAATGGAATTCGATAAATCATTCTAATATTTATTACCAGTGAAAATAATATTCCGTCGTTACAGACCGCGTGACTGGAGCATTTCGATTTAAACATATTGGTTTATATTAACACTTCGCAAATCATTATTGTTGAGTGTATACCCTTTCGGTGGAGATAGTTGCGGGTAGGCACTCCCGACGATATTGCAAGATTGATTGTTACTGCTGAATCTTCTGCAAATGCATCCAGCGTTCTAAGAAGAGCTCCTGTCGATTCGTTACGTTGCACTTATACACGTAGTCAATCACGAGAGTGTTAACCAAGCACCTGTTCTATCATTTTCTTCAAAGCTATGTGGACACAAAGATAGTCTCTAGGCCGTATGATTTGCTCCTGTATATGCTCCTGATAATACTGAGGGTCCTTCGTTTCCCCACACCGAAATCTGTTTGACGCTCCGGAGGACACCAGAGGGACATTAAGGACGTTAATAAGTTGTTAAGAGAATACCAAGATCACTGCTGCTCGAGAAATTTTTCCATTCAACGGCTCTAGATAAAATAAAGTTTTGTATCAAACATTTCGGAGGCGTCTCTGCAGTGGAACGACCGCAACAGAACATATGTAAGTTGATGCCTTAACTTTTTGAATATTGTTTTTATACATACCTTAGATTAGTATGACCTAGTTACTAGTTATGAGCTAATGAAGTTTTTTGAATATTGTTTTTATACATACCTTATATTAGTATGAGATAGTTACTAGGTATCAGCCAATAGATACTTTATACGAGTGAGAGACATGGTTATTATTTACGAGCTAACAAAATCTTAACTAGTTCGCAACTCAACATGATTTTGTACATTTAGGAATCTTGGATATCGTAATGCTATGTGGAGAAACTATTTGAATTTCTTTATTGTTCGTTTAACTCTCATTGGGAAATTTTAAATATTTACTAGCAACCTAATTTAAGTTGGACAATTTGAAATGTGTCCCAAAATGATTTCGGTGTAATATTCACATATTTTGATTATCGCCTAACGTTAGCGTAAGATTCCTTTCGCGTATGTTAAAAACGATGTTAATGAAACTAAATTGAATAAGATGTAGGTGTCCAATTCACAGTCACTATTAATATGTTTTATAACGTAATGGAATCATAAAATCTCATTTTCTCCTCACCTTCTCCTGGAGCCGTCTCACTAGCAGGGGTTGACTAAGGTTCACTACTCTTCTACTCAGTTACTTACCTTCGGGTCATCTTAGGGACACTGCATATCAATGTGCCCGCAGTGTCAGAGGGTGGATGGGGCACGGCAGTGAATCATCTACGCCTTTATCATAGGTAAGGTAAGTGGAGTAAGAGTCCCTTTTGGACAGGATGTGGCGCTGTGAGTTTTGCAGGCACAAATTCTTTTTTTTTTTTTGTATAAGGGCTGTAACAGCGGCAGGATTTGGATAACCCACCCCACTAATTTGCCCGCAATAGCCGACGTGCTAGCGTGCCACCCTATACCAACGCTGGTCACAGAGTGAGCTGTCAACCCATGCTGACAGAATGGACTTCACGTCCAATAATACTCAGTCCTATGCTTATATAACAAGTTTCGAGACCATTTCTATAGATACAGTAGGACTATTACGAGTATCTAATGGTTACAGATACAATTTAACAATTCAATGTGAACTCACAAAATTCTTTGAAGCCATTCCAATCGAAACAAAAGAAGCACGAGCACTAGTAGAAAAATTCGTACTAAAGTACGGATGCTTCAAAACGCTTAAAACTGACAAAGGTACAGAATTGTGTAATGCATTATTTAAAAGTATATCCAAGATATTTAATATTAGCCACATAACGTCAACAGCTTATCATCAGGAAACACTTGGATCGCTAGAAAGGAACCACAGTAATAAATGAATATCTCTTATCCTTCACAGAGAATGATAGTTGGGATATGTGGATGCCATACAATATAATTTACTATAATACAACACCGCATACAGATATAAACTACACACAGTTTGAATGGGTCTATGGAAAATAACAACCTTACCAGCAAATGATACACAAATGATCTATGACATAGAAAATTATGAAAATGAATTAAAACTTAGATTAAAATGAGCTCGCTCATGAGGGCAAACGAATCATTGAATCTAGAAAAAATAAAAGGAAAAGCAGCTGCCTCAAATTTCAAAATAAATGATTATATTTATTTACGAAAAGAAACTAGAAGAAGAAGAAATCAGAGTCCATACGAAGGTCCTTTTAAATTAGTTGACCAAAAGAAAGTAAATTCCACAACAAGCTTCAAATATAATCTTAAGAAACATAATAGACTGAAACTATTAGACATAATGCAGATGATAACTTATATACATAAATGAATATTAATTAACATAGCCTATTTACAGTTTGTATTCATATAAATACTGTATGTAATATTTAAATATATATAATAAAAAGTAGCAACAATATTATAAAACAGAATATACATTATATACATATAAATATATATAAAATTTAAAAAATAAATGCAAAACAACAAAAAATCATCCTATAAGTCAAATTTATTTCTTTTTTTTCATTAGAGGGAGAGGTGTAATGTAATATACACATCTGTAAAAGCATATATACACATCATGTAAAAAGCGCATATTAATTAATTATTTGTAATCTAATTTATACATCTGTAAAAGCATATATAACCATCATGTAAAAAGGGCAACTAAAAAACAGCATGAGTAAACTCATAAGAAAACACATATTCAAATGCAATCAAATCAAATCAAAAACAATTTATTTATAAGCCCCTGCTTGAAGCAACGTACAACGTTGGGCATTACGACATTAGTAGCTTAGTATAACATGGACGGTAAAATGTACTTACAGGTAATTTTATGGAATATATATAATACATAAAATGAGACAAGAATAAAATGAATAAAATCAAATGATAGAGCTTTCTTGACATTCATTGCCTGTACATAGTTATAGTTGTTGTTATTAAACAGACTTATCCAAGATTCTTACCTAGTGGCGTTATGGCTAAATTTAATTTTTTTTTTAACGTTAGAATTAAAATTTAAATTTAAATAAAATAAAATTAAAGATTAAGCCTATTCTTACACTAAAGTTGTTGCATGAAGCCCTTAGCAATAGTAGATATTGGATTATAGACATTAGCAATACGTCTCAGCGATCAGACACTAACAACTGATTAGACAAATTAGACATTAGCGATTGATCGGGCTTCTCTCAGAGAGCACATAGCCTTTTTTTTGTGCAAGTATCATATTACCTAATAAACATGCAATGAGGCATGAACATATTTAGTAAAAAAAAAAAAACATTTTTAATACTTCCTACATGCCAACAAATTAAAAGCAATTAAAAAGACAAGTGAAAAAGCTAGAATTGGCCTAAGACCAATTCTTATGATACACTAGATAAATGCCCGTATGAAATTTCGTATGGTCACCCATTTGAGCACTTTTGATTTTTTGCATTGGTTTCTAGCATATATTTCTAGAACGGCTCATCGGACAGAAAAAATGATTATAACCAATTTTATAGGATTTCTTATTCTGAAGGCTTTTAGTACAATAAAAATGTCTAGGAATGATCGTTTTTAAAGTATATGTAAAAAACCAAAATTTTTATATTGCAGAAGGGGTAGTGTCCAAATATATAGTGGAAAATGAAATTTTTGTATGGCAGCCCCACGAAGGAGTTGCCCGATTTGTTTCAGCTTTCTATGTGAACGCGTTCTCGAGTTATCGTGCGCACAGACAGACGGACGGACGGACATGCAAAAATCAAAATAACTTTTAATATTTTGCGTGGGTGTCCAATTCATTTTGCTGTACCATCATTATTTCTGTGCGTTCCAAACGGAATGACAAACTTAATATACCCTATAGATTTCATCTAGGGTATAAAAATAGGAATCAGCAATTTTGTACAAATTTAGCACCAAGTCAAGTGACGGCATTATTTTTCAAATAGCAGAAAAATGTGTCACAATAAACAAATACGATCAATGTTGTGAAAGGTCATTCTATAAGCAAGAAAGTAGTGAAATTCCTGACTTGGCAATTTCATTTTGAAATTATTAATTCTGGCTTATGGAATTATTTTCCCTTCAAGCAATGTAAATTAATTTATATTGATCAGAATTGTTTCACATATCAAGGTGTACTTTTCTCATCAAATCGGCTCATAAGTTTATCTGATCACAAAGCGGCATCTTAGCCTGATCAATCTCTTCATTGGCTCTTAAGCCTATAAGATCAATAAAGCGCCATATAGCCTGATCTTCAACGGAGAAGTAGTATAGACAATATTTCGGGTGCCTGCATCTCCGACTTTTAGAGTCAATAAAGTCTCATTGGATTACCAACGCACAATGAAAAGAACAACTAGAAACGAAAGTAGAGTTCGGGATTTTTAGAGCTTCGGAGGGTATTATAAGTAACAAATTACATAATTTTTGTAAACAATTTTATCTAAAAAAAGCAAACTGCCAACCATAGAGTAAGTCCAAAGGAGTTTCTCTCATCTTTCCTCTCACTAAGGCCTCTCTCTTCCATATAAGTAACCTAATAAGGTCATCAACAATGACATCAGGAGGATGAGGCACAGTACGTTTGGACTGACATCTGGTCCTCAGGTATATCATCACAGATAAGGCGACGCAAGGTTTCTTCAGGAATTTTCCAAGGCACTTTTGTTTTACTTATGGCGCATGATAGCTCGGGATTTCGTGGTGAGGTGCTAGCGTTCCGACCCTAAGCCATCCAACTTCAAGCACCTCGAAGAAAAGCCGCACTCATTTTATAGGTATCACAACTCTCTATATTCTAAGATAAATTCCTATGAACTTGGTTGGTCACTTTACTGTCATGTCAGAAAAACAAATTTTATCATCAAACACACAAAATTAAAAAACAACATTCAAAATTATGTACGCGCATTCAACTAGGGTATCGTAAGAATTGGTCTCAGACCTATTAACTTTTTTACTTGTTCTTAAATAGAAACAACTTATTTTTTAAGTAACCAAAAATTAATTTCAGTGCTGCACGCAATCTTTAGCCGGGGTTACGAAAATCTCAACGAATGTATTGCTATATAAAATATAAATTAAATCAAAGTTGTTTGGTAAGAATCTTACAATCTTCCAGTCATGACACTACTTTCGCTACTTTACTCTTTTATGATTTGTTTTGCTATAATGTGTATAGAATAGAATAGAATAGAAACATCATTTATTAAAGAACCTCATCTAAGCTAGGTTACAACGTTAGGTACATCGAGTATAAAATAGATAATAGTATTATAAGTTGAGTACAAAGTAAAGACAAACAACAAATACACAACGGGCAAACTCGCTGCAATAGAAACTATCAAGTAATAGAATTATAAACGTGAGGGAAGCATATGATGCATCATACGAACTTGAATGGGAAGCAAGTGTGAGAAGTTGCTGACCTAAAGGAGACGTGAAGCGTTCACAACGAAAGTTGGAAGGACAGGCCGTAGATTGTCTATATATGTAAGTTTTTCTGTGTCTAGTTGCAAGGAACTGGAGAACTCCTTAAAGGTTCCGCCTTGTCAATATTATTAGAGAAGTTCTGAAGTAGACCCACTAGCACACAAAGCGGGCAGAAGATTCTCATCAGAGCTAAAAATATCTGAATATTGGAGATAATTAACGTGCGTATCTTAGTGCTTAACCGAGAATAAGACTTGAGGATTTCAATGTCCTTACTTATTTTTAAGAGAGCGTACGATTTGATATGATCGATATTCCTGTTATGCTTTTCGATTTCTGAGTGGAGGGACAAAAGATCGATCTTGCTATTGAGCTCAGCAAGTGATGTATGTGATGGAACAATCTTATTGTTCTTGCCAGCAGCAGCAGAGACCACCAGACTACAATTTAGATGAGATTTGGCCGTGTTAATGCAGACCCAATAAACACTTTTGTTTTGGTAAACAGTCCAGAAATCCGCCACTGAGATTCCAACACAGACTGAGTGAAGCCAGGGCCGACACACTTCTCAAGATATCCATCCAGCACAAGCAGCCTCTGCTCCCTTAGCTTTCACTTCCCTAGCCTTTTATTTCTTAGCTATAGTCTTGAGTTTGTCTGGGACTTGGTAGTTTCCTTAACTTTTCCTTCCTTAGCCATTACTTTCCTTGCCTTTACTTTCTTAACTTTAGTCTTGGGTTTGAAGGTAGATACAGCTGAAGTAGTGTTAAGTCCAATGTCAGAATTAGACAGTATGATGACTGAACCCTCTGTCATTGAGTCTTTCTTGAAAATGTTGGCTGGAGAGACTGACCTAGCTAATGGGGCACCACCCAGAGATTTATCTATGAGGTTAGCAGTTGGGTTGCAGCAATCTTTAACTGTCTTCGATTGACTAACTATGCCTGACATAGCAGTTAGAGGCAATTGATATTGAGAGAATATCGTTACACACTTGCACTAGCAATGTCGATATAAGTCAATTCAGGATATAAGTTAACACACCAAACATCGCAGACGCTGAGTAAGCTTTTTCTTTCATGCATCGGATGCACCAGACCTTGAATTCATTTCATATTTCACGACTGCACCGTGGGAACTTAGCCGACGCTGCACTTTTTACTCCACGCGATAGCCCAGATAGAAATAAGGTAGCTAAGTTAGATTTAGTCTTTAATTAATTTTTGTCGAGGAATAAACGTATTAAAAATTAAAGTTCTTTTTTTTATATAAAAACCCGTCTACAAAAATTAACTGGCGCCCGAGCAGGGACCGCGGAATGCAAACGGAAAAATAAGTGATAGTAAATGATAAATTGAGAAATTTTTTTTTCTTCTTTTTTCGAGATAGTTTGTCGATGTAAATACTCACGACAGTGCTTTAAATAACAAGAAAAAAGTGTTGCTATAAGAAACGAAAAAAAGTGTAATCAACCACAAATAGCTAATGCATGTAATCTAATAACAAAAAATTTTATTTTTGTGTAACCATCCACAAAGTTATTAGTGGAAGAAGTGAAACTTCCTCGCGCATTTTTCTTTTAAAAGCAAACAAATTAGTGACCGTGATCATTCGATCACTAATAGTTTACTGAATAATTTTCCTTTGCAATAGTGGCAAGTAAGGGGGATAAAATCCCATGAAACCTTTTCGACGATAAAAGACCAGGAAACGAGGCCCCGAAGTAACCGAAGCAGCTAATAACTCGATTCGGACGAAACGGAGTTATTGAGTAAAATCTTCTTTTAATCACCGTGGATAAAAATACTTAATAACAGCCGCCTGATCTGTCAGGAAAGGAAGACTGCCAGCGGTCCCAGATATAGACAAACAGGACGGAGAAACACCGGGAAATCTATATTAAAACAAGGAGACTCACTGAAATGTTCGTCCTACATTTCTTAATTATTTTATTGTAAGTCTAGTATTCATATTACTTTTATAAAAATAAAAAATAAAAATATTTTTTATACTATTTCAAATTATTTTACATAAGTGATAAAGAAAAAAATATTCCAATTAAATAAATGAACATAATGATAAATGAAATCAAGGATAAATGAAAATCAAAGAAAGAATTGATATATTTAATTAAAGATTTACAAGTGTAAATAAGAAGAAAAAGGTTACAAATTTGTAGCTTCCTTAACTCATTGAGCAATTTATTCATTTAATAGTGTTAAATTATATTTGAAAAAAAAATTTTTTTACGAGAATGGAAAATAATATTATTAGACCACCTACGTTATCCATTCCAAGTTCGCTACCGACAATAAGTGAAGAAAATAACAAATCTTCAATTACGCAGAATAAATCGTTCCTTACTAATGCACCTAATTTAGCAGAACAAGTTACAACATTAGTAACTGATGTGTTAAGAAAAGAAGGTAGAATAATTTTGAATTCATTATTAGAGGAAAATCGACAATTGAAAACTAGTGACGTCGATCAGCCTGCCTCCATACAAAATGGAAATCTTACTGAAATGGATAAAACTCCTGATGTAGTAAAAAGCCTTGGGCAATTCTCTCTAAATCCTGGAGAATTCGGCTCTTGGAAAAAGAGCGTTGAAAGAATACTTCTAGTATACGATTCATTAAAGGGTACTCCGAAATATTATGGTATCCTTAGTGTAATTCGCAATAAAATAGTTGGTCATGCCGATATCGCATTGGAATCGTACAATACCGCATTAAATTGGAATAGCATATCTAAATGCCTAATGTTACATTATGCTGACAAAAGAGATCTAGGAACTCTTGAATACCAAATGACTACTTTGGTTGAAGGGAATCGAACCATTCACGAATTTTATCCAATGGTTTATCAGCACTTATTTTAAATTTTGAATAAATTATCATCTCTTGACATGGGTCAAGAAGCACTAGAGATAATGACCAAATCTTATAGAGATAAAGCTCTGGACACCTTTATCAGAGGTTTGCGGGGAGAACTCCCGAGACTCCTTAGTATAAGAGAGCCTGTGGACTTACCTCAAGCTCTATATCTTTGCCTAAAATTAGAGATTAGATTTTCGCGCCCAATATGCCAATAATTCTCGAAAAGTGTTACAAAATAATCGCATACCACCGATTCCGGCTAGAAGGAATTTTCCTTCAACACAACTCACAGTACCTGTACCAGCTCCTAGAGCAAATTTGTATCCAGGATTATTAAATAATTCCCAAAGAAATGAAATACCTAAAATTTTTTATCAAAATCCCCAATCTAATTTGAATCGACAATTTAATCCACATACTCGTCAATTTCCACCTAAGCCATTACAGAGGCCAGAACCAATGGATGGTCGATCCTTCATTGCATTCTCGCGCAGTGAATTATAAAAATCAATCACAGTTTTATCAATCTGCCGAAAAAAGACCATTATCGAAACAAATGCATCCACCTAACAAACAACAACGTATTTTTAATACTAAAACCTTTGATCTTGAACAACAAGTTGAAATCGAAAACTTCGAAGAAAATATCCAAAGTGAGAATGAAGTGCACGAACAAAAACTTGAAGATTACATTGAAAATGAGGAAGCAATTATCGATCAATTGGATGATATTTATCTTCTACACTTAAGGAGTTCTTCGCTCCCTTATTTTGAGTACCTTTCTAAAAGCGGTGAAACCATGAAATTTCCAATTGACAATGGCTGTAATAAAAATTATATTCAGCGACGTCATATTAGTAACCCAATTCCCAACAAAAAACTGTTTTTTGCTAATTCTGTAGCGGGAAATATAAAAATCACTCATCACGCCTTAATAAATCTGTTCGGCCCGAAAGTAGGAAAACTAAAATTTTTCATTTTACCAAATCTAAGCTCTTTCGATGAAATAGTCGGAAACGACAGCCTGAAAGAATTGAAAGCAGTAATCCATACCAAGGAAAATTACATGGTCATCGAACCAGATATCAAAATATCTCTAAACCAATACAATTCAGAATCAGTAAATTCAATTAATTTAAGAACTTCACATATGACGAAACCCCAAATAGATAAATTAAACAATGCAATAAAAAAGCACCATACTCTGTTCTTAGAACCTAATGAAAATTAGCTTACACTACAATAGTAAAAGGCGAAATCCGCACCACTTCTTCTAATCCAGTGTATTCAAAATCTTATCCTTACCCAATGGCTTTGAAAGACGAAGTTGAAAAGGAAATTAATAAGTTACTTGAAGACGGTATAATTAGAGCCTCAAAGTCACCCTATAACTCCCCAGTATGGATCGTTCCAAAAAAAGCGGATGCATCCGGAGAAAAGAAATATCGCTTGGTAATAGATTTTCGAAAACTTAATAGCGTCACAATAGCCGATAAATATCCCATCCCTGAAATTAATGAAGTATTAGCCAACTTAGGGAAAAACAAATGGTTTACTACAATAGATTTAAAAAGTGGATTCCATCAAATCCTACTTAAGGAATCCGACATCGAAAAAACGGCTTTCTCAGTCAATAATGGAAAATATGAATTTACTAGGTTGCCCTTCGGATTGAAGAATGCACCTTCAATATTCCAAAGGACTTTGGACGATATTTTAAGAGAGTATATTGGTAAAAAATGCTATGTCTATATTGATGACATAATCATATTCGGTAAAAATGAAGAAGAACATTTTCAAAAACTAGAGGTAATATTTAACACACTAGAAATGGCTAACATGAAAGTGCAACTAGACAAGAGCGAATTCTTCAAAGAAGAGGTTGAATTTCTCGGCTTTGTAATATCTAAATACGGTATCAAAGCCAATCAAAAAAAAATTCAGGCAATAGTCGATATTCCTATACCCAAGACACTTAAAGATCTTCGATCTTTTCTTGGCATGGCAGGATATTAGTGAGCCTTCATTAACGACTACGCAAAATTAGCAAAACCCCTAACTTCGCTTTTAAGTGGTGAAGATGGACGTGTGTCCAAAAATATCAAATAATAAAATCATCAAGCTGAATGAAGACGCAATCGAAGCATTCAGCCAAGTCAAAGATTGTCTCGTGTCTAAAGAAGTAATGCTCGTTCACCCAAATTTCAATAAAGATTTTCAACTTACCACGGATGCTTCAGACTACGCCATTGGCGCAGTATTAGCTCAGGAGGACAAACCTATTATGTTCATATCAAGAACACTAAACAAAACAGAAGAAAGTTACGCCACTAATAAGAAAGAGATGCTTGCAATTATATAGGCACTCAACTCATTAAGAAATTTCCTTTACGGATCCAAGCAAGTTAAAATTTTTACTGGCCATCAACCACTCACTTACGCGCTTAGTAATAAAAACACCAATAGCAAAATGAAAGGCAATTCTGGAAGAATACAATTATGAATTGAAATATTCTCCCGGCAGAACTAACGTAGTTGCTGACGCATTGTCAAGATTACCCTGTAAAGAAGAAGGGAATTACATGACCATGACACAACACAGCGATGAAAGTTCTTCACACAATCTAATACCTTCAGTAGAAATTCCCATTAACGTATACCGCAACCAGTTAATCTTAAAAATGGGAGACGAAAATAGCTACCAAATTCAAAACCCCTTCCCAAACCATACCAGACACATATTCATTCAATCTCAGTACTCTGATTCCAATATTATAGACATTTAAGAGATACTTAAATCCACATTACAATCAATGGAATAAAAACCGAAGAAAGTATCATGGGAAAAATTCAGACAATTTACCCACTCCATTTCAAAAATTACAGATTTCGTTTCACACAGATACTTGTGGAAGATGTAGGTAATGAATCAGATCAAGAAGAACTTATCCTATCAACACACCGACGAGCACATCGCAGTGCCGACGAAAATAAAATGCAAATTTCTGAAAAATACTACTTTCCAAAAATGAACCGAAAAATAAAAAATCTTTTAAAAAATTGTAAGATCTGCAAAGAGAATAAATACGAGAGACATCCCAACAACCCAATAATCAATCCTACACCCATACCAAATTTTCCGGGTCATACCATCCATATTGACATTTTCTCTACGGAAAAGACGTTAGTGCTGACAGCTCTTGACAAATTTACCAAACTGGCCCAAGCAAGAATAATCAAATCCCGCTCAATACAGGATTTGAGACAACCGCTAAGAGAACTATTGCTTTTCTTTGACGTACCCGAAATAGTCGTGCTGGACAACGAAAAATCCCTAAACTCTGCTTCCTTAACGGCTATGAAGGAAGAGTTGAACATCAGCATTTTTACAACCCCACCTTATAAGATCGAGGTAAATGGACAAGTGGAACGTTTTCATTCCACTTTAACAGAGATCATGCGATGCCTTAAGGACGATGGAACAAATCGCTCCTTTAAGAAATTGCTCGAACGTTCAGTAAATGAATACAATCACACATTTCATTCCACAGTCGGAAAAAAACCTGTAGAATTATTCTACGGCCGAATCCCGCGAGTAACTCCTGAACAATTCGAAAAGACTCGACGCGATAATATTACAAAATTAAAAGTAAAACAGGAGAACGATTTAAAATATCGCAATAAGAAACGCAAGCCTCTAAAGAACTATGAGGTAGGGCAAATAATTTTTGTAAAACATAATAAAAGAATTGGTTCCAAACTTACAATGAGATACAAGCACGAAGAAGTTGGGGAAAACAGACACACTACAGTCATAACAAAGTCCGGAAAAACAGTCCAGAAAAGTATTATAAGAAATTAATTCTCTTTCAGATTCGCTACCTTTCCCGCAAAGGCGGATGTTCAAATTCTGGATTACTCTAATTCCCGGATCATCGCACTAAGTTCTGGCATTGCCAAAATAAAAAAACGGTAATTTCAAACTTGTCCATGTAATTGACCTCGATCTTTACGATAAATTCATCTCCGATAACCTTCTAATCCTTGATTATCAAATCACAAGCAACCATTCCCTATACCCATTTCTTCACCATGAACTCTCTCAGATTCAAGATTTAGTAGAAAATATTAGACCACATAAGGAGAAAAGATCACTTGACTTTATCGGCAGTGCTTGGAAGTGGATAGCTGGTAATCCAGACCACGAAGATTTTATTTTAATTCAAAATAATAAATAAATAAAATAAATAATGTTTTGGAAAACAACAATAGACAAGTCATCATCAATAAATTGCACAATGAAAGAGTTAATAATATAACAAAAATTACAAATGAACTTATAAAAATAATTAAGGAAGACCAAATAATAGGTCAAAGACTAAGGTTTAATTATGCAATATAAACTTAGATTAATAAAAGAAGAGTTAACTAATATAAGGTATGCAATATATTGGGCTAAGTCAGGCATAATAAATTCTATGATGTTATCAAGAAATGAAATAAAATTAGCTACAGAGACCTTAGATAAGGAACATTTACCGTATTCAACACCAGAGGAGGCTTTAGATTTCGCAGATGTAAGAATTGCTAGTAACAGTTCCATCTTTCTTGTCAACATTCCTTTAACAACTAATGAAATTTATACAACTTTACTCATCAAACCAATCAAACTAAATCATATCACCACGAAAATTCCATACCCAAGAGTTTTACAGCACAAAGACATCATTTACGGCATAACCAAGGATTGTAAAATTCGCAATAAATTGTCAATTTGTAATCAACGTAACTTACAAGATATCAGTAACAGCACTTGCATACCAAACTTGCTAAGAAGTCTCAACTCTACATGCACCACCATCAACAGTCAACACATTCGCTCCAAAGAAGAAATCGAACAAGGAGTTTTGCTGCTGAACCAATTTAATGGCACCATCGACATCGAAGGTACAAATCGTGAACTTACGGGGACATTTCTTATTAAATTACATAACATCTCCATAACCGTCGAGGGTCAGTCATTCAGGTCTCAGGAATTATCATCACTAAAAGCCTTACCAGCCATCTTTCAACCGACCCCATTAAGAAAAGATCATCAAGAACTACTGTCACTTGAAGCGATGAAGGAACTTCATAGCAAAAACACTAATCAGATTCAACTCTTCAGAAATGAAAAAGAAACGCATCAATGGACAACATATGGACTTTTTCATGTCTGTCAAGTGTTAAGTGTGGTATGCAATCGTATTTTGCAAATATTGTGTTTTTAAGTGTTTTAAGTGTTTTTAGTTATTCTCTAGTACTCTTTTAGTGGCTTTAGTTTGTCTAGTTTTGTTTATTGTATATTTTTCTTGGTTGCATTTAATCTATACTTGTGTAAATTAATATTTTTAATGCTAGTGCGATTCTAACCTCACTTTTTATGTTAAACGTGATTTTGTGTAATTAGCTTTCTAAATTTTTTCCCACCGCGTCGGTGTTTTAATCATAATTTTCTTTAATTATGGATTGCTGTGGTTTTTGCCGCGCCGAACTCGATGGCTCTTCCGAGTTTATAGCTTGCGACGGTGTCTGCGGTAAAGCGTTCCACACCTCCTGCGTTAAACTAGAGAAGGCTGCCTTAAATCTGTTAAAAAAGACTCGCAATTTACTGTGGGTCTGCGATTCTTGTGGGCGAGCCCCAGCCCATACTTTTTTTGATACGCTAGCGTTGTACAGGGGTGACCTGGACAACCTTAAGAGCATGGTGGTTGGCCTATCGGACAAGGTCAACCTTAATGCTCAGTTAATTGAGCAAAAAAGGCTTGACTGCACAATTTCAACTGTCGTTGCTGCCCTCATCAATCTAATCCTGTTCCAAAAAAAACAAAAAAAACTTCTAAAAAACGGGAGGTTCTGTCGACTGAAAGATTCAGCCCGCAAAATCCGACAATCCCTGTTAGTCGGGGTGCCTCTTCGGCAGGTGTGCACGTATGTAGCGTAGTGAGCCAATGCGGAGATAATACCGCTCTAGTTCTTGCTTCTGAATCCACAGTACCGAATTTTATTACTTCTGTGTCCACATTAGGGAATGGTAATGGTACCTCTTTGAGAACAATACCAAAACCTTCGAGTGTTTTTGTCACTCGGTTCTCGCCTGAAAAGCTATGTGATGACATACTGACGTACCTAAAATCCAAAAACATTCCAACAGAGATTATTTCCTGTCGTAAAATTAGTAAATCCTCGAAACCGGTTGCATCCTTTGTCTTAACTGTTTCAGCAGATGTGCAGGATAAGTTATTAGATCCCTTATTCTGGCCCTCCGGCGCTTTTACTAAACTATTTGTACCTTCTGGGCGCCAACCTAGGAATACAGTTAAATTAAGCAACGTTACTCCAAAAAACTGAAGTCGCTTTCCCTTTACTATCAAAATGTAAGGGGGATTCGGACAAAAACTGCACATATCTTCAAATCCTCTATTGCAACTTGTTTTGATATCGTTGCTTTCACTGAAACTTGGTTGTATCATGGCTTTCGTGACGCCGAAATCTTAGACAATTCTTACCAGATTTTTAGATAAGATAGACATACAGATTCTGAAGCTCGTGGTGGTGGCGTACTCCTCGCATGCAAAAACCATTTTAATTGCAGCCAAATTGAAGTTCCCAGTTTTTCCAACACTCTTGACATTGAACTTATTGTTCTTAAGTTGTCTCTCTCAAAACACGACTTATACATATTATGTTGCTATATTCCGCCAGACTCCATAAACTGTGTTGATGACAAAGGTCAAAATATTTACGACCTACTCACTTCAACATCTAATTTTATTCACGGCAAGATGCAAGCTCTTGACGAACTACTACTTATTGGTGATTTTAACTTACCCAATATACAATGGGTACTTAATGAAGATGACGATGACTATCTTCCTCTTAATAACTTGTCTACAAAGGAATCACTATTCCTGGACACTATGTCATCTCTTGGTCTCAGTCAAATCAGTAATGTAAAGAATGACATGGGTAGGCAATTAGACCTGGTTTTCTCTATTGACGCGGGTAACTCTTTAGTCGAACCTAGCCCAGTTATAATGTCTACTCTTGACAAATATCACCCCCCTCTACTAATTTCATATTGTTTTGAAACTGAAAACATTACTATTTGTGACGAAACACAATACTTCTTCAATTGTAGAAAGGCTAACTTTTCGGAACTTTCCAGTAGACTTATGTCTATTGATTTCAACACATTACTATCCAGCAGCAGTGTTGACGAAGACGTTTCTAAATTTTACATAATTATTTTCGATTTATTTTCCTCTCACGTTCCTCGCGAGCGACAGCGGTCCTCTAAAACATCTCCGCCAGGTTCAATACAGAACTTAAACATCTCAAAAATAAAAAGAATAAATTGTGGAAAAGTTACATGAGGGACAAAGACTTTATAAGTCACAACAATTTCCTCACATCCTATAATGAGTTCAAAGAACTTTCCTCTACACTTTATGATGAGTATATTCAAAGCATGCGCGCGAAATTATTTAGTGACGCAAGTATCTTTTTTAAGTTTATTAATATGAAGAAAAAAATAGACAACTACCCCAATACCATGAGGTACAAAGATTCTGCTAGTGATGATTCATCCGAAATCTGCAATATGTTTGCTTCATTTTTTGACAACGCATTTTCTTCGTCAAATTTCCTTCCTCGAAATGACAACTTTAGTCATATGAACGATTCTCATAATGTTTCATTCACTATCCCTACAATTGCGCAAGAGGATATACTCGATCATATTAACGGCCTTCCAAATGACTTCACAACGGGCCATGATGGCATCCCTCCAGCTTTCTATAAGTCATGTTGCCATGCCCTTGCAGCTCCGCTGAGAATTATTTTCCAAAAATCACTTAATAGTGGTTGTTTTCCTCAGCTATGGAAAAATTCTTTTATCATACCTATTCACAAAAAAGGTAGTAAAAGTGAAATTTCTAACTATAGGCCTATCGCAAAATTGTCTTGTATGCCTAAATTATTCGAATCTATCATTTACTCTCAGCTATCAATTTCCTGCAAGAATTTGCTTTCTTCAAACCAGCATGGGTTTATTTCGGGCAGGTCTACAACCACTAACCTGTTGGAATTTGTCTCGGATACCATTGGCGGGTTTGCAAAAGGTTATCAGACAGATTGTATTTATACTGACTTTAGTAAAGCGTTGGAAAAGTTATCTCACTCCGTGATACTCTTTAAAATGGAAAAGTATGGGTTTCCTCCATCTTTTCTTAAATGGACGAAGTCTTACTTAAATAAAAGAACTTATCAAGTCTTATTTCGACATTCCATCTCTAGAGTCTTGAAGGCTTCATCCGGCGTACCTCAAGGAAGTCACCTGGGGCCGCTATTTTTTATTCTGTCTATTGACGACATTGTATCTGTTATGAGACACTGCAAAGTCTTGATTTATGCTGACGACATTAAACTTTTCGCTCAGATTAAAACCTTTAGTGATTGTGAACGGGTACAAGGTGACCTTCACAAATTTTCCGTTTGGTGCAAAAACAATGATTTGGCTCTCAATATCGACAAATGTGAGGTTATGACTTTCCACAGGAATCAAAAACCAATCACCTTTGATTATGTGTTCCCGGATTGCACGATTGGCCGCCGCGAGGGTGCTGTTTGTGACTTGGGTGTCAAATGTGACCATAGATTGAATTTTATCTCCCACATAAACTACATGGTATCTAAGAGTAGTTCTATGCTGGGCTTTATTAAACGTTGGTCTCGAGAGTTCTCGAATCCCACCATAACACTGCGTTTGTACACTTGCTTTGTGAGACCTCTCCTTGAATACGCTAGCCAGGTCTGGTCTCCATTTTACAGTACACACATCGACCGCATCGAGTCTGTTCAGCGGAACTTCCTGCGCTTCGCTCTCAGGCACCTACCCTGGAACAATTCATTGATTCTTCCACCTTATGAGGATCGCTTGAAGCTTTTGAATATGCACTCCCTCGAAAAACGTCGCATGGTCGCTGATGTAACTTTTGTGCATCAACTCTTAAACGCGAAAATTGATTCTCCCCTTCTACTTAGCAAAATCTCTTTCCGTGATAGTGCGCACAATTTGAGAAGGTTACCTCTGTTGCATGTTAACTCCGCAAGATCCAACTTTAGTATGTATGAACCCATCAATCGCATGTGCATTGTTGTTAATATTAAGGCTGAGCATTTTGTCGTTGACATTTCCAAGCATGTTTTAAAAAAACGTCTATATAATACTTAATTTTCTGTTTCCATGTCGCATTGCATGTCATCTCATTCGGTGTTTGATCTATGTTTAGTTTAACATACTAATACTAACACCGACTAAGTGATGAATCGCATGTATTGTTGAGACGTTTATTTATTAAACGTGTCCATGCAGCGAGCTTGTGTTAAGCTGGTTCTGATAGTCAATTTATTTGTATCTTGGGAGCCGTACTAATTTTACTGATATTTTTGAAATTCATACTTGGAAAAATAACACAAACCAAAGTAATCATCCAACCAGAAGAAGACGTAGAAAAGGGCAGCACTAAGGAAAACACACTTCCTGAAATGAAAGAAGCGCCATCGGTAGCACCCAGATTTTCCTTTTTCGAGACAATCTCCTGTTAATGATATCTTACTCGCATCCCGGCTATGGATCATTCACCTAAAATTGTATGAGGACATCCAAATCTAAGGAGGGAAGAGTTAACACACCAAACATCGCAGACGCTGAGTAAGCTTTTTCTTTCATGCATCGGATGCACCAGACCTTGAATTCATTTCATATTTCACGACTGCACCGTGGGAACTTAGCCGACGCTGCACTTTTTACTCCACGCGATAGCCCAGATAGAAATAAGGTAGCTAAGTTAGATTTAGTCTTTAATTAATTTTTGTCGAGGAATAAACGTATTAAAAATTAAAGTTCTTTTTTTATATAAAAACCCTTCTACAAAAATTAACTTATATGATAGGTACACGCAAATAAGGAAAAGAGTGTGAGTATGAGTAATGTTTAAAGCTAGCTGCTCAGAAAGATACGAGTGTATGAGTAAGTAATACGTAATAATCATACAAGACAAAGAAGGTATTTAGCCTATAACTAAGAAAAATTAAATGTAAATATAAAAGGGGATAAAAGGGAATTAATATTGTTGTGATATAGGAATACACTATGACACTAAGCAAGATTGAAAATGAGTATAAGAAGAAATATATTATGAATAGATATTAATATAAAGAACAACTAAGGGGCGTGCATAAGTATATAAATAGATGTTAGATTAAAAGATCATAGAAAATGCATATAATCAAACAAAACTTCAATACCGTGACTTAACAATGATAGGCAATGCAGGGTTAAAGTAAGCTGATATATATGGTATAAATGAATAGCGGAAAAACTATAAGTAACATCTATAGCAAAATATTTAAGGAAGGATGTATTGCTAGGAATAATAGAGTGAAAGGTTTCAGTACAATTGAGTTTACAGTATTAAACTTCACTGTTCGCCTGAGTAATTTTAAAGTATGTAATTATAAAATAATATATAGGTAATATATGTTATGAATTGATATCTATTATCTGATTACAATTATGGTTCCAATGTAAAATCAATTCGCGCGACAGAATCTTCCTGTAATTCTACAATGTAATACGTAATGCGCACATATTTTCTCTAATATTTAAAAGTTTAATAACCGAGGATATGATGTCATCCTTTTACGTGCACAAAGTGATTCCAGACAAGCCAATCGTCACAAAGCACATTGAGAACAGAGGTTCCTATGATTACCTATGATTTCCAGAGTCTTCGCAAAATCAGAGGTGAGTTGCCGCCAAAATACTCCAGCAGGGGGCCCAAATCGGGTGTGCACCAATAGGGTAACAAAATATAACAATGATCTCTTAGTCAGATAGCCGGAAGGAGGGCCAATTGTAAGCCAGGAGTATTTTATGAGAGCGCAGCCTCCCAAATAACAATTATTCACTCTTAGAATATTTTAAAAGAACAATAGAGTGGCGCGCAACACCAGCTTGGTGCCCGCCTCTCATACAAGATGAAAAGAATTTTAAGTAACACTTTCTCGATGCTGAAGCGAAAAAGTTCATGTACTTTAGACACAACAATGCCCAGAAAAGAAGATGAACCAATTCCTGAGCGAATAGACAAATTATACTTGAAATATAAACAAACTTTTCCGAGAGTAAAAAACTTCAACGTGATGGTATCTGGCAAAACTTTATTTTATTCATGTTGTTGTTTTTCCTAGAAAATTTTATTCTGACAAATTACACGGATATGAGCTACTATACATTCTCATCGCGACAAAACTTGTTCCATTGAACTCGTTTTTCATTGATTGACATCCACTTTTCTTAAAATATCAATGGTAATCGACATTATTTATTTGAGTACCCACCGCACGTTGGGCACATCATAGAAAGTTACATAGTAGATATACCTATATAGTACATATAGCAAAACAAATCTTAAGCTTAGTATCGAGTTTGGGCAAAGTAAATTTTAATGCGGTGTCCACGTATTTCACATTAAGCTCGCTGGTAAAATTTTGACGTCAGTTAATTTGGAAAAAACCAAGTGGCAGATGTCTAAATTGTCAGTTTTTCACGGACCAAACCTGCGAGCTGTAACGGCGGTTTCAAACTATTTTGGCGGCTGAGGGTCTTTTAAATGGTTCGAAAATGTTCAATTAATCGCCCTTAGGCATAAAAAAGAAGTGAATCTAAGATCAAGAAACAGATTACACGTTAGTAATAGATATCTAGATAAGTAAGCCAATGAATAAGTCAATGAATGAATGAATAACACATTTTAATCCTTCAATCAATTAAAAAATAATCCTAATGTGTTATAGAAATTAAAACCTTCAATTAATTAAAAAAACAATCTGAAAATTGTCTTAGAAACAGGCAATGTCAAAATTTTACCAGCATTTTAATGCTTCGCACATTAAAATAATAAAATGAGTGGAGATTTATCTATCAGATAATAGTGAAGTTTCACTGCACCAGTAAACTCCGTTCTGCACTAGTATAATCATCAGTAAAATGTTTGCTTGCGATTTTACCAACGTTAAAATTTGTATGAAAATGTCACTCTTTACTAAACAGTATATACTATACAATAATTTAATGAGCAGTCGTTATGGTAGTACTTTCGAGTGAGTACTTATTGGACGTGAAGTCCATTCTGTCACCATGAGCTGACAGCTCACTCCCGTGATGGGCGATAGCACAAGGCGGTACGCTAGCACCTCGACTAGTGCAGGATAGTTATAGGAGGGGTTAACCAAAGCCTGCCACCGATCACGAGCCATAATACAAAAAAAAATCGTGTCGGTCACAAAATCAAACCCAGCACACATCCAGCCCTGAAGGGGCCATTACACGACTTACGTTACCTATGACGAAGGCGTAGATGACCTGCATTCGATGCCGTGCCCCAACATCCAATCGACACTGCAGGCTGATGGGCAGTGTCCCTCTCGATGACCTGAAATGAGTGAAGGTGCGGACCTATTCAAACATGTTAAGAGTGGCTCCAGGAGAGGGGGGGGGGGGGGTTACGCTTATTTATTCATTGTAGACCGATATATTTACTGAATACAAACAATATGTCTTTTACTCTTAAATTCACCCCCGTCGATATTACCTTATACTAGTATATAACAATATCGAATACGCCTTACAAATGGTATACGTAATGTAAACCATTATACCCTAATGTACAAAATTACAGAATGACGAGATGCGAGCAACTAGGACTGTTACTATAGGAGACGATAGGTCCTAATTATCAGCTTACATATTCGAGCTTGGTTCAAAATGATACATGTGAGTAATTACTTCAGAACGAATAGTATGCCAAGGAGATCTCAATATACATTTCTCATAGAAATAAATTTTTGTAACTTACCCTACTTCCGTTCCTCAAGAAGGCCTGCTGGAGCTGGATATAGGTTCTCTGTAAATAAACGTTTAGTAAAGCAAAGGTCTCTCCTGGGGATAATGACAATAGATTTTGGTATGTATCTCTGTGCTGAGATTTATGCGAATGAATATGTATTTTCTCTACGCTTTTACTAGAAGCTTCTTTTAGCTATGTTCAGAGTACACATTCGGTTCATTAGCTACAAACAATCTCTACTATTACTTATTCCGAACATGAGATTATATACTCACACGCTTGCCTAGCGTTCTATGTGCAAATGGCTTACGTTCCGAAAGGGTTTTCCAACTAGAAAATTATTAATGCATTGGCTTAGACCTTTTTTATTTTTTCATTTATAACCTTCACGTTACTTGTTTAACGTATAATAAATCAATTATCGCCAAGCATAAGCTATTTGGCGTAAAATGGGTAAACTACAAAAATTACGAAAATCTTAACTGTCTTATTGTTAGTCATTTTAAATATATAAATGTGCAAGGAAATCGTGGCTACCTTAGTTATCTCGGGTGGGACTCTCGCACAAAAAAAACCTTAATTATCGTAGGCAATTCAAAGGTTAGAATTACTTAAAAGTTTAACTATCTTAGTCATCTTCAGGTGAAAATCCACAAAAAAATCTTAATTATCGTTGTCGATCCAAAGGTTAGAATTACTTAAAAGTCTTAACTATCTTAGTCATGCTCAGATGAAATCCCACAACAAATCTTAATTATAGTAGTCAGTTCAGATTCTGTTATGAAAGTATTTAGAGTAATGGACTTGGACGTGAAGTCCACACTGCCAGCATGAGCTGACAGATTACTCGGTGGACAGCGTTGACTGCAGGGCAGCACGCTAGCTCGCCTCGGCTATTGGCGGAGAGTGTGGGGAGGTTTCACGAAAATCTGCCGTTGCCACCAGCCATATACAAAAAAAAAATTCATGCCTGACAAGAAAGAGGCCGTCGCACACATCCAGTCCTGAACGAACCTTTGCGCCCATTAACCATGTGAAGGCGCCGATAGTATGCCTTCAGCTGCCGTCACCCCATTCACCCAATCGACACTGAGGGCAGAGTATTTCCAGCGTCCCTGTCCTGACCTGAAACGAGAGCAGAGGAGCAGACCTTGTCAACCTCTACATCTAGAGGGCTCCAGGAGAGTAGAAGGAGAAATAAAAAGTATTTAAATCATGATTACGTTATAATGAATCATTATATTTTCCCTAAATACCTCATTTCAATTTTATCAAATTCCTCCTCACATAGTTCACATAGTGAGCGAGTATAGCTCCGAAACCTTTATTCAAAGAAAATGAATGTAGTGAATGAGTGAAAATATATTATTAGTTTTTCTTTTTGAAGTATGTTTACCTAATGTTTAGTTTAATCTATAATTAATTATTCTTTTATAAAGGTGGAAAAACTTTGTCAGAATTAATTCATTAGAAAATTGTATTATTTTGGTTGAGTGGTTTTGTCTGACACCTAGTTCAATATATAATTAATTGCTTTCTATAAAAATGCAAAAGAAAGTTTTGTCAGAATTAATTCACTAGAAAATTATATTATTTTGGTTGAGCGTTTGTATCTAATACCTAGTTCAATCTATAATTAATTATTCGTTTATAAAAGTAAAAAGAAAACTTTATTTGAGTTAATCCATTAGAAAATTGTGTTATTTTGTTTGAGAGTTTTTCTAAGACATCTGCAATATGCGGGGAAAGCAGTATCCTTTTTGCTTTCGAATGTTGAAAAGTTGTCTTTTAGACATTACAATCTTTGGGGTGATTCAAATGTCCAACTTCTATGCAACATTCATAGACGGGCGAATAAATTTGACTTGGTGCTCGCAAATTTCTGCCGTTAACAATTGTCGGGCAGGTAGAAATTCGATGCGTAGATTTATATCTAATGCTTATAGATATCTACGGAGTCTAAGACAGCTTCTGGTTCATCATCAGCCTGTTCTCTAGTTTCGTAAGCGATAAATGTTTGAACCGCATTTGATGAGCATTTGCATAAATTCCCGTGGGTGCATTATATTTATCTCTAAATTGGTTGTACTTTCGACCCGTAGTAATAATTTTGCCTAAGTTTATAATCATTTGTGACACAGAATACATTGATAGCTTGTCCACCAGTTCCCACTTTCCTTGCAAATCGCAAATATTCGATCTATCTTTTCCACGTAACTTTATACTTAACTAGATAATTACAATTTTAAAATTCCCGAACTTAACATTGAATACAAGACGTTTCGTTGTTCTTGTTCTCTCCCGGGTAGATTTCTTTATTTTTCGTTGTCGATTTTTCGCGATATTTTGAGATTTTTTCTTGGACTTTTTCCAACCACATATTTTCTCTGTCAGTCCTCTTCTTCTTCTTCTTTTTCTCAGTCGAGGTCTTGGTGCGTATTGCTCTCTGTTCATCGACAGTAGGCCGGGTATACATGATGCATCTAGGCTCAGTGTAGCATACTGCAACGTACAGTACGCTACGACCATAACAATGTGGAAGTCTCTTAAAGCAAATTCTAGCAACAGAGAAGAGTCTACCTTGGCCTGAAACTGCAGTAATTTGCTCTTCAATTAATCCACCATATTCTCGTCCAGCAAAAAGTAAAGTAAATTGCAGTATCATACTGCTGAGGAATTCATAACTGTGAGGAATTTACCGATGGATTTAACTGCCGGTTACCTGGTATTACATGGGGAAAGAAGCATTGTCGGATAAGTAAGTTCTAAGACATAAAAATGTTGTGATTACGAAGAATTCGCAGAAAAAGATGTCAATACGTTGACTCTTGAGTATAGCAAAATCTAAAAAAGATACTCATCATGGTGCCGTACACAAATTAAACTCTTCCAGTCAACTGTTTTGCAGATCGTGTTTGGTATGTATGTACATCAATGTAGAAAGTTCTGTAGATTGTAATATAAATTATATAATCATAAAAAAATCCGATAAAGGCTGAACTTAGGTTCACTATCAATGAAATAAGTAAGTGAATGAACGTAATGAATAACTTAAACAAGTGAGAAAAGGTTGTAGGCTATAGTTTCTCTAAATTCTATCAAAAATGAAATTTTATTAATTAATTTTTAAGATAGTTATTTGAAAGTCAGCCTTAATTAATTTACAAATAATGTTTTGTGTGAAATAAGTTAATTTTAACAATTGTAGCTGTGACATGTTGGTAGGGCATATTAATTTGAATAAAATTATTATTCGTTTTTTTGCATTAGTACCAAAAATGTGCAAACGGTACACAGTTGTTTTTAAACCATAAAGTTTTCGAACTAGATTGATAGGGTTTGTCTAGTGGGGGCGGGCAACTCCGAAGGGGGGGGGGGATTTTTAGAGAAAAACAGACATGCTTCCACTATTTCGGCCACAACTCCTCACTCACTTGACCGATTTCCATAATTCTTTGACCACATGATACAGTAGATAAATGCCGGCTAAACACGAGATCCGGGGCGAGCTCAGATTTTTTTTCAAACTTGGCTCATTTGTTCTTATTTACACACAAATCACGAATCTAAAAATAATTTTCCATGCAAAAATCAAAATAACTTTTAATTTTGTGCGGGGGTGTTCAATCCAATTTGCTGTACCATCATTATTTCTGTGCGTTACAAACGGAATGACAAACTTAGAATACCCTATAGATTTCATCTAGGGTATAAAAATAGGAATCAGCAATTTTGTACAAATTTAGCACCAAGTCAAGTGACGGCATTATTTTTCAAATACCAGAAAAATGTGTCACAATAAACAAATACGATCAATGTAGTGAAAGGTCATTCTATAAGCAAGAAAGTAGTGAAATTCCTGACTTAGCAATTTCTTTTTGAAATTATTAATTCTGGCTTATGGAATTATTTTCCCTTCAAGCAATGTAAATTAATTTATACTGATTAAATAAAATCAGAATTGTTTCATATATCAAGGTGTACTTTTCTCATCAAATCGGCTCATAAGTTTATCTGATCACAAAGCGGCATCTTAGCCTGATCAATCTCTTCATTGGCTCTTAAGCCTATAAGATCAATAAAGCGGCATATAGCCTGATCTTTAACGGAGAAGTAGTATAGACAATATTTAGGGTGCCTGCGTCTCCGACTTTTAGAGTCAAGAAAGTCTCATTGGGTTACCAACGCACAATGAAAAGAACAACTAGAAACGAGAGTAGAGTTCGGGATTTTTCGAGCTTCGAATGGGATTATAAGTAACAAAATACATAATTTTTGTAAACAATTTTATGTAAAAAAAGGAAACTGCAACCATAGAGTAAGTCCAATGGAGTTTCTCTCATCTTTCCTCTCCCTAAGGCCTCTCTCTTCCATACAGGTAACCTAATAAGGTCATCAGCAATGACATCAGGAGGATGAGGCACAGTACGTTTGGACTGACATCTGGTCCTCAGGTATATCATCACAGATAAGGCAACGCAAGGTTTCTTCAGGAATTTTCTCAGGCACTTTTGGCGCATGATAGCTCGGGATTTCGTGGTGAGGTGCTAGCGTTCCGACCCTAAGCCATCCAACTTCAAGCACCTCGAAGAAAAGCCGCGCTCATTTTATAGGTATCACACCTCTCTATATTCTAAGACTAATTCCTACGAACTTGGTTGGTCACTTTACTGTCATGTCAGAAAAACCAATTTTATAATCAAACACATAAAATTAAAAAACAACATTCAAAATTATGTACGCGCATTCAACTAGGGTATCGTAAAAATTGGTCTCAGACCTTTTTTACTTGTTCTTAAATAGAAACAACTTATTTTTTAAGTATCCAAAAATTAATTTCAGTGCTGCACGCAACCTTTAGCCGGGGTTACGAAAATCTCAACGAATGTATTGCTATATAAAATATAAATTAAATCAAAGTTTTTTAGTAAGAATCTTACAATCTTCCAGTCATGACACTACTTTTGATACTTTACTCTTTTATGATTTCCATACACATTAGAATAGAATAGAATAGAAACATCATTTATTAAAGAACCTCAGCTAAGCTAGGTTACAACGTTAGGTACATCGAGTATAAAATAGATAATAGCATTATAAGTTGAATACAAAGTTAAGAAAAGCAACAAAAACACAACGGACAAACTCGCTGCAACAGAAACTATCAATTAGAGGACTTAAGTTTTTAAACTAAAATTATAACTGAATTGAAATTGAGATTAAAACAAAATACAAAGAGAATGTAATAAACTAACATATGAAAAAAACTGAATAAATAAAAGACAAGTAAATGGAATGAACAGAATGCAACAAGTAAAATAAGATAAATGAAATGAGCCTAGATGATTAAGATAGACTAAAATAACATTACATACCATAAAATAAAAAACAAAAGGATAGAATAAATAAAAAGTGCACCTACTATGTAACTTTCTATGATGTGCCCAGCGCTTTGCGTGCCTGTGCCACGGGTACTCAAATAAATAAATGTTTATGAAATTTTAATCTAGAACAAAGTTTTCCTTCAATAGTACTCCAGTAGGGAAAAGAGTGAAGGCATGTCCAGATTTTACCCACTCCAGAACTAATTTTGTTGGTGGAAGATACGGCATAATTGATCTGTAAAGGTAGTTATTAGGTTTGAATACAAGAATCTCTCTTGGACATTACTTACTCTAAGTAAGAGTAAACACTTGGCGCAAAGTAGTACAGCGAAATGGAAAATGTTTGAAGGTTTACATTACTGTAGTCTGGGGTTTTACTTCTAGATAAAGATTCTGGAATCATACCAAGTTCTCCTTTTAAAGATATGCTAGGGATATCTGATATTTTGACACTTTTATTGTCGTCAGCCTCAACTTTCATAAGCTCTACCAGTTCTTCTTCCAATTTAAAAATAGTAGCTGCCTGATTCTTAACCATTTCTTTCATTAAAGTAAGTGTACTTCTTTCCTTGTGCAGTATCATATATTTTTTGTTTGCTTTTTCTTTTAACTCTAACAATGACGTTTCCGAAACGGGTTCATAATCGCTGTCCAGTATTTCCTCATTTCCAATTTCTATAAAAGTTAGAGTGGAATCATTAGGCCTAGAGATGTCGGGATCAACACTGGTTAAATTTTGGAAATCTTGATATAGATTGTCTGGAGTATTAGCATCATTGTCATCCATTCTTTCACTATCGCCACCAGTGTAACTCATTTCTTCTTCGCCTTCACTTGGTACATAATCAGTGCCTACATCTTCTTCACTATCAGATTCTGTTACAGGAATCGTGAGTCTTTTTCTCCGTAAATTTTTACTTCCAGGCTTTGGGAAATAAGTTTCCTCGGGATCTGGCTTAATTTCCGTTTTTGGATAATTTCCTCCTCTTTCCGAAACATTGCCAATGAACTTAGGAAATACTGAGGGGACAGCCTTTCTATTAATTTTACATTTCTTAGATTTTAAATAGTCCGTCTCAAGGAAATGCTCCGAGCATACCATCATAGATTCATAGCTAATTGGCAGCTCTTGATGGTTTTCTAAGGCAGCAACCCATCTTCTAACTAGTTCAGGTTTATCCAGTGGAAAACTAAAAATATTCATCTCAGATCCAAACATGTGCCCGAAAAATATTACCTACGAAAATCCTTTTTCCGATCTACTATTACATCCCTTAACAATGCAATGCTTAGGCATATTTGCCGCTTTTGTTTCAAAATAATTCAGGAAATAATCTATTATTAAGGCTAACAAGAGAAATCAGCAAGACGTCAACTTATCAGGATTCAGGAAGAAATGAATTGACGTAAGAAACAGGGATGGCCGATACCGACAAGATATATCGATATTTATATTGACAAATATAGACTGACTACGTTTATAGAAGTACTGCGAAAAGATGGCTCACTTCTATATTGCTGACTCTATCGGGCGCTTTCGGTCTGAGCACCAAGTACTAACAGAGAGAACTGTAAACAAAAAATAATAAGTGGGTCTGTCAAAATAAATGTTTTTAAATTAATTATTAGGTTTAATTACTGATAACATTGTTTTATCAAACGCAATATATTCATTAGATATGCAGCAGAAATTAGAAAGGTTTTATTATAATCGCTTTTCCAGCTGCACGCTCATTTTTTCAACTTCCCGCCAATGATTTTTTTCAATGTTGGCACCGGCGTAAGAACTTTTCTTGACATTAGCAACTAAGCCCAGCCATAAAATGGATAGTTAATCAGTCCATATTACATATTAGGGCGTTTTCACAACATCGAAATCACATAATTTTGATGAAGTAATTTAGAAATCACTGTCAGGTGTTTTCACTATCGCTGAGATGATTTCGTTTGATAGGTGATACACTTAAATACCAAATTGGCATGTAAAATAATTAATTATATAAACGAGACTTTTGTAATTAAAAGGACATATTGTTACATAATTGTCAGCAACATTAATAGAATATTTCCATTTAATTTTAAATTTCTTCCTTAAAAATTTAAAAAAATTATTGACAAATGTATGCAACAAATGTCAAATAATACAGATTGAGGAAAATTGGAAACCGTAATTTCCGACGTGATTTCATTCAAATTACGCAAAAATGAAATGATTTCGATTAAGTTTTTTGTACTAGAAATTACGTGATTTCGTCGAAATCATGCTGAAACAGCGAAATTACGTGGTTTCGATGTAGTGAAAACGCTCTATATGTATATGTAGCCAGTGCCCCTTACCCGGGGTTACACCTGCAAGTACAGCTTGCATGCAATCTGCACTGCCATACTTCTTGCACGTGTAACCTCTACTGCCATGCTGGCAGCTCAGCTTTCAGCGAACTTGCATGATGAAAAACCATGGCAGCTGTTATGGAATTTTTGAAGTTTTTGAATCGATCTTTCTCGCTGGCTTTCTGCTATGGAAATAGTAGGTGGCCTCACAAATTTTTGACTGTGTTCTCACGGAGACATGTCTCTGTTGGCCAAGTGGCTGGAGAGAGTCGTGAATCTGTGAGACGACTTTTTGGCTTTCAGCTAACTAGTTGACCAGATTCATGACTCTGCCCAGTTGGAAGCTTAGCTGGATATGACCATCAGGTGAAGAGGGTTGTTGGAGGATGGAAGTGATGCTGGAGATCTTCAGTAATCAGGAGCTGGCATACCGCTAACTGCCTGGCTGAAGAATCTCTAGTATAATTTTCAGTCTCTAGCTTCTCCAACCCGACTCTTCCCAGATTTCTGTGAGGACTCAAGATTTTTTCATGCACACATTCACGTCACTTATTTCATCATCCTATTCTGACCTGATTAGAGAGATTGACCTGGAGGGTGATTCTGATCTTTTGTCGTACTTTAATGTCAAAATGTACGCCTAAACGAAATGAACTTTTCTACTGATTTTTTCGTGTTTTTATTCAATTCAGCAAGCCCTGCATTACGTAGAATGAACTGAAAATGACACCACACATCACAAACTCAAAAATATTTTCAATTTTAAGCACTTGTGTTGTTTTAAGTTGGCATAGAAAATCCATTTACCATAGTATACAATTTTTGTCACAGCCTCGGGAGCAGTTGACTAATTTGTCGTACTTTTAGGCGTGTATTCTGACATTAATCGATTTCAAATTCATTTTAGTTTATTTTGTGGTTGATGAAAAGGATAAATCAAAATGACTATGGTGAATATAAAAGTACGACAAATTTGAGGTGAAATATCAAAATATGTGACTAAAATATACGCCTAAGCTACGACAAAGAGATCAGAATCACCCCCCTGGAGGACTTCTATGTTTTGGGCGTTAGCTCCTGGGGAGTGAGAGGGGAATTGTATGACTGCCTTTCTGTCAATTGTTTTTAACGCTTTAAGTGACTTTCGGTAGTTGTCTCATAACCGTTAGCAATTATATGTTTGGACTGTACGATTCTGTTGGTACAATCTAGAGTACTCCGACGTTTGAAATTTCGCTGTCTATTCGAAGATAGTTAGAACTCTAGTAGTTGGGACAAGAATTTCTCCAAACTTTTGGTGATTTCTTTAAATTTTTTTGCATTTCCTCTGAAATATTGGGAAAAGTTCTGTTGAAATTTTAGTAGTCTTCCCAGCTTTTGGATTTTCCTTAAATCAATATTTCTGTTATCTCGATCTTTGAAGACTTTGATGTCGTCTTCGAACTTTCGAGTTGTTTTTTTGAACCTTCTTGGCATTTCTTCCAAGCCCTTGGTATATTTTTGAAATCTTGACTTTACGACTGAAAGATTATACAATGGTGGCGCGAACACCACCGCGAGCAACTAGTGTACCGATACCGTTGCTAGACCAGTGCTCTATTTGCCAGGAGGGCGACTGGTCAGGACAGAGGAAGCCAGTGAAGACGTTCTGTGGACAAGTGTTTCAAAAAGCATGTTTGAAAACGTGGATTGGACAGCAGTCAAACTGCCCGAACTGCAGATTCCATCTCACTCCATCCGATATTACTGATTACACAGGTGCGGTCCCGTAGAGGACTCCCACGAAGCCTGTTAGTCAGGAGCCTCGAACGGCAGAACCAGTCTACAACCTGCCATCACCTACGAGTCGACCAGTCAACCGCGAATCTCTGTCTTCAGGTTTACAGCATGTGCACTCTATGACCTTTTCGCAGCCGAATTCCAGAGTGAACAGCCCGCTCCCTACTGCTCAGGGTCAGAGCTCAGCAGCGACCGAAGCCTTGCTGGCAGGTCTGCGTATACAGCTGCAGGATTTAGTCAGCGAAGGCCTTGAGCAGAGCCTAAATACCTTGCGAGCTGAACTGGCAACTAGCGTCAGGCAGCAAATCTCAGCTGCAATTCCACCAGTTGATTTTTCAAGGCCACCTCCATCCGTGGGTGAACCGAGACCATCGCCAGAGTTTCACGACGGTCGTAGGCAGTCGTTTAACAGACTGGCATCACCTCTTGGTCAGCCTAGTGGTCAGCCTAGACCAAACTTTAACCAGCCTCAACCAGCTCCATATCATCGTATTCCGTCAGGCCTAGGAAAACGACGTTCTGGTAGTCCCATCCGGAGATGCAATATTTCATATAGTGGCGATAGTTCTCGGCTTACTGTCGACGAATTTGTGTTCAGAGTAGAAGCCCTCACGTACTGGGCTTTAGACTGAGATTTCGATCTTTTAGTTCCGCACATGACGACTCTGCTTTCTGGGCCAGCAATGGATTGGTACTGGTCTCTCTTGAGGCAGAATTCCACGCCTTCGTGGGAGTATGTAAAGACAGCTCTGTTAGCTGAATGGGGAGTATCAAAGGATGACCTCAAGGCCAAATTCCAACTGATGCTGAGGAAACAGAAAGCAGGGGAGTCATTTGCTATGTACCATCAACACCTGGTGCATCTGCGCGACCAACTGCAAAGTCCTTTGGCAGACGTCGAATTTCTAGAAATAGTTAAGTCTAACCTATTGCCGGAGATCCAAAATAAAATCTGTTTACCTCCCACTAACACCATACACCAACTACGGAGTCTTGTGACTCAAATACAGGCTACACACCAGCGAATCGCGACAGCCGGCAGCTGGAACACCTATCGTAGCCCCAGAGTCAGCGAGGTGGATGAGTGTCGTCTGACAGATGTGCAACAGCATAGGTCAATCGAAAACAGTGAGGAAGCCACAACAGTATCTGCTCTTACAGCACCTATCTGTTGGAACTGTGACCAGCCCGGTCATTTCTACCAAGACTGCCGGCAGGAAAGACAAGTCGTGTTCTGCTATGGATGCGGACGCAAAAATGTCTTCAAGCGCGACTGCTGCCATTGCCGACAGAAAAACCTGAGACGGGTCGGGAATACCACCACCTTTTCTCGACCAGTGTCAACGTCACGCGTGACAACTGCAAGGAACACTCCAGTTCAAGCCTTGAACAAGGAGGGGGGTCCGCTCCATTAGCAGACCGTAACGACGAATCCCTGAATTGTTCACTAACATCATTCAGTGACTCTGATGATATTAGCAAACCACCTGATAGTCTTACCGATCGAGTGATAAAGACGGAGAATTTAATAGACTTCTCCGCAGATCTTCAAGCTCCCATTTCTACCTTCGAAGAGCCCATGACACTATTAGACACTTCTTTGGAAGAGTCTTTAATTTTCGATGTCCCAATAACACCGACAGCACCTTTAGCTGGAAAGGTTACTGAGCAGGAGATTCGGCCTCCTGGCATTTCTGTACTAAAACGGCCGCCAAGCTGTGTTATGACGAATGGGCGTGAGACTCTTTCACACCCGCTGATGCCGTATCATACGCGTCTGCAGAATTATAATGCAGTAAGAGACCGAATCTTCTCCTCAGTGGCGGAGTTAGCTGATATCATGTATCCTGACCTGGATTTTAGACCAAGAAAGAAACGATCTACCGTTCGTTGACAGGAATACTGTCGACGACGATAAAGCAAAGAAAGGAACTGGCACACATTTCCGTGTCGATGCCAGACGACATTCGACCGTATACCGAAGTAAGACTACTCGGGCGAGCTTAGACTGGATTACTTGATAGTGGTGCTCTGTCAGTATCCTAGGTCAGGGATCTCTAGAGAAGCTTGTAGAAGCAGAGGTTGAATGGAAAAGGTATCCGACACAGGTACAAGTAGCGAGTGGTGCCATGACGACTGTGCATGGTCATGTGAACTTGGACATCACTTTCCGTGATAAGACCCAAAACGTGCGTTTTTACGTAGTTCCTGGGCTCACACAGGCACTGTATCTAGCACTGGCGTCTATTTGGGTTGGCTCCAGATGTCCTAGGTATAGTTGCAGAAGTGACTTCAAGTCTAATTGCTACCTCTGACACCGACCGCCATGTTATTTCCAGTCTAGATCAACAGCGTCTAGAAGCTACTAAACACAGCTTTTCCCTTCTTTCGCCTCTTTAGGCCTGGGAAAGACATTTTTGGTCACTCACAAGATCGAGACGAATGACGCAGCTCCGATAAAACAACGCTTTTATCCGATTCCACCAGCCGTACAGAGTTTATGGATGCTGAATTAGAGCGAATGCTATTACTGGGTGTGATAGCGGAGAGCCAGAGTCCTTGGAGCTCTCCAGTTGTTCTAGTGAGGAAGCCTGGAAAGGTTCGGCTTTGTTTTGACGCCAGGCAAGTCAACTCCGTTACGAAGAAGGACTCCTATCCGCTACCGCAGATAGACGCGCTTCTGAGTCGACTTCCTCCGGCAAACTACATTAAAAGCCTGGACCTGAAAGACGCATTCTGGCAGATCCCACTAGACGCTGATTCCAGAGAGAAGACCGCTTTTACTGTACCTGGTCACCCTCTCTATCAGTACACAGTGATGCCATTCGGCCTATGCAACGCTCCACAAACGATGTGCCGCCTCATGGATAAAGTCATTCCCTTCGATCTTCGTGAGAATGTTCTCGTCTATCTATACGATTTATTAATTCTGTCTTCAGACTTCGACACACATCTCACGCTGCTAGCCCGTGTAGCGGATTGTTTGAGAAAATCTGGCCTCACTATCAACGTCGAGAAGAGTAAGTTTTCTATCAAAGGGACCAAATACTTGGGTTTCATTGTCGGAAAAGGAGGTATACGAATTGACCCTGACAAGATTTCAGCCATAGTTGACTATCCGTCACCTAATACTTTTCGGCAAGTCCGACGCCTACAAGGTATGGGTGGATGGTATAGACGGTTCATTCCGAACTATGCTGACTTAACTGCCTCCATTACAGACAATTTGAAAAACCCTAATCAGTTCAAGTGGACACCTGAAGCCAAGACGTCTCCTGATTTGTTGAAACAAAAACTTACTTCTGCTCAGTTGCTAGTGAGTCCAGACTTCACCAAGCCGTTCATTATACAGTGCGATGCAAGCCAACAAGGTATTGGTGGAGTGCTGCTTCAACTAGATGACGAAGACACGAGAACCCAATAGCCTACGTCTCGAAAGAGTTGAACTCAGTACAGCAGGAATGCCTAGCTGTAATCTTAAGTGTACAGAAGTTCCGGCCCTTCATAGAACTTATGCCGTTTAAGATAATGACTGCTCATGCGAGCTTTAAATGGCTGATGTCTCAAATGGACCTCAGCGGTAGAGTTGATCAGTGGAGTTTGAAGCTTCAGGGTTTCGACTTCACCATGGAGCACCGAAAACGAAGCCTGAATATCGTCCCTGATGCGCTGTCACGCATTCATTGCGAAAGCTTGTCCACACCTAAAGATCCTAGCCCGGAAGTTGACCTTAGTTCGCCATATTTCAACTCGTTGGAATATGAAGAACTGAGGCATAAAGTTAAAACGACTTCTGGCAAACTACCAGATCTTTGCGTCAGGGATGGCTTCGTTTACATTCGGACTGTTCCGAGAACAGGCGATCCGATTCAGGAAGAAGAAGCTTGCAAGCTTTGGATTCCACGAGGGCTTGTCTCCGACGTTATTTCAAGAGCGCATGATCCGCCACTAGCTTCTCACGGAGGTATAGGGAAAACACTGGAACGTCTGAGAAGACACTTGTACTGGCAACGGATGACAGTTGATGTCAGAAACTACGTAGGTGCCTGTGACGTGTGTAAAGAGGCTAAGGCCCCCAATACTATTCTGAGACCACCTATGAGAGTCTAGTATGTGACAGAACGACCATGGCAAAAGCTGTATATTGATTTTCTGGGTCCATATCCTAGGTCAGTGAAAGGAAATGTCTGCGTCTTAATAGTTCTTGACCACTTTTCAAAGTTCTCGATTCTCAAACCTATGAGAAAAGCATCTATACTCAATGTGTGCCAGTTTATCGAAACGGAAGTGTTCCATGTGTTCGGAGTCCCGGAAACGATAGTCTCTGACAATGGAGTCCAGTTTTGCTCGGCTCAGTTCACCAGATTACTGGACAAATATGGGGTGAAGCACTTGCGAACAGCAGTTTACTCGCCGCAAGCAAACGCCTCAGAGCGAGTAAACAGGTCTCTATTGTCAGGGATTAGAGCATACATCCGGAAGGAACATACGAAGTGGGATGAGAAGCTGAGCCAGATAGCTAGTTCCCTCAGGAGCTCTTTCCACCAAGCAACTGGTTTCTCTCCCTATCGAACACTTTTCGGTCAGCAAATGACTGAACATGGCAGCTCCTATTCCATCTTGAGGAGCCTTGGGACCCTTAATGAGCCCCTGAGAGTAGATGCTGAAGACAAAATGAGATTGATCCGCGCGAGAGTGCAGGAAAACTTATACCATGCGTTCGAACGGGGTTCAAGAGCCTATAATCTCAGGGCGAAGACTGTTGATTTCAGAGTGGGTGAAGAGGTATTCAGACGGAATTTTGCCCAAAGTAACTTCCAACAGCAGACTAGTGCTCAACTGGGACGAAAATTTGTCAAGTGTCGGGTTAGAGCCAAGAAAGGAAACTCCTTATACGAGCTTGAAGATCTGCAAGGAAAACCGTTAGGGGTCTATCACGCCAAAGACATCAGGCAGTGATGACCATTCTAGAAGCGTCATCTATTTATTGTCATTTTTATTCCTGGTGGCCCTAATAAGGCATCCAGCCAGCTTCACTGGCAAACTACAGGATGCCAATGTGCCGCTTAGGACATCCCCAGCCTAGCGGCCGACATGCCGTTTGGACAATAGCGATTCTTTTTCCCTTCCCCACTCCATAGCATAATAATGCTTATACTGCTTTAATCCCCTCCTATATGGTAACCCTGCGGCAGATAGCCTGTCGTAGGAATCCCATTTGTTTATATGTCCTCGGAAATTTTAGGAAGAGTACCAGCACGTCACTAATTCGACGACGCCTTGGAGACACATCCTTGAACAATCGCCGGTCGGAGATCAGAGTGAGATGTTGTGCCGGGACAGCTTAGCGATCAGTTGGTTAGGTTACTGATCGGGAGGTTTTCTCAGCGTCTCGGTGAAGGGAGGCAGAGAGACATCGACCGGCTCGATTTTTTAGGCTACCAGCTTGTCGATGTACCTTTGGTTTCCAACACGGAGAAAGATGTCGAGGTCTGATCGAAGACTGACGAGACTTCAAGGATGTGTCCTCGATGCGTCATCAGTCAAGCAAAGCCAACTGTCGTAGGCGAGTACGAGCAATGATGAATGCTCTTATTGGGTCGTGGGTCGAGACACACATTGGGCGCCCACAGCGATGAGGCCTATGTTTAAGACCGGCTAGCTCAGTCGACCATTTTTCAGCGTTGTCTGAACCACGGGTGGTCTAGACCACTCTGCCCTGTTATGGTCGTAGCGTACTGCATATAGCAGTATGCTACACTGAGAATTACTGCAGCATGTATGCCGGCCGGCTGCCATACCGACAGTTCGCACACCCAATCTCGAAGAATTCTTGCCTGCTGTTGTAGAAGAAGAAGACAATCGTCTCTGTCTTGTCAAATCTTCCACCCAGTGAACAAGTGAAGTAGTGAAATTGAGAATTTGTCCACAAACATCGGCCAGAAAACTAACCCTGTACGTAAGTTAAAACGATTTTTCATCCTTATTAATAGTCTTTTGTCATTTGGTGAAATTATTTTCCTCTTATCAGGCGAAAATCTTAAAAATAGCGTCCGACAGCATCGACACCTCGCGTTTATAGCCGAGATTATATCTCAACAGATACCTGTAATTAATAATAATAATTCTGCAGTCACTTCGGGATATGTTGAAAATTTCACATCGTGTCAGTATCGTAGATTCCTTTCGAATCAACATTTATTTGAGTGAGCTCAAAGATCTGCATAATGTTGGGCACATTTTAGAGAGTTGTATGGGATTTACATGACACCAAAATATATATATAGCAACAAATTCCGTTTTTGCGGTGATAATGACTGCCCGGATTGGGTTTTAGCGGCAATTCATCCAACAGTAGCAGTTTTAAGTTCGATAAAGTTGCGTGCGTTAACTCAGTGCGTGGCAAAAACTATTTTTTTTTATATTATTAAGCCAAGCTCAGGGGATACCCTATGATGCAAAGCACAGCATGGCAGGAAGGAGATAGGGAAAGGATTAGGGGATATGAGGAGAGTGGCGGAGGTGCCGATGTGTGTCGCCCTTAAACTTCCGTAGATTGTATGCCGGAGGAAAAACAGAAGATGGTAAGCTGTTCCACATTCGCACTGTTCGGGATAAAAAAGCATCTCGGAATTTTACTGTACGGCCGAAAGTAATTTGAAGGGTTAAAGGATGTGCGCGGTTTGCAGCGCGAGTATTGCGTGCAGGAATCATTCTACAAGGGATTAGACTAGATATTTCATCAGAACATTGACCATGCATATAGCGATAAAGGAGCGAAAGGCATCCAACATTGCGGCGGTGCTCGAGTGAGTCGATATGACAAGCTATTGCCAAATCGCCAATGAGCTTGAAGGCTCTCTTTTGGACAATATCCAATGAAGCTAAGGCTGTGCGACCAGCCCCGGCCCATATATGGGAGTTGTATTCCATTCTAGGTCTAATGTAGGACTTGTAGAGGAGCGCTAGATTTGACGGGCTGAAATATTTCTTACACCTTTTCAGAAATCCAAGACATTTCGATGCTTCTTTGGCAATAGAGAAGATGTGATCTGTCCAGTTTAACTTACTGGAAATATTAATGCCAAGAATGCTTAGTGACGGTGAATCATAAATTAATGCTCCATCAAAAGAAACGGGTGTGGTTAAGTTATGATCTTGTTTTAATGACATGAGACAGCTTTGACTCTTAGATGCATTGAATTCGACGCGATTCGCTTTGCCCCAAGCGAGGATACTGTTAAGATCGTTATTCAATGATCTAGTGATGCAATCTCGTTTAACACATGCGGCATTCCCCCTGGATTCCGCAAGAGTGTCAAAGGAGTAAGCGAAATCAAGAGTACTGTCATCTGCGAAACTATGGATGGGATTGAAAGTAAGGGAAAGCAGATCATTAATGAAAACTAAAAAGAGAGTTGGAGAGATAACAGAGCCTTGAGGCACACCGGCATTTATGGGATGCGGTTCAGATGTAACGCCATCTAATACAACACGTATTTGGCGACTAGATAGGAAACTTTCAATCCATAATAGAAGAGGAGGGGAGAGACCAAGTGCTTTAAGTTTGGCTAAAAGGGCTGGATGCCAGACTCTATCAAAGGCTTTTGAAATATCTAGAGCAACGATTTTAGACTCACCAAAATTGTGAAGACTACGGTTCCAACGTTCCGTAAGAAAGGTCAGCAAGTCTCCAGATGAGCGTCCAGCTCGGAAGCCATATTGGCGATCGTTGATGAGATGATTAGTTTCTAGATACTTCATTAATTTTGAGTTAATGATAGATTCAAAAACCTTTGAAAGAATCGAAGTGATGGCAATTGGTCGATAATTTGAGGGATCGCTACCCTCTCCTTTCTTAGGAATAGGCTGAACGTGAGCTAGCTTCCAAGCAGCTGGAAATTTTCCTGTCGAATAAGACAAGTAGAAGAGTTTGCGCAGAGGTTTAGCCAAGGATGAGGCGCAGCTTTTAATTAACAGGGGCGAAACACCATCAGGACCTGCGGCTTTGGAGACGTTGATATCCTTAAGGACCCTGAACACATCCCTCGTACGAACGTGTATTGGCTCTTGTACACATTCACACGGGCGATGCAAAACAGGTGTTTGTGAAGTTGGTGGAAGACGAGAATTTGAAGAGGATCTAGCAGCTAAAATATTAGCTTTATCCAGGGAGTCAACAATCACTTCACCATTATTAAGTAGTGAAGGTATAGAGGAACTGGTGAAATTGTTCCTGATGGTTTTGACCAGATACCAGAAACCTTTGCTACCTTTGCGGCTTACCAAGATTCTTTGTCTAATATTCTGGTCAAAAAGAAATTTTTCTCTCTGGATAATGGACTTGCAGGTGTTCCGTGCAGTCTTGCAGACTTGTTTCATTTCCGGACATGGATGCAATTGATAGGCGCGAAAAGCAGACTCTTTCGCTTTTATAGCTTGGTTGCACTTATCGTTAAACCAGGAGCGATCATGCTGTTGTTGAGACCTGCTGTAAGAATACGGAATGTACTCATGCATGCCAAGATTTAGTATGTTACTAAATTGTAATGTGCATTCATCAACATCCCTCGAAGCAAAACAGACCGACCAATCAATTTCTTTAAGATACTTATTGAGACTTTCCCAATCAGCATTCTTATAGTGCCAAAGAAGCCTACTTGTAGGTGGAGTAGTTGGGCGGCACAGGTTTGAGGTGGTAAATTGAGCCGTGATTAAACAATGGTCTGAATTTCCAAGAGGGGAACCGACTGAAATGGAATATTTGTCAGGATGAGATGTTAGAAACAAGTCGAGTAAATTAGCTTTATCTCCAGCTGCATCAGGAATTCGCGTTGGTGCATCCACTAGCTGTTGCAAATTAAATTATTCACAGAAGAGTTCAACGAAACGGCCCGCAGGACTTGTGGTAGAAGAATGTCTGAGCCACGGTATATTATGAACATTAAAATCGCCTGCCAGGACGATTTCGGAAGAGGGAGAAACAGAAAGCAAATGATCAATATTGTTGGAGATATTGTCATATACGGATAACGTGTCGTCATCAGACATATTTGGGCTGCGATAAAGGAAACAGAAGTATATGATGTGCTTGTGAAGTTTGAACCTAATCCAGATATAATTAAACTCTGGATTAGCAGAAGGAAAATCTTGAAGAATAGTAAAGGCCACATCATTCCGAATATATACTGCGATCCCTCTATGCTGAGAAAAAAGAGGCACGAAGCTGTATCCAGGGACGTGATACTGATTAATATCAGCATCAGAAACGACCTTGGATTCACTTAGTGCAAGAATTGCCGGATTTTTTGAGTTAAGGTGGCAGTACACCGAAAACCGATTTGCTCTTAATCCGCGAATGTTGCAGAAATCTAAAATGAAATTCTGCATGCTGAAGGCAAAAACAAAAAAGCAAAAAAAAAAGCGACACACAACAACACAAAAATTTGGGCGCCACCAGCCGCAGTCAACGACACAGCGAGGTAAAAAACAACAACAATAGTGTTATGCCTATTGCTGCTTTCAATACCTCAGACTGTGCAGTTCAATGACCACAGCTGAGTGCACCCGGATTGCTGATCAGTGACAAGTGCTAATGCATTTGCACTGATCACAGATGAAGAGAAGGAAAGGAAATGTTACCGTGCTGCTGGCTTATAGAATGTTGATAGGGCATAGAAGAGCCCTTCACTTGGCGGATAAAATTTATTTTATTTATTTATTAATTTATCGGTCGCGTCGGAATTTAAATAATTAACGAATTGATTAGTTTGAAAATGATTAGCACAACACTATCACTTGACACTTAAGCGGAGAGGAGATTGAAGACGACAAGATCAAGAGAGTTTTCGAGCAAAAGCGAAAATTTAGTTAATAAAGTTTTTTTTATAACGTAATGGCACCGTAGAGTTTTTTTGGTTTTCTCCTTTCGCTTTCCCGGAGCCCTCTCACAAGAAGGTCGTTTAGGTCCACTATCCTCTCTCTTTTCAGGTCTACAAGGGACTCTGTAAATATCTGCCCTCAGAGTCAGTTGGGTGGTTGGGGCATGCAGGAAGGCAGACCATCTGCGCCTTCAATGTTGATGTAGGTAGGTGATGTAAAGGTCCCTTCAGGACTGAATGTGTGCCGGCGTTTTTGGTTTAAGGCACGAATTTTTTTTTGTATATGGCAGGCGGCAGCGGCAGGTTTTTTCGTGGAACCTCCCCACACTCTCCGCCAATAGCCGAGGCGAGCTAGCGTGCCGCCCTGCAGTCAACGCTGTCCGCCGAGTGATTTGTGAGCTCATGCTGGCAGTCGGGACTAAAGGTACTTTCACATTAAACACAAGAATCGAAAAAATGTAAACCGAAAAACTCAATTTATTCCACTTTAAACAGGATTTTTGCTCCAATGATTAATAAAATCATGGGAAATAGGATAAACTAATAATTTTACTAATAATTTTCCGCCGAAAAAGTTTTTCGGCCGATAAGACATAAAAGTTGTGTTGTTCTTAAAAATATGAAATAAATATAGCTCAGTAAAATTCTTAGTTTATCCTATTTCTCTGAATTTTATTAATCATTGGAACAAAAATCTTGTTTTAAAGTGGAATAAATTAAGTTTTTCGGTTTCCACTTTTCTGTTCTTGTTTTTGATGTGAACGTGGCTTTAACGTCCAGTCGTCAATCACTCAACATAGTCCCATAACACAGCTGAGGTGATAGTAATGTGACATTATACAGTTTTCAAGATGGCGGAAAAGAAATGCTTGAGAGAAATTGATAAATGTATACTGGTTAAATGAGATTATACACTTGCAAGTACAGCTTGCGTGCAAGCTGCACTGCCATACTTCTAGCACGTGTAACCTCTACTGCCATGCTGGCATCTCAGAGTTCAGCAAATTTTCATGATGAAAAACCATGGCAGCTGAGGTGATAGTAATTTGACATTATACAGTTTTCAAGATGGCGGAAAAGAAATGTTTGAGAGAATTTGATAAATTTATTCTGGCAAAATGAGATTTTCTGGGATCATTTGCATTACATCATTTACCAACATCTTCCTCTTCATTTTTCTTGGGTTTTTAATATTCTGCTACTTCCTTTATTGATATAATTTTCCAATATACGCAAGACTTTACGACTCAATGCCAGGTTTTAAATGAACTTGGTTTAATTACTGATAACATTGTTTTACCAAAGGCAATATATTGTTGCACGCCACTTGGTGTACAACAATCTTTTTCAAATAATTTAACTCCTTTTAGTTTTTAATAACCTTTATCGTTTATTTGGTATAGTTTTCACAGAATAATTCGCATTAGCAGACTTTAATACACTTGCAAACTATTTAGAATAAATACACTTAGTAAAACTTTTTGGAATATGTACTTTGTAAAAACTTTTAAGATAAAATAAAACTCTTCAAAATCAATTGATCACTGGGAAACACTGGAGGCCTTACCTTGGGTAGGGGGACTCTCCAGGTTGAACACTTGAAAAACTTATCTTCTCCGGCTTCGCTTCAACAGCCTATTTACTTAAAATCGAACCAATTCTTTAACCAATCAGAATTGGTCGATTATGCACTTTCCTATTCTGTGGGAATTGTCGGGTAGACAATTCCATATGCATGCACATGTTCCGATTTTTGTCCAAACGGAAAACGCTCAAATGACAAAAATCGAATAAACAATTGAAAATCACAATTCTGATTTTTGTTTAAACGGAAACGCTCAAATAACAAAAATCAGAAAAATAATTAAAAATTGGCTTTTCGTCTTGAACGGAAACGCTCGAATTTCAAAAATCAGTCAACAATTGGGATATCACAAAAACAATTAAAAATGAAAAAAACAATCAGAGACAATTTTCAGGGTCACCAGTAGCGTATGGAAAATGATAAACAAATTTTAGATTACATAAGAGCACTAGCCCGATGGTCAGTACTCAGTACGGATCGTATATCATGTTTTCGTTCTGGTGAACGGTAGCTACTTCGCGGTGACGTGTTTATTTGATTGTCTAGCGGGTGCCCCGAGTAATGTTGAAATAAGACACCTGTTTCTGAGTGTGTTAATGGGTTAAGGTTTTTGTATGTTGGAAATGAGCTTGTCATGATATCATGAATAGTATGTTAGGTTTATTTTTAAGTTTTTTTGATATGTGGAAATGATATATGTAGATATTGCCTTTTGGCTATTGAATAATGCATTTGGATAATTAGAGAATGCAATTATTGGAATGTGCGTTAAGAATATGGAGGAGGTGATGTGGATTCATGACACCTTCCCCTAATGTCACTTTCACATCAAAAACAAGAACAGAAAAATGTAAACCGAAAAACTCAATTTATTCCACTTTAAAACAAGATTTTTGTTCCAATGATTAATAAAATCCAGAGAAATAGGATAAACTAAGAATTTTACAGAGCAAATAGTTATATTTATTTCAGATTTTGAAGAAAACACAACTTTTATGTTTTATCGGCCGAAAAACTTTTTCGGCGGAAAAATTCGGCCGATAAATCGCAAAAGTTGCGTTTTCTTAAAAATTCTAAGATAAATATACTCTTTTATTATTAAAATTATTAGTTTATCCTATTTCCCATGATTTTATTAATCGTTGGAGCAAAAATATTGTTTTAAAGTGGACTAAATTGAGTTTATCGGTTTACATTTTTTCGATTCTTGTGTTTGATGTGAAAGTGCCTTAAAGAGAAATTTTGTATTTCTTGAAAAGAATTAGAAAATTTTTGTTGGAATGGATGTTGAAGCTCCGCCGTTGAAAGTTACAATATTTGATTAGAGTTTTTGACAAATTACAATCTAAATATAGGTATTATAATTATTTTTGTTTACAAATTATATATGCTTACATTTTTATGACTATAATACCTTATTATATAACCTATATCTAGGGTTTGATTAAAAAAAAAATTATATGTAGGTATTAGTTTTTCTTATTAGTTGAGATACTTATATGATGAAAATATTTGATTTATTTAGTATTTTGAATAATAAAATTTATATATATATATTGAAAAAAAGGTAATTGGCTACTAGAACAAAAGAAACTAAATTAAATGTTCCCTTTTTTTCGTTTTTAATTAACAGTTCTAGTCAGAGGTATGTTCCTAGGAGAGGATTCTAGTTCAATATCAGCCTGACTTAATTCATTTTCATTGGTTTCCGATATTACAGGTTTTTTTCTTGATATAGTACTTAATTACTCTTAATATAATAATAATAGAAGCTATTGCTACTAAACAGTATATGAGTAGATAATGATGAACGACATGTGGGGTGACGTTTTTTAATTTAGTTTGTTCTTTACTTCTAAGAGATTTAATGTCCTCGCTGATATCAAGAAGTTCTTGATGATTATTGTTTCTTATCGTAATCTCTTGTGGTATATTTAGATTAATTCTGTCCATCAAGGATGTAATATTAGTTAGATTAATAGACGGCAAATAAAATTTATCAAGTGTTGTTGTTCCTTCAGAATGTCCGTAAAGTGTTTGAAAGTCGCTTCGAATATAGCAGGTGGGTCGAATTTCTAAAATTCCGGTACCTTTTAAGGTTAGTGGTTTAATTTCGCCATTGCATATATTATCTAAAGTGAGGGGGGTTCTGAGACTGTAGAGCCATTTGTTAGGATTTGCCAATTGTATCCATAAGGAAGAGCCTTTTAGGGTATTTAACGTACAAGAAGGCGGGAGATCTTGGGTATGTTTTAGCAATTCCATCTTGCATTGGTTATCTCTAGAATTAAGATTGAAGATTGGGTGAGTCGTCTGACATATATAATGGTGAGGAACATTTTGTAGACATTGATGAAATTCTTCGTGATTCATAGGATAGTGTTTTTCTCGATTCAGAGTGACTAATAGAAATTCGGTAGTGGGTTTGACATAAACAAAGGAGTCGTTCACGGCAATCGGGAATGGTATAATTTTATAAACTTGGAATTGAGTACTTAAAGATAGAGGGATTTTAGTTTCAATCATAATTTGATTGTTTATCTTATTAGTACTCGTTTGGCTAACTCTATACAAATCAATGAGTAAGTTTGGTGTAACGGGGACTGGTAATGTCGTTCCCGATGGAAGATTTTTCCTAATGATGGTAAGGGTATGTTCGAGTTGATAGGGAGTTATCATAAGGGGATTTGATGTTCCATGTTTAATGTCAAGCAACATTTCCAAAATGGCCTTTTGTGTGTTTTGATATCTCATAAGGGAGAGTGTTGTAATGGAAATGGCATTTTCTAGCTCTAGCTCTAAGATGTTATCATTTATTTGATAGGTTAAATTATTGATGACTTGAGAGATTTTAGCGAGATTCCTTTGAATATTTCCGAATTCTTTTTGGATTTGGGACGAAGTTTTATTGAACACGTTGACAGTTTTGTCAACAATTAGGGTTTGGGATTTTATTAATTCTAAGATATGGTCTTCATTTACTTTTAGGATTTGTATTTGTTCATCGTAGTGCTTGGCATCTTCTTCGTTCAACGTTCCGAACAAATTTTTGCTTATACTTCCGACAATATTTAACAAAGCTCTACGTGACCTTAAATTTTTTGGTTCTAGGATTTCGTCAATCTGATCTATTTCGCTCAACAACACCTTTTGCATATTAATCTGCGCTTCACAGTGGTTTGAATGTGATTTGTTAATTGTACTAAGACAGAGATTTTCTATATTACTAGCTTGGATTCTTAAGTAATCTAGTTCTGTGTAAAAATTATCTAAATTATAATACGTTACTAATTTCCAAGAGTTACTGTATAGATGAACTGTTCCGAATTCCTCAAAATAGATACCCGGGGTAGAATCGAAAATCGTGACGTTTGTAGCGCTCGTCGTTGTGCATAATAATGCGAAGAATATAATTGGTCCGATCATCCTGACCTATGGAAAAGCGGATGAATGGTTCGTGATTAGTCGACGAATAATTTCAAATGGTTATTATGAATTCGTTTATTTTTGTTTTTAATTCTAATGATAGAATTTTCGGACGAAGGAGTCTCTACTATATCGTATGGTCCTTCTCATAGCGGTGATAACTTATTTTTTCGGGTATGATTTTTAACTAAGACTTTATCGCCTATTACAAAATTTTTGGGTTTGGATGATTGGTCATAATATGCCTTGGATTTTTCTTTTTTTCTTATAAGATGTTGAAGTCTGGCTTTTAGTTCGCTGGCATAATTGTCATTATTATACGCAACTTTAGGATCTTTTTTCAATGACGTTGGGATTTCGGCATGGAATCCAAATAATAAGTTATGCGGCGTGTAGCCTGTGCTTGAATGAACGGAATTGTTGTAAACGAACATAGCGTAGGGGATCCAAGTATCCCATGTAAGTGGATCTGTTGACACATAGTGTCGAAGATATTCAGCTAAGGTTCGGTGGCTTCGTTCTAAAGCTCCGTTTGTTTCTGGGTGATAAGGAGTGGTTTGTAGATTATGAATTTTCAGTAGTTTACATACTTCATTAATTTTGTTCAAGAAAGAATTTTTTGGGATTCTCCGGTATATAGCAAAAGCTAAAAAACGTTCTAATTTGTTATTTCATCACTCAACTCATTAATTTTCGGTGACAAGTTTCAAGTCTTGGTTTGACTCATCAACAGGTCCCAAATAGCGAAATTGGGTGATTTGAAAAACAAATGAAAAAATGAAAAAAGAAGAAAGAAATGAAAAGTTTGAGAAAATAGAAAGAACAATTTTTTTATTTATTAAAAAAATGTAAAAAAAATTATTTAAAGAAGCAGATTCATTCGAAGCGAATCGAACCTGTATTCAATTCAATTCAATTCAATTCAATTCAATTTATTTTTAATCAGGTGTACACAAGAGTATTTTTACTTCTTATAACAAGTACACAAAAATAGTGGTAGCCAACATGTGGAATAATATAATATAAAATAAAATATAAAATAAGACAAATTAATTAATAACTAAAAGTAATCCTATGAAACAAAGAAAATAATATAGAATGAGAAGAACATTATAATAAAATATAAAAATAAAAGTAAAAGATTAAAATAATTGTTAGGAATTTAAAGAACAAAACAAGGATAAAAAAGACTAATGAGATTGCTTGTGAATTTTGAACAAAATTGTAAATATGTTAAGTTGATTTACTGATTTACCCATGAAGACCCTGCCCCGCTACTACCGAACCAATCCCGGACATACTTCTGTTTAAAAATTCCAATTTTTAATAATCTCCTTGAATTTAACAATCGAACTAGTGCGCTGAAGATTTATCGGCAGACGATTCCACAAACGCGAAGCTTGAACGAAGTAAGAGTCACTTTGAACAGAATAATGGAAGACAGGAATAAGTAGATTAAAATGCCGTTCAGAATTCAAGAATCGCAGTTGATTGCTAAGGTACTCTGGCTTGCCTGTATAGATGATTTTATGGAGAGAATAATAGCCTTCTCTGACGGTGCTCATTGAGAGAACAACCCAGCAAGTTGTTACTAAGAGACGAGATGTGATCAAACCGTCTAAGTCCATACACAAATCGTACACAGTCATTAAAAGCTATATTCAACCTTCTTAAGCAAATGGAATCCAAGTGTGGAAAAACTAAGCTATCATTTGTAAAATAAGGCAGAAGAAGTGATCTGACCAGCAACAATCTGGTGCCAATTGGCAGAATACTGGCCGATAACCACAGCCGCCGAAGGCCACCATAGATTTTACCTATCATATTGCCGATATGGTCACAGCATTTCATATTCGTACTAATTAATAACCAAGATTTTTAACACGTTTAGAAAAAGGCAGAGTAAAATCATTTAAAGTGACAGGTGGGAGATCAGAGAGCATAATATTATTCCGGTAAAAGGCAATACACTGTGACTTGAGTGGATTCAGTTTTAAATTATTATTAGTAGCCCAACGAGAAACATTTTCCGGGTCGGAATTCATGCGATCTAAGCAATCTTCTAAGAGGCCGATAGGTCTGCTAATTTGAAGCTGCACGTCATCAGCATATAAATGAACATTGCAATTGTCAATTGAATTCGGCAAATCATTTATAAACATACTGAACAATAACGGACCCAGTATGGACCCTTGTGGTACACCGCAACTTAGAGAACAAGCACTTGATACAAGATCACCAACTTTCACACGTTGAAATCTTCCTGCTAGAAAACTACCGATGAGGGCGACGGACGGATTTGAGAAATTAAAGTTAAGCATTAGTTTAGACAGTAATTTTGGATGATTAACTGAGTCAAAAGCTTTAGAGAATTCGAGTAAAGTTAAGACACATAGATGATTCATGTCAAGTGATTTTCTTATGTTAGACGTGACTTCAATCAGTGCCGTTTCGCAACTATGCAAACGACGAAAACTAGATTGGTAAGGACTGAGGAGGTTACGACAATCCAAATATTCAATTATTTGAAGATACAATAGCTTCTCAAGTACTTTGGCCAAGAAACAGAGAATTCTTATAGGGCGGTAATCAGCTGGTTCCTTTCCTTTTTTAATCTTAGGAACCGGTAAAACTATTGCAGTTTTCCATATAGAGGGGAACTGAGAGGTGGTTAGACATGTGTAAAAAATCCGTCGCAATGGCTCGATAATCCATGGGAGAAGAATTTTCACAAATCTGGGGAGATTCCGTCAGGTCCTGTGGCATTGGATCTAATAGCCAAAATAGCATTTATAACTTCATATTCATCCACACATCTAAAGCTAAAATCATCGTCATTATCATTACCCGAATCCAAAGTACGTCGATGGCTTGAAGATGCGTTTTGTGTGGAAGAAGTTTGCAAAGAAGAGAAATGATGGTTGAATAATTCAGGATCAATATCGCTGACGGAAATATCTTTGCCGTATACACCTGCCTTATGTAGGTTAGTCCAAAGATTTCTGGTACACAAATTTGGTGAAAATATTGCTCCATAGTGCTGCTTCTTGGCTGCACGAATCTTTGTATTGACTTTATTTCGCATAACCTTATAGTATAATCGACTTTCAATGGTTCTTAAACGTCGAAATCTGCGAAACAAAAAATCTCGTTCTGCAATAAGGGATCTAATTTCAGCTGTGAACCATGGGCAACCAGCATCCATCCTGATACTACGTACATGTACACGAACAAAGCGATCATGGAGATAATTTAATACTTCATAAAAACTTTGAATCTGATCGTTGACAGAGACGAGAGCATTAATACGAGCCCAGGGCAATGATTGGCATTCTTCATCAAGTGCAGCCATATTTATATTCTTATAATTACGAAAGCTAACCATTTTGTACAGAGGACAAATTCTTATATTAAAGTTGTAAGTAAGGAATATAAAGTCGTGCTCAAATATGGAAGAAGAAGTAATTTGGTTATGGTACAAGACTGCACTCGTATCTGTAGTTAAAAACACATCCAGAAGCGAAGGGTTACTTGAGTTGAAATATGTTGGTAGATTATTAATAACATTCAGGTGCAGAGATTGTAACAAAAATAGAAAAGATTGAGCCAAACTGTTAGAAAGTAAAATATTTACATTAAAATCTCCTCCAATAACAATGTTAGAGTACCTGTGGGCTAAATCACTCCAGGTTTCTTCAAACTCAGGTATATTAGCGGGTGTAAAGCAATTTGGCGGGCAGTAGACTGAAGCCAATAAACATTTTTGTAAGCCATATTCAATCTCAACACATAGGAATTCTAAGGGATCTGCAACAGAACTTCTTATCAAACGAGCCTTAATACCTTCGCTTATATATATAGCCACACCGCCCCCCATTCTGCCAGACCTATCATTCCTGAAAATCCTAAAGCCAGGTAAAGCAACTATAGAAGACGAGATTTCTGAGCGTAGCCAAGTTTCGCAGACTAATATGAAATGGATATTAGATCCAGCCAACATTTCGGTCAATTCATCCATTTTAGGTCTGCGGCTTCTAGCATTCAAGTTAAGAATATTCAATCCGTGTGACTGTTTACTAAGTATGTTTAGAAGAACTCTCACCCCGCTCAGCGCATTAAAATCGTCAGCCATCCTCATAAACGCACAAAGTTCGATTTGTAATATAGTCAGTTAAACCACCACGAGAGCCAGCAGACACATAACCTCCATGGGAAAACAGCTTCTCAATCACAAGTAAACAAAGAGAAAAGAGAGAAAGAAAGAAAAGTAAGCTAGAAAAACTAAAACTAAAGTATATATCACACATAATAAGCAACATTTCATTTAAAGATACTGAAACATACATATTTCACAACAAGTAATCAAATTATATAGAAAGTAACGAACTAATTCATGAAAAAAAGCTTCTTATTCCCGGTCCAAAGGTAAAGTAACGAGCGACCGCAGCTGATCCAAGTGACTCACACGATGAGCCCGACCTTCACTCCCCAGCTTAACAAACAAATGACCCTCACTTGTGTACGCAGATTTAATTTTGCCCCGCTGACGCAATCGCAGGGCTTCACGGAGCATAGCACTTGTAGTATTAGGAGTGACACTCTCATGAATAAATACAGGGTTTTGAGAGGAGAAGCCATCCAGATCCGACAATCGCATTTGTCCGAAAGTTTTCAGCGCAAGTAAGAATGCCCGCCGCTCGCCAGAACATGAGAATTTAGCGATAATTGGGGTATCAGCAGCTATATTTAGACTTACCCCAGGTTTGCTCTTTACTCGAAAAGCACTTACATAAGCAGATGGTATATGCTGAATGCGTGCACAGATATTTGATAAAATATTTCCAGGCCTTTCATTTACTTTAGAGGGGACACCACGAATTACTACATCACTCGCACGCTGTAACTGGCATAAGCTCTCATTTGTTTCTCCAGAGCAGAGTACTTCGCCTTCATGATGGTTATAGACTGTTCAACGGCATCAAGTCGTTTATTTATCGAGCCAATGATATCATGAAACTTGGTCATCACCCTGGCTTCAGACTCCAGCAGAAGCCCATTTATTTTAGGTAGTAATTTGGCGACGATTCCTTCAATAACAACATCTGATATATTATCAATGCTGGGAGAAAGAGCAGCTTTCGACGAGATCTTTGGAGCTCTCTCGGCACTCTTTGCCAACAGTGCAGCATCAGAGAGCGGACATACTTCAATACAAAGAGAAGTAGCAGCCTTAGTTGAGTTTTTTGTTATTCTCTCAGCACTTTTTGTCGACATCGAGGGAACCGTTTAGATTTCACGTTGAACTGAACTTTATGTGAAAAACGCCACGCAGTGGGCTGAAAAATAAAGAAGAAAAAGGAAGAAGAAGCGTTTCGTGTCAGCAGAAACCTTCCACTCATCGGTGCAGCTTGGTTTTCTGCCTGCTGCAGACGCTTGAAAATAGATCAAACTGATCTCTTCTCATATAAACTCAGAATAAATTCTGGGTGTGAATTATATGAGGAAAAAACACTCCTATACGAGCCCAGGAGGAAAAAGAAATTAATGAGTTGAGTGATGAAATAACAAATTAGAACGTTTTTTAGCTTTTGCTATAACCGGAGAATCCCAACAAATTCTTTCTTGAACAAAATTAAGTTTAACCCGGTAAAAAGTAAAAAAGAGTAAATTTCGTCAGATCATCTTGGAACGTAAGTATATATTTGTTATCCAAATAACTACTGGGTAATGGTCCTACTATATCTAAGAATATTTTTGCAAAGGGTTTATTACTAGTTGTGGTTATTTTCATAGGCATTCTTTTGTTTTTGCTACACTTATTTTTCTGGCAAGAAGGACACTTCTTGATGTAGTCTCTAATATCTTTGAACATGCCTTGCCAATTGTAGATTCTTTTTATTTTACTTATAGTTTTGGCTTCACTTTGATGACCGCCTAACGGAGAGATATGATGCTCTTTTATTACTTGAGCTATATCTTCAGGATCCGTTAGCTTAATTACTTTATTAAGAAAGAAAATTGGTCTAGTGCCTGACTTTTCAAATTCTTTAGAACATAGAAACTTTAGTTCGCTGTAACTAGTGTTATCGGTGATTGGTATGGCTATAGAAATAGTTTTCTCGTTCTTTGAGTAGACCTTAAATTTTTGAAAAAATTTTTTTATTTGATTTCAATCAGTTTCATTTCTGATAGGTATAGGAGCGCGGCCAACAATGTAAGAAATTTTGCCTTTGTTAAATTCAATAGCTTCTCCTAAGGGTATTACGTAGTTCTCGGGTAAATACGTACTTAATGAATTTTCCTGTATTGAGTTATGAATTGGCAATAAGAAGTATTTTTTCTTAGTATCACGAGTCTCTAGAAGATCTCTCGCGTTTTCTTCTACATAAGTCGATGTAGGATTATTGTTTGTTTCCTTTTGGGATTCGATTTGGACCTTATTTTGACTTCTAGTTACCACCTGTATAGCTTTACTTGTATCAGGGATCGCACGGCTGAGTGCGTCGGCATTTAGATTTGCTTTTCCTGGTTTGTATATGATTTTGTAATCATACTCTTCTAACCTTATTCTCCACCTCATTAGGCGAGAAGTGGGGTCTTTCAGGTTCATGAGCCACGTGAGGGGCTTATGATCTGTGATGATAGTGAACTTTCGACCGTACAGATAAGGGCGAATTTGCTCGACGGCAAAAATTATCGCTAATAATTCCTTTTCTATGGTGGAATACCTCGTCTCGGCCTGATTGAGAGTTCTACTTGCAAAACAGATGGGTTTATCTTCACCGATTTTTCCTTGAGACAATACACTACCTACAGCGTAGCCACTTGCGTCTGAAGTCACTAAAAATTCTTTATAGAAACAAGGGAATTGTAATATCGGAGCGTTAATCAATTTTTTCTTTAACGATTGGAAAGCTTCATCGCAAAAAGCATCCCATTTGAAAGTAGCATTCTTTTTTAAAAGAGCTGTTAAGGGTTTGGCTAGCTTTGCAAAGTTTGGAATGAAGCGCCTATAATAGCCGACAAATCCTAAGATGGATTTTACGTCTTTCTCCTTTTTAGGAATAGGATATTTAGTAACTGCTTCGAGCTTAGCGGGATCTGGTGATACTCCGTTTTTGGTTATAAGATGACCGAGATAGGCTATCTGCTTATTGAGAAAGTAACCTTTCTCGGGTCAAAAACAATCTGGAGTCTAGAGTTGTGTTCTATCAGATTGTATCCGTATATAATAATGTCGTCCATATAATCAAAGCATTCTATGCCCTGGAGACCGACTAAAATATTATTCATCAGCCTTTGAAAAGTGGCTGGAGCTCGCTTTAGACCAAATGGCATACGGTTATAGTGGTAATGACCATAAGGTGTACTAAATGCAGTTTTTTCCTTGTCGCTTTCACTCATGGGTATCTGGTGAAAGCCGTTGGCTAAGTCCAACGTGCTAAAATATTTGGCTTTTCCCAATGATCTAAGATGTCCGTTATGTTTGGCAATGGAAATGCGTCTCCCACAGTTATATCATTGAGACGTCTGAAATCAACGACTACTCTCCATCTTTTGTTGCCATCGGCATCTGGTTTTTTCGGAATTAATAATAGAGGTGAGTTCCAAGGGCTTGAACTAATAATTTCTAACAAATCTAACATTTTATTAATTTGATTGTTAATTTCTTCACGCTCAGCTTCAGGTAATCTATATGGTTTGACATTTACGATAGGTTTTCCAGGTAAGATAGGAATGTTATGTGTCGCTGCATCTGTGAATGTCAAGGAGTCTCCCTCCAAGTAGAATATGTCGTTGTACTTACGGCATATATCTAAAATGGATCTGAACTCTTCAGCATTGCAGTGTGAAAGGTCTAGCTCGGATGGGAGTCTAGTAAGCCTTTCTTGAATAGGATCCCTTTGAGGATTTAGTTTTATAATATTAAATTTATTAATTTCATGTAAGTGAGGTCTTATGTCCGTTTTCCTAATATGAACATCAGTTTGATTGGAATTGAGGATAAGAATATCCGCTTGACCATTTTTGTCTGGTTTTATAAGCGTATTCCCAATAATCACTCCTGATTCCAATTCTTTGTGTTCGCAGAAAAAGGTACCTCTTTTATTCATGGTTATCCTAGCTATTACCTGTGTACGTGCTGGTGTTGGCTTGGGTCTTTCAAACCTCCATACCTTGCGCCTGACCTAACTGGAGATAGTTCGGAGCTTGGGTCTTTCAAACACCCATACTCAATGTTCGATACTATTCCTGTGATTGAACTTTGCATTTCAGTGTCGTCTGGGGACACGTTATTTATTTTAAGAGTTAGTATTTTAGTTTCGTAGTTAATTTTGCAAAGAAACTTGTCTAAAAAATCATGACCTAATATTCCGTCATATTTTAATTGTAGATTACCATCGACCATATGTATATTATGTTTGAAAGTAGTATTTTTAACGTAGAAATTGCATTCTGCAGTTCCTAGTGTACGCATTGGGGTTCCTGCTAGTGAAGATAGCTCTATGCTTTTTGAAGTAGTGACGATTGTATTCCCAAGTGCCCTAGTAGCTTTTAATACCGATATTTCTGCTCCGGTATCTATCAAAAAGGTGCTAGTTTTAAACGCAGTAATAGATTTCTCGATCGTCACAACTAGCGATTGGCGATCGGTGATTAAGGAAAGAGAAAGTTCTCCTTTTAAATTTGAGGTTGCAGATGGACATCGGCGGTTAATTGATTTAGGCGAGATTGAGTTTCCGCTATCTCGTCTCGCCGCTGACTGTTTTTTGGAATGTCCCTTTTTGCATTAGCTTGAGGCATATCAGGGTTACCTTTTGGATTCCTACTTTTAATTGCGGATCTAATATTACGAGAATATGTAGGAAGTGATGAGTTAGTAGGTTGCAATTGGGGAGCTCTATTTCCTTGTGGATATTGGCCTTGCCTATCTATTTGTTGAAGATTTGGAGGTCTTATAGGTTGCTGCTGTTGAGGAATCCTACTGGATTGAAAATGTTGAAGGCTTGTGCGAAGCTAGTTAAAGGTTGAGCAAAAGATTGCTGTTGAAATGACCTTTTTCTACACTGACTAATGTGATGATTCGGTGTTTTACAATATGCGCATATAAGCCTGTTTTCCACTTTAATTCTAGATGTTAAACAAGAGTCAGCAGAATGACCCTTTTTGTGACATTTAGAGCAAGATGAAACGTTTTCGTTGAAAGAACAATTTCTTTCAGATTGCTCTATGGCGAATTTTGTCGACTCTTTTAGGTCGGTGTAACTTTTAGCCTTGGTTAGCAGACGAACATGGTCATGTCTTAAACCATCTTCAAAAGCTCTGATAACCATTTTTTTTATTTTCCTCAATTAGAAGAATTTTTAAAGTCTGCTCATTTGTCAGGCTTGAAGTAGCGTCGTTGTAGATAGCTAATAGCTTTTGAGCTCGGAAAGCATATTCTTTAATGTCTTCCTTAGCCAGCTATTTTAATGATAGGATTTCGTTCTGAATAGACATTCTAGAACGGGTTTCCATAAATTGTTCTTGGAGAGCAGCTTGCAATTCTTTCCAAGAATAAATGTCATTATATTTGATGACATCGTGTATGCTTTGCCAATAAGTTTAGCTTTTATAATGTGGAGGTATAGCGCTTTATCTGATTCGGCTGTACCTTGTTTTTGGAAAAGGCTGCATATGTTTAAGAACCTGTGGAGATTCTCTGGATTCCCATCGAATTCTGGGATAAGACTCTTGGCATGATCAAGAGTTAAATGTTCTGTAGTATTATCAGGCATTGTTCGTTTTTGTTTAGGAGTAGATTTCTTCCTATGTGTAACGAGACCTGGTAAAAGGGTTGCGCGTACACCACGATGTTTCGAAGATCGGGTGTGAAAATATTTGCGCGAATTACCCTCAATTTTTGGAGTTCAACGTAGTTTCCAGTGAGACAAAGAGAAGACATTTTTTTTTTTTTTTTTTTTTTTTTTTGAGAAGTTTTGCGAGTAGAAACGAACTTGTACACTTTAACACTCAAAAAAAAAGATTTCACTAAATTCGAAAGATTGATTTCGCCGTCAAGAGAAAATACGACAAAAGGAAATTGTTATAACCATCAAGAGAAATACGACCATTAATGAGCAGGATTTAAAAAGTGTGTTTTTTTTTTTTAAAAAAGATAATTTTGTAGTGCATATTTATAATGAAAATATATATATATGTATTATAAAATGTAAATTATCATTTAGCTTAATTAACGTATGCTTAATTAATGAAAAAGTTCTAGACTTACTTAATTGTTATACTAATTTTGTTGTTGCTATCCTCGTTGGAGGGCTCTTGACATCGCCCGATTTACTCGTTCTTCGGTGTATCCCGCGTTGGAAAATAGATGTCGGAAGAACGGCTCGCTTGCTGGTGTTAGTATCAATTCAAGTTCGTCTATGTCGAAATGTGAGATGATCAGTTGAAATCACTGGACTATCCTCAAATTAACTACCTCGTCTGGCTCGACTTCAGGGAAATCTTCTTCATCTAGGTGGAGGTTTATGTATTCTATGGAGTCGCTTGCTCCAATCGTGTTGTGACCCGGGTGCCTATACCCCGAATCACAATCAGAAGGTCATCACATCAATATATTGGCCCATACAATATATTGATGTATCAGAAATGACCCTGAAAAATAAAATTTATTTAATTAAAAAATTTATCTAAATTTCATTTGCATTTAAAAATGCATTTTCGTACTGCAACAAAATGCAATTTAGCATAAATTGCATTTTGTTATCAGTCAAACATTACGTTCTCACGGTATGTTTGCATACCTACATGCAGTACCTACCTACATACAGCTTTTCCGGTAAATTCATGAAAATTAATTGTATGTACATACATACACACCATTACTCTCATCGTCTAAAAATATTATTTTTACAAGACACAGGTGCATATCAGATTTCATGCATATGCACTGTGTCTAAACTTTTTGTACTTTCCCACGTACGATTTCTCACGTCGTGGGAAAGTAACAATAAAAAATAAAAAAAGCTTTCATGGGCACCAGGGGAGCAGCTAGCCCGAACCTCGGGGAGTTGGAATTTTAAAACCGCGGAGTAAAGTTCGATTTTTCGGGAAAGCCGTCGAAATTAGTGAAAAATAAAAATTGGTTAATATGTAAAAGTAGGAATTGTGTTTAGCATATTGAAAATTGTGAAAAATCATAAAGTGGATATCGTATCAAAGAAAATAATAAAAATTGTGTTTAGCATATTGAAAATTGTGAAAAATCATAAAGTGGATATCGTATCAAAGAAAATAATAAAAATTGTGTTTAGCATAAAGAGAATGTTGGATTTGTATTTAACACTCGAACCTGTGACCCTTTCCCTTTTTTAGCAAAAACGTGGATTAGGACATGAAAATAAAACACGATTTATAAGGAGAGATAGCGAACAGTTACTCATCGGAGTGTTTTCTTCTATCAGCGCCTGCACTCCTCCCGCCGATCGCTTCTCCCTGGACTTACCAGGAAGCACGAGGGATCAGAAACATAACAATCGGGGGAATTTCTCCTGGCCAGCACATTAAATGCTGCTCGCGATTTGTAGGTTGGTGTTTCGTAGGTCTTACAAACCTTTACGAAATCCGCACCGCTACCACCAGTTTTTGTTGCACGCCACTTGGTGTACAACAATCTTTTTCAAATAATTTAACTCCTTTTAGTTTTTAATAACCTTTATCGTTTATTTGGTATAGTTTTCACAGAATAATTCGCATTAGCAGACTTTAATACACTTGCAAACTATTTAGAATAAAGACACATAGTAAAACTTTTTGGAATATGTACTTTCTAAAAACTTTTAAGATAAAATAAAACTCTTCAAAATCAATTGATCACTGGGAAACACTGGAGGCCTTACCTTGGGTAGGGGGACTCTCCGGCTTCGCTTCAACAGCCTATTTATTTAAAATCGAACCAATTCTTTAACCAATCAGAATTGGTCGATTATGCACTTTCCTATTCTGTGGGAATTGTCGGGTAGACAATTCCATATGCATGCACATGTTCCGATTTTTGTCCAAACGGAAAACGCTCAAATGACAAAAATCGAATAAACAATTGAAAATCACAATTCTGATTTTTGTTTAAACGGAAACGCTCAAATAACAAAAATCAGAAAAATAATTAAAAATTGGCTTTTCGTCTTGAACGGAAACGCTCGAATTTCAAAAATCAGTCAACAATTGGGATATCACAAAAACAATTAAAAATGAAAAAAACAATCAGAGACAATTTTCAGGGTCACCAGTAGCGTATGGAAAATGATAAACAAATTTTAGATTACATAAGAGCACTAGCCCGATGGTCAGTACTCAGTACGGATCGTATATCATGTTTTCGTTCTGGTGAACGGTAGCTACTTCGCGGTGACGTGTTTATTTGATTGTCTAGCGGGTGCCCCGAGTAATGTTGAAATAAGACACCTGTTTCTGAGTGTGTTAATGGGTTAAGGTTTTTGTATGTTGGAAATGAGCTTGTCATGATATCATGAATAGTATGTTAGGTTTATTTTTAGGTTTTTTTGATATGTGGAAATGATATATGTAGATATTGCCTTTTGGCTATTGAATAATGCATTTGGATAATTAGAGAATGTAATTATTGGAATGTGCGTTAAGAATATGGAGGAGGTGATGTGGATTCATGACAATATTCATTAGATATGCAGCAGAAATTCGAAAGGTTTTATTATAATCGCTTTTCCAGCTGCACCCTCATTTTTTCAACTTCCCGCCAATGATTTTTTTCAATGTTGGCACCGGCATAAGAACTTTTCTTGACATTAGCATAGCCCAGCTATGAAATAGAAAGTTAATCAGTCCTATATGTATATGTCAGTGCCCCTTACCCGGGGTTACACTTGCAAGTACAGCTTGCATGCAATCTGCACTGCCATACTTTTTGCACGTGTAACCTCTACTGGCATGCTGGCAGCTCAGCTTTCAGCGAATTTGCATCATGAAAAACAATGGCAGCTGAGGTGGTAGTAATTTGGCATTATACACTTTTTCAAGATGACGGGAAAGATATGCTTGAGAGAAATTGATAAATTTATACGGATTAAATCAGATTTTACACCTGCAAGTACAGCTTGCATGCAAGCTGCACTGCCATACTTCTAGCACGTGTAACATCTACTGCCATGCTGGCATCTCAGCTTTCAGCAAACTTGCATGATGAAAAACCATGGCAGCTGAGGTGATAGTAATTTGACATTATACCACTGACTTATAACAATGGACTGAGCGTATTGTCATTTTCCTATAGGAAAGCATGGCACAAGTTTTATAGTTCTCTCTTTCGCCCTATGGCAGAGTTGGAGCTACCAACACAAAATATTGCATTCAGGAACGTTTGCTTATGCCATTTGATGTTGTTATGTTGGTTACAGATGCAATCACCGCAGAAGGAATAAGGTAAAGATAGTGTTTACCATGCTCCGTCTCTCTTGCCCATAAGCAGGATTCAGTTAAGAATAACTTTTGAAAATTAAAGCCGGAATGAGTTTAATTCCTTATAAGCGATTAAAATATCACTTGGGCACAACAAAATATATTTTTTTAATTTAATTCGATTTTCGGATGTAAAATTTCATCTGATTGGTCGAGTTTTACATGTTTTTTATGTAATCGTTTAAAGGGTGCTCTAACGGTGATATACAGAAACACAATATTTTTTGTGCCACATGAAATAGCAAATCGCTCAGTCCATTGTTATAAGTCAGTGCATTATACAGTTTTCAAGATGGTGGAAGAGAAATCTTTGACAGAATTTGATAAATTTATTTTGAGAAAATGAGATTTTTTGGGATAATTTGCATTACATCATTTACAACACACAACACCTTCCTCTTCATTTTTCTTGGGTTTTTAATATTCTGCTACTTCCTTCATTGCTATAATTTTCCAATATACGCAAGACTTTGTTATGGAACTATGTTGAGTGATTAGCTTTGGACGTAAAGTCCAGACTGCCAGCATGACCTGACAGATCACCCGACGGACAGCGTAGACTGCAGGGCGGCACGCTAGCTTGCCTCGGCTCATTTGCGGAGAGTGTGGGGAGGTTCCACGAAAAACCTGCCGCTGCCGTCAGCCATAATCAAAAAAAAATGTCGTGCCTATTAACTAAAAGCCGGCACACATTCGGTCCTGAAGGGACCCTTACGTCACTTACCCATATCCATCAGCGAAGGCGCCTTCTGTGCGTGCCCCAGCCACCCATCTGACTCTGAGGGCAGATGTTTTCAGAGACCCTATTTGACCTGTAAAGAGAGAGAGAGAGACTAGGCGAGCCTAGACGACCTTCATACCATGTGAGAGGGCTCCGGGATATGAAAGAAAAATAAAAGCGCTTAGCAAAACATCGTTTCCATTATACGTATATCTTCTCTTCTAAAGTATAGAGAACCAGAAAGTGGAATAATTACATTAATCTATTATTGGAAGCCTTATTTTTAATCATTTGGGCGGTGAAAACTATTCAAGAGCACCTTACAACCGTTCCAGTATTAGAATAATTAAATTCTTTAAAAAAAACAAAAGGTCTAGAGAAAGCACATAAGTGAGAAATGATCTCTCTTAAAGTTCTGCAATTAAGAACTGTTAAAATAGAAATCAAGCAAAAAAACAAGAATTTAGGCAAAAGGAAAAGAAATTCCTACAAGGGTTTCCGTCAGTTCAAGTTAGAAATTATTCGCTAATTTTTCTCACACATTTAAACTAAAAAAACATTTATAAAGTATTAATTTAATAAATTGCAGTTCAGTTTACTTGGCCACAAGATGCTCTCAATTCTAAATAAGAGTCTAGCAATAATAAATTTCACATAAGGTGAACATAAAAAAAAGAACAACTTGATTTGATAAGTAAAAGAAAAACTTTATTGCCGATCCAAATTATTATACAAATTACTACACTAGTTACAATCTACTAAACGACGACTGAACCTCAGACTACCGACTTTCAGACTAACTTTTCTATGTTTCACAAATTACTTGCTTTCCGCTAAACTTATCATTTCACGTGTCTACTACACGGGAAATGGTTTTGATGAAAAATGCATTTCTGGCTTTTTTTTAAAGATTCTCCCATGAGGACTGTAATTTAACGCTTTTCGCATATTTCTATTTAATGCGCGTTGTCTGGGTTTCTTTGAATTTGAAATGGAATTCTTTAGATTAAAAATTGTATGAAATGCATTTTTCGTGGGAAGGTAAATGAGAAAAATTAAATATGTTGCAGTGATATTTAATGTTATAATAATTGATTATTATATATGTCCTATATGATATTTTTAGACTGAGGCTCCGACGAAGTATCTTCTATAATTTGTTTTTCCTTTTTAGGTAAAATTTTTTTTAATTTTTTCACGTTAAAAACTATTACCAATATAACTATTAAAATAACGATGTTTATAAATAAACTTATTGCATTATTTTCATGTTTTCTACTAACAATTTCATTAATTTGCTTTCTATTATTATTAATATCTTCTAAATGTACTTCCTCGAATTTTATAAGATTTATAGTTTTATTCTCTATTGTTTTTCTCACAAAATGCGGTAAAATAACGTTATCATGTACTTTTGTATAAAAGTTTTCGAATATCGTTCCATTTATTTCTATTTTACAATTTTCATATTTAATTATATTTGTCCCAAATATATTCATTTTAAAATTATTACAAGTTTGCTGGAGATTTATCCTTTTTATATTTTTCGTTATAATAATTCCGGAAGTAATTTCTTTTATTTCTTCTTTAAGGAACTTTGGCATATTGCAATGAGCTTCTTTGAAATTTATGATATTTTGAGTACAGTTATCTTTGATACTAACTAAGTTCTTTTTCGAATTCTCTCTGACCGTAGAATTATATACATTATTATTATAATCTATAAGTATAGTATAATCTTCTAAATGTACTGACTTATTTTCACTGTTGGGTATCGGTTCTATTAAGACTTTCGACAACGGTTTTTCTGTATATTCTGGGATCATTAAAATAATTACAATTTGGTCTAAATGGTGTACTACTACAATTTTAATATATCTGAAGTTTTCTATATCGGGTACTAATTTCAATTCTTTTGCTCTCAAAATATTCCTCGAGTATGCCTAGCTTACTGGTCAATATAACTTGTTCGATATCATCTACATGCTTTTTGAGTAAGTTAATTCCGTAGTTAATTTGATACACTTGTTGCATATACTTCATTTCGTCTTCTATATCAGTTAGCCTGTTTTCATTTTGTCTGCTAAGATTGTTTAAGTATTTAGATATAGTATTTTGTTGGATATTGATTTGTTGAGTTAGATTTTTGATTTGGTTAGAGATTTGGTTATTTATTAGGATTTGCTTATTGCTTTCGTCGATTAAATTTTTATTATTCTTGGACAATGCTTCTAGTTTTCCTTTAATTTCAACTTCATCGTTATGGTCCATTGTACCTGCTATGAATTTCAAGCCTGTTCCTAATGCGTCAATTAAACTTCTTACTTGTCTGGGGTGTGGTTTAAGACTTTCTATTTTCTTTTCCAATTGATAAAAATTGTGGACAAGGGTATTATACATAGGCTGAATAAGGTTGGCTTTTTCTCTGATTGTGTTAATATTTTCGCGAATTAAAGTTTTCGTATCTTCGAAATCTGTTACGTTTATAATGTGTAGCACTTTTATAAATTTTTTTATAATCCTTACATCTTCTAATTTGATGGTTACATATCCGTTATTATTATTTAAAGTCTGAACTTCAATTGACTGACAGAGTGTCAGGGGGAGGATTCCCAGGACAATGAGGAGTATTGTTGTCTTTATCATTTTGACCTGAAATGGAATTTTTGTTTTTATTTTTTCTTTTTGGCATAAACTTGGCCTTAATAGAAGGGTTAGCGGCGTTTCTGTTCCTAATGCGTCAATTAAACTTCTTACTTGTCTGGGGTGTGGTTTAAGACTTTCTATTTTCTTTTCCAGTTGATAAAAATTGTGGACAAGGGTATTATACATAGGCTGAATAAGGTTGGCTTTTTCTCTGATTGTGTTAATATTTTCGCGAATTAAAGTTTTCGTATCTTCATAATCTGTTACGTTTATAATGTGTAGCACTTTTATAAATTTTTTTATAATCCTTACATCTTCTAATTTGATGGTTACATATCCGTTATTATTATTTAAAGTCTGAACTTCAATTGACTGACAGAATGTCAGGGGGAGGATTCTCAGGACAATGAGGAGTATTGTTGTCTTTATCAATTTGACCTGAAATGGAATTTTTGTTTTTATTTTTTCTTTTTGGCATAAACTTGACCTTAATAGAAGGGTTAGCGACGTTTTGGAATTTTTTCTTTCTTTTTACATGTGACTTATAATATTTAAAACCTGTATTCTTATCTACTACATAGTTTTCGTCAGATTTTCATATATCTAGTTTTCTAAACTTAGCATGGTTCTTTCCTCCACGATGATCTTTGTTAAAATTCGTTCCTGATTCTACTTCTATTTCTTCTCTGTCGTGATTCAATTTGCTGATAGTCTTTTCTTTAATTTTGATAATTCTTTGACGGATATCGTTATATTCGTCATCCTTTATTTTCCCTTTAATAAAGTCGATAGGTTTCCTATTTATTGTAGAATGTATGGTGTTATTGTAAAATACCATAATTTTTAAAATCTTTTCCTCCACGGTATCGATATCTTTATTATCATCATGTCTTAGTAGTCTTAAATGCTCGTTTATAGTGTTATGGAGTCTTTCAATGTCTGAATTGGACGTATGGTTATTATTGGAAGTAAAATGAATTTCAATATCTTCATTTCGTAGAAAATTCGTCAATGGGATTGCTTTGAATCCTAGTTCATTATCTACTATTATTTTCCTGATGGTTCCTACCGCAGCTATATATTGTAATAGTGCTCTTTTAAATTCTACCCATGATCTAGCATTTATTTTGATTGCTTGAGCATACTTGCTAAATTTGTCGATGAAAGTTAAAAACAAGGTTTTTTCTAAAGTGTAAAATACGTCTATATGAATAATTTCATTTGGATTACCTGGGGTTTCTGTTATTTGGAATTTTTGCTTGATAGGTTTTCTATCGTATTTTTCTACATTGCAAACTTCGCAGTTGTTTATAAATTGAGTTACGCGACTATTCAATTTTGGGTGAAAGTATTCTAATTGTAATTCTTTCAAAACTTCGGAAATACCTCGATGATTGTTCTTTAAGTGTTCATTTTCTATTAACTTTGCCAGATCTTCCTCATCTGTGACATCTTCAAGGAGCTTTTCGCATCTAATTAGCTTTAACTGTTTGTTGTTTGAAAAGTGGGAATTAAATATATCTTGTAGTTTATTGTAAATTTCTTCGTTGTCTACATAAAAAGCATTAAGGTATTTAGGGTTACAGTGCGATTTTAGAAGGGTAATGGCTGTTTCGTTATCCAGCGATTTGATGTGTACTATTTTTCGAGACTTATCGAATATTTTAACGTTTTTTATTCTTACTTACTGGAATTTGATCATTATTAGATTCGAGGGCAAGATTTATGCTGATACGTGACAGGGCATCTGCATTTCCATTTGCTGTTCCCTTTTTATATATTATATCGTAGTCAAACTCAGATAGTTTGAGGCGCCATCTTACTAATTTAGAATTAGGCTCTTTTATAGAGAATAACCATTGTAACGGCTTATTATCCGTCTCTATTAAGAATTTTCTGCCAAAGATATAGGGACGAAAGTATTTCGTTGCCCACACAACACCTAATAGTTCTTTCTCAATAGTACTATAATGCTGTTCGTGGTCGTTCAATGTACGGCTGGCGTAACATATTGGATGACCGTCCTGTGACAAAATTGCTCCTAAAGCATATTGACTTGCGTCGGTTGTTACTGTAAATGTTTTTTTAAAGTCTGGGTATTCCAATATTGGTTCGCTAATAAGTAATCTTTTTAACATTTCAACGCTTTTTATATATTCCGGATCATTTACATTAACTTTCTGGTCCTTTTTTAAATATTTCGTTATAGGTTTAGCTATGCTAGAGTAATCTTTGATGAATTTTCTGTTAATCCGAGGAATTGTTTAATTTGTTTCGGAGTTTTAGGTAAGGGGAAGTTTCTAACGCACTCTATCTTTTTTGGATTTGGCCTTATACCATCTAATGTAATAATATTGTTACGCGCCACAAAGTGATACAAGCGACATCTATTGGAAATGGAAACAACTTTAGGTTAGTGACATCCTAGTAAACTGGGTTTGGAGAATGGAATATTCAGGAAGGTTCTAGGATAATTCGTAGAGTATAAACACGGCGCTGCTCACATCCAGGAGGCGAGTATTATTTCAGACAGCGAAGTGAGAAGTGAACGAAGTAAACTATTTGGATTGCGATAATTAGAAGTACAGTACTAGCGATAAATAAAGAATTGATTTGATAATTATTTGTGAATTTGTGAGAGTAAAGTTAAATAAAGAAAGAACTTTAATTATATCTGAAATATTGTGTTTTAAATAACGAACTAAGGCCACGCTCGCAACAACTGGTGTCAGAAGTAAAATAAAATCGCGAAATAAAGTGGTGGCATTTGACTTTGAAATTCAAAGAGTGATTAATTTTGTGAAATCGCGCAAGAATGGGACGCAAACTAGAGGAGCTTCGCATACAGGAATTGAAAGTGGAGTTGGGGAAGCGGTCATTGCAAACGACAGGTCTAAAGAATGTTCTAGTCGAGCGACTTAGACAAGCGTTGATAGAGGAAGAAAAGAATCCTGATACATACGTTTTCGAGGAAGAACCAGAAACTGAAGAAGAGCCTGCGATGAACATAGAACAGCTTTTGGGTACTTTAATGACCAAAATGGAGCTTTCAACCCTGCAAGTGAAAAATGCCCTTGAGGAACAAAAGAATGCTTTTGAGGAACAAAAGAATTCTCTAGAAGCGCGTTTGGATGAACAAAAGAATGCTTTTGAGGAACAAAAAAATTCTCTAGAAGCGCGTTTGGATGAACAAAAGAATTCTCTAGAAGCCCGTTTGGACGATCAAAAGAATGCCCTTGAGGAACAAAAGAATGCTTTTGAGGAACAAAAGAATGCTTTTGAGGAACAAAAGAATGCATTTGAGGAACAAAAGAATTCTCTAGAAGCCCGCTGGGATGAACAAAGGTGTTCCTTGCAGAATTGTCTAGAAACCTGTTTGGAGGAACAGAAGACTTTTCTTAAAAATTCATTAGACGAGCAAAATGTAAAAATTAAAGGAATCCAGCAGGAAGTGCTGGAAGATCAACAGCAAGTGTCGGAAGTGCAACAAAATGTTACGGAGAAGCTTGACAACTTTAAAGCAGATTTGGACAGAATGAAGTACCGACAATCTCGGCACGAAGGAACTGAAATATCCGGTGCAGGCAGAATGAAACCTCCAATATTTGATGGACAAAATTCGTGGCATATTTTCAAGAGACAGTTTGAGGCAGCTTCCGAAGTAAATGGATGGAATGACGCAGACAAAGCTACAGCTCTGGTATTAGCCCTTCGAGGTCCTGCGTCAGAGTTATTACAAACTATTCAGATTGAAAAGCAACGTGATTACATTTCACTAGTACAGGCGATAGAATTACGTTATGGAGATGAACACATGCAGCAAGTATATCGCCTGCAGTTACGCAACAGGACTCAAAAGCATGGCGAGTCACTACAACAACTGCAGGCTGATGTGGAAAGATTAGCTTATCTTTCGTACTCTAGCGTAAATGCGGATTTCCTTAATGAAGTGGCAACAGAAGCATTTGTGAACGCCATTGCAGATCAAAATTTACAACAAGCGTTAAGGCTAGCAGGAAAGAAATCAACAGCAGAAGCACTAGCGTATGCATTAGCGTATGAATCTGCCAGGCAAGCTTCTCGAAGTGCAGTACGAGTGAGAGAAATTTCGGTGGAGGAATGTACTTGTAATAGAATGCAGCCATCACAGAGCAATTCTTCACGCGGTATTCTGCGATGCTGGAATTGTAATAGACCAGGACACCTCCAAAGGGACTGCAGAAAACGCCGTCGAACAGAATCACCAGAAGAGGAGGACAGAACAGAATGCCAAAAATGTTGAGCCAGGGAGCAAGCTATTCGGGGAGAGCCTAGAAATCAAACAGCGACTAGTCGCATCAGCTCCCATGTTCAGCAGTCGGAAAACATGTAAAAACCAACTTCGGGGGGCAGAAGTTGGTTGATAGAGTCGACAGCCCCGAAATCATCATTCAGATAGCCCAGTTGCAGAGGAATAATAGCAGTCTTGTTATATATGGAAGTGTAGGACAAAATGACTGCGTTGTCACTATCGACACTGGAGCTTCGAGATCAATTATTAGAGCGGATCTTGTCAAGAACAAATGGCTTCACAATACCACCAAATATTTACTAAGAACAGCAACTGGAGCCGCAGCACAAGTTTTTGGAGAAATATCTTTGGATATTCAACTAGGTGAACTACTATTTCCTCACAATTTCCTAGTTTCAGACATAATGGATGAATGCATCCTTGGAGTAGACTTTATGACCACATATAAAATAAATTTAGATGTCGGAGAACGAATACTCAAATATGGCAACATAGAAATTCCTATGAGACTAGGAGGAGGAACAGATTATCCTGCAAAAATAAGGACGATGGTCTGTGAGAATATGACCCTCTCCGCATTCTCGGAGACGCTAGTATGGACAAAGCTTACTGATGACATCGGGACCTGCCGATTCTATCTGGTGGAGCCTAACCCTACAAAAGTAACATCGAACATCATCGTTGGTAAGACTTTAGTGAAGGCAGAAGGCGCAACATTAATTCCAGTCAGAGTACTCAACACATCCGAAAATGAGGTACAACTAAAAGAAGGTGCTATAATTGGAAATTGTGAGCCTGTTTATCAGATTGTTAATTTGGAAAATGGTAGTAATATAAAGGAGGCGATACGTATACCAGCTACTACTCAACAGGTTCAGAAACTTCTTTCATCTAGTGCCTTAAGTGAACAGCAATACAACGATGCCAAAGAGATGATCGATGAATTTTCGGAATTATTTGCAATGAATGATGATGATTTCGGCAAAACAAATCTTGTCCAGCATCGGATCAATACAGGAGATTCTAGGCCCATTCGGCAACCACCACGAAGACTACCATTAGCCAAACAACCAGAAGTTGCAGGTATGATAAATTCCATGAAAGAACAAGGCATAATTGAGGAATCTAACAGCCCTTGGACATCGCCAGTTGTTTTGGTCAGGAAAAAGGATGGCAGCACACGATTCTGTGTGGACTACCGCCAACTAAATAATGTAACAAGAAAGGATAGCTATCCGTTACCAAGGATTGATGACACATTGGACACCCTTTCCGGAGCGCAATGGTTTTCCACATTGGATTTGAAGAGCGGTTACTGGCAAGTGGAAATACATCCCGAGGACCGAGACAAAACTGCTTTCTCAGTTGGAAGTGGCTTATGGCAATTCAAAGTTATGCCATTTGGATTATGTAATGCTCCAGCCACATTCGAACGACTCATGGAATGTGTTTTACGAGGATTAACCTGGAAAACATGTCTTGTCTACTTAGATGACATAATTGTGATCGGAAGGACATTCGAGGAACATAAAAACAACTTACGGGACGTACTTCAAAGACTGAGAGATGCGAAACTGAAGCTCAGCACGAATAAATGTGCTCTATTCAAGAATGAAGTAAAATATTTGGGGCATGTAGTTTCATCACAAGGAGTAAGAACTGATCCAGAGAAGATAAGAGCTGTGAAAAATTGGCCTGTTCCAAAGGACAAACATCAATTAAGGAGTTTTCTTGGATTGGCTACCTACTACAGGCGATTCGTAAAAGGTTTTGCAGATATAGCAAGGAGCCTACATCAACTTACAGAAAAAGGAAAGCCGTTCATATGGTCAGATAAATGTAACGAGAGTTTTGCAAATTTGAAGCAACAGCTCTGTGGAACTCCAGTGCTTCACTATCCAAAGCTGGGAAAAACTTTTATATTGGACACGGATGCCAGCAATGTAGGTATTGGTGCAGTGCTTTCACAGGAGGAGGATGGTCAAGAGGTGCCAGTAGCTTATTTTAGCAAAGGAAAATCAGAGAGAAACTATTGTGCTACAAGGAAAGAGCTACTTGCCATTGTAAACTCAACCAAGCATTTCCATAAATATCTCTACGGGCAGAAATTTATCCTCCGCACTGACCATGCAGCGCTTAAATGGCTTTTGCAGTTTAAGAACCCTGAGGGGCAAGTGGCCAGATGGATAGAGCGACTCCAAGCTTATGACTTTGAAATCCAACACCGAAGAGGACGTATCCATGGAAATGCAGACGCCCTTTCACGACGTCCATGCAAAGTTGAATGCAAACATTGCGTTCGGCTGGAAGAAAAAGAAACAAAAGCAACAATACAGCTGATGACGGTGGAACCATCGACAGGTTGGAACAACGAGAGCTTGCGAACAGCACAACGGGAAGACCCAGACATATCACCTATTCTTGCTTGGAAAGAAGACATGGAAAGACCACAATGGCAAGATATCTCGGAGATGGCATGGTAGAACGCTTCAACAGAACATTGGTCGAGCATCTAAAGAAAGTAGTCGACTATCACCAACGCGATTGGGATCGACATATTCCCATGTTCTTAATGGCCTATCGATCAGCTGTACACAACACGACCGGACAAACGCCAGCAAAAGTAATATTCGGAAAGGAGATGCGTTTACCTAGCGATCTCAAGTTTGGTACACCCAGAGGTGAACAAAAGTTACCAGACGATTATGTATCGGAACTTAGACAACGATTGGCTGATGTACACGAAGTCACGAGAGCAAAATTAGCAATAAATACCGATCGGATGAAGACCCGCTACGACTTACGTGCTAACTCAGCAGGATTTAATGAAGGTGACCTTGTTTGGCTGTACAACCCGAAACGACGTAAGGGACGTTCTCCCAAATTACAACAACACTGGGAAGGACCGTATTCAGTAGTGACTAGAATAAATGACGTAGTATATAGGATTCAGCGGGGTACAAGAGGCAAACGGAAAATCGTTCATCTAGATCGATTATGTCAATACTGCGAGCATCAAGACCGTGGATCACCTGTTGTTCGGGACGAACAATTTTAAGAAGGGGACAGTATTACGCGCCACAAAGTGATACAAGCGACATCTATTGGAAATGGAAACAACTTTAGGTTAGTGACATCCTAGTAAACTGGGTTTGGAGAATGGAATATTCAGGAAGGTTCTAGGATAATTCGTAGAGTATAAATACGGCGCTGCTCACATCCAGGAGGCGAGTATTATTTCAGACAGCGAAGTGAGAAGTGAACGAAGTAAACTATTTGGATTGCGATAATTAGAAGTACAGTACTAGCGATAAATAAAGAATTGATTTGATAATTATTTGTGAATTTGTGAGAGTAAAGTTAAATAAAGAAAGAACTTTAATTATATCTGAAATATTGTGTTTTAAATAACGAACTAAGGCCACGCTCGCAACAATATGTCCCAAGAATTCTGTTTCCCTTTTTAAGAATTCTGATTTGTCTAATTGCACTGTTAAATTCACATCTTTGAGCCTTTTAAATATTTTATTTAGAGAATCCAAACGTTCTTCTAATGAGGAAGAGTAGATAATGATATCATCCTGGTAGACGAGACATATATTATTGATATAATCTTTAAGGACGTAGTTCATTAAGCGCTGGAAGGTAGCGGGCGCTGTCTTCAATCCAAACGGCATTCGAAGAAACTCGTAGTGTCCATTCTCGACACTAAAAACAGTTTTATGAACATCACTTTCATCGATCTCGATTTGGTGGAATCCCTTTGCGAGATCTAAAGTCGTGAAGTATTGACACGTGCCCAGTTTGCCTAATATTTCATCTATGTTGGGTATAGGAAATCTGTCATCAATTGTGACCTCATTCAATTTCCTATAATCGATGACGATTCGCCACTTAGCTTTACCGCTGGCGTCCGTCTTCTTCGGGACGATCCAAACCGGTGCTGAATATGGAGAGTGGCTGGGACGAATAATGCCTTTTTGTAACATGTCCTCTATCTGGTTTTCTACTTCCTCTTTATGAATATGAGGGTATCTATAGGATTTAACGTATATAGGAACTTCATCTGTGGTACGAATTTTATGTTTTATTACGTTAGTAAAGGACAGGTTCGAGTTTTCATTATAGAATATGCTAGAAAATTTTCTAATAACTTTTAAGAGTTCTTGTTTCTCTTCTGTATTTAAATGATTCGTTCGAATTTGTTCTAAGGTTGGTTTCTATTCCTTCCTTTCGATAATGTTAAAGTTTTCTTCATTAACAACTTGAGTTTGCAGAGGGGCAAAGTTGATAATTTTATTATCATTATTTTTTACTTGTACACTAGCGTTAATTTTATAACCTTCTACGTTATAAATGCCTTCATGTACTATTATTTTTCCATCTGAAGATTTCTTTTCTTTCAGGTAGGCTAATCCCTCTCTTTGCAATACAGGGGCGGCTAGGTTGTAATAACCCTCTTTATCTATCTTATAACTTAAATTTTCCTTTCTTTCAGAGAAGTGTAACTTTGTTTCTTTACTCTCTGTTATCAATATTTGGTTTGCTAGATCTATTTTTGATTTTAGCGGTATTAAAATATTATTCCCGATTAATCCATCATATTTTTCATGGAAGGGGTAAACATAAAATTCGGCTTTCCTTTTCGGGTCTCCTAATTCTTTAAATAGGGGGATTGTCGTTTTTTGCAACATTTTTACTTCTTGACTAAGTGTTCTAAGGGAGACGTTATTTTTAATGGGTTCTAGATATTTTGGATTACAGACTCCTGGATTTATAATTGAATGGGTAGCCCCAGAGTCTATAATAAATTTAAGTGGTCTGACATTGCCATCAACTAAGATATAAGGTAATTGGTAGGCGAGGATTGCGCAGGAAAATTTAGGGGTTGTTGAATTTGTGCTGTTTCATTTATATTTATATCCATTGGTTCAGGAGCTTGAGATTCGTGGCTTTGGTTGTTCGAACCGTTTAGGTTTCCATATGAATAATTTCTGAAAAGATTATTCTGATTTGATGTATTATGATTTTGATTTGAGGTGGCGTGCTGGCTTGCAAAATGTGGGTTTGGTGGCTGATAGTATTGATTTCGGAAATTATTATATCTGGGATTACGCGACCATGAAAAGTTATCATTTCTTTTAGTGGAATTCCTGTGATTATTATAGTTGTCGTTATTATTATTCCTGTTATAGTTCGGTGTATTATTCCTATAGCTGTTGTTATTATTATTGTAAGAATTTGAGGTATTGCTTCTAAACATCTCACTACCGTTATTTTTGTGAGTGGTATTGCTTCTAACTCTATTTTTAGTATTGAATTTATTGGGTTCGTAATTGTTTCTGAAGTTGTTTGAGCTAGCATTATAATAGGCATATCCAGCTTCATGCAAGATATCCATCGCTGTTTCTAAACTGTCTGGTTTTCTACAATATAAAATTGAACGCATTGGTTCGGGAACTTTATTCTTAAAAATTGTCAGCGCAGAATTTTTATTATTGGTTATAGTTTGCTCGCAAATTTGTAAATCTTCTCCCATACTAAGTTTTGTTTTCACATTAAGTCGTCGTAGAACAATTTTAATTTCACTGTAAAATTCTGCACAATTTGTTTTAAACGTCATACTTCTTAATTTATCGAATAATTCTTCTGAAGAAGCACTATCACCAAAATTATTTATTAATATTTCTTTCATTTCCAACCAACATGTAACATGATTATTTATTTCCATTACCTCTCGCGCTCTTCCTTTTAACTTGGTTTTAATTACATCAGAAAATATACTTTGACCTAATTTGTCATAGCGCAATTGCGTTGGATGCACTTTATCTATAAGATTAATAAAATTTTGTAAATCCCGATAATCTCCAGAGAAATCAGGCAACCTATTAAGATATTTGAGTGGGTCTATATTTAAAGCAAGTGTTGTCATGTTGCTTTCAGAGATATTAAAATATTCGTGTAATTTATTTAATGGATTAGTAGTTTCGATTAAGCCAGAATTCGATGGTTCTTCTAATACTAGATTTGCTAACGTAGAAGTTTGGTTAGTCACTAAATCTGAACTTCTTAAACTGATATTATTAATTAAATCTGCTAATTCCTCTACATTTAAATCTGAAAATTCTTGACTCATATTACATACCCGCTACTTATAATTTGTCTTTCTCGTTCTGCTTTCCAGAAAATGACTTTGTTATGATGGAATTTAGTAATGTGGTCCTTATTGTTGTCCTTGTGTATAGATGGTTGTTTACTTTCGAGTTCTGCTGTCGTTCGTACTCTCCTATATCGTTCCTTCCTCGGTTTTCTTTTCGTCTATGATAGAAGAATTTAAGGCTCGGCTACAGTTGTATTTCCAGTACAACAGCTTCTTCGGAAGCTCTGGTGTTCAATTGTTTGACTGAATTAATTCTTGTAGTTACTCCTTGTAAAAATGTTTGAATTGTTTCGATGTATTGAACAGCTTTGCATTAGCGCATCACTCTTATGATGAACTTGCAATTATGATTTAAACTGATCACAGATACATCGGTTGATTATAATCGACACAACTATTCGATCACTTCTGCTGATGAGATTGTTGTGCACTGGTCTTTGGCAATTAGTATAGTGAAACTATTTAACAGTTAAGAAAGTTAAGAAACGGATCACTTCTTTTGATACCATTACTGCTCTTAATTTACACTAGTTTTTTTTCTTTTAAACGTCAATCACATTCACTGATCACGTTTTTATTCTTTTTCTTTTAGCAGATGTGTCACAAAATGTTAAAACATAAGCAAAGCGACTGCTTGACACATCCTACCGACTGCGCCAATAATAAATTTCACATAAGGTGAACATAAAAAAAAGAACAACTTGATTTGATAAGTAAAAGAAAAACTTTATTGCCAATCCAAATTATTATACAAATTACTACACTAGTTACAATCTACTAAACGACGACTGAACTTCAGACTACCGACGACTTTCAGACTAAATTTTCTATGTTTCACAAATTACTTGCTTTCCGCTAAACTTATCATTTCACGTGTCTACTACACGGGAAATGGTTTTGATGAAAAATGCATTTCTGGCTTTTTTTTAAAGATTCTCCCATGAGGACTGTAATTTAACGCTTTTCGCATATTTCTATTTAATGCGCGTTGTCTGGGTTTCTTTGAATTTGAAATGGAATTCTTTAGATTAAAAATTGTATGAAATGCATTTTTCGTGGGAAGGTAAATGAGAAAAATTAAATATGTTGCAATGATATTTAATGTTATAATAATTGATTATTATATATGTCTAATATGATATTTTTATCTATAACATCTAGCTTCCAAAAAAAAATCCAGGGACTGAAAATAACAATTATTTTCATTTTTTCTAACCAAAAAATCATTTAGAAAATGTTATAGGAAGATTGATTGGAATGTAGCATTATGATTCTTATTACCGAATGTTCACAAATTTCCTTTACTTTTTAAATTTATGATTTTTATTCGAAATTATAAAAAATAACTTCCTTTTAAGATTTATATTTTAAAAATCAGATATAATAATTAAAAATTGATTTTTATTTTAAAAATAAAAAATAAAAATCAAAATCCGATTTTTATTTTAAAAATAAAAAATAAAAATCAAAATCCGATTTTTATTTTAAAAATCAAAAATAAAAGTCTGAATTTGATTTTTATTTTAAAAATCAAAAATAAAAATCATAAAATAATTTTAATTTTAAAAATCAAATATAAAAATCAACAAAAAATCTAGACCAATTCTTATGATAACTTAGACTAAAGCCCGTATGTTGTGTGCATCTACTCTCATCTGTCGATATTTAGAACCATATTTTCACCCGAAAAACAGTTTTGTGAAATTAAAATCATTTTATATATTATATATATATATATTTTTAAAATAAAAATCATTGTTTGATTTTTATTTTTGATTTTTAAAATAAAAATCATTTGGCGATTTTTATTTTTGATTTTTAAAATAAAAATCAGCTATTGATTTCTATTTTTGATTTTTAAAGTAAAAATCATTTCCCGATTTTAATTCTTGATTTTTTAAATGAAAATCAGTTTTTAATTTTTGATTTTTAGAAAGAAAATCAGAAAATAATTTTTTACATACGATTTTTTTTAAAACATTCATAACCGTTACGGTCTCTGAAAAAATCAATACGGTCAACACAAATTGACAACCCGAATAGATACAATCTAGTTATATATGTGTATGTTGATATATATGCATAAAATAAGATCATAAAAAAACCGAATTGTAAATTTTCTCATATGTCTTAAATAACTAAACTCAATTAGTAATTTACGTTATGTTTGGTTAATCAACATAGGTACCATATTCAGGTATATATGTATGTACTTATGTATACATAATAAGATAATAATATGAATTAACTTTTCTCATAACCAACCTAATCTAATCAACTAAATCCAATAATCCAATTAATACTCTACGTTATGTTTAATAAATCGATAAATTTCTGGAATCAGGTATGTGTGTATTAATTCTCTGTAAGCTAAAAAGTATGTATATATGTATTTGGGTGCGTGTTGCACATAGGAGCAATTGCACATCTACCTGTTCCACCCCACATATAGATTTGTGGAGAATAACATGTTCTTTTAAGTTTCGAATAACATTTTAATATACGTTTATATGCTTGGACGAATAGACAAAAAGTGGGGTACTGACCAAAGTTGTAATTTACTCATTGTTGACAATCTCGAAGAGGCCTCCTAGAGTTGCTGCAAAACTGTAACGTGTTATAAAAAAAGGAAGGAGGACCTGCGTCCCCATTCGTCCAAGCCCTGTCTTAAAGCTACTGTAGTTAATGGTACTGCGGGCTCTATCCAAGACACTTCAACACGATCAACAGATATTCCAACGCCAATAGAATTGACAGCTTGGTCTGCTTTATGTATACTACTGCTATCAATTACCGATCTTGTTTGATGATTTTAGGAGCCTGCTGGTGTTCTTGTTGCTTTTGGCCTCTTGGCTCATAATTTGTACTTGTTGAATTTTTGAAACCATTTATCGATGTATCCGTTTTATAACGTAAATGGTTGTTGGCACTACTAGCCTGCGAATCAGTTTTACTTATACTATTACTAAGTTTTGGTGATAGGGCCATTCGATTATACAATCCTGTTGATAATGGTATCGATGATAGTCGAAATTGTGATTGAAAACTTACAGATTTTTCAGGTTCTCGAGTTATTTGTGAAAAATACCGTGGCGAATTTTCTTTTGCTATCATAGGTGTATTATTTTCAACGAACTCAAAGATATTTCAGTTAGAATTAACGAACACGATGTTTTTGTATTGCCTGTCCCTGTATAAAACAGCAAGTTGCCAAAAATTTTGCAATATAAATTTGCAAGGATGATTTCACCTTTAATTTGTGGATGGATGTACATATAGCGCATCCCCTGTATGGCGTTAATAGGTCATTAATGAGAATGATAACTTCTTTTAAACTTACTATACCATTAAAACTTACGTGAATAATTATTTTCCAAACTTCGATGACCCGAAAATGAGCCGATGAAATTTTCCTGGACCGATCAGAACGCTGGAAGATTTGCCAAAAAGACAGATGTAACCAGTCTTCTTCTTCTCCTTCGCATCCGCATGTCATCTCGAGCTTGAGGAAACGCATCTCTCTCGGTCGGGGTGCGTTCAAGTTTTCTGCTATGGGCAGCAGCCAGCCGGCCTATACGCGTCAGTGTGTCATGTAGCATATTGCTATATGCAATACGCTACGACCATAACAGGGCAGAGTGGTCTGCGCCACCCCTGGTTCAGACAACGCTGAAAAATGGTCGACTGAGCTAGCCGGTCTTAAACATAGGCCTCATCGCTGCGGGCGCTCAATGTGTGTCTCGACCCACGACCCAATGCGTAGTCCTCATCACTCGTGCTATATTACGACGTGGCTCTACTTGGCCGATGACGTATCGAGGACACATCCCTGAACTCTCGTCGGTCTTCGATCAGACCTCGACATCCTTCTCAGTGTGGGAAGCCAAAGTTACATTGACAAGCTGGTAAGCCAAAAAAACCAGCCGGTCGATGTCTCTCTGCCTTCCCTCACCAAGATGCCGAGGAAGCCCCGCGATCAGTAACTCAAAGAACTGATCGCTAAGCTTTCCCGGCACAACATCCCCTCTGATCTCCGACCGGCGATTGTTCAAGGGTGTGTCTCCAAGGCGTCGTCGAAGTATTGACATGCTGACAGCCGTATACAGGAATGGATTCCAACAGGTATAACACCCACCATTGACGGGGCAATAGGAGGGCTTCGCGATATCCTATAGTTTACCAGTGAAGCTGCCTGGATGCCTTCTTAGGACTACCAGGAATAAATTTAGTACTGCTATGTCTGACGGTTGCCGATTATCCTAATGAGGCCGATCCGGACGGGTATAGGAATAGGAGCTGCCATGTTCAATCATTTGCTGACCGAAAAGTGTTCGATAAGGAGAGAAACCAGTTGCTTGGTGGAAAGAGCTCCTGAGGGAACTAGCTATCTGGCTCAGCTTCTCATCCCATTTTGTGTGTTCCTTCCGAATATACGCTCTAATCCCTGACAACAGAGACCTGTTTACTCCCTCTGAGGCGTTTGCTTCACCCCATACTTGTCCAGTAATCTGGTAAACTGAGCTGAGCAAAACTGGACTCCATTGTCAGAGACGATCGCTTCCGGGACTCCGAACACATGGAACACTTCCGTTTCGATGAATTGGCATAGATTGAGCGTAGATGCTTTTCTCATAGGTTTGAGAATCGGGAACTTTGAAAACTGGTCAAGAACTATTAAGACGCAGACATTTCCTTTCACTGACCGATGATATGGACCTAGAAAATCGATATACAGCTTTTGCCATGGTCGTTCTGTCACAGACTGGACTCTCATAGGTGGTCTAAGAATGGTATTGGGGGCTTTGGTCTTTTTACATACGTCACAGGCGCCTACGTAGTTTCTGACATCAACTGTCATTCGTGGCCAGTACAAGTGTCTTCTCAGACATTCCAGTGTTTTCCCTATACCTCCGTGTGAAGCTAGTGGTGGATCATGAGCTCTTGAAATGACGTCGGTGACAAGCCCTCGCGGAATCCAAAGCTTCCAAGCTTCTTCTTCCTGAATCGGATCGCCTGTTCTCGGAACAGTCCCAATGTAAACGAAACCATCCCTGACGCAAAGATCTGGTAGTTTGCCAGAAGTCGTTTTAACTTTATGCCTCAGCTCTTTATATTCCAACGAGATGAAATATGGCGAACTAAGGACAACTTCCGGGCCATCATCTTCGTTGGTGGACAGGCTGTCACAATGGATGCGTGACAGCGCATCAGGGACGGCGTTCAGGCTTCCTTTTCGGTGCTCAATACTGAAGTCGAAACCCTGAAGCTTCAAACTCCACCGAGTAAGTCTACCGCTGAGGTCCTTTTGAGACATCAGCCATTTCAAACTCGCATGATCAGTCACTATCCTAGACTGCATAAGTTCTATGAAGGGCCGGAACTTCTGTACACTTAAGATTACAGCTAGGCATTCCTGCTGTACTGAGTTCAACTCTTTCGAGACGTAGGCTATTGGCTTCTCGTGTCTTCGTCATCTAGTTGAAGCAGCACTCCACCAATACCTTGTTGGCTTGCATCGCACTGTATAATGAACGGCTTGGTGAAGTCTGGACTCACTAGCAACTGAGCAGAAGTCAGTTTTTGTTTCAACAAATCAGGAGACGTCTTGGCTTCAGGTGTCCACTTGAACTGATTAGGGTTTTTCAAATTGTCTGTAATGGAGGCAGTTAAGTCAGCATAGTTCGGGATGAACCGTCTATACCATCCCGCCATACCTAGTAGGCGTCGGGCTTGCCGAACAGTTTTAGGTGACGGATAGTCAACTATAGCTGAGATCTTGTCTGGGTCAGTTCTAATTCCTCCTTTCCCGACTATAAAACCCAAGTATTTGGTCTCCTTGATACAAAACTTACTCTTCTCGACGTTGATAGTGAGGCCAGCCTTCCTCAAACAATCCGCTACACGGGATAGCAATGTGAGATGAGTGTCGAAGTCTGAAGACAGAATTAATAAATCGTCTAGATAGAGAACATTCTCACGAAGATCAAAAGGAATGACTTTATCCATGAGGCGGCACATCGTCTGTGGAGCGTTGCATAGGCTGAATGGCATCACTGTGTACTGATAGAGAGGATGACCAGGTACTGTAAAAGCGGTCTTCTCTCTGGAATCAGTGTCTAGTGGGATTTGCCAGAATGCATCTGTCAGGTCCAGGCTCGTTATGTATGTTATGTTATGGCGTCTATCTGCTGTAGCGGATATGCGTCCTTCTTCGTAACAGAGTTGACCTTCCTGGCGTCAAAACAAAGCCGGATATTTCCAGGCTTCCTCACTAGAACAAATAGAGAGCTCCAAGGACTCTGGCTCTCCTCTATCACACCCAGTGATAGCATTCGCTCTAATTCGGCATCCATTAAACTTTGTACTGCCGACGAGATCGGATAAAAGCGCTGTTTTATCGGGGCGGCGTCATTCGTCTCAATCTTGTGAGTGACCAATGTGGTTTTTCCCAGGCCTAAGGAGGCGAAAGAGGGGAAAAGCTGTTTGGTGACTTCTAAGCGTTGTTGATCAAGACTAGAAAGAATATGGCAGTCGGTGTCAGAGGGAGCTATTACACTTGGATTCACTTCTGCGACTATACCCAGGACATCTGGAGCCAACCCAAATAGACGCCAGAAGTCTATTCCTAGATATAATCCATGTGTGAGCCCAGGAACCACGTAAAAACGCACGTTTTGGCTCTTATCACGGAAAGTGATGTCCAAGTTCACATGACCATGCACATTCGACATCTGCTTCTGCAAGCTTGTCTAGAGCTCTCTGGCCTCGAATACTGACAGTGGCATCACTATCAAGTAATCCAGTCTCAGTTCGCCCGAGCAGCTTTACTTCGGCGTACGGTCGAATGTCGTCTGGCATCGACACGGAAATCTGGGCCAGTTTTTTTCTTTCTAGTTTCATCCGTCGACAGTATTCCCGCCAACGAATGGTTGATCGTTTCTTTTTCGGTCTAATATCCAGGTCAGGAAACACGATTTCAGCTAACTCCGCTACTGAGGGGAAGATTCGGTCTCTTACTGCGTTGTATTTCTGCAGACGCGTATGATACGGCATCAGTGGATGTAAAACAGGCTCACGCCCACTCGTCATGATAGAGCTTGGTGGCCGTTTTAATATAGAAATTCCATGAGGCCAAATATCCTGCTCAGTAACCCTGTCAGCTAAGAGTGCTGTCGGTGTTATCGGGACATCGAAAATTAAAGGCTCTTCCAAGAAGTGTCTAATAATGTCATGGGCTCCCCAGAAGTGGAAATGGGAGCTTGAAGATCTGCGGAGAAGTCTATTAAGTTCTCCATCTCTATCAATGTAGTGTTTATACTAGCAGGTGTTTTGCTGATATCATCAGAATCACTGAATGATATCAGTGGACAAGTCAGGGATTCGTCAATGTGATCTGCTAATGGAGCGGACCTTCCTCCTTGTTCAAGGGTTGAAGTGGAGGGTTCGTTGCAGTTATTGCTCGAGACGTCGTCACTGGTCGGGAAGAGGTGGTGGTATTCCCGACCCGTCTCAAGTTTTTGTGTCGACAGAAATCGGGCTTGAAAATGTTCTTGCGTCCGCATCCATAGCAGAACACAACTTATTTCTCTTGCCGGCAGTCGTGATAGTAGTGACCCTGCTGATCACAGTTCCAGCATACTATAGGGTTTTTGCTGCAATGCTTGACACGTCACCTAAGCTGTTGTCACTGCCTGGTGTTATTGACAATTCAGAGTTCAAGGTCTGGAAATCGTCGATTTCGTGTACTCGTTGGTTCCGGTAAGGGTTCCAACTCCCAGCTGTCGCAATTCATGTCTGCGTGGCTTGGATACGAGTAACAAGCGATCTTAGCTGTCCTATCGTATCGGTGGGATGTAAGCATATTTTCTCCTGAATCTCAGGCAATAAATTCGACTTGACAATCTCCAGGAGCTCTTGGTCTGGCATGGCGTTCTGCAACTGATCATGCAGCAACCCTAAATGATGGTGGTACATGGCGAACAGTTCACCAGGCTATTACTTTCTAGACATCAGCTGTAACCGGATCTTTAGATCGTCCTTAGGCACTCCCCATTCGATGGACAATCCCGTTTTGATAAATTCCCAAGTTGGAAAAGGGTTATGCCTTAATATCGACCAGTACCAGTCCTTCGCTGGTCCTGTCAGTAACGTGAGCATGTTTCTAACAAGAAGGTCAAAATCTCCTTCTAGAGCGGAGTGCGTAAGCGCTTCGACTCTAAAAATGAATTCATCGACAGAGAGCTCGGGCTTATTGCCGTTATATGTCAGGTTCCATCTTCTGATAGGACTACCTGATCGTCAATGTCCTATATTTGCAGGGAGACGAATAGGTGGAGGTGGTTGAGGTGGGACAAAGTTCGGTATAGGCTGATTGTTAGGCTGACCAGTAGGCTGAGCAAAAGGCTGACCCAAAGCCTGGCCAAAAGCTGATGATGGTCTCTGAAACGATTGTCTCCTCAGATTGGGGAAATCGTTCGATGGTCTTGGATTACCCATGGACGGAGGAGGTCGTAGGAAATCCATTGGCGGCAGTGCTGTTGAGTTTCTTAAGTACTTCTAGTACTCTCATCTGAGCACCTTTTGATCTGGAACACGGCACGGTTACTGTAGGTAAACTGAGATTACGTGCCTTTAAGATGATTGGGCTTTTACTTATTTCTCCCGAGATACGTAGAGCAGCGATGCGTATGGAGCAGTTTACTAGCTTTACTCCTAGTGGGATTCAATGGAGCAGCCTACTAGCTTTACTCCTGGTGCAGATGAATGGAGCAGCTTATTAGCTTTACTCCTAGTATAAATGAATGGAGCAGCTTACTAGCTTTACTCCTAGTTGGATGAATGGAGCAGCTTACTACCTTTACTCCAGGTAAATGAAATAACTCGTGTTCTGTTGATACTACTGCTACTCACTAACTAACTTTTTATTCAAAAATCACAGTATATTTATACAATTCTCGACTTAATACTATTGCTATTTTCTTATTACGCTAAGCTAATTTCATCACAGCATTTACTCGTACATAATTATCATTTCCGTAAAGTGTTTCTTTGTGGCATTCATAAATTAATTTCCGCAAAGCTTTCCGCAGACCGTTTGCCGCTTTGCTGCTATTATGACATCATCGTGAACCATTGTTTCGTTCACCTAAGTTCACCGCTGGCGCAAGGTTATCAAATTGCATCGTGTGAATTCTTGCGCGCAGGGTATTGTGTCACTCCCTTCACTTGTTTCTTTATGTGATTAAGAAATTGGTGTAGGTCAGTAGCGACTAGCGAGTGACTTTACTGAACTTTGCAAATATGTTTGTAGATATGTTTATACTTGCAGCTGGGAATTATGATTCTGCATGCAATGAGAATGCTGTAGGTATGTACGTATCTACATGTTTGCATTTCTTTATTGATGCATGAATTTTATAATTCTGCGTAAAGCGAAATCGATTCAGACATGTACGTATGTTATGTATGTATATACATGTTTACCTGATGCCAATGGATGCCCTGTATGTAACAAATCTCCTCCTTTTTAGAAAAAATTTGTTATTCTTGGGAGAGGAATAACGCATTAAAAAAAATTAACTTATTTGTTTGATAGCGTGGGAAAAGGAAAAATATTTACTTGTACCTTTTGTATGTATATACGTAATGCTGAGATGAGTACATGTGGTGTTTAGCTGTATTAAAAAGAACAAAGCTTATCTAAGCGTGGATTAATTTGGGTTAGCTTAACTGTATTTTGTACATATTTTTTGCTACAATTATTTTTATTTCTATTAATTATGTCTACATTTTTTCTGTACAACAATTTATTTCTACTAAATATATATATTTTTGATACAATTATTTTTCATTATTCTTATTCGTAGATACATACTAAATGTGTAAATACATATTTTTTGGTACTAATATTGTTATGTTCTATATGTGTAATTACATATTTTTTGTTATTAGTACTATATGTGTGAATACATATTTTATGGTACTATTATTTTTATGTTCTACATGTGTAATAAATGACATATTTTTTGTTATTAGTACTATATGTGTGAATACATATTTTATGGTACTATTATTTTTATGTTCTATATGTATAATTACATATTTTTTGTTATTAGTACTATATGTGTGAATACATATTTTTTGTTATTAGTACTATATGTGTGAATACATATTTTTTGGTACTTATATTGTTATATATGTGTGAATACATATTTTTGGTACTTATTTGTGCTATATGTATGAATACATATTTTTTGGTACTTATAAAATTTAACTTAAACCTATTTATACATTTATAAATTATTCATATTGATTTATTAATGATATATGTACATGTAAAAAGTGTGTAGCAATTGAATTCACCATTGAGATGTTTGTTTTATCTTTGGCTATGCAGAATTTATTTAGAGATGGAATTAAACTACCTGTAAATGGCGGGTGCGTGGAATTGATTCAGAGTCGACACGGCTTAGTGTTTGTGGAAGTGGTGGTGGTGGAGGGATAGGTAAATTTTGTCTGCTACCTGCTTGTTGCTGGTGGGTGGCACGTTGTTTAATGGCATCCTTTAATTCTGAATGAGAGGCTTGTGAGACAGCTTGTTCTTTGTTTCTTGCTGTCGTTACTTCTACAGAAGAGGTTAGAGTTTTAAATTTTGATTTGTTTGTTTTAGTGATCTCCGACTGGAAATTCTGCGAGATCTGCTTGACTTTACTTGTGGGAAAAGTCTCTTGTTGTGGAGATGGTTTATCTTGAAACTTGGTATCTATTATGGACTCATGGTTCAAGGTATCCGTAGCTTCTTTAGAAAATTTAGGGTATGTCTCAGTGTCTAACTGTACCTTTTGGTTATTGACAGTTAATACTGTGGGTGTTTTGACTAATATTTTTCGTTTCTTGTTACTTATAACTTTACATAGTTTCAATATTCCAATTATGCAGAGTACAAAAATTACTACGGAACTTAGGGATAAAAGGCTTATTTGCATCATTTGTGCTTTATTTCTTTCTTTTCTTTGGTTGTCCAGTGTATTTATCTGTTCTTCCAGCTGATCTAGGGAGTGTGAATTTTCATTTAAAATCTGATTGGCATCCTCTGTTTTTAACATAACTATGTGTTTTTGGGTAGTGAGATTGGTATTCTTAATAAATTTCTGAATGGTTTCATTCGTACTAGAATTTAGCGGATGAGGATATTCCGGCTGTGAGATTTTAATACTCTGATGATCTTCATCTCCGTAGTATATAATTTGATCAGCTATTTGGAGGTGGCAGGGTTCGTTTAATATTAAAACTCCGCTGCCAAATAGATTGGAACTATGTAAATTTTTACTGCATGAAATTGTAATCTTCTGAGTAGTTGGAAATGAAAAGAGCCAAGAGTTTTTCCTTGTTAATTTCACTAACAGTTGCGGAGCTTGAGTTTGGACCAGATATTCACAGTTACCTGTTTCATTATAGGGGTTGAATAAAAAGCTTATGGGACATTCTTTTAAGTAATGCCCTTGTAGAATTGGGTTGAGTAAGGGACCAATGTAGGTACTTTCATTCAGATTGTTTGATAATTTGGTGTATACCCGAAACTCAGATTGCTTGAATAGTACGAATTCCTGTGTGGGTAGGTGGCTTGCAATGTAAGCATGTTTAATGTCTAGTAACAATGAATGGTTATCCGCGGTTTTGAAGGGGAATAAATGGATTTGTTGCAGTTTGAAAGGCTGCATATTAAGAATTGGAATAGTAATTCTTATTACTAATAGTCCATTTAGGATTTCAGACTTTACTTCCAGTGCCTGTGTCAATATAGCCAGATCTTGAACTCTGTTAGATTTCTTAGGATGTGCTTTATAATAAGTCTCTAATAATGTAGATGGTGATAGTAACAATGGATGTACTTGATTGTTTCTTAGTGCTGTCAGTATTTGGATAAATGTTTGTTGTCTTGTTTTACTGCCCCCATTTTTTTTTGACAGCCATTATTCGTGAAGTGGCTTCAATCTGTTGTTATGTACTGTTACTCTTCGTTTACCGATTTGAATAACAGTATTAACAGTGTTAAAGACTTGTACCACTAGATATGGTCCTAGCCATATCTGGGAAAGTTTGTGTTTTTAGCGGGGTTTTTCAGTAAAACTTTATCTCCTGTTTTGAAGATTACTGGACGTGAACGCTTATCGTAGTTGACTTTTGACTTTTCCTTAGCTTTCAGCAAATTTTTCCGAGCGGTAGCGTACGCTTTTTGTATTTTGTACCTCAGAAGGTGGTAGTAACTTTCGTGTTTGTAAATGGGCTCCGGCTCTCTTTTCAGATTAGAGGGAACATCTGCTGTGAACCCAAACAGACAGTCCATTGGTGTGAGCTTGGTGCCATCATGTGCACTATTATTGTATACAAAAGCCGCGGTTCTCAGGAATCGATCCCAAGCCTTTGGATTTTCACATACAATAGCTCTCAAATAGTCCACTAGGGGTCTGTGGGTTCGCTCCAGTGCGCAGTTGGATTGCGGATGGTAAGCGGAAGTCTGCATTTTTTTTTATTTTCAGAAGTTTACATACTCCTTTGAAAAGATCGCTTAAGAAATTGGAGCCCTGATCAGTTACTACCTTTTTAGGAATGCGATAACGAGTGATTATCTCATCGAAAAATATTCCCGCTACCGTTTCTGCTTCGCCATTCGGCATGGCATAACAATCCACGAATTTCGTTAGATTGTCTTGGAAGGTCAGAATATATTTGTTTCCTGAGTGCGTTTCCTCAAGAGGACCTACGATGTCTAAATAAACTTTGTCGAAGGGCATATGGGCAGTATCTGTTATGACCATTGGCATACGATACTCTGGGCTAGCCTTCATTTTTTGGCATTTAGCGCACTGCCGAATGTATTTCCACTTATACTTCTTCTTTATTCTTTTAAGTTTTGATTACTCCTTGGTGACCACCAAATACGGAGTCATGATAGTCCTTTGGAATTGTTTCGATTTTCTCAGGGTCTGAGATAGTTTCTGTTAGTTTATGCTGGGAATTTGTTACGTTGTTGTTCCAAGGTAATTCGCCCTGTCAGATGCACTGCTTTCTGATTGATTGCTATTAGTTGACCCGATTTCCACTGAGCTATTTTGGGAGTTCCGTGAATATTTTTGGATTTTCTGGGGTGTTTCTTGATTCTGATTTACCTCTTGTATATTATTTTGTGCCTCCCTTATTTGGGCTCTTGTAATAACATGGCATTGTGCTTGCTGTTTTGATGACTGTGGAGAACTATAATCATCATCGTCTATGTCGGACTCAAGCCGGTGATATACCTGAGCTTCGACAATGATCGAATTGGGGTTTGCTTGGTTTATTTGGGCAGGTATTCTACTAAGTGCGTCTGCATTGGTGTTAAAATTCCCAGGCTTGTATTCAATTTTATAGTCAAACTCGGAGAGTTTATGGTGAAACCTGACTAGTCTTGAAGTTGGATCTTTTACATTGAATACGCCTTTCAGGGGCTTGTGGTCGGTGTAAACCGTAAAAGCTCTACCTTGTAAATAACAATTGAAGTTTCTGGCGGCCCACACAATAGCAAGCAACTCTTTTTCTATTGTGGAGTATCTTTGTTCCGGCTTATTTAAACTTCCACTTGCATACGCTCTTGGCCTGTCTTTACCTATTGCCCCTTATGATAAAACCGCTCCCAATGCCTCATTGCTAGCATCGGTTGTTAGATTAAAAGGCTGGGAAAAATCTGGATATTTGAGTAGAGGTCCATTTATAAGAGAATTTTTAATCTCATTGAAAGAGTTTTGGCACTTTTGTGTCCAATTCAATTTGACGTCTTTTCGTAATAGATTTGTTAATGGCCTGACTATCTTTGAGAAATTAGGGACGAACTTGCGATAGTAATGTGCCAATCCAAGAAACGATTGAGTTTGTCTGATAGTTCGTGGTGGAGGAAAATTTTGGACACAGCTTGTCTTACTGGGATCTGGAAGTGCCCCTTCGAGGTATATTACTTCTCTGCGAAGGAACTGACTCTTTTCGGGTTGTAATTTAAGATTATGGGCTCGAAGTCTATCGAATACTCGTTATGATCTTGTAAATTTTTTTCCATATATTACAATATCATCGAGATAGACAAAGCATTCTAATCCTTGAAGACCCGTTAGAATATAATTCATCAGGCACTGAAAAGTCGCTGGTGCGCCTTTCAGGCCAAACGGCATTCTATTAAATTCATAATGCCCGTAAGCGGTACTAAACGCAGTTTTTGGTCTATCCCTTGGTGATATCCGCTTGCAAGGTCAAGTGTAGTAAAATACCGCGAATGCCCAAGCTGATCGAGTATATCCTCTATCCTGGGTAATGGAAAGGCATCCCCTATAGATTTCTCGTTAATTTTACGGAAATCTACTACTACTCGCCAACGTTTATTGCGGTTGGGCCCAGCTTTCTTGGGGACTACCAGCAATGGAGAATTCCACGGGCTTTTACTTAATTGGATTATGTCGTTATCCAACATTTCTTTAATTTTCTCATTTATGACTGCCCGGTGTATTTCTGGAAGTCTATACATCTTTTGATTTATGGGTGGCTGATTGTGTAGTATGGGGATGGTATGCTTTAAGGTTCTAGTGCACGTGAGCTTATCTCCCTTTAAATAAAAAAGATTGTTATACTTATAGCATAACTCAAGAATTGATTTTTCTTCTTCGTGATTTAAATTTTCATCCAACAGTAATTCTTTACGTAAAGCCACATGTGTGTCTGGGTTATAGCTGTTAATATGGCTTACGTTTCTTGAATATGGATTGGAATTAAATTTTAATTTGTCGTTTTTGACGTTGTGCGTGCTTTTGTTTTGTGCACGAAGGAAATATGGATTGGAAGTACATTTGAATTTGTCGTTTTTGATGTTGTGTGTGCTTTTGTTTTGTGCACTTAGGAAAGGTGGACCACCCTTTTGCTGAGTACTTTGGGTATTTACGCCGTCCAAAGGTACATGGAGATACTGTATGTTATAACAATTACTTGGAACTAGAGTAAGCGTTAAGTTCCTTAGGAACACTGGCTCCGTGTTTACATTTAGAACGGATAACGGTATGAAGCTTTCATGAGGACTAACTAGGCAATTTGCGACAAATACTCCTTCTTGGATCTCCTGAGACAAACAGATCATTTCTTGGTCTATTTGTAACGGTATGCTCAGTACCATTTGAGATCGAGGAGGTATTCTATTGGATCGCTGAAGTACTACTTCATATTGCCTACTTTCATCTTCTTTTGAGGTGTTCAGAGTTTCTTCCATTGGAGGTAAGGCATTTTTGTTATCTGGTGCCCGTGATTTAAATTGCTCCTCCAATTGATCACTTGGTATTTCCTCTCCATCTTTTAGGGATGTTTCGAGAAGTACCGTGAATTCAACAGGGTTGGTTTCCGTGCGAGGGAACCGAGTAATTTATTAGGCCCTTCGATATTACAATTTTGTGCAAGAAAGTCATTGCCTAACAGCCCATCGTGGGAGATTTGGGCAATGTCTTCTACTACCTGGAGTTTGCATGGGACACTGCGGCTTAATAAAAAGTTGCCTTGGCAGTTTCCCAATGTTTCTCCTTCTCCAAATGAGGTGTTCAATGTCACCTTTTGGCTTCGTTCTATATGTTCTGGGTTATCTAGTGCTTCCTCTTTTATGATGCTTACTTCAGCTCCAGTGTCTACTATCAGCCGAACGGCTGTGTTTTTACCTATGTCCAGTGGTAAGTCTACCACTGGTACATTTTCTCTATTTGATTGTTGTTTTGTTTGAGAGGACCCTGAAGTAATTTGCGCAGTTTTATTTAATGTCGAGCCGGGGATTTTTCGATCGACAGTATGCCGTTTCCCGAATGTGTGGCCTCCCATCGTTGTTTCTGCTGACATGTGGACACCGTATGGCTTCTTCTCCCACAGAAGTCGCACATATTATGTATGTGGTTAAATCTTTGTTCCCTATCTGCAGAGCCCCACCGAGCATTGTTTTTAGAGTTTGCATGTTCGGGTGGTGCCTTAATGTTCTGTTTACAATATTGGGCATCACGGCCCTTCACTCTGCAGTTAGTATAATAAGGAGTATTCTTACGCTTTAGGCACGCGTCATATGTGTGCCCTTTATAATTGCAGTAGCTGCAGGTGATCTTGTGTAACAGCAATTTGTGTTTATCGTATTTTTTTTCTGCCTGCTCGTAAAAAGATTTCCTGTTTGGAGGTGAACTTCCTAATGATTTCCTTGTTATGTTTGTTTGAGGAGAGCGCCAATAATTTTCTGAGTTTCTGTCGGTACTAAAGCATACTGAAGTTTCCTTTGGTGGTTCCGCTATTGCTGGTATACCAATTTCAGTTTTTATGTTACGTCTTCCGAATTCCTTGGTGTAAGGGTAGGAAGACAAATTTACACTCTCAGGTATGGGATTCCTTTGTGTAAGGGTAGGAAGACAAATTTACACTCTCAGGTATGGGATAACTATAGGTATTAGAGAAATTTGGGATATTAGGTCTTAGAAAATGGTCCATTTGGAAAGAGTTTGTTGGGTTAGGGATATAATTTGTTGGTTGTGGAATGAAAAAGAGTCCTTGCTGCAACCTTTCCATATCTAATGCCTTTTGAATGAGAGTTTCCAAAGAATTTTCATTCAATGTGAGTAAATAGGCGCTTAGATGGGGATTAGTTGCACCACTCTTTATGGAAGCCATAGCAAAATCTTCTATTTGCTGCTTTACTACTTTAAAATTTTCAGATCCGTATTTACTTTGTGCTGCCTCGTTGCATTGAATTAAAAGACTTTTTAATCTATTTGTAAATGAACTAAATGATTCTGGCGGATATTGCCGGCAAGTAATTAATTTGTTTATTAGTTCATGGTATGTTTCACGAGGTAAATACGTTCGGTAAAGCAGTTGTTCGACTTCTTCAAATTTTTTGAGAGAGCTCGACGCTATTAATTGGTACGCGTTTCATCTCAATCTGGTGGGGAAAATCTGCATGAAGGCTTTCCTTTCCTCTTCCCCTAGACACTGTTGCACTTGCTTACAACAGCCTATAAAAGTCTGAAATTCTGTAAGGATTTGCGCGCTAATTTCCGCAGAGAACAAAGGCACCATTTGTGCCGTCAGTTTTACTACTTTTTCATAGTTTACAGACATTTTGTCTGTTTTACTTGGTTGTTCTATGCAGGAGGTGATTTGAGTGTTTATACTCGAACTTGGTGTGGCAACGCTTGCTTGGATACTAGGGCGCCTAAACTATGATTTCTTGCGAGAAAATAATAAGACTGTGCCCTCTGAAGCGTTTACCTGAGCGATGCTCGCGATACCAATTTATGGATGGTCTGCTTTGGGGTGAATTTCGCTCTACTATTGCGCTGTCTGGAGGACTTGTGTTGTCAAAAGATAATGAACTTATTTCTGCCTCAAAATTTAAAAATAATGCGCTCTTATGCACTCGTTTAAGTAAATTCGAGGATTAAGGTTTTTCAAGTGTTTTGAATTTATATTACTTCCTTGATCCTACCGGCTGATGCTATCTACTAAATCAGTCCGCAAGACATTGAGGCTCTGTTCGAGACCTTCACGTACTAGATCTTACATTTGTATGCGCAAGCCTGCCATCAACACATCCGTAGCTGCTGACGTGTTTCCTTGAGCTGTACGCACTGGACTGTCTTGTTGTGATTTGGGGTTTATAAAAGTCCTTGAGTGCAAATCGGGCATTCCCGGTGAGAGTGATCGCCGATTCAGTGGTGGTAAGTTGAAGGTAGGTAATTCAAATGTCGGCAATGAATCATGCCTGGTAGTCTTCGCGGGCTTCAACTTCTTCGGTCTTTGTGGAATGGTACCAGTGTAATCAGTGAGGTCCTGTGGTATGAGACGGCGTCGACAGTTAGGGCAACTGGAATGTTCGCCTATCCAAGTCTGTATACATGCCTCATGGAAAACATGTCCACACACGGTCATAACAGGCTTCCGTTCGGCTGACCAGCTCGTATCTCTGCAGATAGTGCATGGCTCAGGCAACATTGTCACACTGTTTGTCACAGGAGGTGGCGTCCGTACTGTAGCCATAATAAGTTCAGACGTAATTCGCGATTAAAATTTAAAATTCCAAGAAATTTGAAAGTTTGGAAGAGATAACAGGCTCTTCACTATGTGAGGATGACGAAGCACTAATTTAAGTTGGAGTTTGGGACGATATCAGAAAAATTTCTTCCCAAACGTTCGAAGATTAGATTAAATTGTTATCAAAAGTTCGTTTTATATAGTTCGGAGAAATTTCCAGAAAAATTCAAGAAAAAAAATCAAAAGTTTGGAGATATTTACAAAATTTCACAAATCGAGTTACCAGTAGTATCGATTTATCAAAAGGAAATCTAAAAGTTTGAAAGAGATGCAAGCTCTTCGAACAAAAAAATTTTTTTTCTACCAGTTCAATTACTGCGTTTCAAAAAGGTGCGACAAATCAACGAGATCGCAAACGTTCAATCTATCGTTTTTAAAAAAAAATTCACAACATGTGATTCCTCCTTCACTTCCCGAAGCTACCTCTCAACATAAAAGTCTTCAAGTCGCTCTCCCTCTTTTCAGGTCAGAAAATCTATACAAGCAAGCGACGTGAATGTGTGCATTGAAAAAAAATGTTTGAGTCCTCACAGAAATCTGGGAAGAGTCGGGTTGGAGAAGCTAGAGACTGAAAATGATACTAGAGATTCTTCAGCCAGGCAGTTAGCAGTATGCCAACTCCTGATTACTGAAGGTTTCCAGCATCACTTCCATCCTCCAACAACTCTTTCCTTCCTCTTCACCTGATTGTCGTGTCCCGCTGACCTTCCAACTGGGCAGAGTCATGAATCTGGTCAACTAATTAGCTGAAAGCCAAAAAGCCGTCTCACAGATTCACAACTCTGTCCAGCCAGTTGGCCAACAGAGACACGTCTCCGTGAGACCACAAACAAAAAAAGTTTTGTGAGGCCACCTACCATTTCCATGGCAGAAGGCCAGCGGGAAAGATCATTCCGAAAAAAAATTAAAAAAAAATTCAAAAACTTTAAGACGGTTGCTTTACTTTACTCAATTGAACTTTCAAAAATCAAAATATCAAAACTTCACAAATCTTTACTTTACTTTACAAACTTTCAAAACTTTCAAAACTTTCAAAACATTACGTTACTTTAATTTTCTTTCCAAAGATTGCAAAATCAAAAATAGCAAAAACTTCCATAAACTTTAAAACTTTAACGTTACTCTACAGAAAAATTTTCAAATACCAAACAATTAGACTCAGGTCCGCATGTAACTTCCACTGGATATGAGACCTGAGATCAGTTAATTAGCAAAGTGCCAAATGACCATCTCACTCTAAGTCCCAGTCCCCAGTAAAATTTACACTTAGACCACCGACGTCTAACTGAGGTGGCCCACGTTGGGCGCCATCTTTGTTATGGAATTATGTTGAGTGATTAGCTTTAGACGTAAAGTCCAGACTGCCAGCATGAGCTGACAGATCACTCGACGGACAGCGTTGACTGCAGGGCGGCACGCTAGCTCGCCTCGGCTCATTGGCGGAGAGTGTGGGGAGGTTCCACGAAAAACCTGCCGCTGTCGTCAGCCATAATCAAAAAAAAATGTCGTGCCTATTAACTAAAAGCCGGCACACATTCGGTCCTGAAGGGACCCTTACGTCACTTACCCATATCCATCAGCGAAGGCGCAGATGGTTTGCCTTCTGTGCGTGCCCCAGCCACCCATCTGACTCTGAGGGCAGATGTTTTCAGAGTCCCTATTTGACCTGTAAAGAGAGAGAGAGAGAGACTAGGCGAGCCTAGACGACCTTCATACCATGTGAGAGGGCTCCGGGATATGAAAGAAAAATAAAAGCGCTTAGCAAAACATCGTTTCCATTATACGTATATTTTCTCTTCTAAAGTATAGAGAACCAGAAAGTGGAATAATTACATTGATCTATTATTGGAAGCCTTATTTTTAATCATTTGGGCGGTGAAAACTATTCAAGAGCACCTTACAACCGTTCTAGTATTAGAATAATTAAATTCTTTAAAAAAAAACAAAAGGTCTAGAGAAAGCACAAAAGTGAGAAATGATCTCTCTTAAAGTTCTCCAATTAACAACTGTTAAAGTAGAAATCAAGCAAAAAAACAAGAATTTAGGCAAAAGGAAAAGAAATTCCTACAAGGTTTTCCGTCAGTTCAAGTTAGAAATTATTACATAATTTTTTTCATACATTTATACTAAAAAAACATTTATAAAGTATTAATAAATTGCAGTTCAGTTTACTTGGCCACAAGATGCTCTCAATTCTAAATAAGAGTCTAGCTTCCAAAAAAAAAAATCAATATGGTCAACACAAATTGACAACCCGAATAGATACAATCTAGTTATATATGTGTATGTTGATATATATGCATAAAATAAGACCATAAAAAACCGAATTGTAAATTTTCTCATATGTCTTAAATAACTAAACTCAATTAGTAATTTACGTTATGTTTGGTTAATCAACATAGGTACCATATTCAGGTATATATGTATGTACTTATGTATACATAATAAGATAATAATATCAGTTAACTTTTCTCATAACCAACCTAATCTAATCAACTAAATAAAATAATCCAATTAATACTCTACGTTATGTTTAATAAATAAAAAAATAAAAATAAATAAATAATTATTTTCCAAACTTCGATGACGCGAAAATGAGCCGATGAAATTTTCCTGGACCGATCAGTACGCTGGACGATTTGCCAAAAAGACAGATGTAACCAGTCTTCTTCTTCTCCTTCGCATCCGCATGTCATCTCGAGCTTGAGGAAACGCATCTCTCTCGGTGGGGGTGCGTTCAAGTTTTCTGCTATGGGCAGCAGCCAGCCGGCCTACACGCTTCAGTGTGTCATGTGGCATATTGCTATATGCAATACGCTACGACCATAACAACTTTACGTCTCAATGCCATTTTTTAAATGAACTTGCATGCAAGATGATAAGACATCAACCGAACTGCCTTCTACTGTCAAGTTAAAAATCGCGTTGGAAGGGAGGCTTGCATGCAAGTTGTACTATCTGTAAGCGGCGGAAAGCTCTGGCGATCGGATGCATTTAGAGAGCGACTTTCTTGGATGACAAAGTGGACTCTTTTCCTCTCGTGATTGTGCGAAATTGGTGCGTCGTGGAAAATGACTTCCAATAAGAAAAATGTTCACAACAGAACATTAATGTCCCTGAAAGATGCAGGCAGCAGTACGCTACCCGACGGCTAGCAGTAGCACACAGCGAGAGCCACACGTCGAACGTGCTGCTGACAAGACTCGAGCGGACGATTCAAGTCTGATCGGGACAAGTACTCGATCGAACGGAAAAGGAAGAAGAAGAGGGTAGCCATCTGTCTTGTATAGAAAGTTGCGGTCATGGAAGAACAAAGCTTAGAACATATAGCAAACAGGAATGGTGATAAGCCAAATTTTGCGTAATGAATTTCTGGTTGTGTTGGTAGTCCATTATTACATGTATTTACACGCCATCCCTATTCTAAGCAACTTGTCAATTTACAAAAGGTAAACAAAGGTTTCGAGCGGAGCATCTGTGGTAACAAATATTTTTTTTTCTACTTTATTTTGAAACAATTCACATAATTAATTGTTATGGTCGTAGCGTAGTGTATATAGCAATATGCTACACTGAGCTAAATACACGTCTAAGCGACCCGCAGCAGCATGAAGTGGACGCGAACAGCCTTCTGTATGGATGGAGATTGAAACGGGCCGAACACACCCAATCGAGAGTCGAAAGGGGACTGTGGAAATAGACGGGGAAGAAAAAGCATCTGAGAAGGAGGAAGACATTTTTTGTTTTGCTTCTTGTCGAGGTTTTTTGTTGAGACTGCTAGCTGTGAGCGAATAAAAAGAAAATCAGAAATTAGAAAAAGCTTCGGAGAAAATTGAGTGTATTGGAAAATAAAATCAACTTTGTATGGCGAAGAAAATTGGCTTGGCGGAGACACGGAAAGCTTCGATCAAGAAAGAGATAAGAGGAGCAGCATTCCTTCGAGTGGTCAGCAAGGCTTTCTATGCCACGTTCCCCAAAATCATTCGAATCAACACAGTAGTGGATACTCCATATGAGAATAAATATTCGCGCGGACAGCATCTGACTGGCGACATGAAATCTTAGTAAAATCCAGACTAAGTACTAAAAATTTGTTCGAGGAACGACATAATCACTTGCTAGAAGAGTATCCTCCCATACACATCTGATCAGTACACAAATTGTTTTCCCTCGAGAACATTTCACAAGCCATGAAACAGACTCCCTCCCTACCACATGCGAGGCCCAACGTAGTCCTTACATTCTAAAATATTTGCAGTGCTCTTATGTAAAAGTGACAAAAGTTTGATTTGAATAGCTCCTCCGCCCTAAACTACTATTCATACAGAAAAATGGCGTTGTGTTAACTCAATTTCAATTTATTAATCTTAGGCCGCAGTGCAATAAGATATAATAATCTTTTGCCTGTACCGAACAACATTGCGGAGAGAGACTAACCAATACTAATACTAATATATAATTATAATAGAGAAATAGAACAAAAAAAGGAAACATTTGATAGCTAATTCAAAATTAAAGGTTAATGATAAAAGAAAGAGAACAGAGAAAAGAGAAAAAAGAAAAAAGAAGAAAATACATTATAAATTGGTAGAAAGTTGAAAAGAGAATTGTTGTAGAGTCGAGAGCAGCGGAAAAGTTACATATAAAGTATATGCGATTTCTGAAGATAGATTGTCGAGAAAAAACTTCCATAAACTTTAAAACTTTAACGTTACTCTACAGAAAAATTTTCAAATACCAAACAATTAGACTCAGGTCCGCATGTAACTTCCACTGGATATGAGACTTGAGGTCAGTTAATTAGCAAAGTGCCAAATGACCATCTCACTCTAAGTCCCAGTCCCCAGTAAAATTTACACTTAGACCACCGAAGTCTAACTGAGGTGGCCCACGTTGGGCGCCATCTTTGTTATGGAATTATGTTGAGTGATTAGCTTTAGACGTAAAGTCCAGACTGCCAGCATGAGCTGACAGATCACTCGACGGACAGCGTTGACTGCAGGGCGGCACACTAGCTCGCCTCGGCTCATTGGCGGAGAGTGTGGGGAGGTTCCACGAAAAACCTGCCGCTGTCGTCAGCCATAATCAAAAAAAAATTTCGTGCCTATTAACTAAAAGCCGGCACACATTCGGTCCTGAAGGGACCCTTACGTCACTTACCCATATCCATCAGCGAAGGCGCAGATGGTTTGCCTTCTGTGCGTGCCCCAGCCACCCATCTGACTCTGAGGGCAGATGTTTTCAGAGTCCCTATTTGACCTGTAAAGAGAGAGAGAGAGACTAGACGAGCCTAGACGACCTTCATACCATGTGAGATGGCTCCGGGATATGAAAGAAAAATAAAAGCGCTTAGCAAAACATCGTTTCCATTATACGTATATTTTCTCTTCTAAAGTTTAGAGAACCAGAAAGTGGAATAATTACATTGATCTATTATTGGAAGCCTTATTTTTAATCATTTGGGCGGTGAAAACTATTCAAGAGCACCTTACAACCGTTCTAGTATTAGAATAATTAAATTCTTTAAAAAAAAAAACAAAAGGTCTAGAGAAAGCACAAAAGTGAGAAATGATCTCTCTTAAAGTTCTCCAATTAACAACTGTTAAAGTAGAAATCAAGCAAAAAAACAAGAATTTAGGCAAAAGGAAAAGAAATTCCTACAAGGTTTTCCGTCAGTTCAAGTTAGAAATTATTACATAATTTTTTTCATACATTTATACTAAAAAAACATTTATAAAGTATTAATAAATTGCAGTTCAGTTTACTTGGCCACAAGATGCTCTCAATTCTAAATAAGAGTCTAGCTTCAAAAAAAAAATCAATATGGTCAACACAAATTGACAACCCGAATAGATACAATCTAGTTATATATGTGTATGTTGATATATATGCATAAAATAAGACCATAAAAAAACTGAATTGTAAATTTTCTCATATGTCTTAAATAACTAAACTCAATTAGTAATTTACGTTATGTTTGGTTAATCAACATAGGTACCATATTCAGGTATATATGTATGTACTTATGTATACATAATAAGATAATAATATCAGTTAACTTTTCTCATAACCAACCTAATCTAATCAACTAAATAAAATAATCCAATTAATACTCTACGTTATGTTTAATAAATAAAAAAATAAAAATAAATAAATAATTATTTTCCAAACTTCGATGACGCGAAAATGAGCCGATGAAATTTTCCTGGACCGATCAGTACGCTGGACGATTTGCCAAAAAGACAGATGTAACCAGTCTTCTTCTTCTCCTTCGCATCCGCATGTCATCTCGAGCTTGAGGAAACGCATCTCTCTCGGTGGGGGTGCGTTCAAGTTTTCTGCTATGGGCAGCAGCCAGCCGGCCTACACGCTTCAGTGTGTCATGTGGCATATTGCTATATGCAATACGCTACGACCATAACAACTTTACGTCTCAATGCCATTTTTTAAATGAACTTGCATGCAAGATGATAAGACATCAACCGAACTGCCTTCTACTGTCAAGTTAAAAATCGCGTTGGAAGGGAGGCTTGCATGCAAGTTGTACTATCTGTAAGCGGCGGAAAGCTCTGGCGATCGGATGCATTTAGAGAGCGACTTTCTTGGATGACAAAGTGGACTCTTTTCCTCTCGTGATTGTGCGAAATTGGTGCGTCGTGGAAAATGACTTCCAATAAGAAAAATGTTCACAACAGAACATTAATGTCCCTGAAAGAAAGAACGGAAAAAATATATGCGAAATGTAATAAGTGGGGAGTATGTTACCAAGTGCGATACTGATAGTATGTTATGGTCGTAGCGTACTGCAGGCAGCAGTACGCTACCCGACGGCTAGCAGTAGCACACAGCGAGAGCCACACGTCGAACGTGCTGCTGACAAGACTCGAGCGGACGATTCAAGTCTGATCGGGACAAGTACTCGATCGAACGGAAAAGGAAGAAGAAGAGGGTAGCCATCTGTCTTGTATAGAAAGTTGCGGTCATGGAAGAACAAAGCTTAGAACATATAGCAAACAGGAATGGTGATAAGCCAAATTTTGCGTAATGAATTTCTGGTTGTGTTGGTAGTCCATTCTTACATGTATTTACACGCCATCCCTATTCTAAGCAACTTGTCAATTTACAAAAGGTAAACAAAGGTTTAGAGCGGAGCATCTGTGGTAAAAAATATTTTTTTTTCTACTTTATTTTGAAACAATTCACATTATTAATTGTTATGGTCGTAGCATAGTGTATATAGCAATATGCTACACTGAGCTAAATACACGTCTAAGCGACCCGCAGCAGCATGAAGTGGACGCGAACAGTCTTCTGTATGGATGGAGATTGAAACGGGCCGAACACACCCAATCGAGAGTCGAAAGGGGACTGTGGAAATAGACGGGAAAGAAAAAGCATCTGAGAAGGAGGAAGACATTTTTTGTTTTGCTTCTTGTCGAGGTTTTTTGTTGAGACTGCTAGCTGTGAGCGAATAAAAAGAAAATCAGAAATTAGAAAAAGCTTCGGGGAAAATTGAGTGTATTGGAAAATAAAATCAACTTTGTATGGCGAAGAAAATTGGCTTGGCGGAGACACGGAAAGCTTCGATCAAGAAAGAGATAAGAGGAGCAGCATTCCTTCGAGTGGTCAGCAAGGCTTTCTATGCCACGTTCCCCAAAATCATTCGAATCAACACAGTAGTGGATACTCCATATGAGAATAAATATTCGCGCGGACAGCATCTGACTGGCGACATGAAATCTTAGTAAAATCCAGACTAAGTACTAAAAATTTGTTCGAGGAACGACATAATCACTTGCTAGAAGAGTATCCTCCCATACACATCTGATCAGTACACAAATTGTTTTCCCTCGAGAACATTTCACAAGCCATGAAACAGACTCCCTCCCTACCACATGCGAGGCCCAACGTAGTCCTTACATTCTAAAATATTTGCAGTGCTCTTATGTAAAAGTGACAAAAGTTTGATTTGAATAGCTCCTCCGCCCTAAACTACTATTCATACAGAAAAATGGCGTTGTGTTAACTCAATTTCAATTTATTAATCTTAGGCCGCAGTACAATAAGATATAATAATCTTTTGCCTGTACCGAACAACATTGCGGAGAGAGACTAACCAATACTAATACTAATGCTCTAATACTAATACTAATACTAATATATAATTATAATAGAGAAATAGAACAAAAAAAGGAAACATTTGATAGCTAATTCAAAATTAAAGGTTAATGATAAAAGAAAGAGAACAGAAAAAAGAGAAAAAAAGAAAAAAGAAGAAAATACATTATAAATTGGTAGAAAGTTGAAAAGAGAATTGTTGTAGAGTCGAGAGGGGCGGAAAAGTTACATATAAAGTATATGCGATTTCTGAAGATAGATTGTCGAGAGGGATATATTGGGTAATAAGCCTCCGAAAGACACCCATCGAGCGCGTTCCCTGAAAATCAGCAGGAAGTGAGTTCCACACACGAACTGTTCGATCGAAGAAGGAGCTCTCCAGAATGGAGTGTCTGTGTCGAGGTATCAAAATGTTCATATTTCTAGAAGAGTGCATGAATACAAGCTCACTATACAAGTAGGTGGGATTTTTTGAATAAATAATTTTATGGAGGAATATTAAAGCCTTGCGAACCAAATGAACATTTAAAGAGCAGCCAAGTATAGCTTGCCGATGTGGAGAAACATGGTCAAAGCGTTGCAGCCCAAAAACAAATCGCGTACAGTCGTTGAAAGCAACATTGATCTTTCTACGACAGACTGCTTCTAAATGAGGAAAAATTACGCTGCCACTGGTAAAATAAGGCATGAGTAGTGTTTTGACGAGCTTCAAGCGTAACGGCCTTGAGAGAATACTAGCCGATAGCCATAGTCTACGGAGACCAGCATAAATACGACGAAGGACATTATTGATATGGCTACAGCACGTCATCGAGGCATTGAAATGAACTCCCAGGTTCCTCACAGAATCAGTATATCGCAAAATCTTCGAATTTAAAAAGACTGGAGGAAGGGCATTAGCATCCACATATCGCGATCGATTGGGATTTATCAGGATTAAGTACCAAATGATTCTCCACCGCCCAATTCGAAACCCTAACTAAATCTGAATTGACGCGGTCTGCACAAGTCCATGAGGCCTATTGGGCGTGCCAAATATAGCTGAACATCATCCGCATACAAGTGAATACTGCATTCCTCAATAACATCAGGGAGGTCATTAATGTAAGTAGAGAACAATACTGGACCATGTATGGATCCCTGGGGGACGCCACATATTAACGACAGCGCATTAGATATAGAGCCGCCGAATTTGACATGTTGGGATCTATCAGACAGGAAAGAATAAATTAAGCCAAGGGCAGACGAAGAAAAACTAAACTTATCTGACAACTTAGACAGCAATTTAGCATGGCTAACACTATCAAAAACCTTGGAGAAGTCCAGCAAGGCCAACAGGCACAATTTAGAATCGTCCAAAGCCCTGCGAATATCAGTCGATACTTTTAGGAGAGCAGTTTCACAACTATGAGCGGCGCGAAAACCTGATTGACAGCTGGATAAGTAATTATTACTCTGAAGATATTCGATTATCTGAAGGGACATGATTTTTTCAAAAACCTTAGAAAGGAAGCATAACAGACTAACCGGCCTGAAGTCATTTAAATCGGCGGGGGAACTTTTCTTAGCTATCGGAATCACAGTAGCGATTTTCCAGAGAGAGGGAAACTCAGAGGTGGTAAGACAAGTGTTAAATAGATGTAAGAGCGGAGTGAGAATCCAGGGCAGAATATATTTTATGAATTTGGGGGGGGGGGGGGGATTTCGTCTGGTCCGATAGCATGCGATTAATGGAAAGAAAAGCCTTCATAATTTCGTCAGCACCAACACAGTTAAAGCTGAAGCCATCTGACCTTGTCTGAAAACTGCCAGGTGTATCATAGACTGATGTAATCTGAGCGTTAGAGGACTGCGAGGAAGTGAAATGAGTATTTAATGCATCTGGATTAACATCGCAATCAGCATATTCTTTCCCAAAAACAGCAGCCTTTTTCAAATTATCCCATAGTTTTTTGGCTGGGAGATCCACATTAAACTTTGAACGGAAGTAATGACGTTTAGCAGCTCGAATCCTAGAGTTCACTTTATTTCGCATAGATTTATAGCGTCTGTGATTATCATCAGTTCTGAGACGTAAGTATTTATGATAAAGGAAATTTCGCTCATTTATCATTATGTTGATTTCGTGAGAGAACCATGGGCAGCCAAGATGTTTAGTAGTACGAATACGCACTGGCGCATATTTGTCAAGTAAATCGACGACGACTGAATTAAAAGAGCGTAATTTGTCATTAATCGTAGGCTGGAGAAAAATCTCATCCCAAGATAAAAATGAGCATTCCTGTTGCAAAGCATCCACATTAATGTTATCGAGGTCACGATAGGCAAAAGTCTTGGCAGCTCTCCTTGCGCAATGCAAAAATTCGTAACTGATAAAAAGCATATCGTGATCGAGTATTGATGGAGGGGTAATTTGTTGATGCAACAGAACCGAATAACTATCCGAAACAAGGAACAAGTCAAGTAAAGAAGGGTTAGAAGTATTAAAGTAGGTGGGTAAACAATTAACAGTGCTCAGAAGTAATGATTGCATCAAGTTCTTGAAAGTCACCGCCCGCGGATTAGTTAAAAGGAGATTGACATTGAAGTCACCACCTATAATCACATTTGCGTAAGTGCTTGTTAGGTGCGAAATGATTTCTTCAAACTCTGAGGCGGATTCAATACTAAAACAATCGAGTGGACAGTATACAGCTGACAAAATACACTTATCATTTAAACTACTCACTTCAACACAAATAAACTCCAAATTGCAAGTGTGGGATCTATAAACAACTCTCGATTTTAGTTCCTCACTAACATATATAACAACGCCGCCTCCCATCCTCAAATCTCTATCGTTACGATAAGACCTATATCCGGGGAAGGAGACCAAAGAAGATGGAATAGACGAGTGAAACCAAGATTCACTGACTAAAATTGCATGAATGTCGGAACCTACAAAAATCTCACGAAACTCGTCAATTTTGGGCTTAAGGCTTCTGGCATTAAAATGAACAACATTCAGGCCTCGAGAACGTTGGCATAGAACATTCAGAAGCACTCCGACCCCGTTCGACGGTAACAAACCACTATTCGCTGGCATTGCACAGTGAACGGCTGATGGGATCTCTCAGACAGCTGACCACAAAAACAATCAAATGGCCAATGAATAAGCAAATATTATAAGCCTGCATATATGACAATGGCACCAATCTCAACTCTTTACAAAACCAATTAATTTTAAAGTAAGTACAAAAGAGTAATCTTAGAATAAGAGATAGAACTAGACAAGAAGTGAAAATAAGAGAATATCCATTTACATCAAAAGAAAAATAAAGAGAAAAAACTCTACGCCACAGGAATTGAGTCTTATCATACATAGTATGAATTGCATGAGTACATATTTAATTACAGTGCCTAGCATCATAGATGTATATCCAATTTATCAAGTTTAGGCTCCCGAATTGGTATTCTCGATCGCACAAACATCAGCCAGTTGCGTTAAGTCAGTTATTCGTAGCGCTGGACCATCTTTTGCTCTCTTCACAAATATTACGACATTTCTGAAAAATGCAGAGTGCAGGAGGTTGTTGTAGCGCAGGCGTAGTGCTTCACAAAGTATAGCATGGTCTTGGGGTATGAGACTTTCATGAATGTACACAGCGCTGTCAGAGGTAAAGCCATCGATGCGGTTTAACTTGAGGGTACCATGCTTATTAAGCGCTTTATAGAATGAGCTCCGTTCGGCGTGACAAGAAAATTTACCAATGATAGGAATGACATGTTTATTAGCACTACCAAAGCTTTGGGCGTGTGACGGTCGACGCTAGTTGTTAATCCGAAAAGCATCAGCATATGCCGATACGTCATGCTTAATGACATTGCAGATACCTCTGACAATTTTAAGAGGGTCTTCACTTTCACATTTAGGTATACTTCTGATGACGATATCGCAGAGGCGCTGGGATCGATGATCACAAAGAGCTCCAGAATTATGGACTAGCGAAATATCTTGCTGCATTTTACTTACAGATTTTTCTAAAGCAGATAGTCGAGAATTATATGGTTTCAACATATTATCGAGCTGGGAAAAAATACGTGTTTCGCATTTTTTTATAGGTGTATCAATTTTGGAAAGAATCTTTACCTCCAGGCTGGCTATCAGCTCCTCTATATTGGTGTCGATTGAACTCGTGCTGCCATGAGTAATCTTCGCTGTTCCTCTGGTGCTACGATTTGTAGGACCAGCTTGGGAGGGGGTATCAGCATTTCCCCTAACTTTGCTCTCTTTTGTGGTTTTAATTATCTCTGTAGAATTTTCTGGCGTGATTGAACACCGCTTTTAAATACGGGAACTTTGCAAATTATAAGAAAACACACTAATTCAACGCTTCCAAATATAGTACACAAAAGGATAATAAATAGCGCAATCAAAATAGCAGTCAGAAATATTGCGGATAAAGAAGCAACTTGGAAACAGATTAATATCGGAAAAAATCAGGAACCACGAACTTAGACGTCTCAAGCATACTCTACTAATCTTAAGCTTGCTTTCTTATCTTCCGAACTGTAATAAAATTTTCATACCTTTCCTAACAAAATTATTTAAAAAAAATTATCTTAACCAAATGACTAGGATTCCTCAAACAAAAATTCTCAGCTGAGTAATCATTGTAATGTCGCTGTGCCGTCATGGCATGCAGGGTGCTGATGATATCGAATGTAGCTGCCTACAGATTCGGACTACGGCTGCACATACACACATGCAATTATCACTCAGCTGAGAGGTATTGAGCGTAAACTGGTAAGGTTACTTTGTAATCAACACTATTTTATTATTTTGTTAAGTAAGGTATATTACGGGCGGCCCCAGCCCAATACGATCAGCAGCCTAAAATCTCAAGAAAGCAGAATGTATTCAAGACGAAATGTTCATTCGGGCTTGCAGCATACGAGTAATGGCACATAAGTAGATACACGTTTAATAGGCACGTAGTTAGGCATGGTCAAGGTATCTTTTGATTGAATTAGAGTTTAGATATACATACATATAGAACTATTTGATTTCACTGCTAAAAGTACATTAAGTCAAATTTAGATTAAGTTATTCCCTGTAATAAGGGCGCAACCTCACGGCTCACAGTATCAGGGACATAGTTCTTTGTTTTTCTTTCTTTCAGAAATAGCTGAGATGACACTTCAGGAGGCCTACTGAGGACATGAAAATCTATCCAATTGAAATTGTAAGTACCAATTTTGGTAATTTTATACTAGTGATCATTTCTTGGGGTTACCTCCGGACGTTTTATTACAATATTTTATATGAATCATATGGCGCCAGGCGCATAAACAGCACCTATTACGATAACGCTAGCTGAGTTTAATTTTTGGTTTTGAATTATATTGATTAAGTAATACCAACCACGCTTGGAGTGACTAATGTTAGTTTGTTTGGAATAATATCACACTAGATTTAAGTAAGATTTGTACGAACACCTGCTAAAAGAGTGTCCCACCGAACTGACGTAACGTATCTCCTTATCCAGCCATCTCCGGGGGTGATTATAAGTACAAAAAAAAATGTTGGTTATGCAGCCATATTTTTATACCCTAGATGAAATCTATAGCGTATACTAAGTTTGTCATTCTGTTTGTAACACACAGAAATAATGATGGTACAGCAAAATGGATTGGACACCCCCGCATAAAATTAAAAGTTATTTTGATTTTTGCATGTCCGTCTGTCCGTCCGTCCGTCTGTCCGTGCGTACGATAACTCGAGAACGCGTTCACTTAGAAAGCTGAAATTTTGTACACGGACATTAAAAAAAATATGTAAAATTAAGTTCGAAAATGAGACAAATTCCCCACAAATATTACGCTAAAAAATTTCACGATAAGAAAGTCGCGCAGCACAAATACAGACGGGACGTGGCTAATGTTTATTAAAGGCTAGAATTACATTTTTGTTAAGCCACGGTTCGTCAAGATATTCCTGAACAAGTTTAATCAAGTCAAGAAACAAAGTTGAAATTTTCTCAGGGTGGAAATGCAGACTATGCATTTTACACCCTGAACGGCCGGGCTTGATCCCGATAACAGTGATCAAGCAGAGAGTTCGATTTTTGTACTCAGCGAGTACGACACAGCACGGATTAGATCTCGGAAGAATATTTAAAGTTAAAAGATGAAGAATTAGTAAGCGATGAATTAGATCTCGGAAGAATATTTAAAGTTAAAAGAAGAAGAATTAGTAAGCGATGAATTAGATCTCGGAAGAATATTTAAAGTAGAATATTTTGAAATTAAAAAACAAAAAATTGTTAAAAGGTTTTACTCGAAGTGAATAAAAATGGTGTAAGATTCAGATAACAATTTAAAGAAAAGAAAACAGGAATTGTGTTTCTCAGTGTGTAAGAAAAAAGGAATTGTGATCCCCAGTGTGTAAAGAACAAAAAAGGATAAGGTTGAATAAAGAGTAGTCAAAAGAAAATAAGCCTATTGTGTTGTGTTTACCTCCATTGTTCAAGGCAGACGCAACAAATCAGTGTGGTAAAAACAACACTCCAACAAATACAGAAACCCTTAACTTCACTTTTAGAACGCCAACGTCAGGTAAATTTACAAATAAATAACTTACTAAATACCACAGACTGTTATGTTACCAATCACTCGTGCTTTCGTTCACAACCTGAAAGAAATGATAGGAGGGTGAAGAAATTGAAACAGTTTCTCAAAGTAATCTTTATAATTTTCACAATAATATTTATAATTTTCACAATGATCTTTATAATTTTCACCTTAATTTTTATAAGATTCGATAATAGATTTTTACATATTCAATTCCACTTAATCTTTATAATTTTCACATTAATTTTTGTAATTTCCGCAATAATCTTTATAATTTTCACCTTAATCTTTATAAGATTTGATGATAGATTTTTACATATTCTATTCCACTTAATCTTTATAATTTTCACATTAATTTTTATAATTTCCGTGGTTATACTTTATTTGATTAATTTTGGAGAACCAACTATCTCCCGACGGGCTAAAAAACGGACTCCTCGAGGTTTGGGCAAATTGCACCCAGGTACCCGCGATATTTTTTAAAAGCTTTTGCATTATCTTTTGCTTTCTCACGACGTTGAAAAATCGTACGTGAGAAAATGCACAAAAGTTTTGATGCAAGCTATATGCATCTATGCAAAATTGTAATCCGATATGCACTTGTGTACGTAGGTAAGTATGCAGTGCATATCGTGAGAATGCAGTGCCTGTCTGATAACGAAATGCAATTTATGCTAAATTGCATTTTGTTATGACATGGAAATGCATTTTTAAATGCATCTTAAATTTTAGACGAAATTTTAAATGAAATAAATTTTCATTTTCAGGGTCACTTGTAATGCATCACTATATTGCATATGGCTATATATTGTTGCATTGACCTTATGGTTGTGATTCGGGGCATTGGGCACCTGAGTCACATCATCCCTCCCCCCTGGGGAAAAGAAAGTTTTTATTTTTTGAATAGAAAACTTTCTTTTTTTGAAAACTAATTTATGACTTAAGTTTTATAGATTTTTTGTAAGTAGACCTTGATATGTAACTATATTATAAAAAAAAAATCCCTAAAAGTTATCATAAATGGTCGTTTATCATTCATTTATAAATTCATAAGAGTGATCGGCATATTTCTTTTTGTCAACGAAACCATCTCACTGCTCCTCACGCAATTATTTCTTTGTACATCTCCATTATATGTTTCCGTTTGTGTGCATTGTTTATAATTTATCATGTTCCTTGGATAATATGCGCTGATTGAACAGATAGAACAATATTGGAAATAGGCGTTAGAAGAGAGTGGAAGAGAAAGAGAAAAAAAAAGAAATTTCAAGATAAAAAATGTGTAGCACTGATTGATTGTGGCTGTCGTTTTAATATTAAGATTAGAAAATGGTGTGCATGCATTTTTACTTGTCGCGGATGACGAGCAATTGTGTATACTTGATCACATCCAAAATGATTTTCGTGGTGAATATATCGCGGGAGCAATATAGTGCTCCCCAATATTACGTCATTTTCATTAGTGGGATATATTTCGAATCTATATGGCCGCGCTGGACAGGACCTATCTTTTTACGCTTTTTGTGTTCTGGCAGGGAACCAGCAACTATTTGGGGCAGTGACCCGCAGGCTGCTCGGTACCATCCGTTCTAGTTTTCATTGTGGCCCCAATATGAGATGGGGCTCAGAGCATTGGGTAAGTTCAATTGTTCATTAAAAAATGTATCACTATTAATCATTTATTTGTTTAGGGGCTAACTTGGTGCTGATTGGATGGTCTCTCTGCCTATCTGAAGTTGATGCGGCGTCGTCCGCCATACATCGCCCTCAGTAGTAGAGCTATGGCGTTTCTGGCGCACTTTTTCCATACAAAAAGTGTCCGGAAAATTCCAACTATTTTGGCGGATCACTGTAGGCTCTGGGGAGGGGGGGGATGGGGCTGAGGTCGCTTTGTACTGAAAATTTGACATCATCTTGAAGTTTTCTTTTAGGAGGATACTACAAAAACCAATGTAGGTAGGTATGTTGACTTGGATATGTCCGATATCAAATTCTGAATAATGTAAACAAAATCGCAGCCGAGTAAAGTAAACAAATTGAGCTATATTTACACACACACACACACACACACACACACACACACACACACACACACACACACACACACACACACACACACACACACACACACACACACACACACACACACACACACACACACACACACACACACACACACACACACACACACACACACACACATACACACACACACACCAGGGGCCAGGTGGCTGGTAATTTGATATCGCCTCTTCGCACAGGTCTACATCACAGGGCCTGCCTGGGGAATTCCTTTCCTACCGTATGGCTGACCAGGGTATGACGTCATCTGGTTGCCTGATCCCCGTCAGCTGATTAAGCTCTGTCATAGCTGATTTTTTAAATAAAATAATGTTGGATTTTTTCTTGCTGGAATCGAACCGAGAACGCTTGGTTTTGTAAAATCCGATGCGCTCTACCATTAGACCATGGAGGTGTTGTATGAATATTCTTTAAAGTTGCTATATATGGGTAGAGTTCTATACCAGCATTTTTATCTAGAACTCTCGGCGTCACCATCGCTAGGTGGTTTGAGTACATACTAAATGTGGGCTTGTGCCTTGACCGTACTGGTTTATGTCTTAGATGCACCATTGTGCCTTGACTGTGCTGGTTTATGTCTTGGATGCACCATTGTGCCTTGACTGTACTGGTTTATGTCTTGTATGCACCATTGAGCCTTGACTGGCCCTAGTGGCATTAACCGGTACTACCAGCATGCTCCGGGATGTGTCGTTTGGTCTTGACTGCACCCTAGTAGGTATAGGGTCAGTTTGGCCAGACAGACGTGACGTCACCGACCCTGAGGTCATTGACCTTTGACCCTTGACCCTGATGTCATTGACCTTCCCAGACACACACACACACACACACACACGCACACACCCACACCCACACATGTACACGATACAATTTGTGGGATTACGTCACAACTCACAAGTCCTTGCTCATGACATTGGCGTCTCAAACTCTATCTTAGCTGAAATAAAAAATTGGCTTTGTGTTGGAATCGAACCGAGAAAGCCTGGTGTGAAAATCAACAAAAAAAAAACCCCCAAAACTTATATCATTGAAAAATTGTGCCAATGGATTCTAGATGGTGGGTATGTGGAGGGGGGGTAATGAAATTTTCATCAGAAATCCTCTACGGGCTCTGGTTTTCGAGATATTAGCGTATTAATATTTCAAGTTATTTTTGCTCAATGGATTCTTGGCGGTGTGTGGTGGGAGGGGGAACGAAATTTTCATCAGATATCCTCTATGGGCTTTGGTTTTCGAGATATTAGCGACATTTGTTCGGTCGCAAACGCCAAGGTACCCTAGCGGCCTTAGCCGGAACTACCAGCATGCCTTGGTTTTGCTGTTTTGTTTTATTAACGGGAGAGTTCTCGATATTGACATGACGTCATCATGGTTTTGCTGCACCTAAATAAGTTTTCTTAGCAGGGAAGTTGTAGATATCAGCATCATTTGAATTTCACAACATGATATCACCAGAAACAGATTCTAGAAGATGTCAGTGAGGGTTCTGGGTGTCAAACATTAAATGTTGCGCCTAGGCTTTTACAGAATTCGAGTGCAAACGCCATTTCTTGAGTAAGGTTACCTAGCGGCATTAGTGAGCACTACAGGCATTTAATGGTAGGTGATATGTGTCCCATCCAATGCCCTGATACAATTAAGCATATTCCATAATTTTGATTCGCGTGCAAACGCCATTTCTGGAGTAAAGTTCCCTAGTGGCATTAGTCGGTACTACCAGCATCCCTTGGTTTTGCTGTTTTCTTTTATTAGCGAGGAAGTTGTAGATATCACGTATGACGTCATCTTGGTTCTTGCTGTTTACAGGTGCTGCATCTAAATAAGTTTTATTAGCGCGGAAGTTGTAGATATCAGCATCATTCGAATTTCACAACATGACATCACCTTGGTTTGTGTTTTATTAGAAAATTATTATTGTTATTACTGGGTTTAGGGGGTGCGTGTATTGATCTTTCGAGTGCAAACACCATTTATTGAGTAAGGTTCCCTAGCGGCATTAGCCGGTACTACATAATGGTAAGTAATATGTTTCCCATCCAATGCTCGCTACCGTAAAGGATTTGATACCTTCATTCTACTATAAAAGGATGAAACATGCGAAATCTTCATAAGTCGAAGCTGTAACTCAGCCGAAAGTACACCCAATCCTGTGGACCTGCTGAGTAGATTAAAGCTGTTCACCCGTTATCAGACCTGTTTGAAAAGCTAGTCACCTGTTATCAGACTTGTTTGAAAAGCTGTTAAGCTGTTATCAGAGCTGTTTTAAAAGCTGTTAAGCTGTTATCAGAGCTGTTATCAGACCTGTTTGAAAAGCTGTTAAGCTGGTACCAGAGCTGTTTGAAAAGCTGTTAAGCTGTTACCAGAGCTGTTTGAAAAGCTGTTAAGCTGTTATCAGAGCTGTTAAGCTGTTATCAGAGCTGTTTAAAAGCTGTTAAGCTGTTGTCAGAGCTGTTTGAAAAGCTGTTAAGCTGTTATCAGAGGTGTTTGGAAAGCTGTTAAGCTGTTATCAGAGCTGTTTGAAAAGCTGTTAAGCTGTTATCAGAGCTGTTTGGAAAGCTGTTAAGCTGTTATCAGAGCTGTTTGAAAAGCTGTTAAGCTGTTATCAGAGCTGTTTCGAAAGCTGTTAAACTGTTATCAGAGCTGTTTGAAAAGCTGTTAAGCTGTTATCAGAGCTGTTTGAAAAGCTGTTAAGCTGTTATCAGAGCTGTTTGAGAAGCTGTTAAGCTGTTATCAGAGCTGTTTGGAAAGCTGCTATCAGAGCTGTTTGGAAAGCTGTTTACCTGTTATCAGAGCAGTTTGAAAAGCCGTTATTCAGTTAATATCGAAGATGAATGAAAAGCTATTAAAAGAAATTATCAAGACAAGGAATGCAGTGCGAAGGAAATTTAAAGCTCTAAGGATGGGAAGGATTGAAGCAGAAGCTCAACTTGAAGAAACCTTTAAGCCAATCACTAAACCCTTAAAAGAATTTGTTAGAAGAGTCAAATACGAGCCGCCAGATATAGCCAAGTTTGAGACAAAAGATACAAAAGAAGGAGAAGAAGAAGAAGAAGAAGAAGAAGAAGAAGAAGAAGAAACCAATGAGATTGTGGAACCTTTTACTCCTCCAAAACGAATGTATGTTAAAATGGAGGCTAGTAGCACACTTATAAATTATGGAGATTATTCCTTAACATCTGAAGAAGAATTCGCAACACCCAAACATTCAAGAACATTGACAGGAACGTCTCCTGTCACCTCCCCCGATACGTCTGGACACATAGTTTCAAACTATTTACAGCTATTCACTGATAATAGCCCTAAAATTGATCCAACCTATGGAGTTTACTATGATGACAACGCGTGGAGAATCGGTAATTCAACGTTTGATGTTGATGATGTAGGAAATATTGTTATCAAGGGGAAGAGCTATAAAACAACTTTGGGGTTATGTGAGCTGCTATTTATGAAAGATCCTGTAAAAAGTCTATATACTAAAGAGGATTTAACTAGTTATGGATCTACTTTGAGAGATACCAATGCATATAAACGTGACTATGCTAAAGATGGACAAATAAAAGTTACTAGAGCGGCTAAGTATAAAGCTATAATCAGTAAACTTATACAGCATAAAGGCATGGGACTAATGCATGATATCAGCTACCGAGTAGACGTCTTTTGCTAAGCTTCTGTATTTTTTCTGCTAAAGTCCGCGTATTATTTTTTCCAATTCAACCGATAAGTCTTTGTGAAGTTAGGAATTATTTTTTGTAGTGCTCGGTCAAGTGTCTGTTTGCTAAATTAAAGTTTTATCACGGTTTTCATTTTCCTTGTAATTTTAAATCATTTTGTCATGGGCAAAGAAGCCGGTTCCAAACCACATACAAAGGGCAATACCAACACAAACCAACAATTTACCCCAGCTGTAACGAGAACTACTAGAGCACAACAGAGCGGAAGAGATGGAGTTACCCCTCCGACTAGTCGTTCAAACTCAATAAGCTCTTCTGATCACTTCGAACTGCTGGAGAAAAAATTGCTGAAGAGCTTAATTCAGGTAATATCTGATAAGTTTGAGGAGTTTCAAGAGCGTATGATCTACAAAATCGACGAGGTTGTGACTTCAACGCAGACTCAGATCACTAAACTGCACTCTGAATTGGATCAGGTTAAAGACGAGCTAGCTGCGATTCGTAGTGAATTGGATGATGTTCAACGTTTGGGCAGGCTGTCTGACGCTGTTGTCACTGGTATACCATTCTCTTCGAGCGAGACCCCTCAACAGCTACTGTTGACCATATCTGATAAAATTGGTCATTTTTTATCACCTTACTCTACTGATTTTCGCCCGAATCATGCTTTAACCTCAGCGCGATCTAATAATAACAACCGGATGAGTAGTACCACCCCTCTTATAGTTAAATTCTCCTCAGTTGCAGAGCAGAAACAGTTTCTCTCCAAATTTAAAAAAATATGGCTTGCTAAAACTTTGCGATATATCCCCAAGCTTTGTGTCGCCAACTAAAGTCAATGCATTTGAAAGCCTCTCCAATAGCAAGAACAAATTGTTACGTTTTGCTCTTAAGCTGCGAGGGGAAAATCAACTCTGCGCTGCCTTTACTAGACTTGGAGAAGTTTATGTGCGGATAAGAGTCGATGATCCACCAATCAAGGTCATGTCACAAGATCATCTGGAATGCGTCGTAACGGATGCGAAACATGCAGAAGCGAATGCGTAGTTACTTTTTTGATTACTTGTTTTTCTTTTGTTTCTTTTGAAGATATTATGATCTCGTATATTATTGTTATTGTTATATTTTACGTCTCATGCTATTTTTACTTGTTGTACTTGCTCATTTGTAACTTACTCACTTTAATTAATTATGTTTTTGTTTTTTTTTTATAGTGTATCAGATAAGACTTTTTTGTTCTATAAGGTTAGCCTAGTTCATGCTGCGTGTGGGTCATTTTTTTGTCAGAAACGATTGATTCATTTTGTTATATGTATTGCGCGTCTGTTCGTGCCGCCTGGGGGCCTATTTTCTTGTTTTATTAATGAGTCATAACACATATCCTCTGAACAATGTAGGATCTATGTTGAATGTGTTTTGTAACAGGTTTCAGGGTATGAATATTTGTCACTTTAATTCACGCAGCTTGCGGGCTAAAATTGACGCATTACGGAACACTTTAAAGTGTCCCAAGCTTTATGCTATCCTTGTAAGTGAGACTTGGCTCCAAGATGATGTCCCATCCTCTCATGTTTCACTCCCAAACTATGAAATATTTCGGAATGATCGTTGTGGTAGAATTGGCGGTGGCGTTGCTATATATGTGCGACAGGATCTTGAAGCCAAGATAGTTTGCAAATCTAGTGGCAGCTTGATTGAGTTTCTATGTGTTGAGGTCGATACAGGCTCTGATATATGTACTTTGGGAGTAGTCTACGCTCCTCCAAGTCAATTCAATCGTAATAATTCCTCCGAGTTTCTTATGTCTCTCTCATCTATTAGCCAGCGCTGTTCTAACCTGATAGTAGGAGGTAACTTCAATGTCAACATCCTCAAGAACGGCATTAATACTGACAATTTTGTATGCGATATGCTAACAGCGCACTTCAACCTAGTTAATACTTACCCGACTTATCATAACTGCATAAATCCATCCCTTCTAGATTTATTTTTTGTTTCTGACCCCTCTCTAGTGCTCTTTTTTAATCAACTTTGTCTTAGTTCCCTAGATCATGATATTATTTTCCTTTCTTGTGATGTAAGAGTCAATAGAAATCCAAGCCTGTCTTTATATCGATACAGAGATTTCAACAACCTTGACTTGGAATCCCTTCTCGCCGAATGAGGGTCCTATAACTGGAACGATATTTACATCCAATCGAATATTGATGACCAGGTTCTCCTTCTCAATCGTTCCATTCAGTACCTAAAGATAAGTATGTACCGCTACGCACTAAGGCAATACAAAGCGAATTCTGCCCCTGGTTCAGCGTCGAAATAAAATCCTTGATTGCTGAGCGGGAATTTCTTTTTTCCAGGTATCGTAGATTAAAGACTCCTGAAAGTCGGAAGTCTTACACGGTCTTAAGGAACAAAGTCAATGTAAAAATTCGCGAGGCTAAACGTACGTATTATTAGCGTAAGTTTGATATAAGTGTTCCGCCGAAAAAGTTATGGCGTAGCGTGCGTGATGCTGGCGTATATGGAGGCAGAACGGCTAAGTGCAACCTGAGCCCTCAGGAACTTAACGAATTCTTCATAGCTGGTCATCAATCTCAAGACAACGATCAGTTGTTCTTGGCAGGCTTAGATTCTTCTTCCAGCTCTAGTGGTTTTAATTTCCGGGGAGTGGATAGAACTGAAGCCTTGATAATATGTCTCCCCGTTGTGTGCGCCGCTCATTATTGGCCCACTTTTACATATCTTCAATACCTGCATTACGAAGTCGGTGTTCCCAAAAGCATGGAAATCAGCTCACGTACTACCTATTCCAAAGAAGGCTGCGGCTACAGCTCTTGCTGATTATAGGCCCATCAGCATCCTCTGCTTCCTGTCGAAGGCTCTGAAGAAGCTACTGTACTGGCAGGTTCAACAGTACACACTGCAAAACAATCTTATAAGTGGCTGCCAATCTGGGTTTCGACCCAAGCATAGTTGCGAAAGTGCTCTCGTTAAAGTCACCACAGACATACGCGCTGCAGTTGATAGAAGAGAGATTTGCGTTCTGACACTTTAGACTTCTCCAAAGCTTTTGACAGTATTTGCCATGTAAGCCTGCTAAAAAATTTATTTAATAAATTCCATTTTTCGTGTCGATCTGTCCACTTAATCAAGGAGTTCTTAATCGGGCGATCATAAAAGGTTACTCTTGGGGACTGTAAGCACTCAAATTTCCTTCCTCTGTCTTCTGGAGTACTACAAAGCTCCATTCTTGGTCCTCTACTCTTCAGTCTATATATTAGCGATCTGCCGGATATAATTCAAGATGTCAACATTCACATTTATGCTGACGACGTTCAAGTTTATTTCAGTCGCCCACCTTGTCTTATCGAAGACTGTGCGGCTCGGAACGACGATTTACATAATATATACACCTGGTCGGTTACCAATAAACTTGAACTTAATCCAGGCAAGTCACAGTGTATCGCCTTTTCCTTCGGCACTCTTGACTATTCATCCCTTCCTCCGATTCTTTTGAATGGATCTTCAATCCCCTATGTGGATAAAGTCCGTAACCTTGGGGTCACACTTAACTCCAATATGAAGTGCTGTGATCTCGTCAACTCAAACCTATCTAAGATCTACGCCATCCTCCGTTGTCTATGGTTGTCCACTAAAATGCTCACCCCTAAAATGCGCTGTCATCTTGTCAAGTCCCTAATATTACAGCATTCCACACACGGTTTACTTGTTTTCCCGAAGCTAGATTCGCACTGCTCCAGAAAATTACATGTTGCATTTAACGATTGTGTAAGGTTTGTTTTCGGCCTATGAAGATTCGATCATGTTTCTCACCTGAATTTTGCACTGCTAGGTTGCTCTATTGAAGTATATCTAAAGCGTAGAGCATTATTCTTCCTTTTCAATCTGTTGCATAACTCTCAGCCCGCTTACTTGAGGACCATGTTTCAACCCTTGAACTCTGCCAGAGGCTATAAACTGCAAATACCTCGTTTTCAGTCCTCTGTACTTGATCGATCCTACATTGTTCAAATCACTCGAATGTGGAATTCATTACCACACAATATCCAGATGGCTAACTCGATCGGCACTTTCAGGCGTCTTGTTGTAAATTTTTTGACGCAAGTAGTTTTGCTGTTGTGACCCACAAACGCAGATTATATTTTTGTTATCGAAGCTATCTAATTTGGTTTTATCTTATTTTATTTTCATTTGCTATAATTGTTTTCGTAATTAATTTTTGAATAATTTATTTGTCATTATTGTTTATATTTTTTTTCTCCCATCTATTATCATTGTGGTAGTATTAATATTTAATTTAGTTTACTTATTTCTATTCACTATTTCCACTCTAATTGGTGCTAAGAAAAAGATATGTAAATCTTGTAGTATCTCTCCCAAATAAACAAATATTCTATTCTATTCTATTCTATTCTAATGCGTCTGCATAAAGAAAACATTGATCACATTTACTGGGATGATCCAAATGTATTAGTGGATAGACTGCGCCTTCTAATGGCATCAAAGCAGGCTGGAAACACCAGTCACAACAATGAAATTGTATCTATCCTGGAGGATATGCGAGAAGCAGATATTATAGTTTAAATACTACTCCATTACCATACTTCTACACAATCTACAGATGAGCGTTGACAAGTTTGGACGTTTCTCTAAGCGAGGATATCTTGGGAAAGCAGGTGAACGTGGGCCAACAGGAGCTCAGGGGCCGGCCGGTAAACAAGGAACTCAAGGACCACCTGGTAAACAAGGTGATCAGGGTCCAGCTGGTGAACAAGGAGAGCGGGGTATTGGATTTAATTTAACGATAAACGGCGACTACGATCTAAACTCAAAGTGTATAAAACGACTTGGTGAACCCCTTGAAAATGATGATGCTACTACCAAAGACTATGTTGACAAGAAAATTAAAATAAGTGTTGAAGAAATAAAAAAAACTATTAATATAGAGGTGACAAATTTAACGCTATATATCAATGACAAAATCGCGAAGATTGAAAACTATCTGTTTACTTCAGTAATAAATAAGAAAGACTTGACACCAAAAGATGGTGTATATGAGTAAAAACTCTTGAGAAATCTGTTTCATTTATAATTACGATGAGTAAGAGACAAGTGGTAAATGAGCTGCATAAACCAGCGAGAAAAAATTTTAAACGACGTCGTGTGATTATCAAAGGACTAGATGATTTGTGGCAAGCAGACTTGGTTGAAATGGATCCCTACAAGTATGTGAACAAGGGTTACCGCTATCTGCTGACAGTAATACCTTCTCCAAATATGCATGGGCAATTCCAATTAAAAGAAAAACTGGTGTAGAAGTAAAAGATGCCATGCAATCTATATTAAGCGAGGGACGAATACCTAAAAACCTGCAGACTGATGATGGAAAGGAATTCTACAACAACCTCTTTAAAAATCTAATGCTGAAGCATGCAATTAACCATTACTCTACGTATAGTTTCCTCAAAGCATCAATAGTGGAACGATTTAACCGAACTCTGAAGGATATGATGTGGAAGGAATTCAGCTTTAATGGAACTTATCAGTGGATTGGTATGGTGAAGAAACTGCTCACTGAATACAACTCAAGAATACATCGAACTACGAAAATGAGACCACGTGATATCAACACCTCCAATGAGAAACAACTGCTTTCAACTGTATACAATCATATAAAAATTGTTGTTCCTGCAAAGTATAAAGTTGGGGATTTTGCACGCATCAGCAAATACTAGCATATATTTGAGAAAGGCTATACACCAAACTGGACAGCTGAGATTTTTAAAATTATTAAAGTTCAAAACACAAACCCCATCACATATCGGCTGGAAGATTATCAAGGAAATCCAATCACAGGAGGCTTTTATGAATTGGAGCTGCTGAAAGTTAAACACCCAAACCTATATCTCGTAGAGAAAATCTTAAAGAAGAGTGGAGATAAAGCTTACGTTAAATGGCTCGGATTTTCAGCAAAACACAATTCTTGGATTAATAACAAAGATGTTTTATAATTTCTTGAGAAAACATTTAACAATTTAAAATAATTATAATACTTTATACATGCAGCTATAATGCAAATTACTTTAATAAATAAAACTAAAACTATAATAGATTTTATTATTAACACTAGACTTAGATTATTTCTGCGGTTGCTACTTGTTGATCTGATGAAATGGAGTAATGCCCCCATGGTAGAGTATCCGTCGTTCCGCTCATAATATGTCGCTTATTATCATAAGGACTCAATGCGATCTTCTTTTGACTGACAGTGTACACGCTATGGTTATGGGATCGTATGGAGCTCTGATTAGCAGTTAATATTCGCTTCTTATTTAAGCATTCGATGTAGTCTTCGAAATTGATATGCCTCTGTACTACATTAGCCTTTACTCCTTTTGCTTTCTTTACAGTTTTACCATCGTTTATACGTAGACTGTACATTTTCGAGCGCAAGCCTGCAAATTCGCTCATGATTTTCCCATCCAACTCATCCTTCATTAGACCAGGAATCTTTTCATTCATGAGCGGTAAATCGAACTGGTTATCTTCTGGGTAATCACTGGTATCAAATTTATTTATATTTTCAGCCATGAACTCATATGCATTTTTCTCTTCAAGTTCATATATTAGAGAATCTGTATCTGTATACATGGCTTTACATTTATCTCCAAATTGACGCTGCATAAAACTGTAATGGAAATCGTAGAGGCATATCTTTGAAATTTCCATAACTGCCATTCCAATATGGAGAGGCTTATTGAATAAGATTTTGAGTCGCCGCAATCCGTGCTTTTGCACCATAGCGACCTTCCCACTTTACGCAAAGCTTGATATCGCTATATTTGCGTACATTTTCCATGGTCTTACCAAAAGTTGCATTATTCATCTTTTTATAGCTGTCCTTCTCATGATCGCTTGTAGCCTGCATCCGTTTGGTAGTATTTAAGTCAATATATGGTTTAAGCCAAGCTGATTGGTCGAATTGAAGAACCCGGTGCACTTTTTTCAGGATGAGTCCATGTGATAAGCATTGCTTCAAGTTTCGATAGTGTATAACATATTTAATTTTTGGATGTAATGTTGTCAGAAGCTTTTCTAATTTCACTCCAGGTGGTGCTGCATGCTCAGAGCAAAACGGTAAGTCCTTATGTTTATCATGTAGATGTTGAGGATAATCCAAGTCGACTTCGAATATGTATCCAGTTGGAGAATCATCAGGAATTTCGGAAACGTCAATATTGGGAACATCAACCCATTTGAATCCTCCGGTTTGTAAATGCTGTGACATGGCCCATCCATAAAGGTTATTCACATCATAATACATCAAGTATTTCTCTTTCTCCTCAGGCTTAAAATCATCCCTATATTTGTTATTTGCTTTACTATATCTGTTCGAACATTGACTTATACCACCTCGAATGCCTCTCTCTATGAATAGCAGTATATCTACGTCGGTTAACAGCTCTAATTTCACATTAGTGTATTTTAGCATAGCATCCCATGTTAGGCCCGGCATTATGTAATAATGTGCTGGATCTAAATTGTATGTCTTCATGCACACTTCTCGAAAGTTCTCAAACACATCGGCCAATAGGAGAACATCAGTCTTAAGGTATAGATCTGAATATTCACCAAGTGTTTGTATTTCAAATTTTTGCCAGACCTTTTCAGCATGATTCTAGTCATCAGGGGATATATCACTGTCAGTCAGTTTATTGTAGAACGCTTCCTGTGTTGGCAAGTTCCGGAAATCCAATTTATCCCAGTCATCAATAAAATCATATGGGAAGACACCTTTGCGCGTAAGAAGTTTGATAGTGTCATCATCCAATCCTTGCCATACTGATCTTGTAGTGTTTAATTTATCCATTGGCAGCAATGATGATACCTTATCTAAAGATTCAGCCATAAAATGGAAGGAATCGATGAATCTGAATTTTATGTAGCTGCCGTCCATGTGCTTGGTGAACGAGATATATCTTTCCTTGTTTATGGGTAAGAGATCAACATTTCCTGGGAAAGATGTAGCTATATCCTTAATAATGAAGTGGGCATCATATCCAGATAAATTGTGAAAAATTACTGGAACTATGGAGCAATCTTGATACATCAGATTGCATGCATTGTGCAATGGCCCTCAGTATTTTCCTGTTAAAAGAATTTATGAAAAAAATGAATCGAATTATGATTCTCAGTATTTACCTGTTAAGTGGCAATGGTCCCGGACTCGTTCCTCATCGGCTGCAAACGTTTTTTCACATATATCGCAGCAAGTATTTTCCAAAAGTTCCTCTTTAGTCAGGGGCTGCATTGGCCTGATGTTCAGCTTCTCCTGTACAGCTATGGATGCAATCTTTTGCAATTCTAATGCAAACCATTTTTGACAGTCCTTGCCTCGATATGCTCTGTAATATGAGAGCTTAGCATCATGTTTGCAGTGGAAATAGAATCCTATGCTGTGAACTTCATGTTCCCCGATTCGCTGTGTATTTTGATCGTTTCCCTGAATCGGCTTCAATATTGATTCAAGCTCAGCATACAGAAGGGAACTGGATTCTTATGGTTATAATTCTTATATTCCAACCATTTCTTTCCCTCTGATGGCAACATAATTCTGCAATCGTTTTGCTTCTAGCATTCAGGAGTGTGTGATGTTAATTTTTCTTCAGAGTAAAAGTAGAGCAAACATCTATCACAAATATGCCTTCTACCACCACCATGTTTCGAAATTTGTTTCGATATGAGGCGCGAAAGATCTTTAATCCAGCAGAAATGATATCTATCTATCATCATCATCATTATCATCATCCATATGATCTTCATCTTCATCATCATCCTGGTCATAGTCATCTTGTAGCATTAAGAGATTTACATGTCGCTCCATCCTGTGTTTCGTAAGTCTAACTGGAACTGTGGTGAAGAAACGCTCTTTCTCTAGGATGAATACGTTTATTGATATCTCGTTCTGGTCTTCAAATTGCGTTAATTGCTTAAGTGTCATGGGAAATGTTATCCCATTTAAATTAAGTACAGTTGAATAATGTGGGTATGATGAGGTCCTATCGGAGCTGACAGTTGTAGGATATAGCGCTGATGTTACGGCCCATGCGAAGCATGCTTCATCATTATTTTTCAAATTAATGCAAGCTTTCTTTGATGCAATATCCTTTGGTAGAGGTATATACGAAGATCCTCGGAGCTGTTCAAACTTGTTGATGTGTACTGCTAGATGTATTATTGAGTGCAGTGCCCAGACACTGTCTCTTTCCTGGAATTCTTCCAGCTCAGTGTGTATTGGATCCAAAATGTTTGCTTTAAACCACTCCTCTAAATTATCATCTGCACTAATTGGAGCAGTTCTCGCTTGGAAATATTTAATGTCTTTTATAGTTTCATTGTCACCAGTTTCTTTAACAAATTCATCGCAAAACGTTGTAGAGACTTTAATATTAAAATAATGTTTTAAGGTATTTTTAACACGACGCGTAAATAATTTGGCAGCGTCTTGCATAAATAGCTTCGGCTCGATATGTTTTAAATTTGCAATAACACCTTGTCGAATTCTGTCTGCGAACGCTGTCTTTATTTCCTCCCACTTTACAAAATCACTTCTTTTTATGCGAGTAATTCCTCCACCTCGACGGGGAGTTCTCAATAGTGCTCTCAATGCTTTAATTTGCTCGAGACAGCTCTCGAAATGTCGTTTCCTAGCACACTTATTGCACTTCCGAAATGCGACTTGAAATTTATGTATGTTTCTGTTGCACTTTTTAACAATATAGTCTTTATTATCTGAATTTGTTAAACACTTCAACACATCTTTTCGCAAATTTTAAATTACTGAAAAACTTTTATTTACTAGCGCGGTTGTCATTTTTATTTTATTTTTATGTTTTTAAACTATCACTGAGACTCACTAAAACTGACTGGTGCTCCTCAAGAGTTTGCTTGCGCTTTTATAGCAACGGTTTGTAAACATGAATGATCCTGCTGCTAAAATAATCATTGCACAGGATGAGTTCTAACGAATTTGCTTACAGGCTGAGATGATATCGAATTACACGATAAAAAAATCATTCAAATTAATTTGATTACTTTATTCTGCTGGTCGAATTTGCAAATGAGATTGTTTACATACAAGAAAATGTGAAAATTTGTTTACATTCCAATGAAACGTTTCGATTGGTAAAATTCTTGGAACAATAAAATTTTTTGGCTGCCTACAGGAAGTGTGGTATCAAATTACATGAAAAGAATAAATGTGCTGATATTGCTTAAATTTGTTTACAGCAGGATGTGAAAATTTGTTTACGAATTCCAATGAAACGTGTCGATCAGTAAAATTCTTGGAATTGGGCGGCTTACAGGAAGTGTGGTATCAAATTACATGATAATAATAAATGTGCTGATGTTGCTTAAATTTCTTTACAACAGGATGTGAAAATTTGTTTACGAATCTTGTGATGATCGATATCTGCAACTTCCGTTCAGCAAAACCAAGGTGAAACAACAAAAACCGAGGTGATGATGCCATGTTGCGAAATTCGTTATCTACTCAGCTAAGAAAACTTCAAGCATGACAAACCCCTTAGCTAATTTCCAATCAAGGTGCTAATTGCCAATTAGCTAATTACCAACCAAGCTGCTAATTGCCAATTAGTAATTATATAATTGCCAATTAGCTAATTGATTGAACAAATGTCGCTAATATCTCGAAAACCAAAGTCCGTAGAGGATTTCTGATGAAAATTTCGTTCCCCCTCCCACCCCACACCGGCAAGAATCCATTTCCATGAGCAAAAATAACTTGAATTATTAATACGCTAATATCTCGAAAACCAGAGCCCGTAGAGGATTTCTGATGAAAATTTCATTACCCCCCCCCCCCCCTCCTTATCTTTATTATCCCCCTCCACATACCCACCATCTAGAATCCATTGGCACAATTTTTCAATGATATAAGTCTTGGGGTTTTTTTTTTTTGTTGATTTTCACACCAGGCGTTCTCGGTTCGATTCCAACACAAAGCCAATTTTTTATTTCAGCTAAGATAGAGCTTGAGACGCCAATGTCATGAGCAAGGACTTGTGAGTAATCCCTCAAATTGTATCGTGTGCATGTGTGGGTGTGTGTGTGTGTCTGTGAAGGTCAATGACATCAGGGTCAGGGGTCAAGGGTCAAAGGTAAAAGGTCAAGGATCAAGGTTTAAGGTCAAGGGTCAAAGGTCAATGACCTCAGGGTCGGTGACGTCACGTCTGTCTGGCCAAGCTGACCCTATACCTACTAGGGTGCAGTCAAGACCAAATGACACATCCCGGAGCATGCTGGTAGTACCGGTTAATGCCACTAGGGCGCAGTCAAGGCTCAATGGTGCATCCAAGACATAAACCAGTACAGTCAAGGCACAATGGTGCATCCAAGACATAAACCAGTACAGTCGAGGCACAATGGTTCATCCAAGACATAAACCAGTACAGTCAAGGCACAAGCCCACATTTAGTATGTACTCAAACCACCTAGCGATGGTGGCGCCGAGAGTTCTAGATAAAAACTCTGGTATAGAACTCTACCCATATATAGCAACTTTAAAGAATATTCATACAACACCTCCATGGTCTCATGGTAGAGCGCATCGGATTTTACAAAACCAAGCGTTCTCGGTTCGATTCCAGCAAAAAAATTTAACTTTATTTTATTTAAAAAATCAGCTATGACAGAGCTTAATCAGCTGACGGGGATCAGCCAACCAGATGACGTCATACCCTGGTCAGCCAGACGGTAGGAAAGGAATTCCCCAGGCAGGCCCTGTGATGTAGACCTGTGCGAAGAGGCGATATCAAATTACCAGCCACCTGGCCCCTGGTGTGTGTGTGTGTGTGTGTGTGTGTAAATATTGCTCAATTTGTTTACTTTACTCGGCTGCGATTTTGTTTACATTATTCAGAATTTGATTATCGGACATATCCAAGTCAACATACCTACCTACATTGGTTGTTGTAGTATCCTCCTAAAAGAAAACTTCAAGATGATATCAAATTTTCAGTACAAAGCGACCTCAGCCCCATCCCCCTCCCCCCCTCCCCAGAACCCATAGTGATCCGCCAAAATAGTTGGAATTTTCCGGACACTTTTTGTATAGAAAAAGTGCGCCAGAAACGCCATAGCTCTACTACTGCCCTCTTTCACCCGACTGGATATAGGTTTAAGACACATAAATGTTGTTTGAGAAAAAACAATTTTGTAATTATTAATAATTAATATTAATAAAGTTTAACGGGTGCAACAATAAATGTTTTTGTGTTATTATTGTTGTTGTTTTGGTCTTTTTGCTTATATTCTATATAAATATTTATTAAATGATACAAAATGCCACAGGCGATGTTATAGAGAATATTTGAGTTAATCTAAATGCTACAGGTAGTGTCTTAATTACCTTATCATATTGAATAATTGTATATATATATATACATGTATATAGTTATAATATCATTCGCTCCTCTTATTCTTACTTCTCTTTTTCCCTTAATTTTTTCATATTTCTTAATTATGTTTTTCTCTCATTATTTCATTAGTGTAGTTATTTATTTTTATAAGTAGGTAAAAATCATTCTATTCTAATCCTTAATAAAGTGTTTTCTTTTTTTTTTATACATATTACCTGAACATTAGTTATAAAAAATTGTTGTTCTTTCTTCCTGTTCAGCCTCTTTTTTTTTATATAAATTTGCAGTTTTATTTTCTTTTCATCATAAAGTGCATTTGATTGTTGGGATGAGGATAGGGTTATTGGAAAAAAAATTGATAAAAATTGTGGGAGAAGAGGATACTGTTGATCGTGTCTTATGTTTGTCGTAGTTTGTATACCTTAGAACTTTAAATTGGAAGCATGAGCCTGTGGGATGCCTATATATATCAATAATATATATGTAAATTATATTATAAATTTTCTGTCTTTATTCTGGTGGGAGCACGAGTTATTTTAAAATTTTCTCTTCTTGGTGCCGGGGTAGGCACATCTTCTAGTTCACGTGCAGAAAGTATTTCTTTCGATTCACGTACTTTCGGTTTGTATTTAATATACAGATAAGCACAGACTATAAAGATGATAGAAGCTACTGTTAAATATGACAGTGCGTAATGGTGGATATGGTGGTTATTTATGGGATTAAGAGGAATTTCTTCTTGATATTTTTGGAAATGAATGGATTCGAGAAGTTTATCTAGATCCGCGTTTGTTGTAATATTTAAGGGATTTGTTTCTATAAATGTTTCCATGGGAGTAGACGTCATATTCCATATTATATTGGAAATGTTTATCGTTGGGATAAAATGGGAATTGAATTTGGACATTTTTACGTTATGCCGTGCAGGATGAATTCCTTGCTGCGAACATAACAACCGGGATTGATGTGCATTGTTCCTGTTCCTTGCAGAACTTGTGAGCTAATGGAATTTTCGTAAATAATATCTATGTGGATGGAATTCTTTGGGGAGAAAAGCCAAGCGTTCTGCTGCGATAATTGTGTCCAGAAGAAATCTTGTTTTAATGTTAAAATTTTACAATTGGATGTAATCGGCTCCTTTTTTATTAATTTTATCTCGCATTGATTTACCTTAGTATTTGCATTTAAGATTGGGGATGAGATCTGGCAGTAAAAGTGCGTATGATCCAACGTTGCGCAATTGTGGATATCATGTAATGCTAGTTCAATATAGTGCTCACGATAGTAATCTATTAGTATATATTCATTTGCTGCATCAATATATATGAACGATCCGTTAAGGAGTGCCATTACCATTACTTTGAATAATTGGTATGGTTCCTTGAATGGAAGTGGAATTCGGAGCTCGATAATTATTTTATTATTGAAAATATTCGCTGCTATTGTACTCAATTTGTAAATTTGTGATAAAATATTGTCTCTAGAATTTATGGGAAGCATCATTGAATTTGGCAATTCCTGTCTGATGTTCAATAAGAGTTCTTCAATTTGTCTAGGGGAAATGAGTGTAGGATGAAATTTTCCATGCCTTGAATCTGTTAAGAGATCTATTAATTCCGACTGGGTATTTTGGTATCTGAATGCCATTAACGAAACCAGTGAAATGAGTGATTCAAGTTCTATGGATATTTTGTTATCCAATGTTCTGTTTTCCATTAATGATGTAGCTATCTGTATTGAAATTAACTTTTTATGCATAACCAAGAAATCCTTTTCAATTGCAGCTTTAGATTTGTTGAAAACATTTGTGGTTGCTTCGACTATCGCAGTTTGGCTTTTCATAAGTGATAGGAGGGAGTTTTGGTTAAGGGTGAGGTTACGGATTTGCTCGTCATAAATCTTGGCATCATCTTCGTCCAATGTGCCGAAAAGAGCTTTAGAGATTGAGTCTATAGCATTGAAAAGTGCTCTTTGTTTTCTATTTTGGGTCACAAGTAACATATTCTTATACTCTATGTTTGCTAATATAAGAGTACCGTTACAAGTGTGGATCAAGGCTGAGTGTTTGTCCAGTTTCTGGCAGGTCGCTGTAATTTGTTGGGCTATGAACTGGATGTTGTTGAATTCTGATTTAAAATTCGCCAGGTCGTAGAATGTCACTATCTTCCACTCGTTTGTGTAGAGATTGGCTCTGCCAATCTCTTCGAAGTAAATACCTGCACTAGCGTTTACCTGTTTTATATCTACTCCTGAGCCATAGGCTAAAGTGATGAATGGTAAGAAGAGTGCCATTTGTATCATTTTGAAAACCTGGAAGATGCAATTGCGTTATTCACTTAGAATGAAATATTTTTTTGAAGAGGATGAAGCTTGCTGTATTAGTCCGAAAAAAGTTTTAGGTCATTATTATGGACTCTTTTGTTTTTATTATTGATTTTAGTGGTGGACTTTTCAGGTGAATTAATCTCCATTATCTCATACGGACCTGACCATAGTGGTGAGAATTTGTTCACTCGAACTCTGCTCTTAAGTAGGGCTTTATCGCCTACCATAAAAGATTTTTGGACGGAGTTTTTGTCGTATTGCAATTTTGATTTTCCTTTGTTTGCCATGGCCATGTCCTTAGCTATTTTGAAGCTATGCTGCAGACGTGCTTTTAACTCGTTTACATAATTGTCATAATTATAGCAAACGGTTGGAAAAGATTTTAAATTATTTGGGATTTCGGCTGGGAATCCGTATAGGAGTTCGCGAGGAGTTTAATTAGTACTCGAACGAGGGGTTGTATTATATACAAACATGGCATAAGGAATCCATGTATCCCAGTCTTGTGGATCTTTTGCTACATAGGATCAGAGATATTCTGCTAAGGTTCTGTGGCTTCTCTCCAACACATTCGTTTGAGGGTGATATGGAGTAGTTTTGAGCCTTTTAATTCTCAGCAATTTAGATACCTCGGCGAACATGCCACTTATGAGGTTAGAACCTTGATCTGTGAGGAAACTTTCTGGAATACCATGTCGACAAACCATCGTTGTCGTGAAGGCTTCCGCTAAGTCTTAGTCTCGGTGTCGACTATGGGAATAGCCTCAGAAAATTTTGAAAGGTCGTCTTGAAATGTAAGGAGATATTTATTTCCAGAATGTGATATTGGGAGAGGTCTTACAACATCTAGGTATACTCCTTCGAAAGGTTTGGAGCTAATGCTCGAGATTCTCATTGGAATTTTAGGGTTTCTGGATACTTTGTTCACCTGACAAAGTTGACATTTCCGTACATATTTGACCGCGTCGTCTGACATGCCACGCTAGTAGAATTGCTTTTTGATTCTTTTAATAGTACGGGAAATACCTTGATGGCCTCCCGTTGGTAATGAGTGAACATCTTTTAATACTTGTTCGATGGCCTTAATGTCGTATAAATATTTTATTGAATACCGATGAAGTTGAATGTTTATTTGTTTATTAGCGAAGATCTGGACAAAATCGTTTTTAATAATTACTAGATTCTGTGGCTCCAAGGGAAGGAGATATTTATTTGTTTTAACTGATTTGCTTCTGTGTATGAGCAAATCTCAGTTAAAATCTTTTCGAAGTCTGATCTATCTCTTTGGGATCGACAAGGTAAATTAGTTTTTGAAATGATTATTTTGGAGTCCTTTTTTGTGAAGAAGTTCAGTTCAGTTTCTGAAAGTGGGGATTTATCTGAAAATTTTAGTTTCGAAGCCAACACTCTTTCAAGTTCTGTATCTTGCATTGACAAGATGAAGAATTTAGGATTGGCATTTTTAGTCAGTAAAAGAGGAAAATTAGTTTCAGTTATTATGACTGAGGAAATGTTCACTTGTGATGGAGTTGGATTTTGATTAATGACGTGTTGGGAGTATTCAAATTCGTCTGAGCTCTAGCTTGATTCCTTGTTACCACATTTACGCAGGGGGTAGGTTCTGCGAAATGTTCGCTACTATCTGGAATAGCTCTACTGAGAGCGTCTGCATTTGTGTTCAGCTTGCCTGATTTGTGAACTATTTTGTAGTCATATTCCTCAAGACGTATTCTCCATCTCATCAGTCTTGAGGAGTGATCTTTGAGATTCATGAGCCATACTAATGGTTTATGGTCAGTTATAATTGTAAACTGTCTGCCATAAACGTATGGTCTGATTTGCTCAACTGAGAAAACGATAGCTAAGAGCTCCTTTTCTATTGTTGAGTAACGAGTCTCTGCTGCATTGAGAACTCGGCTCACATAGGCGATTGGATGATCTCCATGATCATCAACTTGAGAAAGAACTGCTCTGATGGCGTAGTCACTGGCATCGGAGGTGACAAAAAATTCTTTGCCGAAATCAGGATAAGATAGAATTGGTGCTGAAATTAATTTATTTCGTAATTCGCAAAATGCTTCATCACAAATTGCGTGGAACTTGAAAGGGATATCTTTCTTTAAAAGATTTGTAAGTGGTTTAGCTATTTTCGAAAAGTTTGGTATAAAGCGGCGATAGTAGCCGACGAAACCAAGGAAAGCTTTTATATCTTTTTCCTTCTTCGGTCTGGGATAGGACTGAACTGACTTAATCTTCGCTGGGTCTGGTTTGACTCCATTTTCTGTAATAATGTACCCTAAATACATAATTTCCTTTCTTAGGAAGTGGCACTTGTCGGGTTGAAGTTTGAGGTTGAAATTGCGGAGACGGCTAAATACTGCTGTGAGTCTTGTATTATGATCTTTGAGATTGTATCCATTGTATCCCTGTTCTTCGAGTCCATTTTTATCTGGTGAAATCCACTGGCTAAGTCGAGTGTGGTAAAATATTTCGACTTCCCAACTGGTCCAATATATCAGTGATATTAGGCAGTGGGTACGCATCGCCAATAGTAATGTCATTAATACGACGAAAGCCTAACACTACTCGCCACTTTTTGTTCCCATTCTCATCTGGTTTTTTAGGAACCAGGAGAAGTCGAGAATTCCAGGGACTATGTAAAGGTCTGATGATGTCTGACTCAAGCATTTCTTGTATTTGCCGATTTATTTCCGTTAGGCTTGCCTCAAGAAGTCTATAAGGCTTGGTATAAATTGGCGGTTTGTGTTGGAGGGTCTCGATTTTGTGGGTAATCGCATCTGCATATGAAAGGAAATCCCCTTCTATGAAGAAGAGATCGTTGAATTCCTTACAGATATTGCGAATACTCTCAGATTCCTCTGAATTACAGTGATCCAATTTTATAAGGTTTTGCAGCTTAATTATTCTGCCCTTAATTGGATATCTTTCAGAGTCTGTGGAAATGACCACAAAGTCGTCCAAGCCTTGGTAAACTGGGTTCACCTCGTAAGGTGCCAGATCGGCGTCCTCCTCATTTGTGTTGAGGATTAGGACTTTTGTCATACCGTTGACTGGTTCGACTATCGAATTTCCAAGAAATAAACCTGGCCTTATTTCCTTCTTGAAACAGACCGATTGATTTTGAATAGAAGGAGTTGGAATTTCAATGATGAATTCTGATCGAGCCGGAATTTTAATTTTATTTAATTTATCCGATTCTTTCGGATTTTTAAAGGGAAGGAGATATGATTCCAACTTTTGTGGAATTTGGAAGGAGTTATACGATGATTCTGACTAGATAGAATTTGAAGGAGATAAAACTTTATTGAAATTCTTTGACTTCTTTGATTTTATCTTGGAATTCACTTTTTGTGAATCTATTGATGAAAGAGATAGAATTTTACTAGATGCAGCCTTTTGTCGGCTGTAGATGGAGATATACTTTTACGTTCTTGCTTCATATCTTGTGAAGCTTTGGATGTAGATAGAATTTGATTTAATTCAGCATCTTGTGTTGCTATAGATGGAGATAGATTTTTACCTTTATTCTTTATCTGTGAAGCTGTCGTGGGGATAGATTTCCTTTGTATGTTGGTTCCACTTTACTTGGAACTACTGATGGAGATTTTCCTTTTAATTCAGGTTTCACTTCTATGAGGTATTTGATGGAGATCGATGTTCGTTGCTTTGTGAAGCAATTGATGGAGATAGATTTGTATTACTATTTATATCGGAGAACGTTATCTCCGTATATAATAGACTTTTTGTTTGAGACCTCTCTTCTGGGTCTTCGCTTTTCAAATAAACACATGGATAATTTGTGTAATATTCTTCGTAAGGATAAGATTCATTTGAGTCATTTATTTCTAAAGAAATATATTTATTTTTGTAATTTATACTAGCATTGCATCGAGATAAAAAGTCATGACCAAGTAGGCCATGGTATGAGAGGATGGAGTTATTTCCCACTATTTGAAATGGGTGTTCTAGGATGGAGTTATTTTGTGCAGATTCCAGAGTTAATTTCGCGAAAATGAGTCCGTCCGTTGAAGTAGACTCTGTGAATAATGTGTTTATATTGCATACAGCATCTCTGGAGCATATGCTATCTGGCTTTAATGGATGGAGTTTAATTAAGCTCATCTCTGCTCCAGTATCAATCAAAAAGGTAATTTTTGGAGCAGAGCATATATCAACAGGCAAAGAAAGCGTTAGTGAATTTTTATTAATTTGGACGGGGATATGAATTAATTTTTTGCTGTTTAGTTTTTCGTCGATATTGTGTCGGGATCGTGATGAACTTGCGCCGTTGTTTCTATCTGCGAGGGGTTGTCGAAAACGCCCCCCGCTGCATCCAGTTTCCCTGTCTAGATGCTAATGAAGTTTTGCTATCTCTCCTCTTTGGAGATGGCGATCTAGCCGAGATATTGGCATTATAATATCTCGGCAGTAAAGTCCGACTATCTCGGAATACTGGCTGCTGTCAGTTCCTATTTTGAGGCTGTCTGTCAGCCGTGTTTGTTGGTGGAGTATTTTTCACCTTTTGGAAATTATTTTGATTTCTTGGGCTGTCGTTAAAGCGATTATTATTCGCAGATCTTGTCCTGCATTCCTCGATTGTATGTGTCATCCGATGACAATATCGACATGAAGGAGATTGTGATGGATATTTAATTTTATTAAAATCTGGAGAGCGTTGTAATTGGGGTTTTAGCTTTGGAACTGCATTGAAATTTTGTGTGGTGCGTTGTGTGACTGGGCAACTTGATGCAGCATGCCCCAGTCTATAACATTTGAAGCAACGAAGATTTGAATTTATTGTTTGCGCAAATGGCGTTTGATTAATCTTGCTTTGTGCATGGGAAACAAGTTGTTTCTGCTCTAAACGTGATGCGTGCTCCAAGATGTGTGAATTTAAAGCAGAAAAGATTTATCGGAATGCACTTTGGCTAAGGTCTGTAATTGTGGATTGGATAACCCATCTTCAATTGCTCTCACAGCCTGACACTCATTATCTCTTAACAAAGACCGAAGGAGCACCTTGTGCGTTGTATAGGAATGTGTTGCTTCATTTAGCTTGGACAATGTTGTATTTAATCTCTGCAAAAAGTCTTTTACACCCTCCTCTCTTCTTTGTCTGGAGTTAGTCAATTGCGATTGTAGTGTGGACCTAGGGGTTTTGACTTCGAAAGTTTGTGCCAATAGCGATTTTAACTCAGGCCAATCTGAGATTTGATTGCATCTGTATACGTCGTATGCCTCTGCGGATAATTTACTCCTTATTAAGCTAAGGAGGGAGTGTTTTTCGTCCGCCGTCGTTGCTGTTGCGTATGCGTCATCACAACTTGAAATAAATTTGTGGAGATCTTTCGGATTTCCATTGAAATTGGGAATTAATGTTCTCGCTTCAGATGGGAAAAAACTTGATTGATCTCTGAAAGAGACATTTTGGTGATGCTCTGTGGAATTATTTGTAGTATTCGTCACATTTTGGAATCGAGAGTCCAATTGTTCTTGCAGCACAATTACAGTGTCTGAGAATGATGTTTCCATGTTTATGTAAACATCATTTGCGAAGTATTCGCTGTCTTTGTCGTTTCGGCCAACATTCAAGATTATTTCATTGTGTGTTTAGACTGGATAATATGGGATAAAGTTTTTTGTCTATCTTCTTGCAATCGAAATCGTACTGTATTCGATTGATCTTTGTCTGAGCTGTCCTGGTTCTCAGCTGCAGTTGTTTTTTGAGAAGTTTTTGAAAGTGGGATGTAAAACGGGTTATTTTTGCGCTCTGTGTGGACTGATATGGATTTCAACCTATGTAAGATTATACCAGTCCTTTGTTTTGTCATAGCATGACTGCTTAAAATAATCATGAGTTTCTGTAAAATCTTCATTATCTTGAAAAAGGGTTTCCGTTTTTTCAAATGAAGCCCATACGTCTTCCAATAATAATCGGCCAGAATTTGTCTAATTTCTGTCATTTTTGGGACTTGTGATAGGCAAAGCTCATCGAAGGGTTTGTTTTCTTCTGTCATTTTGGTTAATTTGATATAAGTCGGAGAATTGGGTTGAAATTTATTATATATATATATATATTTTTTTTTTGTAGAAGGAGTAAGTATATACCACATATAAAATCTAAGAGATATGCACGGAAATAAAATAAAATAAAAACACCTAAATGCCTTTTTTTATTGGGGTATGGCTGGATATATTGTAACTGCCATACAGTTGCAGTATATGTGTATGTTTTAATATAATAATAAAAAAACAAATCAATCAAATCTATAATAAAAATTTAAGGTATGAGTATTTTAAGATCAGATCCCAAAGAATTTGGCTTGGATGACTCTTAACGATGATTACGTATTTGGTATAACCATCAAAAAATGTACGTAAGTCTTTTGGGCTAAGTATTATAAGAAAACTGAACATATGTTTTATAATGTGGCTGCCAAGCAGGGTAACGACAGGTTATTTAAATTGTTTTTATTATAATTAATCATTTATACGATTAAATAAATATAGAAGACGTTGCAAAAGTTGTATGGAAAGGTTAATGGTTGTTTATATGTAAATACTTTCGTTTAAATGAAATTAAATATAAGGAGAGATTAATATAAGGAGAATGAAAAGGGAAAATCGAAAATGTAGCAATAGGAAACGGAAATGTTTGTGGGGTTTGTTAAAGGTGGAATCGCAGCAAGAATCGCTACTTCCAACCAAAATCTTTACTCTGATCAATAGGTTTATGAGGTTCTATTGCAGGGAATCGATTATTGGTTTTCTTCGAAGTCCTCTGGCCAGCAAGCTCACAAAGTCTTGCCGCAGAGGTCGCTTCTAGGAAGTCCGTATATATGTTTAAGTTTAATAATTTAATAAAAGGAAAACAAAAAATAAGTTCTTTTACATTTTTTGTGAAAATAGGGAAGAGGAAAAAAAATTTAGGTCAACTCTTGTAGTAGAGTCTTTAACGTATACAAAAAAAAGAGTTTTAATTTCAACAAAAATATTATTAAAAATATTAAAAAAAAAGGAAAAGGAAAACCTTTTTCTTTCCCACCTTAGATTTTATCCAAGTGTTCGGTATTTGCTTTTGGTAGATGATGTTACTAGAGCTGTAAGGTTTAAATCTTTCGTCAGGCGTTTTCGTTCTTACTACAGGCTACAGTTGCTGGAGATATTGTTGGATTGGATGATACGTCGCGCGTCCGGGACGACGATTTCTTGTTGTCTTCTTTCTGGGAACCGTCTTTTTGAGGCACGGATGAAGCCTCGCAAGACTCCCTCGTTGAGCGCTATGGCGCTTAGACTTTTTGTAAAAGTAATTTTTATTACTTTCTTTTCCTCTAAGTACCCTTTTTGGGTACCCGGGTTTATTATTTTTTCTTTTTTTTTTACCAGAACTTTACTTGCCACCAGTTGTTGTATAGATTTTTATTAAAATTTTTTTTTTCAAATTTGTTTGTTTAAATTATGAACGCAAAGAAATATTTTAGCACTGATATGGGGTAGGAACACCGCTGCCACCAGTTGTTGTAGCTCTGTGGCAGATTTTTATTATAATTGTTAATTTTTTTTTATTTAGTATTTCTTTATTTTTATTTAATTTTTATTTTATTAACTTTTTCGTTTAAAGGCACTGGATTTTGGGGTAGGTACAGCCCTGCCACCAGTTGTTGTGTTGCCAATCACTCGTGCTTTCGTTCACAACCTGAAAGAAGTGATCGGAGGACGAAGAAATTGAAACAGTTTCTCAAAGTAATCTTTATAATTTTCACAATAATATTTATAATTTTCACAATGATCTTTATAATTTTCACCTTAATCTTTATAAGATTCGATAATAGATTTTTACATATTCAATTCCACTTAATCTTTATAATTTTCACATTAGTTTTTGTAATTTCCGCAATAATCTTTATAATTTTCACATTAATCTTTATAAGATTCGATAATAGATTTTTACATATTCTATTCCACTTAATCTTTATAATTTTCAGATTAATTTTTACAATTTCCGTGGTTATACTTTATTTGATTAATTGTGGAGAACCAACTATCTCTCGACGGGCTAAAAAACGGACTCCTCGAGGTTTGGGAAAATTACACCCAGGTACTTTTACGACGTTGAAAAATCGTACGTGAGAAAATGCACAAAATTTTTGATGCAAGCTATATGCATCTATGCAAAACTGTAATCCGATATGCACTTGTGTAAGTTGGTAAGTATGCAGTTCTTGTGATCCCAAAATCACAACCATATACATATTACTTTCTGTGCATTTTCTCTAAAATCAAATATTTTCATAATGTGTTCTTAAAATACCACACCATATGTCCTCAAATGCCTGAAATGTATAAAATCCTAAAATCACAAAATCTTATTCATATTACTTACCTCTCATGAACTTTCTTAAAACGCATAGATAAATATGCACAAATATCTACAATTGCATACCAGGCATATTCATAATTACTTACCCTCATAATTCTCTTAACAAGTCTTAAAATGCACAAAATGTACAAATATTCCTTTTTCCATAAATTACTTAACGTAGCATAAATAGCCCACTTACGAAAATAAACACAAATGCCTGCTCGACATTTTTGTATACACATAATTCATCGCGTTAATGTACTGCATATTGCATATCGGTCGAAATTTCAAGTGCACGATCGAATTTCAAGATCCAAGGCAAGAAATTAACAAAGGCGAATGTCTTGCCTGTTCCTTATCTTTCCGGTCTCTTTTTACCTTTTTTGTCTGATTGGTCAGTTAAGCGAACCAATCATAAAAAGTATTATATACTTTTTCTGACGCAAGGGCGTCAGCTATTTGGATGATAATAATATCCAACTGAAAAGAAGTCGAAGTTCAGGATAGGCACTCATCTAGTGCACACGCGAGTCGGGGAAGTCTTTTCCAAATTATACATTAATTATTTAATTATTAAAATCTTTTCAAATCAAAAGTGTTAAATTCTGCGTATAGTGTGAAACCTTTTATTAAAATAATTAAAGTACGTAAAATATATGCGTTAACAAAAAGAGTGAGTGTTTGAGTTTAATTAAAGGAAAACCCTACCTGAGCTTTCCCCCTAAGTCGCTCTTCTCCGCTTCGGAAAGCACGGTGGCAATTCGGGGTTACAACACAGTTCATATCGTGAGAATGCAGTGCCTGTCTGATAACGAAATGCAATTTATGCTAAATTGCATTTTGTTATGACATGGAAATGCATTTTTAAATGCATCTTAAATTTTAGACGAAATTTTAAATGAAATAAATTTTCATTTTCAGGGTCACTTGTAATGCATCAATATATTGCATATGGCAATATATTGTTGCATTGACCTTATGGTTGTGATTCGGGGCATTGGGCACCTGAGTCACAACAAGACGAGCCAACTCCGACAGGAGATAATAACTACATGAGTGAGCATGTGTTTGCTTTATACCGTGAGTTTTCTAGTCGGTCAGTGCTAGACAAAAATAATTATAAAAATACGAACTTAACCCATATGTGCTCAAGTTTTTTTCTCGTAAAATCCAATACTATTTTTGTTTTATTTTAAGTCTAAGTGACATAAAAAATAAGATTTTCTGAAAATTAATAATAAAAATAATGCCATTTTGGAAATTTCTACCGCCCGATTTTGGGGCGCTGAGCACCGCGCAGAATATCTTCGAAAATTGTTCAATTTCGACTGAATTAGAGGGTTATTTCAATAAAATAACTAATGTAGAGTATGTATTCAAAAGAACATTTATTTATTCAATATCTATCTATAAGTATAAACTTACGCTGACCATATTCTTTAGGATTTACGAGTGGAAAGTTTCAAAACAATTACTGTGGCAGCCGACATCACATTTTCGGCATTTCTTCGTAGTATTTTTGTGGCATTGGCCACAACGTATCTGAGTTGCACTGAAAAAAAATTATATGACCAGCCCCATCTAGACGAACATTATCTGGTGCCCCCCTTTTCCTTGAGATTGGCTTCAGTGGACGCGCTATAGAGCGAGCCGACGCATACCTTCCCAGATAACTTATAACCACAGACCTAATAAAAGCTAGGTAATCGTGATGCCCCTTCTCTTGCCCAGCTGGTGCAGCCTATACAACTGGAAAGCGTTATTCATAGAAGCGTTCATGGGCCAAGTCAAAAGTTGCCAATACCATTTTTTTTATTTATGCTAATGCGGTAGCAGCCTATATTTTGATCGAGGCGATCAACTCCGCCCATATATTTGTTATACATTTGTACACAGAGAGGCTGTTGAATCGAGATTTTCTTCTTCTCGCTGCTTGACCAACGCTGTGCGGATCCAATTGGTGTGACACCTTCGCAGGTTGATGCTACGGTAACAACGTTGTTGTCATTGTACCGAACCAGAGTCACGCCTGATGTTTCATCAGTTATTTGATGATAGCTAACACGTTCCTTTTGATTCATTTCTATGAGTGACAGTGACAGTGTAGGCAATTTGGCAACCAAGTTCGTAACGACAGATCTTGCAACACCTAGATCTGGATTAGTATTGCCTGTGTTAGCCCCTTGATAAGGTATGGCTTGTATAAGATATCCCCGGCGTGTAGCCATACACCAACCTTTGAAGCCAAAACGTATTGGTTTGCCATGAATGTGCTGTTTTGAACTGTGTTGTCCATAATACGGAATCATTGATTCATCGATGCTAACTTCGTTGTACTGAAGCCAATACTGCATCCATTTTTTACTTAGTTCTTAGTTTCTCCCATAAAGGTCGCACTTTTGTGAACTTATCCTGGACGTCTAAAGCCGCGTTATCAGAAATATGCATAAACCAAAGTATTTGTTCAAATCATGATCGAGATATTGCGTTAGCTACGCCAGGGTGAGAGGCATCGGTTCCAGTATCCCAGTACATGCGATTCCTAGCTTGAACGTTATATCCACTTAGAAAAATATTGCGGATACAAGGCGAATTTCTTCTTTGATTTTTCTACAAAAAAATCCATGATGTCTTCATCGTAAATTAATTCAAACCATTCAACAGGCGACCTGCTAGTATTCAAAAACTGAGGACGACTCCATTCCCGTCTTTGATGTTCCGGTAAATCAATTCCTCTCCACTTCCTTTTTTCTACGACTTTATTTTTTCTTATTGGCTTTTTAGCCGTAGAACTAGATGCAATCTCCGACAGAGGCACGCTATCATCATTACTTGAATCTCCTTGCCCTATTATTTCTGATTGTAATGCTGGTCCTGATTTTCGAACGCATTCAAGGTGCGCCTCAGCCCGTAGTTGATTTCCTGTCAAATGATTCAAATCTCCCACAAGCGCATCTTCCTCGTCACTATCACCATCACTTAGGACGTTTGCCAAACGGGCTAAATGCTGGCTAAATCTATTACTTTTTCATTTAGTAAATTTTCGAGCTTGCTAATTCTTCTTCTTCACATTCGTCTAATTATTTGACAAGTGCGATTTATTTGAAAGATTTTTAGAAGTATTTATTTGTAAAATGAACAAATACAAGAAAATAATATTACGGCCATAACTTCCTTGTTTATTTCCTGCAAATCCATCTTAAATGCAACACAATTGCTTTTCTTTTGAAATAAAAGTGACAGCTGAGCAATTGGCTAAATTCCACTTTGGTTTGGCACAGCCCTGGTATTAGCTGCCTAAATTTCCAATGCAAACTGGAATTTAGCCAGCATTTAGCCCGTTTGGCAAACGTCCTAAATAAATTACAAAACATAGAAAGGAGTTTTAAATAGTATTATAAGTCTAGTTAAGAAGTTTGAGCAGAATTAGAAAAAATATATAATAGTTAAATTGAATTGCAATTAGGTTAGATTTTTTATGAAGTTATTTTTCACTAGTCTAATTTTAATAACAGAAAGAATTTTTGCTCAATAAATCTAAATGAATGAATAACCGGATGATTCTTTCATTTAACGCTACACTACCGCCATCTAAGTGTGATTGTGCTCGGCCATCGTTTTCATTTTAGATTTCTACGTTGTTTGACAGTAGGCATATTGGTAACGTGAGAGCTTATTGGAAGCTACACGCATCGCCCAGACGTGGCAGTTTTTAGGTGGATTATTTAAATCTCGTTGTTATAGTCCACACGCTGCAGATTCAGTGTGTTTGAGTTACTATTTCACAAGAGACGTTTATACTAGTGCGTAAACGTTAGAAAGTCAACTCATCGTTTCATTACAGGTGACCACTGAGTAGTCATCAACAAAGCTCTATTTTATGAACGTACACAATTTTGATTCTATAAGAGGAACAACGAAATTGGGTAAAGTTCAGAAAATTGAGCATTTCAGATACTCTTGTTTTCAGGACGTCAGCTGTCAGTCAAGTTTTCAGCGAAGCACAAGACATCACATTTTAACAATTGCTGGTTCCATTCAGGATTCATTCGACTCATTCATTTAGGTTAGAGTTTTGTAGGGATTAAAATTAGATATTGCAATTCATTTATTTATCGTAGTCAATTTAAAATTAGTTTTGACTTATCAATTTATATTTGTTTACTGCTCAGATTTCTTAATTAATTTAAAATGACAGAACTCAAAAGATTGTTAAATAAGGATCAAGCTTTACGGAATCGGCTGAAGAAAACTATTGCTAATGGACAAAAAACATTGACACTCAAAGGGTTTGTACGAAGCAAAACTCTGCGAGATCAGGCGAACATGGGCTGAATATGAGCAAATTGATCAGCTGATCAATGAGCTGATCATTGAGACACAGCCAAAAATGAACCAAAGTATATCACTGATGACACATACTGTAATATGGAAAATACATATTGCATATATATATAGGAGAATTATACGATTTGATTCATCTTACAACAGAGTTGGCAGATTCCACACTATTGTTAGCACAACAAACTCGTGTGGAACAACAACAACATCAAAACATCTTACCAAAAATCATGTTGCCAAAGTATAATGGTAACTATGACGGCGATCATTTCAAGATTTATTCATGGCCCTAGTACACAACAACACAAACTTGAAGGATGTTCAAAAATTGTACTACTTGAGAGGCTCTTTACTAGGTGATGCGGAGAAATTAGTACGTCACACTCCCATCACAAATGAAGATTATCTACCCGCATGGAACAAATTGAAGGCAAGGTACGAGAATAAGAAGATTCTCGTAAATCATCAGCTTAAGATTTTGACAAATCAACCTAAAATAATTTCAGAAACAGCTGTAGAATTAAAATCACTAGTTGACACTACACAAGAGTGTCTACAGCAACTGAAGGGTTCGTAAGTTAATACTGCGTCATGGGATGTATTAATTGTGTATTTGATAGTGCAGAAGCTGTCTTTCGCAACATTAAGATTGTGGGAAGAAAACCAAGGAGCGTCGCAAGAGCTGCCAACTTATGAACAACTATTCACATTCTAAGATACAAGGTTGAAAATATTGGAAGCAATTTCAGACACATTGGCACCCAAGTCAAGTCAAGCCAAATGTCACTCAAAACCAACTACGACAGAAGCATTACACACAATCAAGTCAGTGAAATGCGCAGCATGTAATGGAGACCATTTACTTCAGAATTGCACAAGATTCCAAAATATGGATTTACAAGGCAGAAAGAAGTTCATCAAGATAAATGGACTTTGCTACAACTGTCTATCAAGGAAACATTCACTTAGGAATTGTTCCAGTTAGTATCGATGCTCTAAATGCAAACAGATGCATCATACATCGATACATGAGGATGCTAAAGCAAATAATTTACATCCTAGAAATGTAGAGGCTACAAATCTGCAATCCAAATCTGTTGCAGTTGATTTCAACTCAAACCCTAGGCAACTTCAACAACACAGAGATAATACCAGTCTTGAACAAGTCAAACCAAGTACCAATAAGGGTACATGAGATCGAACGAACTCATACGTACATGAACCGAGAACGATCTTATGCGCTATTATCTACGGCTTTGGTAAAAGCCCAAGGAGAGCACGGAAAGCCACAAAGATTGCGTTGTCTTATCGACTCAGGATCAGAATGCTCTTTTATCACAAAGTCGGCATGTCACAAATTGCAGGCTATTTGCAGTCCAACACTAGTGACTGCAATAGGGTTAAACAAAAGTTTAACAGGTAACTCGAGCAAGATAACCAAGCTATCACTGAAGTCCTGTGGAGAAGATAAGACAACAATCTCAGAGGATTTTTTGGTAATCGACAAAATCACTGACGCGTTACCAACAAAATTTATATCTAAAGTCAAATACATTTAGATCAACTCGACTTAGCAGATCCTACATTCTGGAAACCTGGCAAGATAGATGCACTACTAGGTGCCAAAGTTTATGCGACGATAATACAAGAAGGGATTGTACAGGGTCCACCTAACACACCAACAGCTCTTAAGACAATCTTCGGTTGGATGCTATTAGGAACAGCTGAAAATGCAACAAATGAGAGCACAGTAAAGGCTTTCATGACACACACAGATGCTTTGGAAAAGCAACTTAGACAGTTTTGGGAAACCGAAAAAGTTTCCACACAACCTGTTCCCTCACAAGACGAAACGATGCGTGAAAGGATATTTCACGATTCCTGCACTCGTCTAGACTCAGGAAAATATCGAGTGAAGTTACCATTTGTGAATACCATCACGCCAGTGTTGGGTAATTCCAGACAACAAGCGATCAGACGTTTAGAAAGCTTGCAAAAACAATTTGCGAAAAACAATGAGTTTAAAATGGAGTATGAAAAATGTCTGAACGAGTATATCGATTTAGGCCATATGGAGGAAGTGGGCCCGCCTCAGGAATGCGAAAACCATTACTACATTCCTCATCATGCTGTGTTCAAGGACAGTTCAACGACGAAACTACGTGTGGTGTTTGACGCATCAGCGAATACTACAAATGGAGAGTCTCTCAATCAACATTTGTTAAAGGGACCAACACTTCAGCCAACATTATTCACGACATTGTTGAATTGGAGGAAATATAGAACTGTCATGAATGCAGACATAGAGAAAATGTACCGCATCATTGAAATACATCCGGATCATAGAACTTTTCAGAGGATAGTATTGCGGCATCCAACGAAGGGTATACTCCAAGATTACCAACTGAAGACAGTAACCTTTGGGACAACTTCAGCTCCATATTTGGCGATAAGAACGCTTCAAAAATTGGCAAGGGATGAAAATCATAACTGGCCGCTTGCAGCAAATGCGGTATTCAACAACTTCTATGTAGACGATCTTCTGTCTGGAGCCGACAATTTAAAGGACGCAAAGGAATTACAGCATCAGCTCATCCAAATGATGAACTCCGCTGGATTCAATTTAAGAAAATGGACCAGCAACGATAGCATATTGTTACAAGATCTACCAGAAGATCATGTCGAACTGAAAAACTCATTAACGTTTTCAGGCTCAGTCAAGACATTAGGGATCAAATGGTTCCCAAAGGATGATTTCTTCACGTTTACAATCAAGCTACTGTCGCATCATGCAGTGTTCACAAAACGCATAATTTTATCAGGGTTTGCATCCTTATATGATCCTCTCGGTTGGCTATCTCCGATAATCATAGAAGCTAAACTGCTCATGCAAGGTTTATGGATTACGGGCTCATCATGGGATGATCCAGTGTCAGACAACGTTAGCCACACCTGGAAAACTCTGCTGACAATCTAAAACTGTTGGAGCAATTACGAATCCCAAGATGGATTAACTACTCAAAAGAGGCACGCATGCAAATACATGGATTTTGCGATGCGTCATTCAAGGCATACGCTGCAGCAATCTACTTAAGAGTAGAACAAGATGATGGTACAGTTGTTACACATTTGCTAACGTCAAAGACAAAGGTAGCACCGATTAAACCAATGACAATACCATGTCTGGAATTGAACGGTGCCTTACTGCTCGTGAGATTACTGAAGACCATTGTACAAGGCATTCACTTGGAAGACATTCCCGTAGTTGCTTGGACAGATTCTAAAATAGTACTACAATGGATCAAGAAGCATCCTTCCAAGTGGAAAATCTATGTAGCCAATCGGATCGTAGAAATTCAGGATAATCTAAAATTCGAACATTGGCGGCATATTCCATCGAGTCAGAATCCAGCTGACTTGGCGTCGCGTGGCATCGCAATCCTTCAGCTCCTGAACAATGACTTCTGGTGGCATGGACCCTCATGGCTAACACAATCACAAGATAATTGGCCAATCAAGAACGAAATCAAAGAAGCAACTATCCTTGAGCAAAGAGCACCAACTGTCACTAATTTTTTAATTAATTGTGAAACTAACATTCTGGAAAGATACTCTTCTTTCACACGACTAGTTCGTATTATTGCAAGGCTGCAGCGCTTCGTACACAATTGTAAAAATCCTGATAACAAAAGGATTACAATATTAACCAGTGAGGAGTGCCTACATGCACAAGAAACTGTATTCAAATTAGTGCAGCTGTCAACATTCCCAGACGATTATCAGGCACTGCTGCAGAAGAGCACTATAGCTAAGGGTAGCAAACTGTTACGGTTGAATCCAATGCTTGATAACAATGGATTGATACGAGTAGGAGGACGATTGGATAACGCGTTACTATCTTATAATAGAATACACCCAGTAATATTACCTCGTGATCACCATGTAACGTCAATCTTCATTGACAAGGTCCATTTAGAAACATGGTGGCACATCTTTAGTTCTGAATACAAGCAGAAACTCAGTCTGGATCTTAGATGGAAGGCGTTGTATCTCAACTAGGATACATAAGTGCATTACATGTTTTAGACAACGCCAAGCAACAGAAACGCAATTGATGGGTAATCTGCCTGCAGCAAGAGTAAACATAATAAAACCCTTTGCTAAAGTTGGAATAGATTACGCTGGACCAATAACCATCAAGACAGCAAGTCACAGAAATGCAAAGCTACAAAAGGCCTACTTCTGTATTTTTGTATGTATGGCAACTAAGGCAGTGCACATTGAATTAGTCTCTAGTTTAACTGCAGAAGCCTTCATTGCAGCCTTGAAAAGGTTCAAAGGCAGAAGAGGTCTGTGCACTGACCTCTATTCAGATTGCGGCACAAACTTTGTTGGAGGAAAGGCAATACTGGAGAAAGAGTTACAGCAAGCAATCAAACTAGCAACTCCAATGGCTGCTGAATATTTATCTTCAAAATTCATTACATGGCATAAGAATCCACCAGCAGCTCCGCATTTTGGAGGATTATGGGAGTCGGGTGTCAAATCCATTAAACACCATCTACGTAGATCTATTAGAAACTCAAACCTCACATTTGAGGAGTATGCTACGCTGTTGACTCAAGTTGAGGCCTGCCTAAATTCAAGGCCATTATGTCATCTGAGAGATGACCCGAGTGACACGTTTATCCTAACTCCAGGACACTTCCTAATTGGACAATCGTTCAACGCACTTCCAGAGCTCGAGTATACGAGCCAAAATTCTTCGTATGCAACCAGATGGAAGCGCGTCCAGCAGATGGTGCAACAATTCTGGAACCATTGGTCTAAGGATTATTTAAACCAATTGCAGAAGAGACCTAAGTGGTTCACTCAACAACCTAATCTGCAAAAAGGAGATATCGTGTTACGGCGATGTGAAAATACACCACCAACACTGTGGCCATTAGGGACCATTAATGAGATTTACCCCGGATCCGATGGTCTAGTCCGAGTGGTGCAAATCAAAACCCAGAGAAGTATCTTCACAAGACCTATTAATAAAGTGTGTCGTGTACCAATTAGATAACAATAATGAATATGTGTCGTCACATTTGTTATCTGTTTGTGAATGTCCTGTTTGATTAGACAAATTACTTATTATTTTATTTTACAGATGTAAAAAAAGTACGACATAGATGAGGATATCCTGGATATCTATGACGATATCAATATGAATTTTCTGCTGTCAGATGACCCTATTGATGCACCATTTGACGCCAGCGAATTCGAGGAGCTATGGTCAAGGTTGGTAGATCAGACGACGGAGCCAAATGCAGAGCAGGCATCTGCATCAGGAGCATCCACAGCAGAAGCATCTACATCAAAGCATCAGCAGCATCTAAAGCAGAGGCATCAACGTCCAACGCCCACGATTTGCTCCTAGTGGATACGCCGCAAACAAATCCGACGGTGAAAGATAGAATCATCGCCAATTGGGCCCAAGTAGACAACCTGGAACGCCTTCTAACCACAACCACAATGAAAGAAGCTAAAATGAAGTTGGAGAACTCATTCCAGAAGTTCATTCCCCGTGAAGGTATAATAATCTTTCTCCCAAGCGAGGTCATCAAACGTATAGACTTCGAAGATATCCAGACGAGGCGAAATAAGGAGAGGACACTAAACCTACCAGATCGTTACAAGGTAGTGTTACGTGTTCTTGCCGATGGATCACTCAAGCTTCACCACTATCGCAAACGAGGCATCCAGAAAATTAAAAAGAGGTTGTTGAACAGGACCGTTCAACCGGAGGGAGAATGTTCAGCGAACCTAAAAGAAAAGAAGGACAATCAGTAACGATTTAAAAACAATTATACATACAATTTTACCTACACCTGGAGTCTGCACAGGTGAAAGATTCCAACGACGATCGGTAATGAAATGAGAAGAAATACATTAATACTGAACTTGAATTTGCATATTTTCAATATTAATCTACAAAGGTCATAGATACAGCAGTCAAGTCATGACTGTATGTACATATGCCCCATATAAACAAATAATGTCATGCAAGACGAAAGATATGGAAAACATGAATAATTTCATGTTCCCCACTAAATTCATAGCATAAAACAATGAAGTACGCTATAAGGTACATAATTAACACAATTGTAGAATTTTTTTTTGGAAAAATAAGGTGAAAATGCCATACAAACACTCACCTGACATTTGTCCACAAATTCTTACAATTGATAAACTAAACACTAAATTCACCAAGTAAATAAATAGATATAATTACCTGTTGCTGAAGAATATCCTCAGTGAAGGAAAATACCTGAAAAACACTAAAACCAAATAAAATAACACATTAAAAATAAACGTGACACTCGCGCGCGAAAGTGTCAAAACAACGAAAACTTCATACTACCGCGACGTTTGACGTATCAAAATCACGTAAAATCGAACCGTGATTTCAATGGTCGCGTTCGTTTCGCGATATTTTCCACGGGAAACGCGATATTCGCGATTTTTTAGTTATACATTTCCCACAATGAGTGCGAAAGAGACTCACAGTAGGAAGTAGACAAAAAATTATTACAAATGACAGGAAAATCTACTACATCGAAATGAAACGTAACGAATCGACATTTTTATAGCAAATGTTCCAAAAATTACAAAAATTGATTAAAGTCATCAAATTGACAATCAATTTTTACGACAAAGGTATCAAAATTTAGATCGTTAAATTTACTATTGATTGACAACAAGAAAAATTCAACTTTTTGACATTTTCAGTGAAAATTTCGAATATTTCACTTTATAGACAGCGAAAATGGCACGGATTTTTCTATAAAAAAGGAGGCCATTGTTCATTCTGTCTTCTATTTTCAACAAATTGTCAAGGAGTATACATATGCTAACAAGAGTCATAGTATCCTCAATTTGCAATTTTATCATCAGTGCTTAATAATATTTTTTTGGACTAATAGTTTTTTCATCGTTTTTCATTAGTAATTTCACTTAGTTTTTTTTTTTGGTTTCATCATTTATTTTTTATTTTCATTTAAAGTCAGTTTTTTTCGTTCTTCAAAATTAAGGTAGTTCTGTCATTTTTTAGTTCATTTTCCTTTTTTGCTTTTTTTTTAAAGAATTTGTTCTCCAGTGGAATTCGGGAGTTAGTCAATCTTGACGTGGTTTTTTTTGACATTTTACAGTGAATTCAAGGTATTTTTTGTTTTCATATAAATCTTTGGCTAGGTGACGGGTATTAAAGTGTAAGATTGCATGCCAATTGTGTATTGGACATATTACACAAAATAACATCACCAAATACCAAAAATTTATTGAATATAATTCTCTTGAGTTTTCAGTTGTTTGTTCATAAATTTTCGTCAATTAATCAATTCATCAAGGTATAAAACTGTGCCACACGGGTCACCTTTACACCACATGAGAATTGTTCACGATTGACATTTAACAATAATTTTTATTTTCAGCATTAAGGACTTTTGCCAAACGGGCTAAATGCTGGATAATCTATTACTTTTCCATTTAGTAAATTTTCGAGCTTGCTAATTCTTCTTCTTCACATTCGTCTAATTTTTTGACAAGTGCGGTTTATTTGAAAGATTTTTAGAAGTATTTATTTGTAAAATGAACAAATACAAGAAAATAATATTACGGCCATAACTTCCTTGTTTATTTCCTGCAAATCCATCTTAAATGGCACACAATTGCTTTGCTTTTGAAATAAAAGTGACAGCTGAGCAATTGGCTAAATTCCACTTTGGTTTGGCACAGCCCTGGAATTAGCTGGCTAAATTTCCAATGCAAACTGGAATTTAGCCAGCATTTAGCCCGTTTGGCAAACGTCCTTAACATATGGTTGCTGGGAGGGCACGAATAGAATAGAATAGAAAAGTTGTATATTTTCAACCCCGGCCACTTAGCCACGTCCTAGGACGTTGGGTATTACGATGTTACAAAGATTTACATTGAGCGAGTCTTAATTTAAATGAATACAAAATAAATGTTAAGATTATACGATATCACATAGATAAAGATTTTAGTTGTATTAAAGATACAATGAATATAGGTTAGGTGCTGCCGAACAAGACTAAAATAAATATGTTGAATTAAATAATTGAGATACATCTAACATAACAAAGTTCCCTAAGCTTTTGCAACGCGAGGATGCCTTGATTCATTGAGCATAATTAATTTAAACAATATATGCAAAAGTGAATATCAGGTATGTTATACTAGCAATAACTAATGACCAGCGCGTTACAACAAAAGATAACTGGATAACTTATACTGGAAAAAAGTGTTATGAAAGTATGTTGAGAGTGAATGGTCAGGACGTGAAGTCCAAACTGCCAGCCTAAGCTGACAGATCACTCGATGACAACGATAGCACAGGGCGGCATGCTAGCACCTCGGCAAAGGGTGGCGGAGAGTGTGGGGAGGTTCCCGAAAATACCTGCCGCTGTCACCACCCATCTGTAAAGAGATGTTCTGAAGTTTCAATACTATTTCGGCGTTTACTTCCTAACAATTTTTTGTTGCTTGTTCTAGAGATTCTTGGTAGAAAAGATTATTTGATTCTCCAGGTAGAGATTCTTTTGTTTCATCTATATGCTATGTTAGTCCGAGTACTATTTTAAATGCTGATTTTGCTCCCAGTTTTATTTGTTGCAGCTGTTGCTGGTGAATATATTGTACTAAATGGTGTAGAATCATGGAAGAATTTTGAACAGGTAATCCAGTTCGCACTACGCTGCCAACTCTTCGAGCGGTAGAAATTTGTGCATGAATCGCCATAAAACAGGCATCTATGAGTTCAACAGGGTTTTGCCTGAAATTGTGATAGTGGTGTAACAATTCGCCCAGATTGTCGATGTACTTACAGTGTACTTACTGTCGAGATATTTCGGAATATGTCGGCTGGAAGTGTACGAAAAATTTTCTCCTGGTGAAGAGGAGAATATTTTTACGAATTAATAATAGGTTCTTGCAGGGATAATTATTATTTCGGACTTACATGAGGGATGGATTTCCACCGATGCCGTTGAAATTTTATGATTTGGTTGTCTTCAACTTTTCACGTCCTTTCACTTTCACGTTTTTGACAAGACAAAACGATTGCCTTCTTCTTACTTGTCTTCAACGACATGTCACTTGAGCTTGAGTAAAGCACTTCTCCCAGTCAAGGTGCGTTCGCTTTCCGCTATGGACAGCAGCCGACATACACGCTACAGTACGTGTAGCATATTGCTATATACAATACACTACGACCATAACAGGGCAGAGTGGTCTGCGCCACCCATGGTTCAGACAACGCTGAAAAATGGTCGACTGAGCTAGCCGGTCTTAAACATAGGCCTCATCACTGCGGGCGCTCAATGTGTGTCTCGACCCACGACCCACTGCATATTCCTCATCACTCGGGCTCTACTTGATCGATGACGCATCGAGGACACATCCCCGAAGTCTCGTCAGTCCGTGACCAGACTTCGACATCCTTCTCTGTGTGAGAAGCCAAAGGTACATCGACAAGCTGGTAACCCAAAAAATCCAACCGGTCGATGCCTCTCTGCCTTCCTTCACCGAGATGCCGAGGAAGCCCCGCGATCAGTAACCTAAAGAACTGATAATTAAGCTTTCCCGGCTCAACATCTCACTCTGATCTCCGACCGGCGATTGTTCAGGGGTGTGTCTCCCAGGCGTCGTTGAAGTAGTGACATGCTGACAGCCTTATCCAGGAATGGATTTCAACAGGTATATCACCCACCATTGACGGGGCAATAGGAGGGCTTCGCGATATCCTATAGTTTATCAGTGAAGCTGGCCGGATGCCTTCTTAGGGCTACCAGGAATAAACGACAATAGGTATAGACGATGTTCTCACAATGATGGTCACTGCTTGATGTCTTTGGCATGATAGACACCCAACAGTTTTCCCCGCAGATCCTCAAGCTCGTATAGGGAATTTCCTTTCTTGGCTCTGTTATGTACGTAAATTATACCCTGAAAAATTATAAAAAGGGGATGTTTTACAGGCATACATACATGTTGAACATGATTAGCTTACCTTCAAAAACATTTGAAGAAAGCAAATCAGTTCCTAAAATTCACATAGAAAACCCTAAAATTTGAAAAATATTAAAAAATTGAATAAGTTCTTCAAATTCAATTCAATAAAATATTCCAAATTATAAATTTTCACATAAGCTAACCATGCCTAAAACATGGTTAGCTTATCTATTTAATCAGTGAAGAAAATTGCGTCAGCAATTTTCTTCACATTCCATAAATTAAAATAAAATTATTCCCATGGCAAATTTTGCCATATTTACTTTAAAAAAAATAAAGCAAAAGACAAATCGTACCTTCAGTACGATTTGTCGTGAAAATTGCAATATGTATGTACGAACGTACATACATATCACAAAAAAGCTTTCGCGATAAGAAGAGCGCGTCGCGAAAGTACATTGTATGTATGCATTTTCTACCCTGAACGAAGGCTCTTGATCGCGAAAAAAGTGATCAAGAGCCGAGTTTGATTTTTAACTTGAATAACGGCGGTTCGGCAGTCGAATTTAAAAACGAAAGAAAAGAGTGATATAAATTATATACGCGGCGGTAGCACGGGCTTTTGGGGTTGAATGTTTTTTCGATAGTTCGGTTCGGCGCGGTCTCGGTAGATGGAAACTAAAGAAGCAAGGAAAGAAAGTAAAATTATTTAACCGAGCAAAATTTGCGAGATTGAAAAAAAAGCAAGATTGTTTAATTCAAATAAGATTGTGAACTTGAAATAATAAAAAAAAAGCTAATTTGTTTCGATTCAAATAAGATTGTGAACTTGAAATAATAAAAAAAAGCTAAATTGTTTAGATCAAATAAAAATTGTTAAACTAGAAAAAAGGTGTTGTGTTTGCGTGTAAAGAAAAGGCAAGGTGGTTTTAATTGACGCAGCTTCAGGGCGCAAGGGAGCACTGGATACGGCTCCTGCATGCCCCACAAACAGGTACATAACAAAACTGGCGCAGCCGGTAGGATAGAGGAAGCCTACTTTAAACAAACAAAAGTATAAGCGCTCGAAAACCCTCTATCCTACGAATCAAAAGGAGTTTATTACGAGTTCGAATACTGGGCAAGACACCCTACCCTCCGCCTGAAGTTGAGTCTGGCTTCAGGAGTATTTCGATCTTGTCGGCTCCCAACGCTCGGGGTCGGACAGCTTTAACTGCCTCTGTTTTGAAAAACACGCAGCCACCCCCTCATCAAAGCACAAAGTGCCAACGTGGGACAATAGCGGGCTTCATCCCAGCCCAGGAACATAAGACGTCCATAGCCGAAAAATTTCAAAGCGAAACTTGAAGGAAGAATCCACAACCGACAATCTGCGATCCGGAGCTGAAAGGGACTTCGAAGTAGGCAACGCGCCCCCCTTTCAGCTTTTATCCAGGGGAATTTAAGAAGGCCACGGCCCCCCCCCGGCAGCAAAAGAACTTCAAACGAAAAAACCAGCGATCCTGAATTGAGAGGGACCCCGAAGAAGGCAATAAGCCCCCCTCTCAATTTGAACCAAGGGAATTAAGACGGCAGAAGCCCCCCTAGCTGCAAATTCTACATACGGTGGTCCATGAGCGAGGGAAGCTCCCACCAGGAGACGCCGCCGGAAATCTCACCAATTCCACCAACTCCACAACAATCCTCCTCACCGGGCGACGCACAGGAAGATCCGTCCCGGTACGAAGGAGGCAACGAGGGGGCAACATCTGCAACAGAGGGTGCTAATCAAACACCCCCAACAAATTCAACAGCACCAGGAGTAACATTAAGGAGTGGGACAATCCTTACAGGTCCCCCACAAGTAAGACCTTCTAATTTAAACTTAGAAAATTATTTAAAATATCTAGAGGGGAAAGTGCGAGACTCCTCCGAACTTTCTGTTATACAGTGCGATTCAGCATACATCAAACAGGAGCCACGATCTCCTAATAAAAATTATAATGTACCAAATAAAAATAATTATTTAAATAAAATCAGTTGTAGTTTTTGTAATCTAAGAGGCCACACATATGCTGATTGCCTCAAAAGGAAAAATACGCCTTATTGTGTGAACTGTAAAATGTATAACCATGACGTGCGTCACTGCAGAAAAAACAATAATAGTTTCCAGAGACCACACAACAATGGTGGACCATCGAATCAACGCCCTAGAGAGCCGCAGAATTCCAATAACAATTCCAGAGTATATAACGTAAGAAAAAAGTGTGAATATTGTGGTCGTTCTGGACATGCAGTAAATAACTGCCAACAAAAACGTAAATGGGAGGCCCGGAGTCAGGGAAACGACGTACAGTCGACCCAAAACTCCCCGGCTCGACTATAAATCTCCCGTCTAATAAAATAGGGTCCCCTCAGCAGCCCGATTCCAGTGTCGCTACAGTAAAACTACCCTTAGACATAGGCCTGAACGGCCAAACTAAACTAGTAGTAGACACAGGCGCTGAGGTTAGTATAATAAAGAAAAGGTCATTAAAAGATCTCAAAGAAATTAACCCCAATGAGGCATGTACACTTCAGACCCCATTTGGTACCGGAAAGACGCTGGGAAATTGCCAGGGAAACTTCGTTTTCAAAAACAAAATTCCCTGCAAGTTTCAAGTCGTAAAGAACTTGCCTGGCCTTTCCGATGATGGACTTCTAGGAAATGATTTCCTAGCAAAAAACTGTAACGTTGAGGGTACTAATAAGGCACTAAGGTTTCCTCGCACGGAAACTAATCCAGACGAATTTGCTTTGCCATTAGATTTTGAAACGGACAAGCCACGTTCTGAAAAAGCAGTCGAAGTAAGAACACTTGCAGAGGAGGTAGAGTCTAAACCGGCTGAACTATCCACCTGCAGTGTCTTCAAGGCTTCTCAAACGAGAAAAGCTGGCTGCCAAGCTCCAAAAGAGCCCAAGGAATGTGAAAAGGGCTGTCTGGGCGAACAAGAGACCGATGAAATCAGGCGGCAATTGGTTACCTTTAAGGAACCAATCTGCATACCTGCGCGCTCTCAAATTGTTGCCCCAGTCCCGTTACAAACTCAAGAAGAAATGCTCTGTTTATCACAAGAGATAAGCGATGGAGTCTTCTGGCAAACAGTTTGCTGTCATCTGGAGAAGAATTAGTCCTGGTTAGTATTCTCAACGCTAACAGTCACCAAGTAGTCATACATAGCTTAAAGTTACAGCTATTTCCAATAAACGACTACATCATAGTCCCATTAACACACACAAAAGACCACAAAAGAACACACATTCCACTACCAAATTTACAGGCAATATCAAACAACCCAAGAGACGGAACTGAGTGCCTAAAGCCTGCCAAAAAGGTGCATATAACTCTTCCGTCCAAAATCCCGAGGCATAAATCACTATTAAGCAAACAACGGCCATATAAGAACGGTAGCGAGTCGCTAAAGCCTATATTAAAGGTACATATTACTCCACCGTCACACAACACAAAACATTCTACATGGTCAAAAAGCAGTAGCATTGACGCGCATGAGTATCCCACACAACCTAAGGCAAAGACCACACAGGTATACCAAACTCAGCCGTCAACAAAGCAGGAAGCAAATACCCTGCAACTGACTAAGAACAACGAAATAAAGCCTCGAAAGGAATCACAGAAGCCTCATCTATTTACAGGTCAAAAACCTAAAAGGAAGAATAAGTCAAACCAAGGTTCAGCCGACAAAACGGCAATTTTACAACATGTACGATATCTATACCCTGATAATGAGACTCCGGACGACCCAAAACAATACCCGCGTATTTCTAGGCTAGAGCAAGAACTCAGCCTAGACCCTAATTTAACCGCGGAAGAAAAAATTTCGATATCAGAACTCTGCGAAGAGTATAACGATATCTTCTTCCTCAAAGGTGACAAACTCACCTATACAAATGCGATAACGCATAATATTCCATTGGTGCAAGATCAAGCACCAATCAATCAAAAAATGTACCGCTTACCTGAAACACAGCGGAACGTCATCAACGAGCAGCTAAAAGAAATGTTAGACAGCGGGATAGTCCAGTCTAGTAAAAGCCCTTGGAATTCACCTCTACTAGTTGTCCCCAAGAAAGCGGGACCTGACGGTGGAAAAAGGTGGCGCGTCGTTGTCGATTTTCGTAAATTAAACGAAAAGACAATTGGAGATGCATTCCCGCTACCCCGAATCGAGGATATTGTCGACCAACTAGGTCACGCAAGGTATTTCACCACACTCGATTTGGCCAACGGCTATCACCAAGTCCTTGTCGACAAAAAAGATCTACATAAAACTGCTTTCAGCACAAGCTATGGGCACTATGAGTTCAAGCGTATGCCATTCGGGCTCAAAGGAGCCCCTGCCACATTCCAACGCCTAATGAATTTCGTCCTAACAGGCCTACAAGGCCTCGAATGTTTTGTCTACCTAGATGACATTGTCATCTATGGTAAAAATTTAAATGACCACAACGAAAAGTTGAGGAAAGTCTTCAATAAGTTGAGAGAGAACAACTTAAAACTGCAGCCAGAAAAGTGCCAGTTTCTAAGAAGAGAAGTTGTTTACCTAGGACATAAATGTTCTAGCGAAGGAGCCCTACCAGACCCAAGTAAGACGGCCTGCGTCCAAACATTTCCTGTTCCAAGAACAGTAAGACAAGTTCAGTCATTTTTAGGACTTGCCAATTACTACAGGAAATTCATTCCAGACTTCTCCAAAATTGTACGTCCAATCACAAATTTACTCCGAAAGGATGTAAAATTCACTTGGACAGAGAAATGCCAAGAAGCATTTCAAAACATAAAAAACGCTTTAATTTCTCCACCACTTTTAATTTACCCTGATTTTTCGAAATCTTTTAATCTCACTACAGACGCAAGTAACGAGGCTCTAGGAGCTGTTCTTTCTCAAGGAGAAGTCGGAAAGGACCAGCCCATTGCCTATGCAAGCCGCACATTAAACAAAGCCGAAAGAAATTACTCTACTATAGAGAAAGAGTTATTGGCTTTGTCTGGGCTACCAAGAATTTCAGGTGCTATCTCCAAGGCCGGAAATTCACGGTCTATACTGACCATAAACCTCTCAAAGGTGTCTTCAATGTGAAAGACCCTACTTCCCGTTTGGTGAGATTTCACCACAAATTATCTGAATTCGATTACAACATCGAATATAAACCAGGAAAGTACAACACTAATGCCGATGCACTAAGTCGCATCCCTCAAGCATTAAAAGAAGACAGTTTAGGCAATACCTTAACGGTAGAAGCCCTAGTCCACCACACGATGGACTCAGATGTGGAGGAAAACAATTCCACAAATAATAAGAGAAAGAAGAAATCCGCTCATTGTTTCGTCGTGACTCGAGCTCAGAAGCAAAAGGCTCAAGAGACATTAAATAGCTCCAGTGTGGAGACAGAAGAGCACACGAAAGCGGACCAAAACGAAATTCAACACACTGAGGCGGAAACACTAAACCCAGCATGGCTTGAGCAAAAAGTAAGTACTGGCAAGACACCCGAAGTTATCACGAGCGCTACGGAAATCCGAACAATCTTAAAAGATTATCACGATTCTCCATTTGGTGGCCATCAAGGTGTCATAAAAACTTACAAACGCATAAGACACAAGTATTGGTGGAGACACATGCTTAGCGATATTAAAAAATACATTAAAAAATGCCCAAAGTGCCAGACGATGAAAGCATCTCCACAATATAAAATGCCAATGGTTATCACGGACATCGCAGAGCAACCGTTCGACAAAGTTTACCTCGATATTGTAGGTCCATTAGAAGAGACCACATCAGGTAACAAATATATCTTGACCTTCCAAGATAATTTAACAAAATTTGTCGACTGGTATGCAATACCTAATGCAGAAGCAGTCACAGTAGCGCAAGTTTTCTTTGATGAAATCGTTACGCGCTATCGCATACCCAAAAGAATACTCACCGATCAGGGAACAAATTTCCTGAGTGAATTATTCAAAAGAGTATGTAAGCTTCTAAAGGTAAAGAAGTTACAGACTTCGGCATACCACCCACAGTCTAACGGAGCACTAGAGCGTGCCCACAGACCGCTGATTGAATACCTGCGAACAATCGTAGATGAAAATCCCAAAACATGGGACCAATACCTACGAACCGCTGCATTCGTGTATAACAATAGTGTACACGAGGGTACTAAACTTACCCCAATGGACTGCCTATACGGCTTCACAGCGGATGTCCCATCAAATTTAAAACGGGATCCCGAACCCGTTTACAATCATGAGAGCTACTATCATATACTGAAGTATAAGCTCCAAAAATCATATGCCACGGCAAGAAAGAACTTATTGGCAAGTAAACAGCGCTCAAAGGGGTACTATGATAAGACAGTACGGCCCCTAACTTTCCATGTAGGAGACAAGGTCCTCATCAAGAATGAAAGCAGAAAAAATAAGCTTTCCCAAATCTGGGTAGGACCTTATCAGGTAATCGCAATACCAAGTGATGTGAATACCACAATCAAAATTGGTAAGCGAACGGTAACGGTACATAATAACCGTTTGAAACCATATTTCGAATAAAAATATATCAAACAAAAATGAACCAGGTTGACTTGAAATTTCCACTATAGTGTCCATTAAACCTCATTTCAATACCTCCCCATAAACATTTGCGGTGGAGTCACTCCACTGCCCAGTTTAAATCGGCACAATGTACGTACAAGTATGCTTAAAGGATTGTTTTCTTCTCCTGAATTGTCCACAGAAATGGCGCTAAAATTCATCATAGTTGTCCTCTTCATCCAGTACACAACTGGAGCAACCGCTGACAAACCTTATGTAATAACCCAGCTAAATGGCTCGGGTATATTTTTCGAGGACCTAGGAAATCTGATGGTATATCATGACACCTGGAATGTCCTCACCGAGATAGACTTGGAAGAACTAGATGCACAGATAAAACTAGCAGAATATGAAGAGCACTTAGTGCATAAACTCTGCATAAATATAACAAACCCAGAAGATCTCTGTAACGTGCAGCAACTACACATACACGGTATTATAGACAGCGTACGAAAGCGCACGGAAACTATTAGGGAACTAGTACCAGGAAAACGCAAGGCCAGATCACTATTTGATGGAATAGGCAATGCCATGCACTATTTGTTTGGAGCTATGGACAGCAACAACGAAAAAGAAATTTACAGCAGGTTAGAAGAACTTGAATCGAATACACAAGCCCTAGCCGAGCTAGAGAAACAACAAATCAGTGTGGTAAAAACTACCTTGGAAAAGATTCAAAAACCGCTGGCAATGTTAATAGACAGACAACAAAAAATAGCACACCAGATAAACGATCTCCACCATGTGGCCGATGATTTAACTAGGAGGCAATTGAGACAAGAGATTATATCAAGCTTATTGCTCCAAATCATCGAAGTTGAATATCGACAACAAGCCCTCCTGGATATAATAATGGCTAGTAAAACCAATCATATTCATCCACTCCTAATGTCTCCCAAAAATCTGTTGGAGATATACCGCAAGACGGCCTCGAATTGCCCAAATGACCAAAATTGTCTATCTGTCCTATATCAGACAGCAGGAGCTCAGTCGCTCCTTATGCAGAATAAATTGGTGGTGAGAATTACTCTCCCAATTTTTAATCTGCCAAAAATGAGGCTACAACAGGTTCAATGCTATCCTGTATCCAAGTCAGCAAATTACTCATTAATTCCAGACCCTGGTTATTCATACATAGCCAATAGCGAAAAAACTCAGGAATTTCTCTTATTAAGAGGCGATGACATGAAAAATTTCAAAAAAATAACAAGTAATTTGGAAGAAAACACGTATGTAGGCCGGCTGAACACGCCTATAATCAAAGCGGCAACGTCCAACGAATGTGCCATTAAATTGCTATACAACCCTCTAAGTGAAGTGCCCAAATGCAAGACCAGAGTACAAATCCCACAAAAAGACATGCTGATCAAATTAAGTAAGCCCAATACGTGGCTATTTTCTTTTATCACCTCCACGGTGCTACACATCACATGTCCAGATTACTTTGTAATCTCGAAACTGGAATGAAAAGGGATATTAGAGATAACGCAACCATGTCAAGTTCAAATAGGTGACAAAGTGCTTAAATGCGAAGGTCAGAGCAAATTTCCACTAAAAATTATCCAGCCGAATCAGTTTCCTGAGCTCAACCACTCTCTACTCAAAGTAAACCTGACTGAAATTTTACAAGGAACTCAAAACCACAGTCTGGGGAAAATCGAAATCTTAACGGGAGACGATACCCATAAATCAATTTATACCGACACCCATTCGCTGGAAGAAATCCAAAACAAAATTACTAAATACCAGGAAAAGGTATCGAACAGAAACTCCCATATCCTGTCCACACCTTCTCTATCATTCACGAGGCTACTAGTTCTGGCCATAATGATTGTTGCGGCAGTAAAATATCTACACCCTGTTGTCATCAATATGAGACAACAGAGAAATCAACCACAAGGTAACCCCGAAATTTCATCAGAGGGAATTCCTTTAGAAGAGCGAACTCCTGCTCCCCAACCCAGCTTAAGGCGAGCCAGAAGCCTCTCCAAAACAAAATCAGTCCAAATCATTTAGAAATGCGAAACTGACACTGTCAACATTGGTCGCTCGATCAAAGTAAATTTATAGACAAAAGAAAACCTGGTCACATGTACAAAACATATAAATAACTAACAACAACGATTTGTAGAAAAAAAATGGTATTATAATTACATAACAAGATAAGTTAAAATAAATAACTGCATGTAATGAAAAATAGAATAGAAGCAATTTTAAATAAAATAAAAGTAAACAAATCATTAAGGATAAAGTACCCAAAAATGCATGGAGTAAAAATAAAATGAAAGGTATGAAATTCACAAATAGATAAAAAGAAAAATTAGAGAAAACATGCCTCTGCAAAAGGAAAGAACTAAATATAAATAACAAATTAATAAGTAAAAATAAGAAGTTTACTGGGTTACTAATAGTAACAAAATATAAGATAAACAATAATAATAATAACTAGTATTAGAATAACAATACAAAAAAAAAATAAGTGCATAACTACATAACTACATAAGATAATCAGTTCTTAGGCTAAACAAAAAAATTTTTTTTGAAAAACAACCACAAAATCATCGACTATTATACACAAATCGATTTAAATCATTCAAAACAACAATAATGCAAAGACTATATTTGATTTCTGTGTATTTATGCTGATCAAAAAAAAAATTATTTCGATATACAAGGTTCAATAGTTTGAAAGTCTGGTAAACAAGAAATGATTGAAAATATTTAACAAGATTCGATTCCTCGATTTAATTCGACTGTGTATTCTCGATAATTTGGATGAAAAAAAAAATGAGAACAAAATTAACAACAACGACTACAACAACAGCAATAAATAAGATGAGAAAACTTAAGGAATTATTTCTGTTAAGCCTAAAACAAAACAAACAAATAAAATGCCAAAAAACAAGTTAGAAATAATTTCAAGTATAATTTTATAATAATTTAACGAATATCTAGGTAATTAAGCAGAAAAAAAGGCGCAAAATATAAAAGAGAAAAATACACACACACACACAAACAAACACAGCTACACTTACACACAGTAACAGACATAAATTACGCTAAAATGAATTACATACATATAAAAAAAAATAAAAAAAAAATAAAAAAAAAAAAATAATTATATAATTATAATAATATTGAAAAAGCGTTGTAGTATAATAATATCGAAGCATTTTTTTATTGAAGAATCTAACTTAATAGATATATTTTGGAAACAACCAAAATTTTATAAAAATAAAAAATGTTGTAAACCTCGACCGAGACCCGATCCGCCAAATTATTACCAGACCCAATAGACCTAAAAACAAATTCAAAAAAGAATAAAATAATACAAACTATTACAACGACAACTTCCCCTGAGAATTATTCCTCTTCAAAGAATAATTCTCTTTTTCTCAGGGGGAAGGATTGTTATGTACGTAAATTATACCCTGAAAAAGTATAGAAAGGGGATGTTTTACAGGCATACATACATGTTGAACATGATTAGCTTACCTTCCAAAACATTTGAAGAAAGCAAATCAGTTCCTAAAATTCACATAGAAAACCCTAAAATTTGAAAAATATTAAAAAATTGAATAAGTTCTTCAAATTCAATTCAATAAAATATTCCAAATTATAAATTTTCACATAAGCTAACCATGCCTAAAACATGGTTAGCTTATCTATTTAATCAGTGAAGAAAATTGCGTCAGCAATTTTCTTCACATTCCATAAATTAAAATAAAATTATTCCCATGGCAAATTTTGCCTTCAGCAAAATTTGCCAGTAGAAATATTTACTTTAAAAAAAATAAAGCAAAAGACAAATCGTACCTTCAGTACGATTTGTCGTGAAAATTGCAATATGTATGTACGAACGTACATACATATCACAAAAAAGCTTTCGCGATAAGAAGAGCGCGTCGCGAAAGTACATTGTATGTATACGCGCGCGGCATCGTGACGGTGGCTGATGTTTATAAAAGCATCAAATTTCAAGCCTCCGTCCAACGAAAAATATTCTGGACTTGTTTAATCAAGTCCACAATAAATGAAAATTTTCTGAGGGTGAAAATGCAACTATGCATTTTCTACCCTGAACGAAGGCTCTTGATCGCGAAAAAAGTGATCAAGAGCCGAGTTTGATTTTTAACTTGAATAACGGCGGTTCGGCAGTCGAATTTAAAAACGAAAGAAAAGAGTGATATAAATTATATACGCGGCGGTAGCACGGGCTTTTGGGGTTGAATGTTTTTTCGATAGTTCGGTTCGGCGCGGTCTCGGTAGATGGAAACTAAAGAAGCAAGGAAAGAAAGTAAAATTATTTAACCGAGCAAAATTTGTGAGATTGAAAAAAAAAGCAAGATTGTTTAATTCAAATAAGATTGTGAACTTGAAATAATAAAAAAAAGCTAATTTGTTTCGATTCAAGTAAGATTGTGAACTTGAAATAATAAAAAAAAGCTAAATTGTTTAGATCAAATAAAAATTGTTAAACTAGAAAAAAGGTGTTGTGTTTGCGTGTAAAGAAAAGGCAAGGTGGTTTTAATTGACGCAGCTTCAGGGCGCAAGGGAGCACTGGATACGGCTCCTGCTTGCCCCACAAACAGGTACATAACAGCTCTGACTCGACATTTGACAAATTTCGGTCCCAGTTTTGCACTGGTCTGCTGCTGGAAATTGCTTTGGGCAAAATTCCGTCTAAATACCTCTTGACCAACTTTGAACTCGACAGGATTCGCCCTGAGATTGTAGGCTCGTGAACCCTGTTCGAATGCGTGGTGTAAGTTTTCCTGCACTCTCGCACGGATCAATCTCATTTTGTCTTCTGCGTCTACTCTCAATGGCTCATTAAGAGTTCCAAGGCTCCTCAAGATGGAATAGGAGCTGCCATGTTCAATCATTTGTTGACCGAAGAGTGTTCGATAGGGAGAGAAACCAGTAGCTTGATGGAAAGAGCTCCTGAGGGAACTAGCTACATGGCTTAGTTTCTCATCCCATCTCGTGTGTTCCTTCTTGATATATGCTCTAATCCCCGACAATAGAGACCTATTTACTCGCTCTGAGGCGTTTGCTTGCGGCGAGTAAACTGCCGTTCGCATGTGCTTCACCCCATATTTTTCCAGTAATCTGGTGAACTGAGTCGAGCCAAACTGGACTCCATTGTCCGAGACGATCATTTCCGGGACTCCGAACACGTGAAACACTTCAGTCTCAATGAATTGGCATACATTGAGCGTAGACGCTTTTCTCATAGGTTTGAGAAGTGGAAATTTAGAAAAGTGGTCAAGAACTATTAAGATGCAGACGTTTCCTTTTACTGACCGAGGATATGGACCTAGAAAATCAATGTACAGCTTTTGCCATGGTCGTTCTGCCTCAGACTGGACTGTTATAGGTGGTCGCAAAATAGTATTAGGAGCCTTTGTTTCCTTACACACGTCACAGGCGCCTACGTAGTTTCTGACATCAACTGTCATTCTTGGCCAGTGCAGATGTCTTCGCAGACGTTCCAGTGTTTTCCCTATACCTCCGTGTGAAGCCAGCGGCGGATAATGAGCCCTTGAAATGACGTCGTTGACAAGCCCTCGTGGAATCCAAAGCTTCCAAGCTTCTTCTTCCTGAATAGGATCGCCTGTTCTCGGAGCAGTCCGGATATAAACGTAGTCATCCCTGACGCAAAGATCTGGTAGTTTGCCAGAAGTCGTTTTAACCTTATGCCTCAGTTCCTCATACTCCAACGAGTTGAAATATGGCGAACTAAGGTCAACTTCCGGGCCAGGATCTTCGTTTGTGTTCAGGCTGTCACAACGAATGCGTGACAGCGCACCAGGGACGACGTTCAGGCTTCCTTTCCTGTACTCAATAGTGAAGTCAAAGCCCTGAAGCTTCAAACTCCCCCGTGCAAGTCTACCGCTGAGGTCCTTTTGAGACATCAGCCATTTCAAGCTCGCATGATCAGTCACTATCTTAAACGGCAAAAGTTCTATGAAGGGCCGGAACTTCTGCACGCTCAAGAGTGCAGCCAGGCATTCTTGCTCTGTGACGGTGTAATTTCTTTGTGCTGAGTTCAACTTTTTCGAGACGTAGGCTATTGGCTTCTCGTGGCCATCGTCATCTAGTTGAAACAGCACTCCTCCAATACCTTGTTGGCTCGCATCGCACTGGATAACGAACGGTTTGGTGAAGTCTGGACTCACTAGCAACGGAGCAGAAGTAAGTTTCTTCTTTAAAAGATCCAGAGACGTCTGGGCTTCAGGTGTCCATTTGAACTGACTCGGGTTTTTCAAAGTGTCTGTAATGGAGGCAGTCAAATCAGCATAGTTCGGGATGAACCGTCTATGTATACCATACCGCCATACCTAGTAGGCGTCGGGCTTGCCGAAGAGTTTTAGGTGACGTATAGTCAACTATGGGTGAAATTTTGTCAGGGTCAGTTCTCATACCTCCCCTTCCTACAATGAATCCCAAGTATTTAGTCTCCTTGATACAAAATTTACTCTTCTCGACGTTGATAGTAAGGCCAGCTTTCCTCAAACAATCCGCTACACGGGCTAGCAGCATGAGATGAGTATCGAAGTCTGAAGACAGAATTAATAAATCGTCTAGATAGACGAGAACGTTCTCACGAAGATCGAAAGGAATGAATTTATCCATGAGGCGACACATAGTTTGTGGAGCGTTACATAGGCCGAATGGCATCACCGTGTACTGATAGAGAGGATGACCAGGTACTGTGAAAGAGGTCTTCTCTCTGGAATCAGCGTCCAGTGGGATCTGCCAGAATGCGTCTTTCAGGTCCAGGCTCGTTATGTAATTTTCCGGAGGAAGTCGACTAAGAAGTGCGTCTATCTGCGGTAGCGGATAGGCATCCTTCTTCGCAACAGAGTTGACCTTCCTGGCGTCAAAACAAAGCCGGACCTTTCCAGGCTTCCTTACCAGAACAACTGGAGAGCTCCAAGGACTCTGGCTCTCCTCTATCACACCCAGTGATAGCATTCGCTCTAATTCAGCATCCATCAAACTTTGCACTGCCGGCGAGATCGGATAAAAGCGCTGTTTTATCGGGGCGTCGTCATTCGTTTCAATCCTGTGAGTGACCAGCGTGTTTTCCCAAGGCCTAACGAGGCGAAAGAGGGGAAAAGCTGTTTTGTGGCTTCTAAGCGTTGCTGATCGAAACTAGAAAGGATGTGGCAGTCGGTGTCGGAGGTAGCTATTCCACTTGAATTCACTTCTGCGACTATACCCAGGTCATCTGGAGCCAACCCAAATAGACGCCAGAAGTCTATTCCCAGATATAGTGCCTGTGTGAGCCCAGGAAACACGTAAAAACGAACGTTTTGGGTCTTACCACGGAAAGTGACGTCCAAGCTCACATGACCATGAACAGTCGTCATGGCACCATTAGCTACTTGGACCTGTGTCCGATACTTCTTCCATTCGACATCTGCTTCCGCAAGCTTCTCGAGAGCTCCCTGGCCTAGAATACTGACAGTGGCACCACTATCAAGTAATCCATTCTCAGTTCGCCCGAGCAGCTTTACTTCGGCGTACGGTCGAATGTCGTCTGGCATCGACACGGAAATCTGTGCCAGTTTTTTCCTTTCTTGTTTCATTCGTCGACAGTATTCCCGCCAACGAACAGTTGATCGTTTTCTTTTCGGTCTCATATCCCGATCCGGAAACATTATTTCAGCTAACTGCGCCACTGAGGAGAAGATTCGGTCTCTGGCTGCTTTGTATTTCTGCAGACGCGTATGATACGGCGTCAGCGGATGTAAAACTGGCTCACGCCCACTCGTCATATCAGAGCTTGGTGGTCGTTTCAACACAGAAATGACAGGAGGCCAGATCTCCTGCTCAGCAGCCTTGTTAGCTACACGTGCTATAGGTGTCAACGGGACATCGAAGATTAAAGACTCTTCTAGAGAATTGTCTAGCAATGTCATGGGCTCCCCAGAAGTGGAAATGGGAGCTTGAAGATCTGCGGAGAAGTCCATTAAGTTCTCCGCCTCTGCGAGTGAAGTAATTGTACAATCCGGTGCTTTTCTGATATCACCAGAGTCACTGAATGATATCAGAGGACATGTTAGGGAGTTATCACGAGTGTCTACTAATGGAGCGGGCTTTCCTCCTTGTTCAAGGCTGGAATTGGAGGGTTCGTTACAGTTGCTGCTTGCGACGTTGACGCTGGTCGGGAAGAGGTGTTGGTATTCCCGACCCGTCTCTCGTTTTTCTGTCTGCAGTAGCCGCAATCAGGCTTGAAAACATTCTTGCGTCCGCATCCATAGCAGAACACAACTCGACTCTCTTGTCTACAATCTTGATAATAATGACCGGACTGGTTACAATTCCAGCATACAATAGCGTTTTTGGCTGAGATGCTCGATACGTCACCTAGGCTGTGGTCACTGCCTGTCGCTGCTGCCAGTTCAGGGTCCAAGTTCTGAAAATTGTCAACTTCGTGCACTCGTTGGTTCCGGTAAGGATTCCAACTACCAGCTGTAGCAATACGTGTCTGCGTAGCTTGGATACGCGTAACCAGCGATCTCAGCTGTCCTATAGTATCAGTGGGGTGCAAACATATTTTTTCCTGAATCTCAGGCAGCAAATTGGATTTAACAATCTCTAAAAACTCTTGGTCTGACATGGCGGTCTGTAGCTGGTCACGCAGCAATACTAAATGGTGGTGGTACATAGCGAATATTTTGCCAGGTTTTTGCTTTCGAGACATAAGCTGTAATCGTATTTTTAAATCATCCTTGGGCACTCCCCATTCCATGGACAATCCCGTTTTGATGAATTCCCAAGTTGGAAAAGGGTTATTCCTCAGTATTGACCAGTACCAATCTTTAGCTGGTCCTGTTAATAACGTAAGCATGTTCCTTACCAGCAGATCGAAATCCCCTTCCAGAGCGGAGTGCGTGAGTCTAAAAATGAATTCGTCTACCGAGAGCTCTGCGTTATTTCCATTGTACATCAGGTTCCATCTACGGATGGGACTTCCGGATCGTCGCTGTCCTACATGTGCAGGAACACGAACAGGTGGTGTTGGTTGAGGTGGAGCGAGGTTTGGCATAGGCTGACCAAAGGCCGAAGGCGGTCTATGGAATGATTGTCTCCTCGTATTGGGAAAATCGTTCGACGTTCTTGGATTACCCATAGACGGGGGCGGTCTAGAGAAATCCCTTGGTGGCATTGCAGCTGTGATCTATTGGCGAATGTTATCTACGAGCTCAATCCGCAAGACATTGAGGCTCTGTTCGAGACCTTCGCGTACCAAGTCTTTCATTTGAATGCGCAGGCCTGCCAGCAACGCATCCGTAGCAGCTGAGGTGTGGCCTTGGGCTGGTGGTAATGGACTGTCTTGCCGTGAGTTGGGATTAGTGAACGTCCGGGAATGCAAATTGAGCATTCCTGGAGACAACGAGCGTCTATCAGGTGGTGGTAGGTCGAAAGTAGGCAGATTGAAGCTCTGCACGTCGTGCTTAGTAGACTTCACAGACTTAACCTTCTTCGGTCTCAGGCATGCCTGGTGAAAAATGTGTTCACATATGGTTATTACAGGCTTCCTTTCGACTGACCAGCTTGCATCACGACAGATGGATCATGGTTCAGGTAGCATTGACATACCGTTTGTCGCAGGTGGTGGCGTTCTTACTGTAGCCATAGTGAGTCAAAATTGAGAACGTTTTGCAAACCAAAGGTTCGAAGGAGAATGTCAGAGAAATTTAAAAAGTCAAAAATCGAGATCAACAGGCTCAAACAGGATCGAAGCTAACGAGCTACTAAATTTATTAGCGCGTACCTTGTAACTAAAAATAACCAAACGTAGCTAACTAAATTCAAGAAGATAATTATTATCGCTAAAATGTTATATACAACAGTTACATACTCGTAACATAAAAATCCATTGTTGGTATGTAATATGTGTATATGTAATAAGCAATGAAAAACCTTCGGATGTAGGAAAATATTGTATATTCCTATGAAAAACGAATTACTGGGCCGATAAACAATATAAACTTCTCTTCTACAAAGTCCAAAATTTCTCATAAATTTACAGTTTTGTCTTCTAAATAGTTACCATAAGTAAAAGAGGAAGCTTCTATATACTATTAGGAGACTCCCGCGCTATTTTATACGCCTACTAAATTTGAAAATTTTAAAAAGTTGGGATGAGATACTATAATCCAAGGAAATATCTTCCCAAGCGTCCGAAGAAATTTTTTTAAAAAATTTTGCAAAACAAAGATTCGAAGAGTTAATTTAAGCTTCTTAAATCGAGATAATATGAGGATTGAATCCCCAGAACAAAAACCAATGTCAGCAAGCGTCAATAACTTCGTCGACTAAAACTTCTCATAAATTCTGCAAACTACAAAGAATCGAAAAAAATCGCAAAGACAAGTCAAACGTTTCAACAATTTTCAAAGATCAGACAATTTCTCCCTCACTTCCGGGAGCCAACCCTCACATAAGGTATCAGGCCGCTCTCCCTCTTCCAAAGCCAGAAGCAGATATAAGCAAGTGACATGAGTGTGTGCATTGAAAAAGTCAGAGCTCTTGCAGAAATCTGGGAAGAGTAAAGTCGGAGGTATCAAAGACTGAGAATGCTGCCAGAGATTCTTCCGCCAGGCAATTAGCAGTATGCTAACTCCTGATCACTGAAGATCTCCAGCATCAATCCCATCCTCCGAGAACTCGTTCTCCTCTCCTCACCGAATCTTCGTGTCCAGCTAGTTCGCTAGCCGGGCAGAGTCATGAGTCTGATCAACTAATTAGCTGGAAGCCAAGGGGTTGTCTCGCAGATTCATAACTCTGTCCGGCCAGTTGGCCAACAGAGACATGTCCCCACAAGAGCTCAAACGAAAAATTTCGTGAGGCCACCTACCATTTCCATGGCAGAAGGCCAGCGGAAAAGATCAATTTCAAAAACTTTCAAACACAATTAAAAAATTCAACACTGTTCAGGCTTGCGGCTTGACCGGAGTCAAACCTAAAGCTGAATTTCAACTTTCAATAAAAACTTTCATTACTCAAACGTTCAAAAACTTTACGTTACTCTACTTTCAAAAACCTTAAAAACTTTTTAAAAACATTACCTTACTTTACAATTTACTTTACAAAAAAATTCAAATAACAAACCAATTGGACTCAAGTCTGCCTATAACTCCCACTGATTATGAGATTACCGAGTCAGACTATGTAGCTAACAGCCAAAAGTCCATATCTCAAGTAATCTCAGTCCTCAGTCAAAGTCATAATCAGACCACCGAAGTCCAACTGAGGTGGACCCACGTTGGGCGCCATTTTGTTATGAAAGTATGTTGAGAGTGAATGGTCAGGACGTGAAGTCCAAACTGCCAGCCTAAGCTGACAGATCACTCGATGACAGCGATAGCACAGGGCGGCATGCTAGCACCTCGGCTAAGGGTGGCGGAGAGTGTGGGGAGCTTCCCGAAAATACCTGCCGCTGTCACCACCCATCTGTAAAGAGATGTTCTGAAGTTTCAATACTATTTCGGCGTTTACTTCCTAACATTTTTTTGTTGCTTGTTCTAGAGATTCTTGGTAGAAGAGATTATTTGATTCTCCAGGTAGAGATTCTTTTGTTTCATCTATATGCTATGTTAGTCCGAGTACTATTTTAAATGCTGATTTTGCTCCCAGTTTTATTTGTTGCAGCTGTTGCTGGTGAATATACTGTACTAAATGGTGTAGAATCATGGAAGAATTTTGAACAGGTAATCCAGTTCGCACTACGCTGCCAACTCTTCGAGCGGTAGAAACTTGTGCATGAATCGCCATAAAACAGGCATCCATGAGTTCAACAGGGTTTTGCCTGAAATTGTGCTAGTGGTGTAACAATTCGCCCAGATTGCCGATGTACTTACAGTGTACTTACTGTCGAGATATTTCGGAATATGTCGGCTGGAAGTGTACGAAAAATTTTCTCTTGGTGATGAGGAGAATATTTTTACGAATTAATAATAGGTTCTTGCAGGGATAATTATTATTTCGGACTTACATGAGGGATGGATTTCCACCGATGCCGTTGAAATTTTATGATTTGGTTGTCTTCAACTTTTCACGTCCTTTCACTTTCACGTTTTTGACTAGACAAAACGATTGCCTTCTTCTTACTTGTCTTCAACGACATGTCACTTGAGCTTGAGTAAAGCACTTCTCCCAGTCAAGGTGCGTTCGATTTCCGCTATGGACAGCAGCCGACATACACGCTACAGTATGTGTAGCATATTGCTATATACAATACACTACGACCATAACAAAAGAACAACCCAACGTCAAACGTTATGAGCAAACACATTAACTTTGCTTAACATGTCTGTTAAAATAAAATAAAATAAAAAGTAATCGAAAGTAATGGAAAGCAAATTGGGCGTGTTGAATGGCTCGGATAGACTCCAAAACTCCGAGATATGCAACCCAGCATCACAGCAGTCAATATCACAGTCAATTGTAAAAATATACATTCATAATATTATAATTTTTTTTTTTTTTTTTTTTTTATAATCAATTTTTCTTTAATTAGTAATGTGTTGTATTGCTAGCTCTTTGAACTTCTCAATTGAGCCAGCTGATCTGACTTGTCTAGACAGGGAATTCCAGAGGCTCGCTCCAACTTGGTAGATATGTCTACCTCCAAAGTGTGTCCTGGGACCCTATTCTGCATTCTCACTCACTCCACTCACTCACTCACTTACCCGATTACACGTGTTTCTTTATTCTGGAACGCAAGTGAGTGAAATATACGTGGCAAAGTGAGTGAGATATTACTACTGGGTATATAGTACTCGACACGGTCATTTGTGTTTGATTTGAATAGCTCCTCCGCCTTAAACTGCTATACATACAGAAAAATGGTGTTCTGATAATCTTAAGCTTGCTTTCTTATCTTGCGAACCGTAATAAAATTATCATACCTTTTCTAACAAAATTATTTAAAAAACATTATCTTAACCAAATGACTACGATTCCTCAAACAAAAATTCTCAGCTGAGTAGTCATTGTAATGTCGCTGTGCCGTCATGGCATGCCTTGGGCTGATGATATCGAATGTGTGTAGCTGCGTACAGATTCGGATCGGACACCGGCTGAACATACACATATGCAATTATTACTCAGCTGGGTTTACTTTTGTTTTGTGCGTGCGATGTGTAACGACTTTTTGCGGGATTTTTATTTATTATTTAAATTATATATATATATATATATATATATATACATATATATATATATATTATTTATAAAATAAATAAATGGAGGAAAAAAGGTTTAATGCGGGAAAATTGTCCTTGGGACAAAAAAGCAGGTTGGTGGAATTTGTTAGGGAGAATCCAATTCTCCTAACTGGTAAGTTAGATTCTGTCACTACTGCCAAGGATTTACCATTGCTATGGAAAGATGCTGCAAGTATTTTGAATGCCATTCCAGGCAGTCAAAAAGACTGGAAAGGTTGGAGAAAGGTTAGTCATATTTACAACGGTGGGTTTTAGTTAATAATTATGTTTTTATTTGTAGTGCTGGCAAGACATGAAAAATAATGTCAAAAGCAAGGCTGGTTCAACAAAAAGACACCGGGATGGAACAGGAGGAGGACCCCCATTGAAAATATTTATGACGAAAGATGAAATAAAGATACAGGAGATGCTCGTTCCTAGTCAAATCTCGGGGCATGATGGTATTAAAGAAAGTGCTATCTCATTGGTAAAAGTTTTCTTCGAAGTTTCGTTATTGCTTAAACAAAAATTAAAAACATTTATCAACAGGAATTTGATACACAAAAAGAAAATATTGGTGCAATCGCAGAACCACAAAATCAAAGTTCGCATCGGCAACAGGAAGAGGTAGCTTGTGATATTGAAAATGCAATTGGGTCACAATCAACGCCATTTAAGCCCACTGTAATACGAAGAGGTACGTTTTTAAAACTTTGTTATAAAAATGAGTGAGTAATTCAAGGGCAGAAAGCAGACACTCATATGCGCACATGAATTTTTCTCACTGCTTATTACTCGCGAGTGTGCGCATCCTTATTTTAAATTACTCACGAACTCTACAAGCTACATGTCATGCATGTCAATGGTGTGATGTTTTCTCTTCCTGTTTTTCATAACACATGTAACACAAGCAAATTGTTATAGTTCCATTCTATATTTCCAGGAGAACGTTTTCCGAAGAAAAATCAAAGTGCCGCAGCTGCGGCAGCTGATAAGATTTGTGCAGCAGCGGAAGAAAAGTTGAGGATGAAACAGAAATATTATGACAAAAAACTGGAACTTATGGAAAAGGCCATATTGTTAGATATAGAGCAAAAAAGCAGGATTGCCGATGCGCTGGAAAAGATTGCGAATAAAATGTAAATTAATGACATTTCAAATGAAAAATAATGTTGATTAGTATCCCACATATATTTTATTTATATACATAAATATATACTTCTAAGTAAAGTATCTTCTTATTATTCTTGCTCTAGCATTTCTTCCAGCAGACAATAGATTGTTTTCTGATACCGTTACTGCCCGTTCTTCTTCCTCAGATATATTTACCGAAAACAGTCCTTCTAATGGGTCGTCACCTTTCTCTGGCTCTGGAGTTGCGACGTGAGTGCAGTCTATGCATCCAATAACACCAGGGAACCTGTATTTATTATAGAACCTGAAAAATATATTTTATGTATTGTGAAATTTAAAAAAAATTATATTCTCACTCTTTCCTAGTTTGATTCAATTCTTCCACCGTCGAAGGGAAACGTATTACCTCATTGATCAAACCACTTTCCATCAACTACCTCGTTTAAAGCTCTGCAAACTGATGGCTGACTCAATCCAATATTGACACTCTCCCCTACTAATTGTTGGTAGCTACCAGTGGCGAAAAATCGTAGAGCACAAAGAATCTGTAAACATTACCCCTAATTATTACTTTTTTTTTATATTAGAGAAAAGAATAGCTTCATTACCTTCTCTTCAATATCAATAGCAGAAGATCTCGAAGCACCGCTCATAAAAGGACTTAATTTATTTATAAATTCATCAGCCATGCACTTATTCAATCGGAACAACTTTACAAATTTATTTTCCGGCAATTCAAAACAATTTATCGGATGAGTTCTATGTGCACTACGTATTCCTTCATTTTCCAACAAATTAATTAATAATACTGAAGCACAAGCACTCAAACTTGCCATCTTAAAATAATTTTAATTGATTTTTACTTCCACTGCGGTGCACAAGAAACAACTGATTAACACATCAAAAATATTCACCACAAATGTGGTGGATTATTTAACAGTGTACATCTCATTCCATTTAATTTCTAGAATACCTAAATGGTGAGTGAGTGAGATCGAAGTGAGTGACTTCTCTCATACAGTCATAAGTGAGTGAGACTGCAGAATAGGGGCCCTGAACCTGGGCAGGATCAGCCTGAAATTGTCATGACCACTCCAGGTCATTTTTTCTTGAATATACTTGGGTAATTAGCCGTTCCTGCTCCTAAATATAAAGGTCATAGCATTGAGCTCGTACACCTTGTTTATTGGTCCCGGCAGTAATAAATTAGTGAGTGTTGCTACGTGAGATTGGCGTCTTAGTCTGAAAGCATAGCGCAGGCAGGCCTTGAACGCACGTTCTACCTTTGCTAAGGCTGTACAGTTCAGCGGATACATTGCCACATCCACATAAAAGAACAGTGGTAGTACTAGCGCAGAAACCAGATGGGATCTAACCCGCGGGAGCAAATGGTGTGATACTGCATACAAGGAGCGTAGCCCAAAATAGACCCTTGAGCACAACAGATTGACATGTGCTTGCCAGTTAAGGCATGTGTCCATTAGTAGACCTAAGTTTTTGACATAGGGTGAATCTAGTGAAATAATGTGATCCTGAAGGCGGACCGGGGGAAGTGTGTCTAGTGCGACTCGGCTACTGCCATTGGAGCAGTATATAATTGCCTGAGTTTTTGTAGGGTTTAGTGCCAGTCCATTATTTATGCACCAGCTGTTGATGCTTTGTAGGTTTTCATTTAGATTTGCGACAAGCTCGTGAAGGTCTGAGTCCATCGAACCAGCGTAGAGCTGCAGATCATCCGCATAAAGGTGGAAACCAAGATTTGTGATTGATGCGGGGATGTCGTTAATAAAAATCGAAAAAAAGAGAGGCGCTAGTACGGCCCTCTGTGGGAAGCCCTTAGTCACCTCTCGAGAAACGGAGCTACGACCATCACTCTGTACGATTTGGGCTCTTTCACTTAAGTAGTTAGCTACTAGACCTCCTGCTGAGTTAGAGAAACCAAATTTGTTTTTGAGTTTGTGAATAAACAGAGCATGTGGAACCGTGTCAAAGGCTTTCTTCAAGTCCAGCAATATGTGGATCACCTTTTTTCGTTCGTCACACAGCGTCCGAATGTCTGTTACCACTTTTACTAGTGCAGTGCTTGTGGAATGGTTTCGTCTGAAGCCCGATTGGTGATCCGCGAGTAGCTCATCTTGGTTTAGGTATTCTATGATTTGGTCCCTGGCCAAAATTTCGAATACTTTGGAGATTGCCGGCATTATCGAGATCGGTCTCCAATCAGAAGGAGAAGCTGGCATTGCAACCTTAGGGATTGGTGTGACAAGCCCTGTCTTCCAGCACTTAGGAAAGGTCGTAAATAGTCTATTGAATAGGTGTGTAATTATGGATAATGTGTGTGGTAAGATAAGTCTCAGAAACTTAATTGGAATGTCATCATTTCCTATGGCATTTGATTTTACTTGATTGAAAGCTTCTACAATTTCCATCTCACCACAGTTCCTGAATGCAAAACCTTCAGAGATGTTAGATGCAGCCTCATTAAGTTGCGGAGTTGGATGTTCAGAGTGATGTGTTGTAGAAGTGTGTAAGGGAAGACTAGATGAGAAGTGAGCAGATGACAAGGCTATTTGATTACTAGTAACGAGTGATTCCAAGGTGCTGCTGGCCGCCGGTAGAGTCACAGTGGTGGAGGCCAAATAGTCAGCGTACTCGTCTGGATTGATGTCGGACTGCACCGTATTCTTTGAACCAATTCCGAGTTCTTTGACCCTTTTCCAGTTGAGAGGACCATCAAAACTTCGCAGGGTGTCTGCTCTTCTCATAGCTCTAATGGTATAATCGCACTTCCTTCTCCACTTGTGGTACTCTGAGTAATTGGCCGGTGACTTAAACCTTTTCCACCTTGAGTATGCGATATCCCTAAGCTCGCACATCAGTGCCACTTCTGGTTTTTTGAGAATATTGGTGCTATTGTCTTTGATTTTAATGGTTTTGCGAGGGACATGTCTGTAATAAAGTGAGTATATGTTTGTCCAGTCAGTACTTTCTACCTCCGCCACCAGCGACTCCAGGTGAATTGCTGAAAAGTTCCGAAATGTGTGCCACCTGTTAGGAGGTGCGCACTTTAGGTCATAAGCAGCGAAAACAATTTCATGGTCTGATACGCCTGGGCACTGTCCAGATAATAACAAGGGCAAGCTCGGAGACGATATCAGAAGGTCAAGCGTGGTGGCGGAAGATGCACCATGCCTTGTTGCCTCGTGATTTATTAATTCAAGCCCTCGCTCTGAGAGTAGGTCCTCCAGATTTCTCTTGAGTGTGGAATCGACATTCATGTCGATATTGAGATCTCCCCCCAACACCACTCCCATCGACTGCCCCATCACTGCATCCAGTGTCGCATTGATGGAGGAGAGCTGATTGTCTGAGAATGTTGCTTCGCGCCTGTAAGTTACTATTAGTGTAGTTGGAATAAGTCTGGAGGCTGCGTCCCAGGTTTTTACTGCTAGAATCTCCCAACTGTTGTCCATTTGATGGAGCAGTATTTTTGACCTAATAGAATTAGATATATAGATAGCAACTCCGCCCCCTCTATTATCCTGACGGTCCAGTCTGTGTAGACGGTAACCTGGGATTTCCAGCAATTTGTCAGAGTGGTATAGTTTCGTCGACGTTTCACAGATCATGAAGGCGCTCACACTGCATAGCGAGGCCACCAACTTGATATCTGCGAAGTTTTTCAGGGTGGACCGCGCATTAAAAGAAACAATATTGAAACTGCCCGAGGGTAGAAGATCTTGAAGGGCAGAGCGTGATGACAAATTATGGTGCATTTTGATAACTGTTAGAAGTGACAGAGTAGGAAAGTTTCTCAGCCAGCTCTTGTGTGAAACTCTCACAGACGATATTGATTAAGCAGTCTGGGGACTGTCGTTTGACAAAGATTTTCCTATTTCTGGTGGCTACACCCGTTAGTAAATTGCCACGCTTAAGAAGGAGGGCTTTATGTAATAAGTCAAGTTCAGCTTTGTCTAGGTCCTCGTTGATATAAACCCGTTCTGAGATAGAGCCAGGGATTATTGATTCGATAGTTATTGGTTCCTTTTTAAGTTGACTTATATATGCACTGAAAAATGTCATACAGTGCTGGTCACTGAGAAACCTGATGAAGGACTTTGGCTTGCTCTTGAGTGCCTTTTCGATATTGGAGTTGCTGTTGAAGGGAGCTGCGACCTCAATATTCTGTGCAAATGATTTGTCAAGTCCGACGATGCTGCACAGGGCAGGAAGCAGCAACTCCTTTCTGCTATATGCAGATTTAGGCAAGTTTGTAGCTATGAGTGTTCTTTTCTTTTCAGCTTTCTGAACTCTATCCCTTATCACAGTGATGTCCTTGCTTAGTTTAGAGCTTACCGCGAGCATGGAACCAATATCCCTTGACACCGCTTCGACTTTGCCGATAACCTCGTCTATCGAGGCGTTGCTAGCTGAGTTTGCAATTAACCCTCTGGGATCTAGAGCCTTATTGTTGCTTTTTTGTTTTGATTTTGTATTTGCTTTGAGGAATTCTTGGCAATCCCTACAGAACCACTTGACTTCTGTTTCGTTATAATGCGTGTAATTCAACCTTGCAGCATTGGATATGGAAACACCTATCGCAACCTGCACAGTAGAGCCACAAAATTGGAGTTTTCTTTTTTGTTCTACTGTACGTGTCTAACTCACTCTCTTCAGTTGTTTCTATGGGAGGTTCCACAGCGCAGCAGACCACACATCGGGTATTTGGACGCTTTGGTTTTATGTTGCAGTCAACCTGCGGTCCTTTTCCCTCTTCCACCTTTTTCCTGCTTTAGAGTCTGAGACCTTTTCCTGAATGCCTGAGCCCTGGATCTTTCTCTTCTTGCTAAGGTCTGTCTGTAAAGTCGAAGGCACGGTACTGGTGCCTTTCTTCTTGATAGTACCCTCAATAATGTCATCTTCCGTCTCTAATATGTCTACAACTTCAGCCAAATATAATCTAAAACAACATAATAAATATATAAGTATAACATATAATGCACAAAGGTAACTGATAGATACAATAATCAATGTAAATAAATATAACATCTATGATATGAAGTATGAAATCAACATGCGAGTTCGCGCTCAGTGCCCCAATAATGGAGCGGTATAAAAAATACCTCTAAAAATCTATATCTCAACAGAAGCAAACGATTTATGGCACACAACTCGTAGAATATAGATCAATCAATACAAAAAACTGTTTTACATGGTCTTACTAATTATAAAATAATAATAAACTTACTTTTTATGCGCGACATCGTGAACACCACACTTGCACTTTCTTTTTGTTTTGTAAAATGGCAGAAGAAATGGCACCAAAACTTTGACGCTTTTATTTTTCTATGTTGCCAAATTGTAAGCAAAAGCAATGGTACTAATAAAAAAAATAATTAATTATTTTTGGTCGACACACATACTAAATAACTTGCAGTTTTGAAAATGGGGCGGTGAGCACATATGGGTTAATAGTGTTGTGACAGCATTAATACCATATAAGTTTCATACTGTCGGTGTTGCTTTGCTTTTTCTCTCAAATTTAAGGCATGGGTAAGAATGATAACCTTAAGTCGACCTCTAAAAGAACAGCTCAAAATGGTACGCCCGTACTAACTAGAGGTGCGGTGAAACAACAATCGAGTGGAAAAGTTTGTACTAGCTCTCCCTCAACCGCTAGATCTCATTCTATATGTTCTGGGGATTGCTTTGTCTTACTGGAAAAACGACTGTTTAAATCCCTGGAGGAAATAATATCTGATCAGTTTTATCAATTTGAAGAAAGCATAGCTGTGAAAATCGAATAATTAACTGCCTCAACTCAATCTGAGGTAACTAAATTAAGTAACGAAGTGGAGCAGCTGAAAGCTGAATTGGCTAACACTCGTCATGAACTGGATGTTGTCTCCCGCCTGAACAGACTTACAGATGCTGTTATCACTGGTGTTTCTCTCTGCCGTGACGAGAATCCTAAACTAATTCTTTCAACCATTTCATAACAAATTAACCACATTCTATCACCGTATGCAAATGTGTTCCGTCCAAAATCATCTTCACATGCTGTAAATATATCTGAAAAAAGTGCACCTTTGATAGTAAAATTTTCTTCTGTCGCTGAACAACGAGAATTCTTGTTTAAATATAAGAGTTCAGGCCCCATAACTCTTAAAAACATCTACCCAATTTTTGTATCGGATAGCAGAGTGAATATATTTGAGAGTCTTACTTCGCACAATAACAGAATACTGCGGCCCGCATTAAAGTTAAACAGAGAAGGTCACTTAAATTCTGCATTCACTCGAAATGGTGCAGTTTTCGTGCGTGTCAAAAGAGGAGAGTCACCAATTAAAGTTGCAGTACTGGATGCATTGGCCAACATCATCGCTGCAGCGGGCAATACGGAGACCTAATTATTCGTCATGTTGTGTTTAGTTTGTAATCTAATTATGGTGTTGTTTCTACTTTTAAATTTTACTATTTTCTCGTGCTCATTTCAATGCAGTTGTGAATATTTCTCTTTAAAGTCTCTCTTATCTATTACTTTGAACTTTCTTTTTTTCTTTTATTACTCATTTCAATGCTGCACAACTATATCTTAAAAATTCTCCTTATCATTGAAAAATATTCAATTTGCAATTAATAGATGGGAGGCACTCAAAATTGCTGCTAAAAATTAAAAAGTATTTTGCATCTGCTGGGGTTCTGTCGGGTCTTGCGTTTTAGTGATTGTGGCCGTTAACATTTCTCCGCCGGAGAAAGTAAGAACGCTTCTTAATATTTTTACTGCGCGCTCTCATGGCTTCAATATATTATATCTGAATGCTAGAAGCCTTAGAAATAAAATTGGTCTATTGCAGGAAGTTCTAATGAACAGCAAAATTCATGCCCTGTTGATCTGCGAGACTTGGCTTAATAAAAATGTAGCATCCCAAGCAATATCTCTACAACGCTATAATATTTTATATTTTGTACATGCACTATTCTCTTAAAGCGGCAGTGATAAATTCCTTTGCCCCAGGTGACAATCTGGAATTTGTCAGTGTTGAAATTGACTCTGGAATTGTGAAATGTATTTTGATAAGCACATATTGTCCACCGAGTAATTTCAATTACGATACAGCCTTAAATTTTACGGAATCAGTGCTGCCACAAGTATCTAAATTTCATAACGTTGTCATGTGCGGTGATATGAATGTCACCAATCTGAGTTCCGGTTTCAATGTGGAAACATTGCGTTATTTATACAAAACCTTGAGCTGTGATATTGTTAATAACTTACCGACATATTTTAGTAGAAATAATCCATCTCAGATTGATCACGTTCTTACGACAAACATTGGCTAGGTGTTATTTCACAATCAGATTAGCCCACAAAGTGACTTTGATCACGACTTCTTGTTTCTCTCTTATGATCTTAAGCTGGAATCCTATCGCAATGAAGTTACTTACACTTACCGTGATTTTAAAAATATTAGTTACGACCGGCTTTTGACTGAGTGTCGACAGCTTTCCTGGAGCGATGTCTACGCATCTAACTTTTTGGATGATAAGGTTGATGTTTTCACAGGTGTGCTGGCTGATTTGTATGACAGTAATGTTGCACTACTGAAGCGACGCTCAAGGACAAAGGGGTGTCTTTGGCTAACAAAAGAAATACATACCATACTGGCTGAACCCGATTACTTTTATAGGCGATATAGAGGCACACATTCAGTTGAGATATATAGGCGATATAAACTCGTTCGTAATAGGGCCAATTGCAGGATCAGGTCTTCTAAGTATGCCTGTTTTGGCGGTAAACTCGATGTCAATTTACCCCCAAAGAAGTTGTGGCGAAACATACGTAATATGGGCATACGGAAACGATCCTCCCAGCGTAAGTGAAGATCCTAACATTCTCAATGATTTTTTTGCCACGAATTCCATGTCAGCGTCTCTGGCATCTGATTGCAGCGCTGCTACGGAAAATTTTCCAGTTGATGGCTTTGCCTTGCGGAATGTTGATGAAAAGGAGGAATTGTTGGCCATGTCTGCAATTAAATCTGATGCAACAGGGCCGGATGAACTGCCCACTCGTTTCATTAGAGCGATTGCACCGGAAATAATCAAAGTTTTAACCCATATATATAACTACTGTTTAACAACATCTAAGTTTCTCACCAGGTGGAAGTAAGCGCTTGTAATACCTATCCCGAAAGTCCTCTGCTTCTGCTATAAGCGATTACCGCCCAATTAGTCTTCTTTGCTTCTTAGGCTAAGTATTGCAAAAGTTTATGTATATGCAGACTATTGACTACATTAATAAAAACCGCTATCTGACTACCTGGCAGTCTGGATTTCGTCCAAATCATAGCTGTGAAACTGCTATGCTTAAAATTTCGTCGGATATTCACGAAGCTTTGGATATGAGCCATCTTACAATGCTCGCATTGCTAGATTTCAGCAAAGCATTTGATTCTATTGATCATCACAAGCTGCTGAAAAAGCTATCTCAGGGGTTTTATTTCTCATCATCTGCTGTTCAGCTTTTCAAGAGCTTCATAAGCGGACGTAGCCAATTTTTAAAAGTACAGTCAGGGCGAATCTACATTGTGGTGTTCCTCAGGGATCAATATTTGGTCCCCTTTTGTTCAGCATTTATATAAACGACCCGACCGACGTAATCCATGATGCTGTGATACATGTATATGCCGAAGACGTGTAGATGTATCTCAGCAGGCGAATTGGCTTAACGGAGGATTGCGTATGCAGACTAGCCTCTTACTCCAAATAGTCGAAATAGAATTTCGACAACAAACTTTGCTAGACATTATACAGTCCAGTAAAACTAACCAAATTCATCCGTTATTAATATCACCAAACAAACTACTGGAGATTTACCACAAATCGGACTCTACGTGTCCAGAGCCCCAGGATTGTTTATCCATGCTGTATCAGACAGCGCAGACACAAGCCCTCCTCATGCGAGAAAAGTTAGTTATACGAATTAAGTTACCCATATTCAATGTACCCGAATGAAATTACAAAGGATACACTGTTTTCCAATACAGGTTGATCAGGACATAGAATATTCCTACATCGCCAGCCAGATCCAAACTCAGGATTTCCTATTGTTGAAAGCCGAGGATGCTAAGGGACTTCATAAAGTCTCCAAGAACATCAGAGCCAGTACTTACGTAACGAAATTGGTAAAACCCCGAATTAAAGCAACACTAACCACAGAGTGTGTAATTAAATTGGTGTTCAACCCTCTGTCGGAGAACACCAATTGTAAACTGAGAGTACCAAAACCTCCCCGAAATGCTCTGATCAAAATGAACAGACCCAATTCATGTATATTTTCGGTTACAGAACCCACAGTGATCCAAGTCACTTGCCCAGACAAATTCCATGTGTCCCAATTAACGAAACAGGGAACAATAGTAGTCAATGAGCCTTGTCAAATCCAGTTAAACGCACAAACTCTACCTTTTGAAGCAGAAAACTTTCATCCCCTCACCTTTGTGCAACCACAGTACTTTTCACGCGAGACTGAAAGTCTCCTAAGGAAGTATGAGGCAAGCATGCCAAACGAAAATCATCAAAAGAAACCACCTCAGACAGATGTAATAATGGGGGATGAAGTTACCGCTATCATCCACAAGGGAACTAAATCATTGGATGAGATCAAATCTAAGGTGAACAAGATAGCCCAAAACTCAGCGCCACACCACACCAATGTTCTTTCCCACACATCAATATCTCTAACCGGTCTACTTATGATGACCATACTAGTATATGTAGCTATTAGGTGGTGGTGTCCATTCGCCATAGGACAAAAACAAAAAGCGTTCAAAGTTCAAATAGAACTGGGAACCAACCCGGAAACAGAGAAACCCGAAGTAGATAACCCAAAAGCAACAAAGACCAAAGCCAATTAAAAGATCACGAACTCTTCCGAGGGCTCCATCAATACAACTAGTTTAAATGTGGACCTCAAAATCGGGGGAATAAATTCGGAAAATAGCCGAAACCAATTTTAAATACAAAAGACTTTTTCTACTTAGACGAACAAGTCCAAAAGTATAAATCATTAAATAAAGTTTACAAATAATAATAATTCTAATACGTAGGAAGTAAAAAATATATTTTTTTATATATGTATATTACAAAAATAACCATCTAGTAGAAGTAAAAAATATTAATGAATCGACTTTACATTAGAAATAATAAAATTTGATTACGTCTAGTTTCAAAAAAAAAACATTAGTTAACCTAAGAAAAGTAAAACCTTTTAACAACATACGACCGTATGATTTTTGATATAAATGGATTTTCGTTTCTCCTCTATAAAATATATACATATATCTAAAAATTATAAATAATGAAATTCAACTAGGTACAACTAGTAGCGCAACCCACAACTGACTGCAGTGAAAAAAAAATGGATTAATAAACTTGCACTAAGTTGAGTGAAGTTAAGCCAACCGAAATACATATTGAATAAAAGCTAAGAATAACAGTAGCTACAGTTAGCACGTAGAAAGTATTTTTTTGTTATATATAAATACAATAATTAACATTAATTAAACTAAAAAACGTAGGATATTATATCCTTTCTCTTTGTATCTGTAAAATGTTAAATAGCAAAAAAAAAAAATTCAAGTAAATGAACTAAAAATTTAACTAGACCAAACTAAGTAGTGTAAGCAAATACTTTTTAATAATAAGAGAAAGAAGTTTTTAATAGACATGTACGACTGGCGCACTACAGTAGAAACAAATAGCGCCAAACTACTAAAGTAATAAAAAAATTTTTTTTTGTCAAAAGCAAGTTAATTAGAAATATTAAAATTAAATTAAAAATAATAAAACAAATAAAATAACAATAAGTTAAACAAATAAAATTAGGATAACAATAAAATAGAATATAAGTAAATAAAATTAATATAACATATAAAGGACCAAGTTCAAGTTGGCTACTAGAAGGTAAATTTAACATTTCGGTGAGTATACAAGAAGGCCGATCAAGTACGACCCAAGAGAAAAAAAACACAAATCACCACTGGTAAAATCCTGAAAACAAAAGAAGGGGGCAGAAAAATCAAAAAACTCCCTTTTTATTGAATATTATAAAAAAAACTTTATTTAAAAAAAATAGTGAGGAAGAGAAAAGAAAATAGGACAGGTACATATGAAAGAGAAAAGAAAATTAAAAAAAATTTTTTTTGCTCTGGTGGCCGGATTAGTCCCAGTCCTCGTCGGGGTCGTCTTCGACAGCGGCAAGGGGCAGAGTCGTCATCAGCGCCCGTATAATATCAGCAAAAGGGGAGTCGAAAATGTGATGGCAACACTCGCACAGCCCCTGCATCGCACTCAAATTGACAACACCACCTGAAAAGAAAACCAAAATAAAAACGGATAAATCCATGAACAAGACGAGAAAGTTTATAAAAATAACTTACCCATCACTGATCAAGACTGACCCCCGTGCGGATCCAACCAGAGATGTACCAGGTAGGAACGTCCTGCTACGGCCTCCTCGCACCAAACGGTGAGGGGTCGATGGCCCGTTCGCCTTAAAACAATACGAATGGGGCCACGCCAACCGGACCTAATGTGGACCACAGCAACCTGGTACGCGATTGTGCAGAGCCCTGAGGGGCTGTTAAAAGACCAATTACCCAATCTCGTGTCAAACAACATCGCGAATGACCAAAGGAAGCCTAGCATAAAACTTTGGGCATCCCAAAATGCTGGCCAGCAACAATAATCCAGATTAAGATATATTTTTTTTCTTCTCTTCAACTCTCTTCTAATGATTAAATTTTTTATGTTTGTCTGCGTCTATTCAACCCATTTTTCTGCCCCATGAATATTATCATATATTCACGCAAGATAAAGACATTGTATCATTTTATATATTTTATCGAGAGCTATTCCTCTTCAAAGAATAGCTCTTTTATTCACAGAGGGAAGGAATGCTGTGTATACACACATCCACGCAAAGACAGAACCATCTAGCCTGGTAAATGTATTTAGAAAATTTTCATAAGCTATCTACATATGCTTAAAAACTTGGTTGACTTATCAGAAAAATACGCGAAGAAAACAGCGTCAGCAGTTCCTTCACATATTTTTCCCACAAATAATACGCTAAAAAATTTCACGATAAGAAAGTCGCGCAGCACAAATACATTACATGTATATGAGCGCCGCGATTTTCAACCGACAGGACTGTGGCTAATGTTTATTAAAGTCTAGAATTACATTTTTGTTAAGCCACCGTCCGTCAAAATATTCCTGAACAAGTTTAATCAAGTCAAGAAACAAAGTTGAAATTTTCTCAGGGTGGAAATGCAGACTATGCATTTTACACCTTGACCGGCGGGGCTTAATTCCGAGAACAGTGATCAAGCAGACAGTTCGATTTTTGTACTCAGCAAGTACAACACGGCACGGATTAGATCGCGGAAGAATATTTAAAGTTAAAAGAGGAAGAATTAGTAAGCGATTAATTAGATCTCGGAAGAATATTTAAAGTTAAAAGAAGAAGAATTAGTAAGCGATGAATTAGATCTCGGAAGAATATTTAAAGTAGAATATTTTGAAATTAAAAAACAAAAAATTGTTAAAAGGTTTTACTCGAAGTGAATAAAAATGGTGTAAGATTCAGATAACAATTTAAAGGAAAAAAAACAGGAATTGTGTTTCTCAGTGTGTAAGAAAAAGGAATTGTGATGCCCAGTGTGTAAAGAAAAAAAAAGGATAAGGTTGAATAAAGAGTAGTCAAAAGAACATAAGCCTATTGTGTTGTGTTTACCTCCATTGTTCAAGGCAGTTAAGGAGTACTATTCAAGAGACAAGGCGTGAGTATTACCCCGTATTTAACGTAGGTGACAAGCCTGCATCCATGGAATCTAGAGATTCTGGATTTAAAATTTCCAGTATTTCCTCCATTAATAATAAACAAGGAAAATTAAAAGCAAAAAAAAAGAAAAAAAACTTAATCTAAAACTTGACCGCACTAATATATACTTGACAACTTTCGAAACTGATGTGAATTTTGGGGGATTTAAATATAACGGCAAGTTTTGATATTTGGTAATGCCATAGAGTAGTGGATTTTGGTGGGATTTTTTTGAAATATTTTTGAGAGGAGAGATTTAAAAATATTTTTGAGAAGTGTACTTTAATTTAATTGGTTTTCTTTAATTGGAATGAGAGAACCTATTGTTTTGTTTTTTTTTATTCTTCCATTTGTGTTTTTTATGCAAAGTTGAGATGGCGACAGTTTTGACGTATTTCTCCTCTTTGTATTAATGGTGGAGAGTGTGCTTAAGGCATAGTGTTTTACTGCTTTACTTGAAGCATCTCTCCAGTTTTTTCGCTGGTACTCTTGATGTTCAAGTGTATTATGAATTTTGATGGGAAGGCGTTGCCTTGTTACAGCGTGGAGTCTGTCTTTGGTGATATTGTTGACGTATTGGTGCATTTACAAACTCTTTTTAATTTGTTGTCTGATTTAATGTTTGTTGTGGTGTAGGTGGATAGCACACTCGTAGTCGTACATTTTGGTTCTGGTACTCCTCCGACCAGAACCCAACCCAATTCTGTGTTTTGGGCTATTGGAGAGTTGCCAGATCCTCTCTTTATACCATTTTAGATAATGGCGGCGTATACTTCTGCTGCAAGGAGAATATCGATTTCTCCTGGAATTGAGAAGGTAGGATCTGCTAGCGGGAGGTTGTGAATGTGTCTCCAGTTTGACACTTCAATTGCATTGGTTGGCAACACATCTGTGATTTTACTGATCACGAGCATGTTGCCTGCTACTTTAAAATTCGTGTGTAAAGAATTAATTGTGACTGTAGCTTGTTGTACAGCTGTATTGGTAGGAGTTGTACCAAGTCCAATTAATTCTTGGGTGGTTGGAGATCCTTTAAGTCGTAATAGCTTAAAGGGCTTTTCTGTCATGATTGACACTTGTGACCCAGAGTCTATTAACGATCGGAATGTCATCGTGAGTCTGGATGGTGCAGTGACGTTAATCAGAGCTGTAGAGAGAAGAGCTCTTTTCATGTTTGCGGTTAGAAAACTTTGAACTTGTTGTTCTTCATTTCCATAGGTGGGTGTGCTTAATTCAGTTTCCATATTGGAATTTTGGGAGGATCGATTAGGTGATTCTGTCACCGAATCGTTTTGCTCATAGTGGAGCAATGATGATATGATTTTTCTGACAATGATAACACTTTTTATTGCCAGTGCAATTTGAGGTTATGTGGTTGGGAGATAAGCAATTTTTGCATAAATCTTATTTGTGACAATTTCATGTGGTTGTCGGGTGCTTATATTTCTAAATGTTGGATAGTGAAATATGATATGGTCACCCTTGCAATGGCTGCAAGAGGACTTTTTGGTAGGTGGGTGATTTGGCGCTGAACTTTTATTTCTGTTCAAGAGACCATATGTAGGTTTGGGTAAGAATGGTTTTCTCTGTGTCATATTTGATTTTGCTTCCTATCATTTCTAGAGTTCGAAAGCGAGACTCTAGAAATTTGGTTAAAGTTTTTAGTTCAGGTAGGTCTGTGCTACTCTGTAAACTTTGCTCCCATAATTGGTGTGTGTTTGGATGTAGTTTTTGCACTGTCAAGAATATGATCAGTGGATCCCAATTCTTTGTTTCTACTTCTAGGTTTTGTAAAGCTAATAAAGCTTCGGTTATATTGTGTAATAGTCTGTTGATATTTTCAGCGGTATCATGATGTATGGGTGGGAGAAACAATAGTTTCTTCAATTATACGTTGTGTTATTTGAATAGCGTTCTTTTAGGAGCTGCCAAGCTGGTCGGTATTTTGCATCGCATACTTCGTAATGCCTGAGCAATTTTTCAGCCTCTCCTATTAGATTTGTCTTTAGAAAGTATAATTTGTCAACGTCTCTTAAATTATTGTTATTATGTATAACCGAATTAAATAAATCGTGGAATGAAATCCACGTAGAGTATTCTCCATTGAAGGTGGGAAGTTTAATTCTGGGGAGTCTTTCATTATTACATGAATTTGTGCTAGCATGTGATGTCTGAGTCTGAGGAGGATTGTTGACAGGCGTTGATATCTATATCCTCTTCCATGTCTGCTGCTTTTTCAATATAATACTCCTGTACATCACTAAATGTCTCTTTCATGAAATATTCAAATTGGTGATCTTCCTTTCTCGCTCTCTTTTGAATTACCCTATGCCTCGTTTGGAATTCTTTCCAATATTCAGTGAACGTTTGTAAACGTTTTTCTGTCGATTTGACAGTCTTTTCCTGCCTTCTCTTTGATGCCTTTTAAATGGGTCTTCCATTAATACTTTGACCTCTTTTTGGGACTCAACCAACTCTGATACTGAGCTAATGGTCCCGTCCCCAGCGTCAGATATACTGGATTCGTCAGCCCCCGGCATTTTATAGAGAGGCTTAGTTCTTAGCAATATATTTTTTCTCAATTCTATATTTGAATAGCTGAATTATCGGGCTCTGAAGGACCAATGTGAGATCCGTGCTCAAGCGAAGGGGGTGCCGGTTTAAAGGATAACTCAACTTTATAAATTCAAATATAAAATTTTTTATTTCAATATATTACTTAAAACTAATATCACAAATTCAATTAGTAAGACCTAACCTAGCTTACTACTATAGTTTCAAAGAATTCAGTGAGTTCAAATACTTGTACAAATAATTAAAAAAAAACAAATGCTGCCATTGAGGTCTGTTCCCCTTATTTCTGAAAAAGAGAGAGAAAATCCACTATTAATAAAGTAGAAGTTCTGTGCTACACATGTAAGCACGGTAGCTGTGCTAAAATAATTATAATAAAACAGAAGTAAATTTCTGCAGCAGGAGTAGATTCCTGCTTAGAAGTAGGATTAAAGCAGAAGTAGATTTCTGCAGTAAGAGCAGATTCCTACTCAGGTGGGAGGTGAAAAATAGCCAGAATTAAATTTCTGTAGTAGGAGTAAATTCCTACTCAGGTGTGGGATGAGAAATAAGCAGAATTAAATTTCTGCAGTAGAAGTAAATTCCTACTTAGGTGTGGGATGGAATTAATGTAGAAGTAAATTTCTGCAGTAGAAGTAAATTCCGACTTTGGTGGGAGATGAAAATTAGCAGAATTAAATTTCTGCAGTAGAAGTAAATTCCTACTTAGATGGAAGCAAAATTTGGTTTGGATAATTAGGAAAATCAGGGTAAATTCTGATGTGTTCAGATAAAATTCTGAATTGGGAATGGGTGATTCTGCTGCAGCTCGTCGCCTTTTTATAGCCACCGCAAACCGCTAAGTTTCGGCTTCATGATAGGTTGCCTTGGCAACGCAAGTTGCAGTGAACTCTGACGGCGGCGAAGGCGAGAACATCTGATGTAATGTCTTGACATTATGACATGTCATTTTGTGATCATCCAGCAGTAGGTAGAAAAAATGGTAAGTTTGCAATATTTATTAATTTTATTAGTTATTTATGAGAGTTTTTGTTTATTTTCAGGTGGAAATGTAATGGAGGAAGTTCAGGACGGCGTTGGACCAAAGGGAGGAAGTTCCCTTATATTAGATAAGTGCCTTTTTTAAAATTATTCTTAGAATTGAATTCTTTGTGGATTCTTTTTGCATTTTTTAGGAAGTATTTCCGTCGATGGATTTCCAGTTCAGTATGTGGACTGAACAAGCGGAGTTAGCTGAAATCATGTATCCTGATCTGGATTTTATACCAAGAAAGAAACGATCGACCGTTCGTTGGCGAGAATCCTGTCGACGGATGAGACTGGAAAGAAAAAATTGGCACAGATTTCCATGTCGATGCCAGACGATATTCGATCATATGCAGAAGTAAGACTGCTCGAGCGAACTGAGACTGGATTACTTGATAGTGGTGCCACTGTCAGTATTTTGGGCCAGGGAGCTCTAGAGAAGCTTGCAGAAGCAGAGAATGACTGGAAGAGGTATCGCACACAGGTACAAGTAGCGAATGGTGCCATGACGACTGTGCATGGTCATGTGAACTTGGACATCACTATCCGTGGTAAGACCCAAGACGTGCGATTTTACGTAGTTCCCAGGCTCACACAGGCACTATATTTAGGAATAGACTTCTGGCGTCTGTTTGGGTTGGCTCCAGACGTCCTAGGTATAGTTGCAGAAGTGACTCCAAGTCTAATAGCTACCTCTGACACCGATTGCCATATTCTTTCCAGTCTAGTTCAACAACGTTTGGAAGCTACTAAATAGCTTTTCCCTTCTTTCGGCTCTTTAGGCCTGGGAAAGACATCCGTGGTCGCTCACAAGTGTAATGAATGAATCATTACCTGCATTCATCATTATCTCATTAGCGCCACAATATCCCGATCAGTACAACTAACGTACATACATCATACATATGTACATATGCATATATCTATAATAACGACTCGTTATCATAATAAGAATCTTGTTACGTACAAGATTACAAATAAACATACGTACATACACGATAACGTACTTCTTGAAGCTAGCAAGCAAAACATACGCGCATACGTACATACATATAACGTACAAACATATAATAAATTGACAAACGTGAGTACGCGCATCAAATTGCATTCCAAGCAATTTCGCGGTGATTCCACCGTCAATTTATTTATGAATTTTTACGTCACATATGGTTCATATGGTTAACCAAATCTATTTTCGTTTTATGAAGCAACTTTCTCTGTTGTTCTTTTAAAACGATAAATTCTTGGTTGCGTCAACCTTTTTGCGGCAAAACGCCGGCTCTTTGTATACAAAAATACACACGGCATGAGACCAATTTCATGCATTATAATGGCACTAGGTTAACCCTGACCTAACCCACAGTCATTACATGCCGTTTATTTTTTCCTCACACAAAATTAAGAAACTTCATGTGTGACATTTTTACTTTTTACTTGTACATAATTGGGAAATCCCTTGTGTAAAGTGAAATGGAAACTGACCCACTTATTGGGCAATAGTGCTGAGTTTTTTGTAACATTGGTTTCTTCCGTATATATATGGTTGACCAATGGTTGCAAAGGAATTTTTGAATGAAGGGGAAATACTCTTGTGGAACTACAAAATATTGAGGAATATGCAAAATTGGCTATTACCAATATATTGAGAGGGCGTTCCCGATATATTCGATTTCTGGAATTCCTATATGGAATTTCCTAGATAGTTACCCCCATACCTATTTTTATCAATTTTGCTGAGCAATGCCAGAATCCAACTAAATAAAAAGCCGATGCATCTCAGGGACAGGGCAGAAGTTTTCCAAAGTCTAAAGAATAAGGTTGACCCCCCACCAGAGGTAAGGCAACCTATTCAAATAAATAAAATAGTATTCAAAGTATCAATTAAAATAGTATTCAAAGTATCAAATAAAATAGTATTCAAAGTATCAAATAAAATAGTATTCAAGTATCAAAGTGAAAAGAAGTGTTTTTATTCGATTGGGCTAGTGATCTTCGCAAATACGCAAGCACTCCTAGGTCCAAGTTACGGCAAAGACTCACCCGTAACAAAAAATTGGTGGCAGGGCTGCGGATCTGATTTTATCCCAGCTACCTATCGTCGCAGATCTTTAGCTTTGATAAAAGAAGCTACAACAAAGGTAACCTAAGCCAGGCGCTATAGGTGTACCCATCGTTGTGTATTACACAACCCAATCCCAGCCAGGCGCTCAGGGATTGTGAAAAAGTATAAAAATATATAAATATACAAATTGAAGAAAGGCAATCATGGATCAAACAGGCCCTAGAAGGGAAAACGATATCAACAGAATCAAGGAGCAGATAATGGAATATACCAGACCAGCCGAATCCGATGAAGACACCATGGACTTCGAAGACTACCAGGAAATCATCACAAAACAACAAAGATTGAGCAGTCTTAGGAAGTAAGATAAGTGTCACTATTTTTTAATATTATAAATTTTTTTTTTACATTCACACATATACATATCTTATGTTATGATTCCAAATTTTATATTGATTGACGTAATTTTATATTATAATTAATTTGGTGAAAAATAAGGGAGGAAAAAACCAAGTGTAAAAATGTAAATGAAAAAGTTTTGTAAATGAACAAGTTTTCAAATCCATTATCACTTTATATATTGTCTACGCATCTCTCTCTTGATTTCATCTGGTAACCATTGTTCAAGTTTTCTACTTGCAAAACTATTTTCACTTTGATGACTTCGTGTTCCTCGTTTCGACGACTTAATTTCGAAAATTTTTGTTTTGTGCTGTTGTGAGTTCGAAATTTTTTTGTTTTGTGGTGTTGTGAGATTAATTATACATAACCTCGTTACGATATCTTTTGTCTGTGCGCTTCAAAGCTACAGTGTTATTTTCGTTTATATATCAGTTCCGTACCACTCCTATCGCTAATTCATTGATTCCCCCTCGTTTTAAAAGTACTGTGTTTCTCAAATTGTAAAAGTTTAAATCGTGCAAACGTGTTAGCAAGATAGTCGCTACACGTTTTCGTGATTATTCAGCCCAGGCCGGGAATAGCCAAAAACATACGGCTGCACAACTAGCTCGCGCTTCTCGTTTATTACGTGCCTCTAATCGAGTCAAAATGACTCAACCTCCACCTACTGGTACTAATTCGGGGATATCGGACCTCAGAATAACATTAACGGATGCACGGAATATGATCCCAGAGTTCGATGGAAACTCAGGTGACCTGCATCGGTACCTCGCGTGCTGCGACATGTTATTCACGACATCCAAGAGCGACGCCGACAAGAAAATACTGCTTAGCATTTTAAAAACAAAGCTAACTGGCCCGGCATATGACATCTTTAAATATAAAGAAGTCTCAAACTGGGATGAATTAAAAGCAGAACTCGTCGAGCAATTCCAAGAGCATAGACCACGTGTGGCTATACAAGGAGAATTGCTGCGACTCAAACAAACTACACGGGAAAGCATATATGATTTTGCTTCACGCCTATCAAAACAGCTAGCTGATTTGAATAGCGCCACGGTTAATGAAGCCACAGAATCTTCCGCAAGGGCATATCTCATCTCAGAGAATGAGAAAAATGCCATTAGAGCATTTGAAGACGGCCTTAAAAGCGAACAACTTAAGGTCATCGTTAAGGCACGTTCAGAGACCTCACTAAGGAAGCTCATAACTTTTGCTTCCGAACATGCTCAACGCATTGAGGAAACTCAACCCCATACTCAAAAAACAGCGCCTAATGTGCAAGTATGCGACTATTGCTCAAAAAGAGGCCACACTAAAGAGAATTGTTTCAAGAGGAAGCAGTTGCCCTTAATAAATGCTTACCCAAACATAAAAAGGGAAATAAATAGAATTACATGCGGCTATTGTCGCAAACCAAACCATCACGCTAGAGAGTGTAGGCAAAGACAGTTTGATGAACGCCGCACTCAGTACCCAACAAATAGGCAAGCTCAATTTGGGGCTCATCCAAGAGCTTACCAACCTCAAAATTTGCCTAATGCCGAAAATAATGGCAGAGGACAACCTCGCCACATGAAGCAAGTAAGGTGGACAACTCCAGATCAAAAATCAGATACAGATTCACGACGCTACGACTGTGATCTGTATACAGCTAATAATGATCAAAAATCAGATACAGATTCACGACGCTACGACTGTGATCTGTATACAGCTAATGATGATCAAAAATCTGATAAAATTACATTACCTGCACGTTCAGAAATAATGGTATCACTTCCAATAACAGAGGAAAAAGGCGAATTATTAATAAAACAAAAAGAAGTAAGACCAGGTATATACATAGGAAACACCTTGGCACAAACGAGTAACAGTATGGTAAGAGTACTAATGATGAATACGAACGAAGAAGATATGGAAATCTCGAAAAATGAGATAGAACCAATTTGGGATTATGTACGGAACTATGAGGTGATTCAGCCCAATTATAAATCCGACCCAATAGAAAACCGCCTAAAAACATTGGAAAGTAATTTAAAATTAGAACATTGTAACCAAGAGGAAAAATTAGCTCTCACGAATATTTGTAGGGAATTCAATGATTTATTCTATTTAGAAGGAGACGCATTAACATATACTGATGCCGCTGCACATACGATTCCAGTCAAAATAGATACTACGCCCATCTATGTCAAGCCATACAGATTACCGGAATCTCAACGAAATGAGATTAATAGGCAAATTAATGACATGATAGACCAAAATATCATAAGCCTTAGCAAGAGTCCATGGAACTCTCCCTTGCTACTGGTACCAAAGAAACCAGATGAAACAGGTCAAAAACGTTGGCGAGTAGTAGTGGACTTTAGGCGCTTAAACGAAGTTACTCTCGGAGACGCCTACCCACTACCGAATATAACGGATATCTTGGATCAACTAGGACGATCCATATACTTCACAACCTTGGACTTGGCCAATGGATTCCACTAAATCCCGATGTCACCAAAAGACAAAGAAAAAACAGCTTTTAGCACACCATTTGGACATTATCACTATAATAGAATGCCATTTGGACTGAAAGGAGCACCAGCAACCTTTCAGCGACTGATGAATACCGCCCTAACGGGACTTCAAGGTATTCGCTGCTTTGTATACTTAGATGATATCGTGATTTATGGGTATAATTTACGTGACCATAACGCCAAGCTTGTAGAAGTGTTTAATCGACTAAGAATGCATCAACTAAAATTACAGCCAGATAAATGTCATTTTCTACGTAAAGAAATCGTTTATCTAGGTCATGTGGTTGGAGAAAATGGAGTCCAACCTGACCCGAGTAAAATTAGCGCGGTGAAGACATATCCGACTCCAAGAAAACCAAAAGATATCAAGTCATTTTTAGGATTTGTGGGATATTATAGACGTTTTATCCCCAATTTTTCCAAACTCGCTAAGCCGCTGACTAATCTCTTGAAAAAAGATACCACTTTTGTATGGGATACGTTTTGTGATGAATCATTCAAGGTCTTAAAGCAAAAACTCATCAGTGCACCAATTCTGGCTTACCCCGAATTCGATAAGGAATTCAACGTCACCACTGATGCAAGTGATATTGCATTAGGTGCTGTGCTATCGCAAGGCGAAATTGGAAAAGATCACCCTATCTGTTTCGCCAGCCGGACGTTAAATCCTGCAGAATGTAGATACTCTACAATTGAAAAGGAACTTTTAGCTATAGTTTATGCTGTGGAACAATTTCGTCCATATATCTATGGAAGGAAATTCAATATAGTCACTGATCATAAGCCCCTCGTATGGCTCATGAGTTTGAAAGACTCAACCTCACGTCTTATGAGATGGAGAATTAAGCTAGAGGAGTATGACTATACTATAATCCATAAACCAGGTAAACAAAACGCAAATGCTGATGCTTTAAGTCGAATCAAAATTGAGGAACCTGAAATTACAGTCCAAAAATCAATAAACGTAATGACCCGCAATCAGGCAAAAGCCTCCAGTCTGACTGAAGATACACTGGATCTAAATAAAATATATAATGAATACGTTTCATCCCCCCATACAGATGATTGTTCCGAAATAAAAGGACATATACTGACTCAAAAGAATTTACCATACAGATTCTTCATTTTACCTAAAATAGAAGATCCAACAGGAACTTACCTGAAAGAGTTGTTTCCATCATTGAACGAGGAAATGCAAAGTACTTAACTACGCGAGTACGTGAATGGTAGACAAACGTATATAATTGCTAATGCACCCTTACCTATGAAAACTATAGACAGTTTCAAACAAATATTAAATACCCTTTTAAAAATCAGGGATTATATCAAAGATAAAAACTTACAGGAAGTTCATATTTCTATACCTAAAATGGACATAGTAGGGCACGCAGAGCTAAAAAATATGATAACCTTCTATTTAAAGAATATAAATGTTAAAATAAATATTTACACAACCCAAGTAAAAATAGTATCTGACCCAAAAGAGCAAGAACTCATAATGGAATCCTTTCATAAAACACCATTAGGTGGACATCAAGGAATAACTCGGACTATTAAAAGAATTCAGACAGCATATATAATTGGTCTGGATTAAACAGAGATGTCGAAAACTTTGTAAAGAAATGTCAATCATGCCAAATGAATAAACTTGTTAAAAATCCTAGAGTACCCATGAAAATTACCTCGACTAGTACGAGACCATTCGACAGAATAGCGTTGGACATAGTAGGACCATTGCCAGCAAGCTATAACGGTAACAAGTATCTCCTCACATTCCAGGATGACCTCACGAAATATACTGAGGCCATACCTCTACAGAACGCAGAAGCTCGAAGCGTAACAGAAGCTTTTGTTATAAATATAGTCTGTAGACATGGAATACCGGAATCAATATTGACGGACCAAGGTTCTAATTTTCTAAGCGAAATGTTTGCGCAAATGTGTAAACTTTTAAAAATTAAAAAACTGCAAACGACTCCATACCATCCGCAGACCAATGGAGCTCTGGAAAGAAGTCATAGAACTCTGGCCGAATACCTACGGCATTATGTGAACCGAGACCCGCAAATATGGGATACTTGGATACCGTATGCTATGTTTACATATAATACAAGTACACACTCCAGTACCAATTACAGTCCATATGAGTTGATATACGGTTTTCCACCAAGTATCCCAGCTATAATTAAAGCAAACCCAACGGTAAATTACAATTACGATAATTACAGCAGTGAGCTAAAAGCGAGATTGCAACATAGTCACCAGATAGCTAGAGAATCTATTCTAAAAAAAAAAGAAAAATCAAAACAATTCTATGACAAAAACTCGAAAGCGAGAACCTTTAACTTAGGAGATAAGGTCTTTTTAAAGAACCACACAAGGAAAAACAAATTATCCCCGTTGTGGACAGGACCCTATGATATAGTAACTATTAATTCTACGGAAAATACTACTATTAAAATAGGGAACAAAAATAGAACAGTACACAACAATAATCTTAAGCTATACGTCGATTAGGAAAATAATTTTTTATTTATCTTAGGATGATTTGGATTCTCGTCTTCATCCTCCTAACTCACAGTGCAGACGCAATGATACAAAACGAACCGTTGCAAGTAACGATCCTGAGGAACAATCCAGGAATCTACTTCGAAGAAGTAGGAAGAGTAAGTCTCTACAGCAACGAGTGGCAAGTAATAACATATTATGACTTAGAGGAATTCAATTTTGAACTTGAGAAATTGTGTAATCATACGGAACAGACAAATAGGTTGTGTAATTACATAGAAAACTACCACAATAAGGCTCCCTTATGCAGAGACATAACACACCAATTATACACTATAATCGGAATCCTAAAACAAAATTCACTCCTGTTAAAGTCTGAAACTACTCGATTTAAAAGAGGATTAATTAATGCCGTAGGAACCCTAAGCAAGACCCTTTTTGGCACTCTCGACGCGGATGACGCTAAGACTTTTAACTCGCATATAGATAAATTAAAAAACAACCAAGACTATCTATTGCAATTAATCAAGAATCAAACCGTCATCGTTGATTCTACAGTTAATGTATTCAATAAAACACGCATGACAATAAAAGAACAATTCCTACATGTAGAGAAAAAGCTTAACGCCTTGAGTAACCTAGCCAATCGCGTACAAACTGATGAACTATCGAAGAGTTTTACTACTGAACTCGAGACGATGGTCTCTCTAACGGCACTAATGATGGTACGATATCAGACCACCCAAAACCTCTTACTAGATCTGATAACAGATGTTAGACATGGTAAACCACACCCAGCAATAATGACCCCACCTCAAATGAAACATATCCTAGAAAATATCCAAAAAGAACTACCCAATACGCTCACTTTACCAATAGACAAGAACGAGAATAACCTTCTACAACTCTATCAAATTGGTAACGTGAGAAGTACAATTCTCGACAATAGAATAATTTTTCACCTCAAGCTCCCTCTCCCATTCAAAGATGAATACCAGCTTCTGAAAATACATCCCTTGCCGACAAATCATCTAGATAAGTTCATTTTTATAAAACCTTCACTCGAATATTTAGTAATCGATTATAATAGAGAACACTATTACACCGTAAACAGATTTGAGTTACAGAACTGTCAAACGCAAGATCAAGTACATTTCTTGTGCCGTATTATACACCCCATATTTAACACCCAGTCTACAAATAACCAATGCGAAGTACAACTCCTCAAACACAGTCATGAAATACCATCTTCTTGTAATATCAAAGCCGTTCCTCAAATGGATTTTTGGATACAACTATCTCAACCGAATAAGTGGCTCTTTTCTATACGAAAAATCACAGTGGTCGATGCCATTTGCGGAAATAATATTACTACATATAACTTGGAAAACACAGGAATTATTAATCTCTCCACGGGATGCCATCTCCGTACCCAAGATCTAATTATCCAAGCACATAATACTAAAACATCTGAGCTTAGTAACCACTACCTCCCATCATTAAATCTAACTTCTAACTTACCCCATCCTGAAAGATTCAACTCCACCAATGACCAGGTACACGTCATTAAATTTCACGATAATGAAGAGTTAAATTCATTAAGTGAAGCACTCAATCGGCTTAAGCAAAGCGAAAATATAAGTTTCCCCACATTGAATACACACAACATTCATCATTATGTCATTTCTTATGTTCTATTTGCGGTAATCCTGATGGTTATCATTGTCCAAATATGCAAAAAATGTAAAGCCAAAAGGCTTGGCGCAAACAAAAGCACACAACAAAAAGACTTAGAGATTGAAAATCCCAAGTCATCCTATCAGTTAACAATGCAACCTTAACCACCTTAAGCGAATTTTCAAAAAAAAAAACACAAATATATTCACACAACTCGAAAAAGAAAGCAAGTTTAACTACAAAGCACAAGAAAAACAAAAAGCTGTGTAATCTATGTAAGTTAATCTATTGTACGCCAAAAAAAAAAGAGAGATAGTCATATATAGTCATAATCCTTGAAATTATATACAAATAAATATAATAGTAAATAATAATAATAATAAATAAAATCTAGAACTTAATAACTAGCCTACTATTAAATCTATTAACTACTTTCTATAAAATTAGTAACAAACAAGAATTATTACAATAACCTAGAGAGTAAGAAACAGTACTTTTACTATCATATCTTTACAACTACGATAAGTAATTATCCAAAAATTTTTATATAATTAAAATATTTTTATTACTATAACAAATTACTAATAGTCAGTAGACAAAAATTACTATTATCTTTATTACTATAATAATCAATAATCTAGAAATTACCACTACTGCAATTTTACTATAAATAAATAATACAAATATAATAGTATTAATATAACAATAGTATTATAAAAAAAAAAAAAAACACTAACCTAGAAATTAGTGTTACCGATAAATTTTTATCTACAAAAAATTATAATGTAAGTACCTAGATCATCGGCTTTTCGTTTTGTTCAGTTTTATCAGAAAGTCCCATTCATTTCATTCCCGGAACTTTCTTTTTCCAAGGGGGATGGTGTAATGAATGAATCATTACCTGCATTCATCATTATCTCATTAGCGCCACAATATCCCGATCAGTACAACTAACGTACATACATCATACATATGTACATATGCATATATCTATAATAACGACTCGTTATCATAATAAGAATCTTGTTACGTACAAGATTACAAATATACATACGTACATACACGATAACGTACTTCTTGAAGCTAGCAAGCAAAACATACGCGCATACGTACATACATATAACGTACAAACATATAATAAATTGACAAACGTGAGTACGCGCATCAAATTGCATTCCAAGCAATTTCGCGGTGATTCCACCGTCAATTTATTTATGAATTTTTACGTCACATATGGTTCATATGGTTAACCAAATCTATTTTCGTTTTATGAAGCAACTTTCTCTGTTGTTCTTTTAAAACGATAAATTCTTGGTTGTGTCAACCTTTTTGCGGCAAAACGCCGGCTCTTTGTATACAAAAATACAAACACGGCATGAGACCAATTTCATGCATTATAATGGCACTAGGTTAACCCTGACCTAACCCACAGTCATTACATGCCGTTTATTTTTTCCTCACACAAAATTAAGAAACTTCATGTGTGACATTTTTACTTTTTACTTGTACATAATTGGGAAATCCCTTGTGTAAAGTGAAATGGCAACTGACCCACTTATTGGGCAATAGTGCTGAGTTTTTTGTAACATTGGTTTCTTCCGTATATATATGGTTGACCAATGGTTGCAAAGGAATTTTTGAATGAAGGGGAAATACTCTTGTGGAACTACAAAATATTGAGGAATATGCAAAATTGGCTATTACCAATATATTGAGAGGGCGTTCCCGATATATTCGATTTCTGGAATTCCTATATGGAATTTCCTAGATAGTTACCCCCATACCTATTTTTATCAATTTTGCTGAGCAATGCCAGAATCCAACTAAATAAAAAGCCGATGCATCTCAGGGACAGGGCAGAAGTTTTTCCAAAGTCTAAAGAATAAGGTTGACCCCCCACCAGAGGTAAGGCAACCTATTCAAATAAATAAAATAGTATTCAAAGTATCAATTAAAATAGTATTCAAAGTATCAAATAAAATAGTATTCAAAGTATCAAATAAAATAGTATTCAAGTATCAAAGTGAAAAGAAGTGTTTTTATTCGATTGGGCTAGTGATCTTCGCAAATACGCAAGCACTCCTAGGTCCAAGTTACGGCAAAGACTCACCCGTAACACAAGATCGAGACGAATGACGCACCTACGATAAAAGAACGGTTTTATCCAATTTCACCAGCCGTACAAAATTTGATGGATGCTGAATTAGAGCGAATGCTGTCACTGGATGTGATAGAGGAGAGCCAGAGTCCTTGGAGCTCTCCAGTCGTTCTAAAAGGTTCGTAGAAAGGTTCGGCTTTGTTTTGACGCCAGGAAAGTCAACTCCGTTACGAAGAAGGACGCATATTCACTACCGCAGATAGACGCGCTTCTGAGTCGACTTCCTCCGGCAAGCCTGGATCTGAAAGACGCCTTCTGGCAGATCCCACTAGACGCTGATTTCAGAGAGAAGACCGCTTTTACTGTACCTGGTCACCCTTTTTATCACTACACAGTGATGCTATTTGGCCTATGCAACGCTCCACAAACGATGTGCGCCTCATGGATAAGGTCATTCCATTTGATCTTCGTGAGAATGTTCTCGTCTCTCTAGACGATTTATTGAATCTGTCCTCAGACTTTGACTCTCATCTCACGCTGCTATCCCATGTAGCGGATTGTTTGAGGATAGCTGGCCTCACTATCAACGTTGATAAGAGTAAGCTTTGTACTAAAGAGACCAAATACTTGGGTTTCATTGTCGGAAAAGGAGGTATACGAACTGACCCCGACAAGATTTCATAGCCGACTATCCGTCACCCAAAACTGTTCCGCAAGCCCGACGCCTACTAGGTATGGCTGTATGGTATAGACGGCTCATTCCGAACTATGCCGACTTAACTGCCTCCATTACAGATACTTTGAAAAACCCTAGTCAGTTAAGTGGACACCTGAAGCCCAGACTTCTCTTGATTTGTTGAAACAAAAACTTACTTCTGTTCCGTTGCTAGTGAGCCCAGACTTCACCAAGCCGTTCAATATACAGTGCGATGCGAGCCAACAAGGTATTGGTGGAGTGCTGCTTCAACTAGATGACGATGGCCACGAGAAGCCAATAGCCTACGTCTCGAAAAAGTTGAACTCAGCACAACGATATTACACCGTCACAGAGCAATAATGCTTAGCTACAATCTTAAGTGTACAGAAGTTCCGGCCCTTCATAGAACTTATGCCGTTTAAGATAGTAACTGATCACGCGAGCTTGAAATGGCTGATGTCTCAAAAGGACCTCAGCGGCAGACCTGCTCGGTGGAGTTTGAAGCTTCAGGGTTTCGACTTTACCATCGAGCACCGAAAAGGAAGCCTGAATGTCGTTCCTGATGCGCTCTCACGCATTCATTGTGACAGCTTGTCCACACCTTAAGATCCTGGCCCGGAAGTTGACCTTAGTTCGCCATATTTCAACTCGTTGGAATATGAAGAACTGAGGCATAAAGTTAAAACAACTTCTGGCAAATTACCAGATCTTTGTGTCAGGGATGGCTTCGTCTATATTCGGACTGTTCCGAGCACAGGCGATCCAATTCAGGAAGAAGAAGCTTGGAAGCTTTGGATTCCACGAGGGCTTGTCTCCGACGTTTTTTCAAGAGCGCATGATCCGCCACTAGCTTCTCACGGAGGTATAGGTAAAACACTGGAACGTCTAAGAAGACACTTTTACAGGCCACGAATGACAGTTGATGTGAGAGACTACGTAGGCACGTGTGACGTGTGTAAAGAGACTTAAGCCCCCAATTCTGTTCTTAGACCACCTATGGGAGTCCAGTTTGTGACAGAAAGACCATGGCAAAAGATGTACATCGACTTTCTAGGTCCATATCCTCGGCCAGTGAAGGGAAATGTCTGCATATTGATAGTTCTTGACCACTTTTCAAAGTTCCCGATTCTCAAACCTATGATAAAAGCATCTACTCTCAATGTGTGCCAGTTCATCGAAACGGAAGTGTTCCATGTGTTCGGAGTCCCGGAAACGATAGTCTCTGACAATGGAGTCCAGTTTTGCTCGGCTCAGTCTACCAGATTACTGGACAAGTATGGGGTGAAGCACTTGTGAACGGCAGTTTACTCGCCGCAAGCAAACGCCTCAGAGCGAGTAAACAGGTCTCTATTGGCGGGGATTAGGGCATACATCCGGAAGGAATACACGAAGTGGGATGAGAAGCTGAGTCAGATAGCTAGTTCCCTTAGAAGCACTTTCCACCAAGCAACTGGTTTCTCTCCCTACCGAACACTTTTCGGTCAGCAAATGATCTTGAGGAGCCTTGGGACTCTTAATGAGCATCTGAGAGTAGATGCTGAAGATAAACTGAGATTTATCCGTGCGAGAGTGCAGGAGAACTTACACCATGCGTTCGAACAGGGTTCAAAAGCTTATAATCTCAGGGCGAAGCCTGTTAATTCCAGAGTGGGTCAGGAAGTATTCAGACGGAATTTTGCCCAAAGCAACTTCCAACAGCAGACTAATGCTAAACTGGGACGAAAATTCCTTAAGTGTCGGGTTAAAGCCAGGAGAGGGAACGCTTATTACGAGCTTGAAGATCTGCAGGGGAAACCGTTAGGAGTCTATCACGCCAAAGACATCAGGCAGTGATATCTATTCTAGAAGGGTCAACTATCTACTGGCACGTTTATTCCTGGTAGCCCTAAGAAGGTATCCAGCCAGCTTACCTGGTAAACTATAGGATATCGCGAAGCCCTCCTATTGCCCCGTCAATGGTGGGTGATATACCTGTTGTAATTCCACCTCGTGAACATACCTCTACCCCTTATGAGTAGATAAACTTTATATAGTCCCTCCTGGATCGGCCTCATTAGAATTTTTTTCTTTGTGTGTCCGTCTACAACGTTTCGTTAATCGGCAACCGTCGGCCATGGTCGAACCAAATCTAGATCCTGTGTTGCACGCCGGCAACAAGAGTTCACTTCTTCTGATTGTTGCGCGCCGGCAACAAGGGAGTTAATCGTAAAATCGTAATAGTCCGGGTTGACCAAAATGAGAAGGCTGCGTTTAATCTTTACACTGATTTTATTTCTTTTCAAGCACACTTTTAATTTTTACTAACAATACTTTTCTTTATACTTGGAATACAATAATCTAGGTTTCACAATAGTTTTGAATTATACCTTTTCTTTTACTTTCCACTAGAGGCCTTACCTTGGGTAGGGGGACTCTCTAGCTTCGGGTTTTAGAATATTCTGATTTTCCTTGCATCAGAACTCTCTATTTATTTAAAATCAATCTGCAGTGGTTAATACTCCCTTCCACTTGCAGATTGATTGTTTAGCAATTTTTGTGGTAACCAATCAAAAATTACCTATTGAGCATTTTTCTGTGAAAAACAACCCAAAATCACCTATCAAGCATTTTTTCCAATAAAGGTGAAAAATTTATTGCATTAATGCAATTTGATTTTTCACCCGCAAATTATAAAAAATAATTGGGAACAATTGTATGAAAACAACGGTATCAATTTTCACACGAGTCCCAAAACAATAATTCACTTGCTTTATTACGTATAACGGCAAAAAGAAATTTGACGCCGGCGCTTCCGCTAAGGCAATTTCTTTTGGTCAGTTTGTTGCACGGCGGGTGTGAGGTAAAATCGTTCAGCGAGTACCATGCTTTACTTCTTATCGCTTTGAGTTAATCAGGTGATTCCATTATACGTTTGGCTGATTGTTCTCAAGCAAGAAGTCCAAAGGTTCTTATTTACGTGTAGAAAGGTGACAGGCCTTATCTACCTAAGAATTATTACCGTGGACATGGGTACATCTAACGATTACTCATTATGTGCTGCAACTTGACCACAGTCGTGTGCGTATAGTTGTTTGTTTATAGTTTTGGTTCTCATTGTGGGGTCGGATAACCGTGATTTATGGATGAGAGGTGTTTGCTTGATCTTTTTAGGTAATGCGTTATGAATCAGAGGCAATTGAAGTGGTTATTGCTTGATCATATTATTTGGATTGTTTTGGGGATTCATAACACCTTCCCCCTTGAAAAAAATTTTCTTTTATATCCTTTAAGAGGATGTAAAAAAAAATTTGAGAGTTGCTGACGCTCGGAAATCTAGAGTACATAGTTTGATTAGTACTACGATATGATATTATATGGTACTTAATGGTATGTATGATACAAACATATGTTAGATTTAATTGTTATGATTATGATATGTATTATACAAAATTAGATTTAGTAACTAATGATATTTTTATTCATTAGCTCCATCGTTTATGATTTATTTATGCTAGATTAAATGATATATTCTTTTTTTTTTATATATACATGTTGTGTTTCTTATTTTACAAAAATCAATTGTTACCAAGTGTGGTATTATAATAGTATTATATAAAAGCAACTTATTTGAGAGGTAATTAATTAGTTATCTGTGATTCTAGATAATGGTATTTTACTGGAAATACTTTTGATTTCAGTAATTTTTTCATTATTTGTTTTATTTTCTTTTAAAGTTTTTTGGTTCTTCTCCTTTTTAGCATATCGCATGATTATTTTGATTACACCATAAGAAGTAAGTGTTATAATTAATAGATATATGAAAGAATAATGGTGTATATCATGCGTTGAAATATTATTTAATTTTTGTTTTTCCTCGTGCTCCAGTGTTTTTAAATCTTGGCTTAGATCGAATAGAGCTTGGTGATTTACGTTTTTTATTGTAATCATTTTCGGGAGTTCGAGTTTTATGTCTTTAAGATGATTAGCCATTGTTAGGTTAATTGAGGGTAAGTATGAATTATTTGAAATTGATATTCTTTCGGAATGACCGTATAGCGTTAGGTCGTTGCTTCTTATGTAGCAATTTGGAGAAATTTCTAAAATACCGTTTCTTTCGAGTGTTAGCGGTTCGATTCTGTCGCCGCATATATTATCTATTGTTAGAGGGTTTCTAAGACTGAATAACCATTTATTTGGGTTGTTTAATTGAATCCAGAAAGTAGATGTTTTTATTGTTTTTACATCGCAGGATTTTGGAATTTCCGTAGTATGTTTTAATAGATCCATTTCGCATTTGTTTTGTTCGGCATTGCTATTAAGGATTGGGTGTGTTATTTGACACAGATGAGTATTTGAGAAACTCAATTGGCATTTGTCGAAGTCCTCTGTATTCATGGGGTAATGTTTTTCGCGGTTAAAATCTACCAATAAATATTCGGTAGTAGGTTTTATGTAGAGAAAAGAGGTGTTTACTATACTTGGGAATGGTATAACTTTGTATGCCTGGAAAATTGTGTTTAGGGGTAATGGGATTTTAATTTCGATGATAATATTATTCTTGATTTTGTTTGTAGTTGTAATGCTAACTTTATATAAGTCGATAAGACTGTCTTGTGTGGCTGAAATGGGTAAGGTGGTTCCGGAAGGAAGATTTTTCCTAATAACTGTAAGAGTTTCCTCCAGTTGAAATGGGGTGATAATTAATGGATTGGGAATGCCATGTTTTATGTCTAAAAGCATGTCGAGGATTGCTTTTTGCGAATTTTGGTATCTCATAAGTGATAGTGTAATGGCGGAAGTGATACTTTCTAGTTCTAAGTTTATGAAGGTGGAGTTCACTTCGGCTATTATGAAATTGAATGGTTTAGAAATTTTGTCAAATTTTTCTTGGATGTTATCAAATTCGAGTTTAATATCTGAGGATGTTTTATTAAAAAGGTTGATTGTTTTATCTACGATAATGGTTTGTGATTTAATGAGTTCTAATAGGTGGTCCTCATTTATTTTTAAGTAGTGGATTTGTTTGTCGTAATGCTTAGCATCGTCCTCATTGAGAGTACCGAAGAGTGTTTTGCTAAGGCTGCCTATTGCGTTTATTAGGCCGCGTCGGGCGCGCAAATGTTTGGGATCTATAATCTCTGCATTTTGCTCTATCTCGTTAATTAATGATTTGATAGTTTTTATTTGTGACACGCATGGGTGGTTGCGGGTTGGATGTTGTATCTTAAAATGTAAACATATTTTTTCTATGTCTATTGTTTGGGATTTTAGGAGGTTATGTTCCAGTTGAAAATTGTCTAGGCTATAATACGTAACTAGTTTCCAACTTGAGCTGTATAATTGTATGTTTCCGTATTCCTCGAAATATATTCCTGGAGTTGAGGCGAAGTTTGTTGTCTTTGTTCCGCTCGTGACTCTGAATGTTAATAATAAGATTAGTATTACGTACGGCATTTTGGCCTGGTGGAATAGAAGAAAAGAAAAGAACGCGATTACTCTATGAATAGCTTTAGATGGTTGTTATGGAGTTTTTTATTTTTGTTTCTAACTCTTACCACTGAATTCTCGGTTGAGGCAATTTGTACTATTTCGTAAGGGCCTTCCCATAAGGGAGATAATTTATTTTTTCTCGTGTGATTCTTCACTAATACCTTGTCACCAATTATAAAAGGTTTTGGCTTAGTAACGTGATCATAGTACGTTTTGGATTCTCCTTGTTTTTTATAAGATTTTCTCTTGCTATTTGATGAGCATATTGGAGACGCGCTTTTAGCTCACTGACATAGTTATCGTAGTTATACGTAACTTCTGGGTCCTTTTTTAGTGATGTTGGGATTTCTGCGTGAAATCCAAATAGTAATTCGTGAGGCGTGTAGCCTGTACTTGAATGATTAGAATTGTTGTATGTGAACATAGCGTAAGGGATCCATGTATCCCATGTTAGTGGATCTGTAGACACATAGTGTCTAAGGTATTCAGCAAGCGTACGGTGGCTTCTTTCTAGAGCTCCGTTTGTCTCTGGGTGGTATGGTGCAGTTTGTAACTTATGTATTTTCAAAAGTTTACAAATTTCACCAAATAGAGAACTTAGGAAGTTTGATCCTTGGTCCGTTAGGATTGATTCAGGTAAACCATGTTTACAAATGATGTGGGTTACAAATTGCTCAGCTACCGTTTTGGCTTCCGCGTTCGGTAGGGGTATAGCATCTGAAAATTTAGTCAGATCATCTTGGAATGTTAATAGATATTTGTTGTTTTGATAACTTGTTGGTAGAGATCCAACGATATCCAAGAAGATTTTTTCAAATGGTTTTTTGCTTGTGGTAGTAATCTTCATAGGTATTTTCTTGTTTGCACCTGATTTATTGACCTGGCAAGAAGAACATCTCTTGATGTACTTTTGAATGTCTTTTTTCATACCTGGCCAGTTATAGATTCTTCTTATCTTCCCGATAGTCTTCGTTTGTCCCTGATGACCGCCTAAAGGAGTGACATGGTAATCCCTAATTACCTGTTCGATGTCCTTTGGGTCTTTTAATTGTACTATTTTATTGAGGAAGAAAATAGACCTCGTGACGGAATCCTTAAATTCTTCAGCACATATGAGTTTCAACTCGAAGTACGAAGTGCTGTTCAGGATTGGTATAGCAATTGGAATTATCTCTTCGTTAGATGACAATTCTTTGAATTTTTTTAATATATTCCTTGTTAATTCTTGATCTTTTTGTTCTTTAAAAGGGAGGGGTGCATGCCCCACTATATACGTAGTATTCCCTTGTTTATATTCTTTGATTCCTCCTAATGGAATTTGATAATTATCAGGTAAATAAGTTTTTAATAAGTTTTCAAATGTGGTGTTTACTGTCGGAATTATGAAATATTTTCTTTTGATATTCCGTGTTTCCAGTAAATTGTTCGAGTTTTCTCCTACTATTTTAGGGGTTTGGTTTGTTTGTGCCCTCTGTTGATTCCTTGTTATCACTTGAATATTTTTGGATTCTGGTACTATACGACTGAGCGCGTCAGCGTTAAGACTAGATTTCCCTGATTTGTGTATGATCTTGTAGTCATACTCTTCAAGTTTAATCCTCCACCTCATCATTCGGGAAGTGGGGTCTTTCAGGTTCATGAGCCATGTAAGGGGCTTGTGATCTGTAATAATCGTAAATGTCCGACCGTACAGGTAAGGACGAAATTGTTCTACCGCGTATATTATTGCTAATAGCTCTTTTTCTATAGTTGAATATCTTGTCTCAGCCGGATTTAGGGTGCGGCTGGCATAACAGATTGGTTTGTCTTCTCCGATTTTCCCTTGCGATAAAACTGCGCCAATTGCATAGTTACTTGCGTCTGAAGTAACTAAAAATTCTTCGTTAAAGCGAGGATATTGCAAAATAGGCGGATTTAATAATTTTTCTTTCATGAGCGTGAAAGCTTCGTCGCAGAACGCATCCCATTTGAAAGTAGCATCTTTCTTTAATAGAGCCGTGAGAGGCTTAGCTATTTTAGCGAAATTCGGGATAAAGCGACGGTAATATCCAACAAAACCTAAGAAGGATTTTATGTCTTTTTCCTTCTTGGGTACTGGGTAATTTTGGACAGATTCTAGTTTAGAGGGATCCGGTGTTACTCCGTTTTCTGTAACCAAATGTCCAAGATAAGCTATTTGTTTGCTTAGAAAATGGCATTTTTCAGGCTGTAGCTTGAGATTATTTACTCTAAGCCTATTGAAAACGTGTTGGAGTCTTGCATTATGTTCTGTCAAGTTGTATCCGTAGACAATTATGTCGTCCATATATACAAAACATTCTATGCCTTGGAGTCCGACTGAAACATTGTTCATCAGCCTTTGAAAAGTGGCTGGTGCACGTTTCAATCCGAATGGCATTCTATTAAAATGGTAATGACCGTAAGGTGTACTGAAAGCAGTTTTTTCCTTATCATGGTCCTCCATTTGTATTTGATGAAAGCCATTAGCTAAATCCAATGTACTAAAGTATTTAGCTTTCCCCAGCTGATCTAGTATATCAGTAATGTTGGGTAAGGGAAAGGCATCACCGACTGTTATGTCGTTGAGGTGCCTGAAATCGACAACTACTCTCCTTCTTTTGTTTCCTGAAGCATCAGGTTTTTTCGGAACTAGAAGTAGAGGAGAGTTCCAGGGGCTAGAACTAGGGCTTATGATTTCTTCTTGAAGCATTTTATTTATTTGTGAATTAATCTCAGTACGCTGAGATTCTGGAAGCCTATAAGGTCTTATGTTGACAATGGGTTTTTCAGGTAGCGTAGGTAATTGGTGCTTAACTGCACTTGTGCAAGTTAGGAAATCCCCATCTAGATAAAATATGTCATTGTATTCTCGACAAGTATCTAGAATTGTTTGGGCTTCTTCCGCGTTGCAGTGAGCGAGGTTTAGCTCGTTCTCGAGTCTATTTAGTCTCTGCTTTATTGGATCCTTTTTCGGATTTAATTTTATTATACTATAATTATTTAAGTTTCTTAGATGAGGTCTTATTTCTGTGTTTCTTATAGTAACCTCTTGCTGATTTGAGTTCAGGATTAGGATAGTCGCGTGACCTGTGTTGTCAGGTTCTATTAGCGTATTTCCTGTTATCACTCCTGGTTTCAGTTCTTGGTGTTCACTAAAGAAACAACCTCTTTGATTTAGTTTTATTTTTGCTACCATTTGTGTACGTGCCGGTATTTTTATACTTTCGGCTTCGTACTGATTTATTTTGTTTATTATTTTCGAAACATTTTTTTGTTTCTTACCCTTAGGCTCACCTCTTTGTGGGGGGGCCTTGTCAGCTTGTACCAGCTGATAGTCTTGGCTTGGGTCTTTCAAACCTCCATGCCTGCTATCTGAGCTGGTGTAAGTCAAATTGTCGAAGCTTGGGTCATTCAAACCTCCATACTTGACATTTGAGCTATGGCGAGACAATTTTTTCGAACTTGGGTCATTCAAACCTCCATATTCGTTTTTGCACATTGTCTCTGAATTTGCCTTAATAACTTTGCGTGTGGTTTTGCCTCCTTGGGGCTTATTAATTTTTAGTGATAGACTTTTGTTTTCGTAGTCTATTATGCTAGAAAATTTATTTAAAAAGTCATGACCTAGAATTCCATCATATTTGAGTTGGAGGTCATCTTTCACTATGTGTATATCGTGGGTAAAGAAATTTTTGCCTACTTGAAATTCGCATTTGGCGGTTCCTAAAGTATGTAGGGCTTTTCCAGCTAGAGGTGATACCTCCAAGCTCTTTGTTCTATCAACCCTTGTGTCACCAAGTGATCTGGTTGCTTTAAGGACCGATATTTCGGCTCCTGTATCGATTAAGAAATTACTAGTATCAAATGCTGTGATGGAATTTCTGATCGTCAAAACTAGTGATTGGCGATCAGCACTGAGAGGGAGATAAAACATTTGATTTAATTTTCCGGATGTCGATAGACATCCGCGGATACAGTCATCTGGCTGAGGCGAGACTGGGCGACTGTAATGGCATCCTCGTCTCGCCGCCGGCTGTTTTCCGATTTCTGTTGATTTTTTGATTTTATTTTGGCAGTTGCTGCTCTAATATTTGGCGACCGCTTAGGTGATCCTGTGAAATTCTGTTGGGATCTTTGATTTTGAGGAACATAGGCCTCTTGTTGGTTGCCTTGAAAACGGTGATTAACTGGAGTATTCCGTTGATACTGTGGAACACTCGAAGTGTAATACCTTTGTGGTAGATTTTCCCTTTGTATTTTTGTGTGAGGGAATGACCTGCTATTACTTGGATAACTTTGCTGGAAAAGTCTTTTACGACATTCCGAAAAGTGATGATTAGGTATTTTGCAGTAGGAACAAATGAGTGAGGGTTTTTCCATTTTCACTCTTGTGGAATAACAGACTTCAGCTGTATGTCCTTTTCTGTTGCATTTTGAACAAGTTGAAAAATGATCATTATGAGTAGAGTTCCTTTCGGATTGGTCTATAGCAAATTTAATAGAAGCTGACAGCTCCTCGTGGTCTTTTGCCTTGGTTAATAGACGAACCTGACTGTCTTTGAGGCCGTCTTCAAATGCTCGGAGAACCATTTTTTGATTTTCTCCAGCTAAAAGATTTTTGAGTGTTTGATCATTTGTAAAACTAGAGGTTGCATCATCATATAATGCTAACAACTTGCGAGCACGAAAGGCGTAATCTTTCATATTTTCTCCAGATTTTTGTCTGAGAGCTAGAATCTCATTTTGTATTGAGACTCTAGAACGAGTCTCTAAAAATTGCTCTTGCAGGGCCTTTTGGAGTTCTTTCCAAGAATTTACGTCGTTATATTTAACAACCTCATAGGCTCTGCCTACCAATTTTGTTTTGATTATTTGCAAAAATAGAGCCTTTTCTGTTTCTGCAATACCTTCTTTCTGAAACATTTCACATGTATTCAGAAATCGGTGTAAATCATCAGAATTACCATCGAATTCTGGAATGAGTGATCTAGCATCACTGAGAGATAATTTTTCGGCTCTCGCCGCAACTTGATCGTTGGGCATATTGTGAGCTCGTTTCCGTGCAGGCCTTCTGTGGATGATTAGCCCAGGAAGAAGCGTATCTCTTACGCCTCGACGCTTTTGTAGTCGAGTATGAATTTTTTTAAAAAAAATTTTTTATATTTTCCCGATATGTTTTTTTTTTTGAACTTGACGAGTATATTAATTTAACTAATATCCCGGAGAAATATTCACAACACCGAAAACCACTTGATAAGAAAAACACTCGAGAATATGCACTTTTGTTAAAATAAAAAAAGAGGTGAAGACCAGGAGTACATTAAATAGTTATATTTTAGTTATAATATAGGTATAATATAATAAAGTAAAATATATATATTTATATAGAATATAATATTTATAATATAGAAACCTTATAACTCTATTCTAGAGCGTCCCGTACCTTTTGATAGAAGTCCACGTCGATTGCTGAGTTGAAGTCCTCTTCTGGGTACAGCTGGTATCTCAGCGTTCTATAAATCGCGTATGCTGACGGGTTCTCGTGTTTGAGCAGGATGTCCAGCAAATGGTCGATTGGGTCTGTGTATTCCTCGAGGTCGTCCAAACAGGGATTGTAGATGGGGCCAATGCTTCCCTCTTCGTCGGATGACACACTGCTTCCTTCGGATCCGGGGTTATAGTAGCAGTCCGTAATGTCTTCCTCAAGCTCTGAGAATGAGCCTACCTCTGTCGTCTCTGAATAAAAGTCCGCCTCTGAGTAGGAGTCTTCTTCTGAATAAGCGTCTGCTTGTGGGTCCGCTTCTGGCTCGAAGTCTAGCTCTTCGTCAGAAAGTCCCAGTGGACTGGTAAGTTTTTCTTCTTTTGGCCAGCTCATGAGTTTGTGGGTGTAGTCGAGGGTCTTACTAACCGTGTGACTTATCTGCACAGCTGCCACCAGTTTTATATGTTGCACGCCGGCAACAAGAGTTCACTTCTTCTGATTGTTGCGCGCCGGCAACAAGGGAGTTAATCGTAAAATCGTAATAGTCCGGGTTGACCAAAATGAGAAGGCTGCGTTTAATCTTTACACTGATTTTATTTCTTTTCAAGCACACTTTTAATTTTTACTAACAATACTTTTCTTTATACTTTGAATACAATAATCTAGGTTTCACAATAGTTTTGAATTATACCTTTTCTTTTACTTTCCACTAGAGGCCTTACCTTGGGTAGGGGGACTCTCTAGCTTCGGGTTTTAGAATATTCTGATTTTCCTTGCATCAGAACTCTCTATTTATTTAAAATCAATCTGCAGTGGTTAATACTCCCTTCCACTTGCAGATTGATTGTTTAGCAATTTTTGTGGTAACCAATCAAAAATTACCTATTGAGCATTTTTCTGTGAAAAACAACCCAAAATCACCTATCAAGCATTTTTTCCAATAAAGGTGAAAAATTTATTGCATTAATGCAATTTGATTTTTCACCCGCAAATTATAAAAAATAATTGGGAACAATTGTATGAAAACAACGGTATCAATTTTCACACGAGTCCCAAAACAATAATTCACTTGCTTTATTACGTATAACGGCAAAAAGAAATTTGACGCCGGCGCTTCCGCTAAGGCAATTTCTTTTGGTCAGTTTGTTGCACGGCAGGTGTGAGGTAAAATCGTTCAGCGAGTACCATGCTTTACTTCTTATTGCTTTGAGTTAATCAGGTGATTCCATTATACGTTTGGCTGATTGTTCTCAAGCAAGAAGTCCAAAGGTTCTTATTTACGTGTAGAAAGGTGACAGGCCTTATCTACCTAAGAATTATTACCGTGGACATGGGTACATCTAACGATTACTCATTATGTGCTGCAACTTGACCACAGTCGTGTGCGTATAGTTGTTTGTTTATTGTTTTGGTTCTCATTGTGGGGTCGGATAACCGTGATTTATGGATGAGAGGTGTTTGCTTGATCTTTTTAGCTAATGCGTTATGAATCAGAGGCAATTGAAGTGGTTATTGCTTGATCATATTATTTGGATTGTTTTGGGGATTCATAACACCTGGTCTTCGATTCGTCATCTGTCAAGTACATCTGACTGTCGTGGACACTCAGTAGCAATCGCCCAGCTTTAGAATGAGAAATGCTTTCACGGGTCGTGGGTCGAGCCACACATTGGGCGCCCGCATCGATGAGGCCTATGGTTAAGACCAGCTAGCTCAGACGACCATTTTTCAGCGTTGTCTGAACCACAGGTAGTCTAGACCACTCTGCCCTGTTATGGTCTTAGCGTAGTGTATATAGCAATATGCTACACTGAGCTAAATACACGTCTAAACGACCCGTAGCAGCATGAAGTGGGCGCGAACAGTCTTCTGTATGGATGGAGATTGAAACGTGCTGAACGCACCCAATCGAGAGTCGAAAGGGGACTGTGGAAAAATACGGGGAAGAAGAAGCATCCGAGAAGGAGGAAGACATTTTTTGCTTTGCTTCTGGTCGAGTTTTTTGTTGAGACAGCTAGCTGTGAGCGAATAAAAAGAAAATCAGAAATTAGAAAAAGCATCGGGGAAAATTGAGTGTATTGGAAAATAAAATCAACTTTGTATGCCGAAGAAAATTGGCTTGGCGGAGACACGGAAAGCTTCGATCAAGAAAGAGATAAGAGGAGGAGTATTCCTCCGAGTGGTCAGCAAGGCTTTCTATGCCACGTTCCCCAAAATCATTCGAATCAACACAGTAGTGGATACTTCATATGAGAATAAATGTTCGCGCGGACAGAATCTGACTGGCGACATGAAATCTTAGTAAAATCCAGACTAAGTACTAAAAATTTGTTCGAGGAACGACATAATCACTTGTTAGAAGAGTATTTTCCCATACTCATCTAATCAGTACACAAATTGTATAGGAATTAACGTTTTCTACTAGTTATATCAAAATTAGGATCACATTATTTTCGCATTATTTTCGTAATGGACAACAAATTACAAAATAGGGTTATGTCACAGGCACATACGTATCTTACATACCTGACGCCTCCAATTAAGAACCTAAGCGTTCTACATAGAAACCATACATCTACAATGGGATGCTTTGCAACGTCGGAAACAAAACAAATAGGATATTCGCACAGGGGATAAGTATCCGCTCTTACAGCAGTTGATGGAAGATATATGTATGCTGATAGGTCCAAGACTAATTATGGATTCGTATTAAGAACCAGTATACTCACATGTCAGATGTCTATATGTTTACTTGCCACGTTCAGTAGATACCTTAACTTTTATATGAAATCAACATGTTCTTCGAGATGTGCGTTCATACTTATAAAGTAGAATTAACAGCATAACACTTTCATGAAAACCAAGCAATTTTATACAAAACGATTATTCCTACGGGCCAATACGATCAACCGCCTAAAATCTCAAGAAAACGGAATGTATACGAGTAATGTCACATAAGTAGATACACGTTTAATAGGCACGTAGTTAGGCATGGTCAAGGTTTCTTTTGATTGAATTAGAGTTTAGATATACATATAGAACTATTTGTTTTCCTGCTAAATGTACATTAAGTCATGTTTAGATTAAGTTATTCTCTGTAATAAGGGCGCAACCCCACAGTATCAGGGACATAGTCCTTTGTTTTTCTTTCTTTCAGAAATAGCTGAGATGACACTTCAGGAGGCCTTCTGAGGACATGAAAATCTATCCAATTGAAATTGTAAGTACCAATTTTGGTAATTTTATACTAGTGATCATTTCTTGGGGTTGCCTCCGGACGTTTCATTACAATATTTTATATGAATCATATGGCGCATAAGCAGCACCTATTACGATAACGCTAGCTGAGTTTAATTCTTGGTTTTGAATTATATTGATTAAGTATAATACCAACCACGCTTGGAGTGACTAATGTTAGTTTGTTTGGAATAATATCACACTAGTTTTAAGTAAGATTTGTACGAATACGTGGTAAAAGAGTGTCCCACCGAACTGACGTAACGAATCTCTTTATCCAGCCATCTCCGGGGGTGATAAAAAAAAAGATTTTAGTTAATAAATCAGAAAAGTAATCAATGTCTGAGGGCTGACTTATTTTCATTTCTCCGTTCACTCTCCTGGAGCCCTCTCAGTGTGAAGGTCGGCCAGGTCCGCTAATCCCCTCTTTTCAGGTCAAGCAAGGGATACTGTTCAATATCGCCCCGCAGTATCACAGGGTGGTTGGGGCAACGGCGATGGAAGGCAGAACATCTGCGCCTTCCCACGGGATGTAGGTAAGTGATGTAAGGGTCCCTTCAGGACCGAATGTGTGCCGGCGTTTTTTTTTTTGTAAGTAGGCACGAATTTTTTTGTATGTGGCAGGCGGCAGCGGCAGGTTTTCGTGGAACCTCCCGACACTCTCCGCCAATAGTCGAGACGAGCTAGCGTGCCGCCCTGCAGTCAACGCTGTGCGCCGAGTGATCTGTCAGCTCATGCTGGAGTCGAGACTTTGCGTCCAAGCCAAATCACTCAACATAGTTCCATAACATAATTTATATAAATTTTTGCTTCTATTAACAAAAAAGATAATTTAGGTTGTGCAGTTGCCTCAAACAGGATTCCTTAGTTTATAATCCAATTTATATTTGCAAGCACTTACCGAAACCTTCATTTCTGTTTCTTTTAATTGTTATGAAGGTTTTAACAGACACTAGTGCCACTATAAAACTTTACACAAAATAAGCTTTCAAATTAAATAGTTTTAAAAAAAACTGATTCCGTACTTTTGTTAAATTTCGCAAAAGAATTTTAGATTGCATAAACCTGTTCACATAACAAAATCACATTTGACAATCTTGCACGCAGCTTTCACAAATTCTCATTCCAGCATATCACTTCCTCCTATGTATAGTCTCCTACTCTTGAGAAATTACGCTCATGTACACGAATTTTACGCGATTACAATTCCTGTTTGCTATATCTAAGGAACAAAGTCATTAGGAGTGTACTAAATTTGGAATTCTTTTTTGGCATCGGTCTTTTATCTTGAGATATTCAGGTAAATTCCAATAATATTTTACCATTTAAATAATTTACATTACCAATCCAGCGTAAAAAAATTGTCGATACAAAACGATACCGGCAAGAGTTAGTGACAAATATTTCATAAATAGGGAGTAACAAGATAGCAGATCCCCAAAACGCCGTCGCTCCGGTTAAAGTCGGTGAACCCCGTTCCTAAAAAGAGAACAGACGTGCGCCAAAACCATAGCGGAGGAGTATTTCATAGTAGTTAATCCAAGAAAAAGGAACACTGAATAAAATTACTGTTGCCCTCAGTATCATTGGGTAGATATGAGGCAATGCAGCTGAAGGCCTATCATCTGCGCCTTCACTAAGGTAAGGGTAAATGGTGTAATAGTCCCTTCAGGACCGGGTGTGTGCTCATTTTTTTCGTTTGAAGGCTCGATTTTTTTTGTATATGGCTAGTGGCACAGCGGCAGGTTTTCGTGGAACCTCCCCACACTCTCCGCCAGTAGCCGAGGCGTGCTAGCGTGCCGCCCTGCAGTCAACGCTGTTCACCGAGTGTTCTGTCAGCCCATGCTGGTAGTCTGGACTTCACGTCCAAAGTCAATCACTCGATATACTACCATAACAAAAATGGCGCCCAACGTGGGCCACCTCAGTTGGACTTCGGTGGTCTAATTCTGACTTTTGCTGGGGACTGAGAATTCTTGTGAGATGGTCAGTTGGCACTTTGCTAATTGACTGACCTCAAGGCTCATATCCAGTAGAGGTTACTTGCGGACTTGAGTCTGACTGCATTTGTTATCTGAATTGATTTGAGTAGAATAAAGTCTCGATATTTTGATAAAGTTTTCGCGAGTCTTTTTGATTTTTGATTAAAGTAACGTTTTTGATATTGTTTTTCTGCAGTTCAACGTTAGATTTGACTTTGGTCAAGCCTCAAGTTGGAACAATTGTCGAGTTTTTTTTTTAATTTTTTTTAATTGATCATTCCCGCTGGCCTTCTGCTATGGAAATAGTAGGTGGCCTCACAATTTTTTTTGATTGTGTTCTCATGGAGGCGGCCAACTGGATGGACAGAGTCGTGAATCTATGAGATGACTTTTTGGCTTTTAGCTAACTAGTTGACCAGATTCATGACTCTGCCCAGCTGGAAGGTTAGCTAAGTATTGTAGTCAGGCGAAGGAGAAGGAAAGAGTTGTTGGAGGATGGAAGTGATGCGGGAGACCTTCAGTAATCAGGAGTTGGCATACTGCTACCTGCCTGGCTGAAGAATCTCTAGTAGCATTTTCAGCCTCTAGCATCTCCAACCCGACTCTTCCCAGATTTCTGAGAGGACTCAGGATTTTTCATGCACACACTCACACTACTTATCCTTACCGCATAATTTCTGACCTGGTTGGAGAGAGAGAGTTGACCTGGAGGACGTTTGTGTTGAGTGTAAGTTCTTGGGGAGTGAGGGAGAAATTGGCAGAAAAAAAAATTAATTTCAAGTCTGATAGACCGGACTATAATCAGCAGAATATACTTGGCGGATTTAGTTCATTAGAAAGTGACTGTCTGCCCAACTGTATCGGTAACATTGGACCCCTTCAAAGCAAGATTTGTTCACTGTTTATAAGTCCTACCAACCCTAGCACCCCATAAGCGTCACCCCAGGAACTATATATTATATTGCTATAGTGTTAAATTCAAATATCCTCTTTATAAGGGCGCTTGCGTCTTAGTATAATCCGCTGGAGGAGCGCTTGGACATAGTTAATTAGATTCTCTTCCTTAAAGTGGTCGCAAAATTAGTCGAACATTTATATAACGAATTATTAAATTTAGTTTTTTGCGTAGTCCGATGGAGGATATATTATATAAAATAATTTTAAATACATATCTTAAGATCCAGTGAATGCACCTTATGCGTAATCCGTTGGAGGAGCGCTTGGACATATTAAATTAGATTCTCTTCACGAAATTAGTCGAACATTTATATAACGAATTATTAAATTTATTTCTTTGCGTAGTCCGATTGTTCAAACTTGAACATAAAATAATAGAAATAACTGTAGATCTACATAATTGCAAAATTGTTCAGATTTGTATATAAGACAATAAATCTGACTGTAGATATACGAAATTTCAAAAGGTCAAAAACCGCATAGCATAAAAACCAATAAGCAATAATTGCTCGAAATAATTATTGACCTCTTGCTTACTAGGCAAATTGCGCAAAGTAAGCAATTGCCCCCAATAATTATTGAATTCAAGACAAATATTGCTTACTACATAGCACCTTAAGTTCATTACACTAAGTTGCTTAGTTAGTAATTTTTAAGCATTATAAAAGCAGTAGTAATGTAAGAAGTTTTAAGTTTTAGTAAAGAACTTCCAAAGTAAAAAAAACCTGCCTTTAGCTTTATTAGTATCCAGCACTTAAGCCCCCCACCAGTGGTAAGCTTGAGTCAACATTAACGTTTATTTACAGCTCTTGAGCCTAACCAGAGGTCCACTTCGCTACGCTGAATCCCAAGCACACGAGCTAAAGAAAGATTGGTCCTTCGAGAAGAACAACCAAAACCACCCATGGACACTTCAAAAATACAGCAGCTTTTGAAAGATCAAAAGCAAATTGCTGGGATTATCGAGGATACGCTGATCAACATGAAGAAAGATGGCCCTATTCGAAAAACACCAGCGTACATTGCAGAGAAAGAGAAGCTTTTTCTACAATACTGGACGGAATTTAAATCTCGACACGAGATTTTGGTAGAGAATATTTCAACCGATCGCAGCTATATAAAAAACGACTTTTACGGTCAAGTAAAGTGTTATTATGAGGAAGCTATAAAGCGTATCAGTACATATAAACAGTATGCAAACGAAGAAGGGGAAAAAGACGATGATCAAAGTAAGAAAGATCAAGATGAAGAACCTGCAGTTGGAGCTTCGCCAATAGATGGTAATATAAACCGTGACATGACCAAAGAAGAAGACGACTTTAAATTAGTCACCCCGAAAAACAATATTGAGCAGATAGGCAGACTCAAAAGACAAAAGTTGAAAATAAATTCCATTAGGAGAATAATAGGAGACATACATCGAAACAAAAACATGAGCAGTTCAACAATATAACAGAACTGCACGAAGAAATTAACGAATTCGAGAATGAATTCAATGCCCGTACTTCCAGTCAGGTGATTACGAGAACTTGGAAACAGCAGTACAAAAAGTAATGATATTACCAGTGAAACGCACACAATTGAAGATGCGGGGCTACGGCTACCACGGCAAACAATACCTTCATTCGAAGGAAATTATAACAACTGGCCAGTTTTTAGAGATATTTTCTCAAAAACAATTCATTGCAACAAACGGCTGTGCAATGCAGAAAAGCTCCAACACCTTAAAACGAATATAAGGGGCGAAGCGGCAAAAATTATAAAGCACTTGGAAATTTCCGACTCAAATTACCAAGCTGCATGGGAGCTAATGAATGAAAGGTACAACAAGTCAACTTGAAGTACTTTTCAATCAACAGCACCAGAACATAGAAACTCCAGGCGGACTTAAGCATATTCACGACACTACACGTGAATGCATGTATGCTATACACAATTTAGGAATTAGCACTGATACCTGGGGACCGATCATCGTTTTCTATCTTTTAAAAAAGTTAGATAGAGAAACACGACGCTGGTACAAGCAGTCCGTTAAAGAGCCACGAGAGATCCCAGATCTGAATGAATTTTTAAAATTCATCGAAACCCGCATTCAGTCTTTAGAGAATTTTAAAGACCAAAAGAAAGCTTATGACTCTTGCAAGTTAAGCGTGACGTCAAGATCAATGACCAAGACATTTCACGCAATCGAAGTCAGATGTAAATACTGCAATGAAGCTCACTCAATCTACAAATGCAAGAAATTTGTAGCAATAGACGTGAATGAGAGATGCAGATTTATAAAGCACAATAAGTTATGTCCAAATTGCTTAAATCACAAAGAAGACATCCAGTGCTTAAGCAAACAACGATGCAATAAATGTAAAAAGTATCATCATACTTTATTACACATGTACCAAGCAACGTCAGGACAAAGCGATGAGTTAAGCCAACCAGTATCCTCACATGCGGCATCAACCAAAAGCACAAAAGAAAGCATAGAAGAAACCAAGAAGGCAAGCTACAATGTCAAACTACAGAAAAAAGTGATGCTAGCTACTGCATTGGTAAAAGCACATACAGCCATGTGTACTTATGAGCTACTTCGAGTACTAATAGACCCGCTACTGCATTGGTAAAAGCACATACAGCCATGGGTACTTATGAGCTACTTCGAGTACTAATAGACCCAGGATCACAAGCTTCATTTGTGACAGAAAAAGCAGTTCAAACACTTGGGCTACCAAGAAATAAAGTTGCAATCGAAATCTCAGGTGTAGGAAACACAACGGCAAGCACATCAAGAAGCCAAGTCTTGCTAAATCTTTCACCTCGATTTCCCTCTAGCTACAAGTTGGCAGTAGAAACAGTACAGTACAAACAGATGTATCTCAAAAATGGGAAAAATTCCAGAAGGAGCTCCCACAAATTGAGTCAATCTCCATTCCAATATGGATGCAGCATACCCTTTCAAATCAAGAAATAGAACTACACGGGTTCTATGATGCATCCGAAAAAGCGTATGCTGCGGTAGTCTACAGTTATTAAGCAAGATGGAACAATTCAAACAACACTACTAACGGCTAAAACCAAAGTAGCACCCATAAAACTTAAGAAAACAGCTGAAACCGTAGAATTAACAACACCTACCATCTGGTATCACGTTCGGTCAAAGCATAACCCTGCAGATGTGGCATCTAGAGGAATCAATCCATCAAGACTTCTTGGCTTAAATTTATGGTGGCATGGGCCTACATGGCTGATGGAACAAAAGAGCAAATGGCCATCCCTTGCATCACCTGAGCTATTGACAATGGAAGAAATGAAACGCCAAGTCACATGCGGAAACATATCAGAAAAGGACGCATACCAAGAAAAAATCTTCTTAAAATATAGCAAGTTACCTAAACTCTTACGAGTGTGGGCTTATTGTCAAAGATTTATCAACGCTTGCAGAAGGAAACCAATAAGCAAAATGCACATTACAGCAGCAGAGATATTGTATACTCTCAATAGCATAGTCCGTATCATTCAGCAAAATGAATTCACCTCTGACATCCACAACTTACGCAAAAATCGAAATTTAGAAAGGAAAAGTGCACTCTTATCACTCAACCGTTTTTAGACACAGAGGGACTCATCAGATTAGGAGGGCGCATTGGTATACTCTCAATAGCATAGTCCGTATCATTCAGCAAAATGAATTCACCTCTGACATCCACAACTTACGCAAAAATCGAAATTTAGAAAGGAAAAGTGCACTCTTATCACTCAACCGTTTTTAGACACAGAGGGACTCATCAGATTAGGAGGGCGCATTGGTAATTCCAACGTACCTTACAACGAAAAGTACCCAGTAATCCCCCGCAGCTCCTCACTTCTGAGGAATTTGGGAAGCCGGTGTTAAAGCAGTTAAGTATCATCTGAAGAGAATTTTAGGGGAAACCACACTTACATATGAAGAAATGTCAACTTTACTCTGCCAAATTGAGGCTTGTCTCAATTCAAGACCCCTGTGCCCAATGACGGACGATCCAACAGACATAAACACACTCACTCCAGGACATTTCCTTGTGGGAGAAGCACTAATTGTGCCTCCAGATTCAACGGGATGGGATAAGGAACAGCACAGTCTCTCTCGATGGCAACATATCCAAAAGATGAGTAAAGATTTTTGGCAAGCGTGGACGAAGGACTACCTTAAGCAATTACAGCAACGGTCAAAATGGAAAAGCAAGACTAGTAATGTTAAAATTGGACAAATTGTACTTATAAAAGACGAGGGTACACCTCCCACAAATTGGCCACTTACAAGAATCACAGAAGTACACCCAGGATCGGACAACTTAGTGAGAGTAGTAACACTAAAGTACAAAGGTGATCATACCATAAAACGTCCAATAGCAAAAATTTGTCCCTTGCCTGTGGTAGAACACGACGACAATAGTCTAACCCAGAGCTGCGTGAAGAGAAAAAGAGCTGCTCATTCAATGAGCACGCTAAGAAGGAGACAGCCAGCTCAAGATGTGCATACAGACCAGAGGTTAGTTAAGAGAATGAAAGTAAGCAAAATGAGCATGTCCTTCGCAGACCAGTCAGCCGGTGAAAACGAGACACTAGGAAACATAGCTTCATCAAAACCAACTCAAAAGTTCTACGCAGTAAACAACGCATGCGTCAATGTCCCCGCATTACCCTCACATCGGGATCTAGCAGCAAATGGAAATGAAACCAAAGGGCGTTCAACAGCAGACAAGCAAGAAAAAAGAGACACCTGCACAGACACGGCATCAAATTATAAGGCACAAGTACATAAATTTCGACGCGATCATATGCAACGTAAGCGTAATGGTGTTCGCGTTTACTCTGTAACAACTGGGTACAAAAATTTAGTACCTATAGAAAAACAATTACAGGCAGTCAAGGCTTACGAAATGCGCTATAAAACACAGTTACCTAACTTTGCGAAAAGATACTATTCTGAAGAGTACAGTGGCCGACTAATCATGGAGGACGGTGGACAACAATAAACCCAACCATACTCTGTATCCTGCTACTCCTATTTGTGAAAGTAGGGCACTGTTCCTATAACCTAACTCAACCGAAAGCAGGCTTGTACGTTGAGCAAATGGGCGATGTCCAAGTGAAGCGAGGCACCTTCAGAATTGAATTGAGCGTGTCCTCAGCAGAAATGAGAAATGATAGCAGCATGTTAAAATAGACAATGAATCAAATAAAAACAATCTGCGACGAGACATACAAAATATCCGACGAAACACATTGCCAAGGGTTAATACATCATCTCGAGGAAATCCACACGGAAACCCAAAACCACATAGAAATGTTGCTATCCGAAACAAATAAAAGGGTAAAAAGAGGAATTCTGGGGAGGCTATTAGAGACGGTATTCGGAGTCAACGATGAGGTGTATAAAAATATTGACGAACTAGATCATAACCAAAAGCTCCTACTTCAAACGATCAACCATCAAACGAACATCATGCTTACAACTATCGCAACAGCCAACGAGACAGAAGCAAGAACAGTGAAAAAGCTAAACACTTTCACCGATAGATTGAACCAAGAAAAAGATGCAAGCACAATGGTTCGCAGGGCCCGATACAAACAAATTAAACATACACTTCCTCGCAGCATACCATGCTGCAGCTAATTACCTAGAGGAATTATTAGAAAAATATCACAAGATCACTAGGGTGTACTTCCATTATGGAAGCCTAATAGACTTCCTGAAACCTGCCCAAATATCAGAAATACGAACCAAAGCCAAAGGAAATCTGCCATCGAGTTTAGACATTCTGCCATTCCACAACGCCACAATTGAGCTAGAATTCTCAGCAGAAGAGATTAAGGTATTAGCATACCTCAAAATAGCCGAACTATCCCAGTACAATCTAATAAAATGTACAGCAATACCTAAAAAAAAATCAGACAATCAATACGTGGTCCTAGATCTTGCGACTCCTATTCTAGCCATAAACTACAACACACAGTCTTACTTTAGTTTAACTGAGATGGAATTGGAAAAACATATGTTACTATGCACGCCAGCAGTCATGCGAAGCATCGAGAATCATCCGAGTTGAATCATAGATGAACTATACCACCGACACGAAGGCAATGAATGGCCAATCCGACAATTCAAACTAACAAGCGTTCTATGGAAGCACCATCACATGATCAACACCTGGTTATTTGTTGCCAACAAACCTACCACAGCAGCAATACAGTATAATAGAAATCATGAGGACGTCATTTTAAATGGCACTGGAATCAATAAAATTTCGCAAGAATGTACAATAAAAACGAAGCGAAATACACTCAAATCCGAATACTCATTGAAAACACCAGTCATCGCGTCCTTTATAAAACCTGTGCCAATCATTGTCTCCCTACCAACAATTAGCAGCTTTACAATATCAACAGACATGGAACCACAATCATAAGATGCAAGTGGAAGCGAAAACTCACATTATCAGGTACTGAGGCAACACCCATAGAGGACGTGGAGAGTATGTCAGAGTTCAATCTTCCTCCAATCGCGTCCCCCCGGCAGAATGTTCAAACTTGAACACAAAATAATAGAAATAACTGTAGATCTACATAATTGCAAAATTGTTCAGATTTGTATATAAGACAATAAATCTGACTGTAGATATACGAAATTTCAAAATGTCAAAAACCGCATAGAATAAAAACAAATAAGCAATAATTGCTCGAAATAATTATTGAACTCTTGCTTACTAGGCAAATTGCGCAAAGTAAGCAATTGCCCCCAATAATTATTGAATTCAAGACAAATATCTCTTACTACATAGCACCTTAAGTTCATTACACTAAGCTGCTTAGGTAATAATTTTTAAGCATTATAAAAGCAGTACTAATGTAAGAAGTTTTAAGTTTTAGTAAAGAACTTCCAAAGTAAAGAAGCCTGCCTTTTGCTTTACTAGTATCCAGCACTTAAGCCCCCACCAGTGGTAAGCTTGAGTCAACATTAACGTTTATTTACAGCTCTTGAGCCTAACCAGAGGTCCAATTCGCTACGTCGAATCCCAAGCACACGAGCTAAGGATGTATCATATGAATTAATTTAAATACATACATTAAGATCTAGTGAATTCAGGCTTTCTAGCACTATCAACATACCTCCCCTTTGTGTGATTGATCGTGAAATTTTTGTCGATTTTCCTATAAAGATTGGCTGAGCAGATTTTTGTCTATACCGATAAAGAATAAAATTTACGCAAAATAAAGAAAGGGAAAACCCATCACTTCTGCAGTGAGTACTACGTACACGATGATGCGTGAAGATTTTTGTGATGTTACACGATAGACGAAACGTGGCTACGTGATCCTCTCCAATTCTCAAGCCATTTGTGTACCCTCAAATTGAACCAGACAGGGAAGAATACGTACGTCGGGCGATTAACAACAGGAGAGCTTGTTGGTGTGTTCATGGCGTCATACCGTACTATAGAGAAGCATGAAGCCCACGCAGTTGTCTCATAAGAGCCCCCAAACTAGTCAACGTGTTACCGACCACAGGTGGTCTATACTGCAGCTTGCCTTGCATTAATTACTAGGACGAGAAGATGACTGCGATAACTATGCTCCAGCTCTAGAATTATTTTTCATAGTAGTTAGGAAGAAAATTGAAGGAAAAACTCGCTCAACACAGTAGGGAATCTTTCAGTACTAGAATTTAAGTACCTACAGGTATGGACAAGTAGATACATAATTAAGTATAAGAATTTCTAGGGGCACTAGGTACGAAGAAAATGACTACAAAAAGAAAAGAGTGAACATTATAAGCATTTTTTTTAATTATTGCGGCAATTTCACATAGGCCCGTCTGGGTAAATAGTTTCTGATCGCTTCTCGATTTATTAACATGGTGTAATTTTACAACCATCAAGAACGATAACAGATTTTTTCAGAGTCAGCGGCACGACCTCCAGGGAGCTCCTTCGAGGGAACATACCTTATGTAAGTAAAGTTGTGTGTCTAAAATATTGGGATGTAATTGAGTGCATGTCGATAATTCTGAAAGAAGAATATTTTATTTCTATATTCTTTAAAATATCACTGCTTATGTAACTATATTTGATCACATTAATCCTGTCGCTCTCCATATTCGAGTATATTGTGGAGGTCATGCGCCCGTTCAGTGGAATTTTCCTTGTACGAATTTAACATTAGATTTGTTAGTGCTGATTATATATGTATATTCGTTTCTTTTAAGATATTAGCTCGAGTGAAGGTTGATGCCGCTTATGCACATTTTCATTTTTTTTTAAGATATTAGCCTAGACTGAACTACATAAGCATTATCGTCGAATCTGTTACTGTTGATTATACACATTTTCAATTGCTTTTAACATATTAGCTTAGACTAAACAGGATAAGCACTTGTTACCAAAAATGTTAAAGCTGCCTGCACGGAGCAGTGGTTGCTTGTCTTAGAGGAGTATTAGTACATTCTTTTAACTCTAATAGAATCAAGGGTCCATACCTCGATTGATCGATAGGACAGGTTGAGTACGGGAAAGTATGTGTAATGGAATAATAAATAAGTTTATAACGTTGTAAAATGCTGAACTTTTAGATTTTCCTTCTTCCTCTCTCCTGGATCCCTCTCTAAGATGAAGGTTGACAAGGTCCGCTCTTTCGCATCTCTTTTCAGGTCATCATAGGGACACTGTAAAAAAATCTGCTCTCAGTGTCGTTGGGAGGATGGGGCACGCAGCAGAACGCAGTTCATCTGCGCCTTCAATAAGGTAAGGGTAAGTGGTGTAAAGGCCCCTTCAGGGCTGGAGTGTGCGCTACAGCTTGTCAGGCACGATGATTTTTGTTTTATTATGGCAGGTGGCAGCGGCAGGATTTTGGGGTACCCCCCCCCCCCCTCCCTATAACTCTCACGCAATTGCCGAGGTGCTAGTGTGCCGCCCTGCAGTCAACGCTGTCCACCGAGTGATCTGTCAGCTCATGCTGACAGCTGGGACTTCACGTCCAAAAGAAATCACTCTCAATCTAGTTACATAACAATATACTTACCCCAAGCAGAAAATTTATGTGCCTTTAAATAGCAAAAGGCTCATAATCCAAAGAGCAGGTTACTTGAAAATCTAAACATTCACATGACCTTTTTTCACTTCTTGCTATGGCATCATCAGCAAGAATTTTCTGATTGGTTAATTTCTTGATTGGTCAAAATTGTGTGAATACTTTTTTCAGTTCTTGCTATATCATTGTTAGCAAGAACTTTCCTATTGGTCATATATTACAACATGTGGGATATTTTTGCTGACCCTAGCGCGTCTTGAAAGAGGTGAATGATAATTACTGACCAAGAATCGGGGAAGTTCAGGATCTGCGCTCATAGAGAAAGGAAGTGAAGAAAAGTTCTGCTTTAGATCTTTAACATAAAAAGTTACTAGTAAAAAGTATTGTTCTAATAGAATAAGGGTGTACAGACAGTTTAAGTGATTTCTGTAAAACAATAGAAGGAGAAATTAATAAAGAAAAGTTTTTTATTATCACATAACTTTGAGTTTTTAGTATATTTCCAGCTCTTTCCATATCAAAAGCACACCGTGGATTACAACAATGAGAAATGGGACGACGAAAGTATACATCCTTGACGAACTTCGGAATTTACATTGAAATTGTCGGATAGTTTGCCATTGTGAAGAGCCTTGCACTTCGATATGAAGTAGAGACTTTTTATCAAGTCTATAATTTTTAGGGGATCCCAATCTGGGATTGGTCTTCACTTGTTGAATCAGCCCTAGGCTGTCTGTACCCAAAGTTTAATATAAAAAGTAAAAGGTAAAAAATAAATATTACTCTTATTAACATTATAAATGAATAAATTAAAAATTGAAAAAATTAAATGATAGTATATCTAATTGGTTGGTCTTTGTTAGTTAACTTTACTGATATGGAATATCTTATTACAGTATTCTGCCATATTTTATTTGAATGTATTAGACTTGTGTTCCTATATCTTGTTCTAAAAATGGTTCTTAATGTTCTCTTTCGTTAGGATGCCGGGCCCAAGCACTTGCGTAAGTGCAGGAATAAAGATTAGCGAAGGTTCCACCTTTCTAATTCTAGCAACAATTTTGATCATTATTTAATTTTAATATTAATTTTCATGATGCTCTTTGAAATTCTTATAATGGTATAATGGTATAATTGGTACAGATGAGAGATATGATTAAAATGGATCCCAAACATCTCCTTCTTTGTTATATTGATTCACTTCTTGCTTATTTTGTTACCCTTTTGTTTATTTATTTTTTTCAAGTCCGTGAATTATCTCGTTTTTGTTTTTTTTTTTGATAACAAAAAGTACTAAACTATGTTCCAAATGAAGGGAAAATTAATTATTCTATTCAAAAATTATGTTGGAAAAATTTGCCCTCTTCCTGCCTTCCGTTTGTTCCATTAATTAATTTTTCTTATTTCGCGTAATTACCTTACAGAAAAGAGAACCTCAGTAACATAGTTTTACGAAAAATTGTGTAAAATCATTATGTAAAAAACTTCGCCTCATGTGTTTTCGCCGGAGATCGCCCCAAGGGATCCTTCTGGTTTTTTGCCCTTGCGAATTTGGAGTTTAGGGAGCCCATATTCCATAACCTCGTTCTATTCAATTGCACCTTTCCTCTTTTTTTTCCTCTGGTATAATTCTTACTTGGGATCGGGACTTAATATTAACTGTTTGCAAAAACTGTACTTTTATTTAACATTGTTGAGTGGATATATTAAAACTTTTACACTTTCTAGGAGGTCGATATAATAATTATGCTCGTCAGTCGCACCAAACACTAGATTGTACTTATTTGTGACTTGGCTGTCTTCATCACCACTCTCCGTTTGCGGCATCTGCCTTCCCAATTTTCGCCGTTCCTCCAACGTGGAACTTTTCCTTCACGGCTGTGTAGCACTCAATTTTAACACCCAGATGTCATCGAGCTAGCTATGGAGATGTTGCAGTCGGATCGGAATTCCTGAGGTCGGGTTCGCATACAGACGTAACAATCACTGCCTTGGTAACATCTCTGAACTGACTGTACCGTCTGTCCTCTAGATGCCCAGTTTCAATGCAAAAAAATCATCTGTTTGCTCAAGGCGAGTGGTTACAAAATGAAATAATAAACGTAGATTTGTATGAATGGTAATTAGAGAAAATAATTAATACAAATTCAGAATATAGACTAATAGAATAAGAAACTGATTGACAGTAAGTTATGTTATTTATAAAAAATACTGTTCACAAATTTTTAAAGATATATACGGGGCTAGACCACTAATAAAATAACGGTTTACTCCGATGTTGCGCAGGGTAGCCAAATAGTTTTCTTTTCATCATGCTCATAAATTATGTTTCCTATGTAATTATTAAATCTGATCTGTTAATTTATACGGACGATATAAAATTGTATAGATCTATTAATTCGCATTGTGATTAATGAAACTTGTAAAATACTGTATAGATAGTAAGAGTGTTCTTCCGACGAAATTCTTTTATTATTATTATTATTTACCTTGTATGCTAGTTCTTTCAGTGATTGAATTCGCTCTACGAAAGCGGAGGCTACAAAAAAGCCTCTTAGTTGGAATTTTACTTCGTTTTTTTTATTCATCCATGGGTAACAGCAATCTTTGGAACCAAGGTGAAGTCAGGATCTCCTCGCTGAGTATATTTTTACTGAAATCTCGGATCTACCGGAGTAACCGGAGAGGGTTGCTTTAGAAACCGTCTGAGGTATTTGAGCTTCTTAGTTTTCGTATTTTGAAAGTCCGAATATTACTCTTTAATTCCACTTAATCTAATAGCAGTCTATTAATAGTATAGCATTGTGTTCGCGGGCATTTTAAAGATGATAAGATTTGGTTTCGTGTTGATTAATTTTATCTAGGTCGAACTGCAGCCCTAGCTGAAAGAACAGGGAAAAATTGCCAGAAATGTCCGATTTAAAAGACCAGTACCGATGAATATGCGATCCCCGCAGATGCTGAAAAAAAGTCGCAAGAAGGAGCTTCTTATTAAGCATTTTATTGAGGTAATGTGTACATATTTAAGGTTATTACTGTTTAGTCTAAGTGAATTCTATATAATGTATATTTACAGTCCTGATGAAGCGTTCAAATACAACGGGAAACGTTGGTCAAGAGAAAGCTTGTTTTTTAACAACATCATCATCAACATTACACTTGTTATTCTTAGGGCTACCTACTATAATTTACAAATATATAGGGCCTTCGGTAAAGAAGTAGGATGGAGTATGGATTTCTAGGAATGTCCTAAACACACTAATAGCACTCTTTCCAAATCGTTTGAAGAATATCGCAAGACCAATCTTAAGTACTTATTCCAGCTCATATAACGATATCCAACATGCGACGATTTATGGTCAAATGCTTGAATTATCGAGCCTCAAAGTTGAATTCTTGAAAAAAATTTCAGACAAATTTGTTGTGTTATTATCGTTGATCCCGTAAGATTTTTACACTAAGGACATAGTTTTTGTTCTTCTCAAATGTGACTCGTTAACAGGCCTTTAAAAAAAAGAACTACCTTTTAAAAGTTCTACGTTCTATGTTCTGCGAAAAGTGAAAAAAGTTTAATTTGAGCATTATAAGTATTTTACGTGGCACCCCTTTTGCAAAGTGCTCATTTTTGCTCTGGAAATCAAACTTTTTCACTTTTCGAATAACAAAAATATTAATAACTTTTGAACGAAAGCGGAGATTGGTTAATTGATTTCTTTGATTTAAAAGACTGTTAAGGGATCAGATTTGAGAGGAACAAAATTTTTGGTGTACAAATTTTACTGGATCATGGATAACATAACAAGTTTGATATGATTGATTTTTTTTTAATTCAACTTTAAGGCTCTATAACTGAAGTATTTGTCCATAAATCATAACATGTTGGATATCGTTATAAAGGATCAAAGCTCCTTTCTGAAAACTTGAATTCACTAAAAAGAGAGTTATTGATAGTTTTAAAATGTATTTTTATTATTCATAACTGAGGCGATTTGAACCAGTTTTTAAATTTACAACTAGTATTTTAAATTGCCTAGTATCACAAATATTTTTAACCTTAAATAACTGCATATAAGCCTTCTGAAGAATTTCCAATCTCTTGACAATTTTAGTCCGCAAGAATGGGTTGTGCCGCCAGAATCGCAAGTTTATTTGAATGCTTCTCAACGTTTCTTTTCTTGCAATCGAAAGACAGCTTTGGCAAGCAGTATATGTCTTTAAATAATCCTTTCACTTAAAAATTAGTTTTAACAAATTATAATTTTACCTTTATAGAATGACAAAATTCTGCAAGTGCTTGTAATCTCTCCGTTTGAGGTAAGTTGGCTAATATAAATCCGAAAATATTTTTGTCACTTATTTCCATATTTTCCGGAAAAACTCTGGTCTCAAGTTTTCTGAAAATAAAATTTAAATTGCTTAAATTTGCCTTGCATGTGTATTATGAGCGTGTACTTATGACGAGGAGCTATGATTAATGTTGGATACGATTCCATTGCGTATTGCCACGGGAAATCGTGATCATCCCCATCAATTCTCATAAAATTGATATTCAAGGACTTCAATATCTTAGACATTTTTAAGCACGACTGAGAAATTAAACTGCATAACGCACATTGGGACGAGAAAAATAATATAACGAGAGTCTGAAAGCTTGTTAAATTTAATTTCTGTAAATAATATTAAATAATGCTTACCGCGTTGGAAAATTCCAGCATATCTTTAATAGTGCTGAAGTTAACTTCGCTAACTCTAACTTTAGATGCAGAAAAAGTTTTAAATTTCGGAGGCAACTTTTTTTCTCGTAATTTCCTGGACAAATTTCTTTCGTGAAAATTTTTGATAAATTTGTGAAAAGAGGAAGAAGATAGTGCATCATGCATTTTATATGTTGATTCAGACTGTAAATGAGATCAATTAAATTAAAAATAAATTGCTGAGATGTATGAGTAAAAGCAAACTGTATCATAAATCTAAACAAATTCTAAAACATTTAAGTAAGGAAACAAAACTCACGTTGAATTACAAAAATTACACGGAGTTTCTCTTTTTTGAAAACTTATAAAATTCTGTATTTGGGGTATTATTTATGAAACTTGTATGTACTTTTGATATATTCTTCGTTGAACCTTAAACATCTGAATACTTTGATAGCCGAAGCGTGATTCAATCGGAGTGACAATAAGACCGCCCGCTCCGCCTGAGAATTTACCTTTCTATGTTTTTGTACATGTGAAAGTATCCAACAACTTTTCCTTATCAAATTTTGGTTTGCTTTTTTCTCTAGTATATCTTCGCAGCTTTCTGTTAGGATCAATTGATGACGAAATGAAAGCAATTGGGCCATCTCACACGACCATTCCTGATTTAGTATGCAAACAGGTTTTGTGGGGGAGAGGTGAGCAGAAGCAATGGGATATCTCTCCAGTGTATCTCTTTGCTTCTTCTCACCTGTTCAAGAATACTCGTGTGGGATGGCCCATTGAAGGAGATGTGCAGCAATTTTATTATTTGTTTGGGTATCTTGGTTTAGCAAAAGGTTCTTTTGTCTTGTCGTAATTTGACCAGTTTTGTTTTGTTACTTCTTGCCTAATATTTGTTTCCAGATGTATCGAGTTTTGTGTTACTAAGTTTCGGTCCCAAGGATTTAATCTCTCTAATCATTTACTTTGAATTTTCTTTTTTTCTGTTGTTACTCATTTCAATGTTGTACAATTATCTCTTTAAAATTCTCCTTATCATTGAATAAAACTCAATTTGTAACTAATGGATGGGAGACACTCAAAACTGCTGTTGAAAAATTGAAAAATATTTTGCGTCTGCTGGGGTTTTGTCGGGTCTTGCACTTTAGTGATTGTGGCTGATAAAATCTCTAAACTGGAGAAAGTGAGAACGCTTCTTAATATTTTTACTGCGCGCTCTGATGGCTTCAATATTATACACATATATGTTATATATATATTATATATTATATCTGGATGCTAGAAGCGTAAGTAATAAAATTGGTCTATTGCAAGAAATTCTAATGAACAGCAAAATTCATGCTCTGTTAATCTATGAGATTTGGATAGAGGCGATAGCGTAGGGGGAGGGGTTGCTATTTATGTACACAATTCTCTTAAAGCGACCGTAATAAATTCCTCTGTCCCAGCTGATAAACTAAAATTTCTCAATGTTGAAATTTAATTCTGAAATTGAAAAATGTATTTTGATAAGCGCTTATCGCCCACCGAGTAATTTCAATAATGATACAGCCTTAAAATTTTCCGAATCAGTGCTGTCACAAGAATCCAAACATCTTAACGTTGTTATGTGCGGTGATATGACTGTCAACAACCGCAGTTCCGGTTTCAATGTGGAAACCTTGCGTTATTTATACAAAACCTTGAGCTTTGATATGGTTAATAACTTAGCGACTTATTGTAATAGCAATAATCCATCTCAGATGGATCACGTTCTTACGAGAAATATTGACAAGGTGTTATTTCACAATCAGATTAGTCCACCAAGCGACTTTGATCACGACTTCTTGTTTCTGTCTTATGATCTCAAGCTGGAATCGTTTCCTCATGAAGTTACTTACACTTATTGTTATTTTAAAAATATTAGTTACGACCGGCTTTTGACTGAGTGTCGACATATCTCCTCGAGTGATGTCTATGCATCTATCTCTTTGGATGATAAGGTTGATGTTTTCACAGATGTGCTGGCTGATTTGTATGGCATTAATGTTCCACTACTGACGCGACGCAAAAGGACTAAGGGGTATCCAACGCTAACAAAAGAAATACATACCAATCTGGCTGAACGAGATTACTTCTATAGGCGATATAGAGTTACACATTCAGCTCAGATACACAGACAATATAAACTCTTTCGTAATTGCAGGATAAAATCTTCTAAGTGTGCGTACTTTGGCGGTAAGCTAGATATTAATTTATTCCCGAAGAAGTTGTGGCGCAACATACGTAATATGGGCATATATGGAAGCGATCCTCCCAAGGTAAGTGAAGATCCCAACATTCTCAATGATTTTGTTGCCACAAATTCTATATCAGCGTCTTTGGCATCTGATTGCAGCGCTGTTACAGAAAATTTCCCGTAGCCAATGTGTAAAAATACAGAATATACTCTCTGACTTGGCAAATATACATTGTGGTGTCCCCAGGGATCAATACTTGGTCCCCTTTTGTTTAGTCTTTATATAACTGACCTGACCGATGTAATCCATGATGCTGTAATACATATATGCCGACGATTCGCAGATGGCCAATTGGATTAACGCAGGATTGCGAATGCCGACTGAATCAAGATCTCCAGCGTATTTATGATTGGTCTGTACAAAAGAGTATTACGGTATTGCTTCACATAGTCATCATCACAACATCACAAAAACAATTTAACACCATTTCACTTGTTGTGATATAATAAAACTGACCTGCATTAATGACTTTTTAGAATGTAAGTCGGATCAAATGTCACAACATATCGATACCAAAATGGTTCAAAGTGAAATACAGGGTGGGCCAAAAGTCACCATGGGGTTTAAAAATTTAATAACTTTTTCGTTTATATATTTTTTTTATTTTTTTTTTTTTAGATTATATAAATAACATCTGGAGAATAAATAATGGAGAGATTCACAACTGAACAAAGAACCAGAATAATAGAATTTTATTACTTAAATCAGCGATCAATTATTTTAACGCAAAGAGCATATCGTCGCCATTTTAACGTCAGAATTTCGCCCTCTGAAGCCATGATTCGTTGCTTAGTTGATCGTCACCACCAACATGGCACCGTAAGTGATTTGCCTCGAACCGGTAGACCGCGTATAATTCACACTGCGGAAAATATTGAACGTGTAGAGCTAAGTGTTAACGAAACACCAGAAACATCTACCAGAAGGCGTTCTGCTCAGCTAGGGATGTCTCGTACGTCACTACGGCGCATTTTAAAAAAAAGATTTACTGTTATTCCCATATAAGGTGCAATTGGTGCAAGAATTGAAACCCGCAGATCACCGGCAACGTCTAAATTTTGCAGTTAAATTTCAACAGTTGGCCAGAAATGAAATCAACTTTATTGAAAATCTGATTATGAGTGATGAAGCTCATTTTCATATGAATGGCTTTGTTAATAAGCAGAACTGTACGTTCTGGGGTTCTGAAAATCCAAGAGCCATTCATCAAGGCCAATTGCACCCCATTAGGTGTACAGTATGGTGTGGCATTACATCTGAAAATATCATTGGGCCTTACTTCTTCGAAAATGAAGATGGAAGTGCTGTAACCGTAAATGGAGAGCGGTATCGGTTTATGATAGAAAATTTTTTACGTCCTGCTCTTGAAAACAGACCTGAGATGTGGTTTCAGCAGGATGGAGCCACTGCCCACACTGCCCGAGACACAATGGCACTTTTAAGGCAAATTTTTGGACAGCGAATAATTTCAAGAAATTCGGAAATTAATTGGCCAGCGCGTTCGCCAGATTTGTCAGCACCCGACTATTTTCTTTGGGGTTATTTGAAGGAGCGAGTATATGTGAACAAGCCCGAGACAATCCTTGAACTCAAGGCCAACATTGTTGCAGAAATTCGAGCGCTACAAATGTTGAAAGATGTTATGGAAAATGCTCTAAAAAGAGCCCATCATTGCGAAGCTAATAACGGCGGTCATTTAAGTGACATTATTTTCCATACTTAGCGTAAAAAATATTTCCATTTTGTATATTTTATAATCTAAAAAAAAAAAAAAAATAAAAAAAATATATAAACGAAAAAGTTATTAAATTTTTAAACCCCATGGTGACTTTTGGCCCACCCTGTATGAGAAATGAAGATTAATTAATTTTTGGTTTAATTACAAAATGAATTAATAAGGTGATGACAATGTGTAGCAGGTTCTTGTTTGGTAGACTAAGAATTATTTTGCGATATATATATAGAATGAACTCGCGGTGCAGCTGACTTTTTAAGTTAGCTTGTAGTTAGTGACTTGAGTTGGGATTGCAAGCAAGTTTTAAAATTCGTACAGTAGTAAGTAAATAAAGTGTTTGTGTGAAATTTCTGACTATATTATTGAATTGGTGCTATACATATTGGTGAAAAGTTACAGTGAGATCAATCGTGAGTATGTTATGTTACATTTTGGGCCAGTTTTGGTCTATACAAGGTGTCCCAGACTAATAGGTCAAGATGTTTCCAAAAGATTCCTCTCGTCCAGACAAGTAAAAAATTGTATAGCAGAGGGGGGGGGGGCTCAAATGTCACCCTGTCGAGCTACAGGGTAATTAGTAAAATATATCCATTCAGTACAATGCAATGATCATTTCTCGAATTCGTTTATACATACTCCACCTAATGCTATCCTAGTAGCCGATCATATAACCCATCAAGCATCACATACACTGGGTACACCCCAAATACTTCAATTCCGCAACGTATATCACTTATTTCGACACACCATTCTCCGTTTAATAATCATGAAATTTTTAGCTATCAACCTCAGCCTAGTGATAAAATTGCACCCATTGCTGACGCATTAACCACATTAACAAAGCGAACCAAAAGAAAACCATGGAGACTATTCAAGCCACCCACTATGTAGATGACAGTGCCACCAAACGAGTAAAGGAACCTCAAGAAAGTATAAACACAAATCATAATCTGAGAGAAATCTCTCTCACTGACGATATCAGGCACTGCACTATTGAATTCCCACAGCTAGTACACATACATAGTGGTTAAAGCGTCTTTGGCACCAGAGCAATAAATGCTTTGTCAATCCCAAGAGGTGGAATCAGGAGTTTTTTAGCTAATAGTATGCTAAGTTCCGGAAACAAAGGGAACTTAATTGGTGTACTTCATAGTATTACATTAAAAAACTCACATTTACTTGCAGCCAAGTAGCGATGGCGGCTCTAGCAAAAGTGAAACGTAACTTCACTAACACGAGTTGTCCAAAAAACGAGATTTCACATACAAAATTAATTAATTCCACACGTTTACTCAAACAGACTAAAATAGAAGTGCAATACGACGAAGGGCCTTCTCTGCAAGAATCACGCCTAGTACGACTAGAACAGGAATTAACATTAGATAAATCCCTTTCTGAAGATGGAAAATCTTCTATCTTGAATATTTGCCACCATTACAATGACATATTTCATCTGGTTGGCGACAACCACACTTATACCAATGCCATTTCGCATACCATTCCAATAGTTTCTGACCAACCTCCAGTTAATCAAAAAATGTATCGACTTCCATTTAGTGGTTCCAAAGAAAGCAGGGCCAAAAGGCGAAAAACGATGGAGGATTGTGGTCGATTTTAGGAAATTAAATGATAAGACAATAGGTGAGGCTTTTCCATTGCCCAGGATTGAAGATATCCTGGACCAACTAGGTCATTCCCGGTATTTCACTACTTTGGATCTTGCCAGTGGCTATCATCAAGTACTGGTTCATCCTAAAGACAGACCCAAGACAGCCTTTAGTACAGCTTATGGGCATTATGAATTTCAGCGCATGCCTTTCGGATTGAAAAGAGCACCAGCTACATTCCAACGGTTGATGAACTATGTTCTCACAAGTCTTCACGCTCTAGAATGTTTCGTTTACCTAAATGGCATAGTATCTATGGGAAAGACCTTGAAGATCATAACAGTCAACTGAGAGAATAATTTAAAGTTACAGCCAGAGAAATGCCAGTTCCTAAGGCGCCACGTCATATATCTGGGACACAAATACTGCAGTGAGGGAGCCCTCCAAGATCCCTCAAAAACAGAATGCGTTCACAACTTTCCTATCTCGCGTACTGTTAGACAAGTTCAATCGTTCCTCGGCTTAGCTAACTACTACAGAAAATTTATCCCCAATTTCTCCAAGATTGTTCGTCCTATGACTAATTTATTGTGAAAAGATATGAAATTTGCGTGGACTGAAAACTGCCAGAATGCTTTTAACGAGATTAAAAGAAATCTCACTTCACCGCCACTTCTTATATGTCCAGATTTTACTCTGCCCTTTAACTTAACCACGGATGCTAGCCAGGAAGCTCTAGGAGCTGTCCCGTCTCAGGAAAAAATTGGTAAAGATCGCCCTATAGCTTATGCGAGTCTGACTCTAAATAAGGCAGAAAGGAATTACTCGACAATTGAGAGAGAATTACTAGCAATTGTCGGGGCGGCAAGGAATTTTCACTGTTATTTGCAAGGGCGTAAATTCACAGTATATACTGACCACAAGCCCTTGAAAGGTGTCTTTAGCACCAAGGACCCCACTTCAAGATTAGTTCGATTTCATCGCAAGCTTTCTGAGTTCCAGTTCCAGCAAGCTTTCCAGTTCACAGCCTTGAAATCACCCGTGCCCAGGCGCAGCGTACCCGTGAGACGAATGACTCACGCGAAATGACAAGCCAAATAAGAACACATTCAGAGTCTTCAGTCAATTCTGAGCCACAATCTCAAATTAATATTTCTTATGGAAAACATAGTGATCAAAATCCTATAGAACCTTATTCTCTCGGATCAAGTCTTAGCAACCAGCCTCCCGAGATAATCACGAACTCCACAGAAATCCAAATTGTAATAAAAGACTACCACGATTCAGTTTTTGGTCGACATCAGGGTGTTATGAAAACGTATAAACGAATCAAAAAGAAATTTCGATGGAAAAACATGTTGAGAGACATAAAAAAATACGTTAAGAGATGTTCTAAGTGTCAGAAAATGAAGTCCAGCCCAGAAACACGTATGCCAATGACCATTACAGACACAACGCGAATGCCCTTCGAGAAAATCTACGTAGACATCGTGGGGCTCTAGGAGAGACGCATGTGGTTAAATAAATACATTCTACCATTCCAAAAAACCTAACAAAGTTTGCTGATTGGTATGCTATACCAAATGCAGAGGCGGAAACTGTAGCGCAAAAATTCATCGATGAAATATTACCCGCCACCGCATACCCAAAAATTTGGTTACCGACCAGGGCTCCAATTTCTTAAGTGACTTATTCAAGAAGGTCTGTAAACTTCACAAATAAATAAGTTGCAGACATCCACGTACCACCCTCAATCAAATGGCTCCTTAGAAAGAACTCATAGACTATTAGTAGAGTATCTTAGGAGCATTGTAGATTAGAATCCAAAGGCTTGGGATCAGTTTTTAAGAACTGCAGGCTTCGTATATAATAACAGCGTACACGAGATAGTAGCAAACTTATCCAAATGGATTGTTTATTCGGCGTCACTGCTGATGTTCCCGCAATTTGAAAAGAGAACCGGAGCCTGTATACAATCATCAAAGTTATTACCATCTTCTGAAATACAAACTACAGAAGACATATGCCATTGCTAGCAAAATCCTTAGCAAGAATCGCTCCAAAGAACTTTATCAAGCGGCTTGCTTCGATATAGATGTTTTCACTGAAACTTGGCTGCATCATGGTATTCGCGATGCTGAAATCCTTGACAATTCTTATCAAACTTTTAGAAGGGATAGACATACTGTTTCGGAAGCTCGTGGTGGGGGCGTACTTCTCGCCTGTAAAAATAAGATCAATTGCAGCAAAATTGAACTTCCTTGTTTCTCAACACCCTCGATATTGAGCTCATAGTTCTTAAACTATCTCTCCTAAAATATGACTTATACATAATTTGTTGCTATATTCCTCCAGACTCCATAAATATTGCCGATGACAAAGGTCTAAATATTTACGACCTACTTACTTTAACATCTAATTTTATCCATGGTAAGATGGAACCTATTGACGAATTACTACTTATTGGTGATTTTAACTTACCCAATATACAATGGATACTTAATGAAGATGACGGGGACTATTTCCACTTAATAACTTGACAACAAGGGAATCACGTTTCCTTGACACTATTTCATCTCTTGGTCTCAGCCAAATCTGTAATCTTAAGAATGACATGGGTAGGCAGCTAGACCTGGTATTTTCAACTGACGCGGGAAACTTATTAGTTGAACCTAGCTCAGTTATAATGTCTACGCTTGACAAATATTACCCCCTCTACTAATTACATATTGCCATGAAACCGAAAATCTCCCAAATTGTGACGAAAACAATACTTTTTCAATTTTAGAAAAGCTGACTTTTCGGAACTTTCTAGTAGACTTACCTCTATAGATTTCAACACATTGCTGACTTGCAATAGTGTTGATGAAGATGTTTCTAAGTTTTACATAATTCTTTTTGATTTATTCGCTTCTCATGTTCCCCGTGAGCGTCAGCGGATCTCTAAAATATCACCGCCATGGTTCAATAAAGAGCTGAAACGCCTTAAAAATAAAAAGAATAAACTGTGGAAAGGATATTTGCGGGACAAGGACATTATAAGTCACAGCAACTTCCTCACATCCTATAATGAGTTCAATGAACTTTCCTCTTCACTCTATGATGGGTATATTCAAAGTATGCGAACGAAATTATTTAGTGACCCACATAACTTTTTTAGGTTTATTAATATGAAAAAAAAAACCGACAGCTACCCCAATACCATGAGGTACAAAGATTCTGCTAGTGACGTTTCGTCTGAAATTTGCAATATGTTTGCTTCATTTCTGAAAATGCATTTTCCTCTTCAAATTTCCAGCCTCGTAATAGCAACTTTAGTTATATGAACGACTCTCATAACGTTTCATTTACTATCCCTACAATTACACATGAGGATATACTTGATCATATTAATGGGCTTCCAAATGACTTCACAATGGGTCCCGATGGGATTCCTCCAGCCTTTCTTAAGTCATGTTGCCTCTCCCCTTCTTGAATACGCTAGCCAGGTCTGGTCTCCATTTTACGGTATACACATCGACCGTATCGAGTCTGTTCAGCGGAACTTCTTACGATTTGCTCTCAGCACCTACCCTGAAATAATTCATTAGTTCTTCCACCCTATGAGGATCGCTTGAAGCTTTTAAATATGCACTCGCTTGAGAAACGTCGTATGGTTGCCAATGTAACGTTTGTGCAACATCTCTTAAACGGGAATATTTATTCTCCATTTCTACTTAACAAAATCTCTTTACGTGATAGTAGGCACAATTTAAGAAGGCTACCTTTGTTGCATGTTAGCTCCTTAAGGTCTAACTTTAGCAAGTATGAACCTGTTAATCTGTTAAAAAAACAGATCATCCACGACATAAAATTATCACAACAAGAACACATACAACCCCAAACTTTGAATTTAAACGAAACCGTTGAGAGATTACTAAAAAAAATTCAGAACTCCAGAGTTTCAACCGAATTACTTACTACGGGGTGAAAGCTCTGAAAATGCTATTAACATCCAACTCAAACGGTTAAGACCACCTTCCTCTTCAAATGTTTCCACTGAAACCACAAAAACTGAAAACATCCAGCTAAGAAAAACAAGTACTCCATTCTCTAACCGTCATGTTCAGGTTATATGATCCACGCGGCATAACTGATTAAAAACAAAAATATAAAAAAAAATGTAAAAGTAAAGAGAGTGGAAGTAATTTTTATTATTATTACAATTTTTAGCGAAAAAAAGCGGCGATCGTAGGATCGGTGGTCTCAGCGTTAATCGTGACCACACGTATTTACCACCTACTCTGGGCGAGCGTTGCGGCTGCGGTATGAAGAGGGCTATAAGTCAAAAATGTCCGAAATGTCCCATAACTGATAAACACTGACAGGACGCGGGCATTCTCGTGGCTTCAAAAGCTTTCATTTTTTTATAAATCATTTGGCATTATTTTTAGCATCATACCGTTTTTATTTCGAAAAGCGCATGGAAAAATATGTTTTTATCAAAAGGGTTCAAAAAGGTTTTCAAAGCTATACCTATACATATAAGCAAATTCGAAATTTAAAAACAAATATAAAAACAGTTTTTAAATTTTGTTTTTATTTTCTAATTTTTAAAAAATCAAGTAATTTTATTTCATGTAAATCAAATTGAAGTCGGATCTACATGAAATAAAATTACTTGATTTTTTGAAAAATTAGAAAATATTTTTATTTTCTAATTTATAAAAGTTCAAATAAATTTATTTCATGTAAAGAGCTAAATTTTTTCTCAGTTCCTTGACGCAGAGCCGCACCTACTAGTTTTGGCGGCTGCGACAAATATATAAATTTGCGCCCCTGATTTATAAAATTGTCAACATAACCTAATTTAATTTTACCTATCCTGTCGTGGTATAACAGCTGGCTGAACAAAGTATGAGCTAATAACTGTTTAACGGCTACAGTTAGGACATGGGGTGTAATAGGTCAAATTAAAGAGGAGAGTCCACAGTTTACAGTTTTTATAAAAAAAAGTTATGTTAATCACCTTTTTGAACAAAAAAAAAAAAAAAAAAAAGAGGTTAAAGTCAAAAAAATGGTAAGAAAGTCCGAAGTTTTTAATTTAAACCAACAGAACTCCGAAGAGGAGAGGAGTACGGGCTGACTGAGCAGTCGTTGGAAAGACCGTGAAGTGCTACATACAAAGAACTTTTACAACGACCGTACACCCTGTACGTTTTAAGATACAGGATCTTTTGTGAAACTAGCATAATTTTTTATCACCCTGTATCTCCCAAACGGTTGATGTGGACCCCCCCTCGCCACTATTAAATTTTTTTCGACGAGGTGAGTACTATTACCTCTTGCTCTATGAACCATCTAGATGGAAACACCCAGTATAGAAGCATAAAATTAAATTTGTTATCATCAAAATTGTCACAGGTAAAGTGTAAAGACTCAAGTGCGACGTAGGAAAAGACTTTATTGCACTATATGTTGAATTGTATTTTGCCTTAATATCGATGTAATAAATAAACAAGAATTTATTTGCACATAGAGCCAATCGCTTGCCAAATTACAGCAGCTTACGGAGCAGCAATATATATTAGAGTAATATATCAGGAAGTTACCATATCTGTGCGCAAAGTCAAAGGCTGCGGATGCCCCAAATAAGACAACAACTCTTCTTCGCTTAGAGCTCTGCGCAGCAAAGCTATCAACTTAATTAATGCAACGCGTATCTTCAAATTTAATACAACCCAACATACGATCATTATCATATCACACGTTCGCTGCGAACCGTGTGGTTTCTATTCAACGGTTATCGAATGCAGATCAGTAGAGCCATGTCGCTTCTAGGGCAAATCCAGTGGACATAGTTTCACGAGGAATTCCTGCAAACAAATTAGCTCAGTCTAACCTCTGGTTTTACGATCCATTGTTTCTATATGGCGCGGAAACAATCTGGCCTGAAAGCTGGTAGCCTACAGATTTAGAGAAAAAGAAACCTAAAGTAGCTCAACTACGTCTGCACTACAACTGCCGTGGATTAGGAACATAAAGCACAAAAACTCATTTAAGGGTAATATCACCTTGTGTTCACTAAATTTCACGTGATTATCTGAGACGTACCACGAACGATAGGAAAGGGGATATGAGATTTTGTGCATATGAAAGTACTAGTCTTTAACTACAAAAAACATATTTTATTTAAATTTTCGCCATAGCATCGCACTCGCACGGCCGACATGGGCGTACCGCTACAGATCAAAATTTTTAATCTGGAATAAAAAACCCAAAAAGTTTCTTAAAATATAGTGCAAAATCTAGTGATCCTCGTAGGATTTTTTTGGAAAATTAATTTAAAAAAATGGCGTCAATAGAAAGTTTTCTTTTCTTGTGTGTTCGAAAAAATCGGCCGAAAATCACTTATAAAATCTATAAAAATCAATTTATCAAAAAATCCTACGACGTTCAATAGAAAATATTGTTTTAAAATTGCAGTTAAAAACTCAAGTCAATTGGATAAAAATTGAGGGAGTTACTGATACACCCAGTTTGAAAAACTTGGTTTCGAGAAAAACGCGTTTAAGTTTCAAGTAGTATAATTTTAATTAGAGAAGCCAAACACTATTTATAATAAACGAATAATAAAGACCCCAAGCGCATGCTTTTCCGCGCTAGCCGAAACCGTTAATTTTGCTTCATGACTACGCTCTTAAAACAGCCCCCCCCTACAAGTTTTTACTTTTTTTATCATTCTTGGATACTTTAAAGAGTGCTGAAGCAAAAAAAAAAACGTGAAACAAGTCACAAGGTGATATTACCACTTAAACCATTTCAGAGAATAGTCGCATACGTTGTGAAATTTACACGATTAATGAAACAGCGTGAAGGAAATCAGGATAGTAAGAATTTATAACTAACAACAAAAAACACTTTATTGTGGGTGACGACTGCAATAAAGATTCTTATTGATGGTATCGACTGTAATAAGACTATATTACTAACACAAAACACTTTATTGCGGGTATCGACTCTAATAAAGATTCTTTCTGTGATTATCGACGGCAGTAAGAATTATTAATATCACATTGTTCTGGTTATCAACTGGAATAAAGAATATCTCAATACCAAACCTTAATAAAATAAAAGCCAATTTGATTGAGTGCCTATTACAGCGCTGGTGAGAACATTGTTAGATACAACATAATTTTTAAAACATATTTAATTTGATCTTAATCATATAAATTGAAATTATTTTTCCTTCTTTTAAAAATAATATTATTATATATATATATATTACATTAATCATAAATCATAACAGTTATCAAGTGAACGCTTTATTTTTCAGTTATAGTGTAGGAAATTTGTTTTGTAAGCCAGAGAACAACACCAAGAAAATCTTGACTTGAACTAACAGATCATAGATTAAAGATATATTCGTATATATGCATATACATAAGTAAATTTAGGTTAGGTTTGACAAATGAGAAAACTTTTCCTTCCAATTAAATATTATGCAGAATATATTTATGTATATTGAGAAATATTTTATATCGTAATGGCTCGATAGAGTTCTTATTTCCTCCTCTCTCTCGGAGTCCTCTGGCTCACGATAAAAGTTGACTAGGTCCGGTCCTCCGCTCTTCTGTTTCAGAATTGACGGCATCGTAATAATGTGCCAGCGATGCCAAGGGTGGCCGGGGACAAGGCACTCATAGGATCATAACATCCTATCCTCCATCATGTTCAAGATAAGTGGTGTATAATCCTTTCAGAACTGGTGTGATTAGCGTCTTCCTAGTTTTTTGCTTTTCTTCCTAGGCATATGGTTCGTGGTGAGGCAAGTTCACTTCCTCAACACACCCCACACTCTCCGCCATTAGCCAAGGTGTGCTAGCGTGCCTGCCTAAGTCACCACGGATAGTAGGACTTCATGTCATCCACTTCACACCTCACATAAAGCAACCATAACAGTTCTTGAAAAAATTAATTGCTGTTATTTTTCTGAAAATTTGTTTCCAAGGATAATGAATTTGCCCGTTTCAAAAATATTGTACGAAAATTGACGAGGTGTGCTGGATTGTCAGATTATATACAGTGTGTTAGGTAAATAAGTACAAATGAATTGATTGCTTGGAGTGTCCTGATCACACTTTTGTTTGGACCCCCTCTCTACTATCACTCCTTCCCTGGCAAATTTTCGTTTGAATATGTTTCGGTTTTCGAAGGAAGTGTAGTCACTTAAATATTCATAAGTCCTTTCACGGATATCGCAAAACAACATAAACTATCAATCTTCCAAAACAGAGTCTAGGTCCTAGGATATGAACAATATACTGTTAGATTAATTGTAACTTTTTCTTAGTTTTTATTGAAACAAAGGAATTCATTTGATGAATGTTTCTGTAATACTTAAAGTGATTGCTAATGTTTTCCCAATTACTGCATTCTGCAGGATATTTACTAGAAAATGATAAAAGTAAATGCCTTTTTGAATCATATTTGATATTACCAGAGCGCAATGAAGTACCGACTTTTACGATCCCAATATATCAAATTTCGACTAAATCCCATCTTTAGTTACCTCCTTTTCAAGGAAATAACAAAGCAAAAAGGATTTCAAAGGATAATGATTACAATTAACAAATTTCTAATTTAAAAGATTTTTGGTTATTTTGATCATTGTTGTCGAAATATCGTTCCCATCTCCTGAGTTATTATACATACCTTATTATCTACAATAAAGACAGTTGTTTTCCTAGGAATTTGTATAGTTCCAACATCAAGTCTTTGTAAAATATCCTGATATAATATACTATCTAACAACAGAAAAGATAAAGTGTTGTTATAAGATCCAATATCATTTAGAGATGGAACCTAAAATCAGAAGTTATTATTATTGGTACCACTTGACGTTTTAATACGTACGGATTCATTAAAATGTTGTATTGAAGAAATTTTCACGGAAGCTGATTTTATTGTAGCACACAGTCTTTTCTTAAATATTTTTAAAAGATTGATCGCACTTCGCACATCTGCCTGTGAATTAATCATGGAAATATTTAAATCGCCTTTCCTGATGCAGTCACGATAATATCCAATAGGGCAAACATTCTCTAATGCATGCCTGTTACTTGCCATAATGTTTACAATGCTTTCTGTCGTATTATCTATTTCAATGTAACAACCTCTTCTATCTGATTCTAAAGAATCAGGCTTATTACTTAGACACTGCAGCCTTAATTGCTTGAGTCGTCTCATCATTTCTAAAAAATAATATTATTCAAATTAAAAAAAAAATCTTGATATATATTTTCACAGTAAACTAAATGTTCCATGCTGTTGCAATATTTAAATATAAGTAACATAACGTTTTATTAAAATAAAAGTTTTGATATTTCGTTAATACTTCGGCAAATAAAAAACTAGCTCAGTCACAAATGGTGACGCAAGTTAACTTCCTCAACCCACCCCACGGAGTGAGCTATCAGCTTCGGCTGATAGTAGGACTTCACGTCCTCCACCTCTCACCTCACATAAAGCAACCATAACAGTTCTTGAGAAAAATTAATTGATGTTTTTTTTTTAATTTATTTCCAAGTATAATGGATTTGTTACGTAATTTTTGGTGTTATCAGGTTCTATCAGCAAACTTAGTTTATTACATACATATATTCTCAGATTTTCTCAGCAAAGAAGCTCTATTTCAGATGAAACATCAATTTAAGAGATGACAGCACCGAACATTAGGAGCAATATTTTATGTAAGGTATGCTTACAGTTAAGTTGAAGTCTTGTTTAACTATTTTACAGAAATTTACACCGTTAGCGGCTTAAGCTCAGTTTAAAATTTTGAAAATAATGTATATTGTAGTATTTAAGTTAGAGCAGTTCAAAATGTAGAAATGTAGTATCTAGATATAATTGCTTGCAAGGATAACAGTCTAGCTATATTGGCTTAATCGTGTTGATATTATGCTTTTAATTAATAAGCTTATGCGTCTTGGCTTTAATTATAACATTCTCACATGGATTTCCTCATTTTTAACAAATCGTAGGCAATATGTTAAAATGAGCAATAAATTGCCAAAGGTCATCGAGGTAAATTCGGGCGTTCCTCAGGGTAGTCACCTTGGTCCGCTTCTATTTTTGCTATTTATCAACGACATTGTTAATATTTTTTGCTTTGCGGAATTTTTATTGTTTGCAGACCACTTGAAATTATTTGTGAAAATAAATTCTATCACCGATTGCATATTTCTTCAAAACGATCGAAATGCCCTTGGTAGATGGTGCTCAGAGAATAACTTGTCGCTAAATGTTTCTAAATGTAAAGTAATGTCCTTTTACCGAAAATCAACACCAATAGTCTTCGATTATAAAATTGGAGCTTCATCTGTTCCCAGAGTAGCGGAAACTAAAGCTCTGGGTGTCATTTTCGATTCTATCGTATTTTGCAAATATTGTGTTTTTAAGTGTTTTTAGTTATTCTCTAGTACTCTTTTAGTGGCTTTAGTTTGTCTAGTTTAGTATATTGTATATTTTTCTTGGTTGTATTTAATCTATACTTGTGTAAATTAATATTTTTAATGCTAGTGCGATTCTAACCTCACTTTTTGTGTTAAACGTGATTTTGTGTAATTAGTTTTCTAAATTTTTTCCCACCGCGTCGGTGTTTTAATCATAATTTTCTTTAATTATGGATTGCTGTGGTTTTTGCCGCGCCGAACTCGATGGCTCTTCCGAGTTTATAGCTTGCGACGATGTCTGCGGTAAAGCGTTCCACACCTCCAGCGTTAAACTAGAGAAGGCTGCCTTAAATCTGTTAAAAAAGACTCGCAATTTACTGTGGGTCTGCGATTCTTGTGGGCGAGCCCCAGCCCATACTTTTTTTGATACGCTAGCGTTGTACAGGGGTGACCTGGACAACCTTAAGAGCATGGTGGTTGGCCTATCGGACAAGGTCAACCTTAATGCTCAGTTAATTGAGCAAAAAAGGCTTGACTGCACAATTTCAACTGTCGTTGACTGCCCTCATCAATCTAATCCTGTTCCAAAAAAAACAAAAAAAACTTCTAAAAAACGGGAGGTTCTGTCGACTGAAAGATTCAGCCCGCAAAATCCGACAATCCCTGTTAGTCGGGGTGCCTCTTCGGCAGGTGTGGACGTGTGTAGCGCAGTGAGCCAATGCGGAGATAATACCGCTCTAGTTCTTGCTTCTGAATCCACAGTACCGAATTTTATTACTTCTGTGTCCACATTAGGGAATGGTAATGGTACCTCTTTGAGAACAATACCAAAACCTTCGAGTGTTTTTGTCACTCGGTTCTCGCCTGAAACGCTATGTGATGACATACTGACGTACCTAAAATCCAAAAACATTGCAACAGAGAGTATTTCCTGTCGTAAAATTAGTAAATCCTCGAAACCGGTTGCATCCTTTGTCTTAACTGTTTCAGCAGATGTGCAGGATAAGTTATTAGATCCCTTATTCTGGCCCTCCGGCGCTTTTACTAAACTATTTGTACCTTCTGGGCGCCAACCTAGGAATACAGTTAAATTAAGCAACGTTACTCCAAAAAACTGAAGTCGCTTTCCCTTTACTATCAAAATGTAAGGGGTATTCGGACAAAAACTGCACATATCTTCAAATCCTCTGTTGCAACTTGTTTTGATATCGTTGCTTTCACTGAAACTTGGTTGCATCATGGCTGTCGTGACGCCGAAATCTTAGACAATTCTTACCAGATTTTTAGAAAAGATAGACATACAGATTCTGAAGCTCGTGGTGGTGGCGTACTCCTCGCATGCAAAAACCATTATAATTGCAGCCAAATTGACGTTCCCAGTTTTTCCAACAATCTTGACATTGAACTTATTGTTCTTAAGTTGTCTCTCTCAAAACACGACTTATACATATTATGTTGCTATATTCCTCCAGACTCCATAAACTGTGTTGATGACAAAGGTCAAAATATTTACGACCTACTCACTTCAACATCTAATTTTATTCACGGCAAGATGCAAGCTCTTGACGAACTACTACTTATTGGTGATTTTAACTTACCCAATATACAATGGGTACTTAATGAAGATGACGATGACTATCTTCCTCTTAATAACTTGTCTACAAAGGAATCACTATTCCTGGACACTATGTCATCTCTTGGTCTCAGTCAAATCAGTAATGTAAAGAATGACATGGGTAGGCAATTAGACCTGGTTTTCTCTACTGACGCGGGTAACTCTTTAGTCGAACTTAGCCCAGTTATAATGTCTACTCTTGACAAATATCACCCCCCTCTACTAATTTCATATTGTTTTGAAACTGAAAACATTACTATTTGTGACGAAACACAATACTTCTTCAATTTTAGAAAGGCTAACTTTTCGGAACTTTCCAGTAGACTTATGTCTATTGATTTCAACACATTACTATCCAGCAGCAGTGTTGACGAAGACGTTTCTAAATTTTACATAATTATTTTCGATTTATTTTCCTCTCACGTTCTTCGCGAGCGACAGCGGTCCTCTAAAACATCTCCGCCATGGTTCAATAAAGAACTTAAACATCTCAAAAATAAAAAGAATAAATTGTGGAAAAGTTACATGAGGGACAAAGACTTTATAAGTCACAACAATTTCCTCACATCCTATAATGAGTTCAAAGAACTTTCCTCTACACTTTATGATGAGTATATTCAAAGCATGCGCGCGAAATTATTTCGTGACCCACGTATCTTTTTTAGTTTATTAATATGAAGAAAAAAACAGACAACTACCCCAATACCATGAGGTACAAAGATTCTGCTAGTGATGATTCATCCGAAATCTGCAATATGTTTGCTTCATTTTTTGACAACGCATTTTCTTCGTCAAATTTCCTTCCTCGAAATGACAACTTTAGTCATACGAACGATTCTCATAATGTTTCATTCACTATCCCTACAATTGTGTAAGAGGATATACTCGATCATATTAACGGCCTTCCAAATGACTTCACAACGGGCCCTGATGGCATCCCTCCAGCTTTCTATAAGTCATGTTACCACGCCCTTGCAGCTCCGCTGAGAATTATTTTCCAAAAATCACTTAATAGTGGTTGTTTTCCTCAGCTATGGAAAAATTCTTTTATCATACCTATCCACAAAAAAGGTAGTAAAAGTGAAATTTCTAACTATATGCCTATCGCAAAATTGTCTTGTATGCCTAAATTATTCGAATCTATCATTTACTCTCAGCTATCAATTTCCTGCAAGAATTTGCTTTCTTCAAACCAGCATGGGTTTATTTCGGGTAGGTCTACAACCACTAACCTGTTGGAATTTGTCTCGGATACCATTGGCGGGTTTGCAAAACGTTATCAGACAGATTGTATTTATACTGACCTTAGTAAAGCGTTCGACAAGTTATCTCACTCCGTGATACTCTTTAAAATGGAAAAGTATGGGTTTCCTCCAACTTTTCTTAAATGGACGAAGTCTTACTTAAATAAAAGAACTTATCAAGTCTTATTTCGACATTCCATCTCTAGAGTCTTGAAGGCTTCATCCGGCGTACCTCAAGGAAGTCACCTGGGGCAGCTGTTTTTTATTCTGTCTATTGACGACATTGTATCTGTTATGAGACACTGCAAAGTCTTGATTTATGCTGACGACATTAAACTTTTCGCTCAGATTAAAACCTTTAGTGATTGTGAACGGGTACAAGGTGACCTTCACAAATTTTCCGTTTGGTGCAAAAACCATGATTTGGCTCTCAATATCGACAAATGTGAGGTTATGACTTTCCACAGGAATCAGAAACCAATCACCTTTGATTATGTGTTCCCGGATTGCACGATTGCCGCCGCGAGGGTGCTGTTTGTGACTTGGGTGTCAAATGTGACCATAGATTGAATTTTATCTCCCACATAAACTACATGGTATCTAAGAGTAGTTCTATGCTGGGCTTTATTAAACGTTGGTCTCGAGAGTTCTCGAATCCCACCATAACACTGCGTTTGTACACTTGCTTTGTGAGACCTCTCCTTGAATACGCTAGCCAGGTCTGGTCTCCATTTTACGGTACACACATCAACCGCATCGAGTCTGTTCAGCGGAACTTCCTGCGCTTCGCTCTCAGACACCTACCCTGGAACAATTCATTGATTCTTCCACATGAGGATCGCTTGAAGCTTTTGAATATGCACTCCCTCGAAAAACGTTGCATGGTCGCTGATGTAACTTTTGTGCATCAACTCTTAAACGCGAATATTGATTCTCCCCTTCTACTTAGCAAAATCTCTTTCCGTGATAGTGCGCACAATTTGAGAAGGTTACCTCTGTTGCATGTTAACGCCGCAAGATCCAACTTTAGTATGTATGAACCCATCAATCGCATGTGCATTGTTGTTAATATTAAGGCTGAGCATTTTGTCGTTGACATTTCCAAGCATGTTTTAAAAAAACGTCTATATAATACTTAATTTTCTGTTTCCATGTCGCATTGCATGTCATCTCATTCGGTGTTTGGTCTATGTTTAGTTTAACATACTAATACTAACACCGACTAAGTGATGAATCGCATGTATTGTTGAGACGTTTATTTATTAAACGTGTCCATGCAGCGAGCTTGTGTTAAGCTGGTTCTGATAGTCATATATAAGAATGCCTCCTGGCAGTGATAAGTGCCGTATTTATACTTCACAAATTCTTCTAGAGCCTCCCCGAAAATTCTCTTCTAAAAGCATCGATTTTCCGAACCCAAAGTTGTTTATTTCCGTACTTATAGATGTACTTTTCTGTAATGTGAAGTATGAAAGATAAGCTAAACTTTCCACATCAGCCAGCAGTTGTTGTAGTGATTCGCCATGCTTTTGAATCATGTTGCGTAACTGCAGGCGATATACTTGCTGCATGTGTCTATCTCCATAACTTAATTCTATCGCTTGTACTAAAGAAGTGTAATCACGTTGCTTTTCAATCGATATAGTTTGTTCCTCAAGAGAATTATTTTGTTCATCTAAAGCATTCTTTTTGTCCTTAAAACTATTCTTCATTTGCAGGTTTGAAAGCTCCAATTTACTCATTAAAGTACTCAAAAGATGTTGCATGCTCATCGCAGGCTCTTCTTCAGCTTCATCGGTCAAGCATGTAAAGAAAGTAGTTGACTATCATCAACGCGACTGAGATCGACATATTCCTATATTCCTGATGGCTTATCGATCAGTTGTTTACAGCACAACCGAACAAAGCCCAGCTAAGGTAGAGATATTTATGGAAATGTTTTGTTGAATTTACAATAGCAAGTAGCTCTTTTTCTGATTTTGAAAGTGCTTTGCTATAATACGCTATTGGCACCTCTTGACCATCCTTCTCCTGTGAAAGCACTGCCCCGATACCTACATTGCTGGCATCCGTGTCCAATATAAAAGTTTTTCCCAACTTTGGATAGTGAAGTAAGTACTGGACTTTCACAGAGATGCTGCTTCAAATTCTCAAAACTGCCGTTACATTTATCTGACCATATGAACGACTTTCCTTTTTCTGTAAGTTGATGTAGGCTCCTTGCTATATCTGCAAAACCTTTTTCCAATCGCCTGTAGTAGGTAACTAGACCAAGAAAACTCCTTAATTGATGTTTGTCCTTTGGAATTGGACAATTTTGACAGCTGTTATCTTTTCTGGATCAGTTCTTACGCCTTGTGATGAAACTATGTGCCCCAAATATTTTACTTCACTTTTAAATAGAGCGTATTTATTCGTACTGAGCTTCAGTTGCGCATTTCTCAGTCTTTGAAGTACGTCCCATAAGTTGTTTTTATGTTCCTCAAATGTCCTTCAGATTACTATTATTTCATCCAAGTAGACAAGACATGTTTTCGACGTCCTAATACTACAATTTTTATTTAGCTAGAGGTTAGTAATACTTTTTTTTTTATTTTTTCATATTTTTCTTTTGTATTTAATGGGTTAGTTTTAGTATAGAATAATTTTATATTTTTTATATTTAATTAACTTATTTATATTTACTTATTTATTGTATTATTATTATTTTATTTTATTTTTAGTGCACCTGATTATGGTTCAAAGCTACTTATCGGTTTTCATTTTTCTTTATCTCCTTTTGGTTAGGTTATCCGCGTGCTCCAGTTTTATCCGACTAATCCTCCGGCTTTTTCTGATTACTCCTGGGCTGTGATTTTCTCGGAGTTGTCTTCGCACTTTTACTGCTTTTAGATTTTTTTTTGTTTTATTTTGCTTTTAACTTTATTAATTTTACTTAAGGTTGAAAACTTTTAAACTTGAAGCTTCCTTGGCGGCTTGATGCTGCTTCCTCATGTCTTGCCCCAGCAGAAGAAGGAAGAGACCCCGACTCTAGGGTCGCGCTCCATCCGTCCACCCTTTTTATTGTATTGCCCCTATTTTTGGGATGGTTCCGAAAGCGGTCGAAAATGGTGTGCGTTGAGCTGCGAGCACTAAAGCTGGTCTGGAACTGGCGACAACTTCAGCTGTATAAGGCGACCTATTAATTATTATTGTTTGTCTTTGTTGATTTCTTTGACTCGATTAATATTTATTTATTCATTAATATTGTTTATCATTTATGAAGCATTATGTATTATTTATTTAATTATTTACATATTTATGATTATGAGCTTACTTAGACTAAGTGAGATACCAATCTTCTATTTATGTCTCTATTTGAATGATGTGTATGTATATTTGCAGCAAATATTTGACACGTCTTACAGCACACGTTACATTCCTCCCCTTCCTGGGTAAAAAAAAATATATGCGAATCATAAATTTTTTTTTCATTACCAATTACTTCCCAAAGTGCAACATGTGCTAAAAATTTGGAATTTGGCCGCCACCGGCACTTACGTACTCGTGATATTGATGCAATATGATCCGAGTCAGTTGGCATAATTATCAGTGTGATTTACTATGTGTTTCAATGCTTGCTTAGTGGAAAGTTACTAGGTGAGCGCAAGGTTGCTAAATCCTAGTAATTGTTTATTTCAAATGCTCTTTATATTAGCGATCTTTACAATTCTAAAAATTCTTAGTAATTGGTACTAACTTGTTCTTTTCGTGAGTAATTCGTCGAAATTCTGTGCCTATATACGCAAATATTAACTAATTAATGGGGTGTGAGGAGCAATAAATGCTATAAATGCTATAAATGTAATGTTACGACTATTGTAAGCGCACACTCCCTTTGACTTAACAGTTTTGGTAATTACGTACTTGTTTGTAATATGAGTCGAGTCAGGAGGCCTAATTACCACTGATCCTTCAATAATTACTATAGGAGAGCACTATACTTGCTTAGTCCTACTTTAATTTAAAAAAAAACCGCACTAAAATATCTTAATGTACTTAACTTAAGTTAGTTTTGCATTCACGCTTTTTATAAAACCAATTTATTTACAGGTTATGAACAAATTTCTATGTAGGTGCACGTGAGGAATCTAATTGTTAGGCTTCTTTGGATATTAATCTATGTACAGCTATATGTAAATAATTTCATCATTTCAAAATAATAGTATATATTATTGGTAAAATTATAGTGGTGTGCATCTTATCCGGGAAAACGGTATAAATGGTTTCATTTTTGTTCGTTTGTATATATCCCCCCCCCCTTTTTTTGTGTGCCTTTACTAAACATTTTTTAAATCTTTCACATGCCACCATCCTATGTCTTTTCCGCCTTCGTCCGCTAGCCTATATACCAAATAAGATTTTTTTTCGAGCACCGTGCATTTTAGGAATTTTAGCGCAAGCTTAGCTGAGAATCCCTGTACAGCATCCGAGATTACATAGTTCCGTTTGTAAACTACATCTCCTTTTTCAAACTTGACCTTAACCTTGCCTCTATCAAAATACTTCTTGTTGACATCATAGGCTTTCAGAATTCTTTTAGATATGTCATCGTAAATTTCTCTTAGCTGGTTTACGTATTTGGTCCTGTGCTCTAGTCCGGTTGTTTCGATGGGATTATACAACCTGTAATCTGAGGCTGAGAACATGTACTCGCGACCGAAATTTAAATAGAAGGGGGAGTAGTAACCGGTGACGGCGTTGACTGCCGTACGCAAGGCGACTTGAATAGGTCCCACTTCGTAGTTCCAACGTTTATGATTATCAGTAATATAAGACCTGAGCGATGACCTTATTCTACCTCTCGGAGAAATTTTTCCGCGGGTGGTATCGACAATTTAACCAAAATTTGTGAATACAATAGTCTGCGAGGAGGTTCCTGAATTCATGCGAGTCGAACTGTCGTCCATTATCAGTAATGACAATTTCTGGGACCCCATATTCCAAGAAGATTCGGTTCTCGACTACTTCCTTAATCTTTTTGGCAGTTGCTTCGCGCATTGGGAACAAGCAAGGCATTTTAGTAAACCAATCAGAAACTACTAAGAGCCAGCAATTGCCTTTTGTTGAACGTGGAAGTGGCCCGATTAGATCTATGGCAATCATTTGCCACGGACGTTTGGCTTCTTTGAAATTTCCCATTGGACCAAAAGGACGCCTTGTGGTTGGCTTGGATTTCAGGCAGATTTCACAATTTTTGACATATTTTGTAATGTCATTCAACATTCCCGGCCAGTAATACCTTTCCGTGACTCTTTTTTTGGTTTTAAAGGCTCCTAAGTGGGCTTAAAATGGTGAGTCATGACATTCTTTTAAGACATCAATACGTTTGGATGCTGGGACTACCAGTTTCCATTTACTTTCATCAGCTCTCATGGATTCGCGAATTAGCTTGATATGTAGGACACTACCTTCTATTTTCCAATTTTTCATGCGGGACGGGCATTCCCTCACCTTGTTAATCATATTTAAATACCACTCATCACACTCATGTGAATGGCAATCGATTAGATTTACTTCTGGTATTCTTGAGAGCGAATCGGGTACAACATTATTTTTTCCATTCACATACTTTAGTTCGAAATCAAACTGTTGTAACCTTAATATCCACCGGGCAAGACGACCACTTACATTTTGTTGCAGGAAAACTAACGTCAAGGGAGAGTGATCCGTGAGGATGAAGAATTTCTGGCCTTCCAGATATCCACGAAGCTTCTCCATGGAAAATATAATACTGAGACATTCCTTCTCAGTCTCTGTATAGTTAAGTTCAGCTCCTCTTAGTTTACGACTCACGTACGCTATAGGATGCGCGGCATTATCATCGCTTTTTTGAAAAAGCACCCCAGCTATAGCATGATTAGATGCATCACATTGGATAAAGAAAGGTTTTTCAAAGTTGGGGGAAGCCAAAACAGGTGATTTATCTAAGGTACTTTTTAACTCGATAAAGGCTTTATCTGCCTCAGGTCTCCATTGCAGCTAGTTGCGCAAAATTTGGCACAAAGCTCCGGTACCAAGAGCTCAAGCCAATAAAACGTTTCATTTCAGTGAAATTTTTCGGGCGAGGAAAATCTACCATTGTCTGCACTTTCTCCGGGTCTGTTCCCAGTCCGTAAGCATTAATGATAAATCCCAGATATTTTAAGCTAGACCTAAAAAATTGACATTTTTCCTTATTAATTGTAAGATTTGCCTCGAATTAACGGTTGGCTACTCGGCATAATGTCTGGATATGGTCATCGAATGTCTCCGTCGCAATTATGAGATCATCAAGGTACGTAAATATGTTACTTTCAGTTGAGCCGAACAGTCTGTCCATTAGCCGTTGTTGGGTGGCAGGACTATTTGTGAGCCCGAATGGCATAACCACGAACTGCCACAGCCCATGGCCAGGGGCAGAGAAGGCTGTTTTTTCCTTTGCAGTTACGGTCAACGGGATCTGCCAAAAGGCATCTTTTAAATCGATTGACGACAAGTACTTAGCTTTATTAAGCCGATTTAGTATTTCGGTGATTCTCGGTAAGGGGTAAGCGCATTTTTTAGTGACGGCGTTTAGCTTGCGGCTGTCTATGCATAGGCGGTCCTTACCATTTGATTTTTTAACAAGGACTGTTGGGGAACATTAAGGGCTTACCGACGGTTCTATTACACCTAGTTGTTTCATTCTTTCCAGTTCTCTAGCAAAACGACCCTGAACTGTAGGTGATACCTCATATCCACGTTGAACTATGGGCTCTGAATCTCCTGGGTCAATATCATGGGCTATCAGATTGGTTCGACACAGGGAAGGTCATTCTAATCGGTCAAACAAGTGTAGGCACTTTTCAATTGCTTTCTTCTGCTCGCAAGTTGGTGCGCAAATACCCCGGTCATGGTTATTAGGGTGAATATCCCCTGCTAGGAAATTGTAACATGCCGAGTCTGCATGTGATCCACGTTCCAACCTTAGTTGGAAAGCATCCCAAAAATCAACACCCAAGATTATACCCTGCTTTAGAGTTGGAACTGCTAGTACTCGTATGATCTTTAGCTCAAACTTGAACTCTATCGGGACGTTAAAGAACCCTATAATGAGGTGTCGAGAGCAGTCCACTGTTTTGATTGTAGATTGTCGTTCGGTTATGAGCTTAAGACCTAGCCGTTTGAGAGTTTCAAAACCACATTCCCCTGCCACAGAGCCATTGGCTCCAGAATCCAGAAGACTATTAATGCTGTGTCCGAGAATTGTTATTAGAAGGTATGGTCTCATATCATTGGCATCTTTTAAAATAAGGGGTGTCTTTATTGCTGGCAACGTGGACCCTGACTTATCGAAGCTGCGCCAGTCCAATGGGTTTCCGCTGGAGTACTCGGAATGTGACTGGTCGTTATCTTGATCATCGGCATTCAAAAGGACCGAGTTATGAACAGTGGCAGCTGTCTCATCGCTCCGAATTAGGTGAGGTGGGCTAGGACTTCCTGAGAGGATGTCTGGCGACTCCACGCAGTTTACATAAACCTGTCCCTTTTGCTGGTTCCGTGATGGGTAAGCAGACTTTTCCCTGAATCTGTAATCGAGTGAGTTTTTATTATAACCTTGGGGAGCAACTGTGGGTCTTTGCATGTCCTTATAGTTACGTGAGGCACCTGCGTGGTTTGGTTAGGTTTGATGATGATTTAGGGAGTATCTAGGCCTTGGCAAGCCGCAAGTTATGTTGCTACCTTCCGTATTTAGTAGTCTATTTCCTTGCTCTAGGTTTTCGTATCTAAATTTATGGGCACCTTGCGAACCGGTCATATTTATTCTGGCCGAGGTTTGTTGGTCACGCGGGGTGTTGTAGCCACGATAATTGGATGAAATATTCGACTCGCTCCCGTTACGTCCGTAGCTGTTTCTATTGGCTTGCATTTCGCTTAATTCCACCTTCCGACAGTCTTCTTCAAGTGCATCAGTAGTTGCAAAATCTAATAGGGCAATGGATCGAATATACTTTGGTAATAAATTGTTCCTAATAATTCGGACCCTTTCTTTTTCATTGGGTATTCGAGGTAGCCGAAAGAATTGATCATCCATGAAGGAAATGTATTGAACTATAGTTTCACCGCCCATTTGTCGACGTTCACGAAGGAACTCCAACAGTTGGTCTGTTTGGAAGAGGGGTTCGAAGTGTTGGAGGAATTGCTTGACAAAGTCTTCATAGCACGAAAATGCATTACGTTTTCTTCGATACCATCGTAAAGCTGAACCCTCTAACAGGTCGGATATGGAGATCAATAGCTCAGGCTCGCTTACTTATCTGGACCTGGAATAGTCCGCGACCCTTTGCAAGAAAGCAGATGCAAAATCTTCATTATCCCCTGTAAATTTTACGCCCCATTGAAATAACATAGGAGGTGGCTTAGAAAAGGAAAGGTTCTCTTTGGGAAAAGCTGGTCTAAGACATTCTCCACGCGGTAATAGACTTATATCGGACTGGTCTTTAAGAAGATTAGGTTTAGGTGAGTTTAGTAAATCGTCGCCGTCGCCTTCAAATTCATCCAAGTTAAGGTTTTGAAGCCTTCCCTCAAGATTGCCCTCGACCAGCCTTTGACTCGAATTCGCTGATTTAAAGTTTGCTTTCCAGGCCCGATATTGGATTCCTTCAAGTTTCCGAATTAGACTCACTGACCTTTGTAACAGTTCCCCTTTGAGGCTGATGTGCTTTTCATCAGTTGGTTCGATCCTTTTTAATCTCTTTGAAAGAACTGCCAGTGCTTCATAGTAAGGATTCTCGTCTGCTGAGCAATCTTCCTCGAAATCCTGGAGCACGCTCTGACATTCGCTTAAATCTTCCTCAGGGGATAAATAAGACATAACTGTGTGATTATCTGGATCTACGCTTGCCTCTTTCTTTAGTTGCTTAGACCACCAAAGTTGTCTTCCCTGGATTGTATAAATCTCCGGCGCAACTTTTCTACAACGCATTTGATACTTAATGTCGGTGTCCGCGCAGAGGCTAACAATTTGGTCGCACGACATTTTACCGAGGTTCGATCGGTACACAAGCTAAATAACAACTAGTACGAACAGCGAGTATTTCAGACGGGACAATCTACTGAAGGGAATTACGAAAAATATATATACTGATCAATAACACATATATATATATATATATTTATATATATTTATATATATATATATATACCTATAGGTGTATAGTGCGAGCTGATATTTACAAGTAGGATGAACGATTCACCCCTATCCCAGTATTATACAATAACTAAGATGCCTTCAGTCATACGGGGTAACTAAAACTGCAGATTTTCGACATATAGGAACTTTAGATATACCCGAAGTTGGAATCTAGTGGCAAAATAGCAACCTCCGCCCTGCGCACCAAATAATTACTAGCTAATGTTTCGACTCCCGTTCGAATGCAGAGTGGAAAACAAAAAAAAGGTTGTCGTAGCTGAGGTATAATATCGCTGAGAAGCTCCTAAGTGTATTGTAATCTATACACCGGGGTTGGAGAATGGATTCGAGAATGATAGTTTGACCATAGACGGATGACTGTAATTAATTCACGGCTGCGGTCACACAAATTTAAAATTTTCTGGGTCTTTTCTTGTTTATAAAATTCTTATTCATCTCTCTTAATCTCTCATTCACCGTATCTCCTTTTCCTTCGTCTTACCAATCTAAGTTTATCTAAACATAATAATCAGGGGTTTTCCCGTAATTAGTTCCTTAGGATCGCTTCTTCACGATTTTTCCAGTGTCTTCACAATAATAACGTTAAGATAGCGATCTATCGCGCAGTTTCTAATATGGAATCTTCAACGTTTAACGCACTTGAGACGAGACGATTGCAGATTATATCTATGCACCTTAGCTAACTATAAATTTCTGAGAACCGATGTTATATTGACTACATATGAGCAAAAATTAATGTAGCATTATTATTATATATATCACGTAAGTTTCCGCACAACAAAAGAGGCGATTATCTTATGAGATATGCGCTTGAGTTTCAATTACCATTTACCCAAGTACAAGAAAAACCCTCATCCAATATGGACTATAAGTGTTCAACTTAATTAAATATTTATATATATTTATACGTGCTAAAATGTTTAAAACTTCACTGTCGAAAAAGATATCAGAGGGAAGCAATAAAAGATATTAATTGAAATAAAAGACCGCAATTAAAATAGATATGAATTTATTGACTATACTGAGTAATTCGAGGTTGAATGCTTGACCGACTTTTACAGACTGATTCAATAAAAGTAGAATTCATTTGATGAGCAAAATACAGGTGTAATGTAAATACTATGACAATTAAACTTGAGTATGTTTTAGAGAATTTATATCTTTGTAGAGTTACCATCTTTACTTTAAAACAATTTTTCACATCCTCCCGCCGGCAGTGCATTGTTTATTTCAAGTGGATAAATCTGTTGAATAGCTCGTCTTAATCTCGTCCCATTTCCAAATCTTAATTCGCAGGCACGAACTTTACAATCACGTCCAGGAAATACATTTTCTACAATGGCAAGCTTCCAAAACAATCGATGTGTAGTTGGGTCGTTCACGATGACCACGTCTCCAACTTTGACTTGCTTCGAATAAGGCTGATTTGTAAAATGTGCCGACCGTAGCCTCTGAAGATATTCTACTTTAAATCGTTTGCAGAACGAATTATATAATTGAAATCGGGCTCTCCACTTTAATCGTATGTCTTTATCCGTTGCTTCAGCAGAGTTAAGATCTAAATGTGATGGGTACGCTCCCAATAAAAAATGTACAGGTGTGAGGGGGACCAAATCAAGCGGGTCATCGCTGATATAGGTTAGCGGTCTGGCGTTTACCACCGCTTCTGCTTCTGTTAGAAAGGTTTCTAATTGTTCAACTGTCAGTACAGCTCGGCCAATAGAAGCCTTTAAAACATCCTTAACAATCTTCACAAGTCGCTCCCAGAATCCGCCCCACCATGCTGCTCGCTCTACAATAAACCTCCAGGTGATTCCTTCGTGGCTTATGTATCCTTGTAGAGCTTCGGAATCTATTACCTTACAAAGTTGTTTAAATTCCAACGAGGAACGCTTAAAAGTGCGAGCATTATCAGAAATTATTATTTTTGGATTTCCACGTCGAGCGAAAAATCTCCTTAAAGCTGATATGCAAGATTCAGTCGTCAAATTTAATACTAATTCAAGATGTACAGCTCGCGTGACAGCACAAGTGATGAGCAAGATATACACCTTTCGGGTAGCTGTGTCGTCTGATGAACCTTTCACGTACAGGGGTCCAGCAAAATCTATGCCACTCGTTTCGAAAGGTCGCGATGCCTGCAATCGATACCTGGGTAAAGGTGCAAATGGTTGTTCGGCGTGTTTTCCCTTTAGACGTTTACAAACCTTACAGCGCTGTATTATTGACTTTACAGCTTGGCGAGCTTTGATGATCCAGTAGTTTTCTCTTAGTCGCGAAAGAACGAGATTAACGCCACCATGCAACGTTCGTTGGTGTGCATCTTCTACCAAAAGCGAAGTAAAATATGAAGATTTCGGTAGTATGATTGGATAAATTTCATCCCAGTTGAGCTGCGATTCAGCCAAACGACTTCCTACTCTCATAATTCCATGTTCGTCTAGTACTGGATTAAGTGACAAAATAGTTGATGATTTAGGGATAGATTTTGCCCTTTGTAGTGCTATCATCTCTTCCTTGTACGCATTTAATTGTAAAAACTGAATCCAATACTTCTCAGCTCGTCTGAGTTCGGTTGCGAAAACAAAGGAGCTTTGAGGTTTTTCGCCCTTAACATAGTCTACAAATCGAAAAACATAAGCTGTGACACGGACCATTTTTGTATATCGACTGAAGTTTTCCATTTTTAAGATAGGTTGACTTATTAAGGGTTCGTCACAACTGACAGTGTACAAAGTGAATGATGATTCTGCAATATTGTTACTCTGTTGTTGAGGCCAATCAACTTCTTCAGCCAGCAACCAATCTAGTCCTTTTAACCACATTGTAGAGTCTAGAAGATTTTTACCAGTGATGCCCCGTGTGAGAAGATCGGCAGGGTTATCGGTTCCTGGACAGTGCCTCCAACTTCGTAGTGGAGTTAATTTCCTTATTTCCTTCACTCGATGATCAATAAAACGTTCATATTTTCTTTCATTATTAATCCAGCAAAGCGTAATTTTTGAATCCGACCAAAAATATGCAGAATCAAATTTTATTTTCAGATGAGTGTTCAGATAATTATACAATCGAGCTCCTAAAAGTGTTGCTGTAAGCTCCAGTTTTGGTAAAGTAAGTTCTGCAGACTTGCCATTTTTCAATGGCGCAATTCGATTCTTAGAGCAAAGATAAGCTACATTTCTTCTACCATCTCCGTTTTCACTTCTTATGTAGGCTACTGTTCCATATGCCTGAGGACTGGCATCTGAAAATATATGCAATTGATATGTTACATTGTTGAAAAACGGGAATACACATCGCGGGATCATCACATTCTTTAAATAAGGTAGGTCATGCGAACAATTATTCCAACTTGTAAGAAGATGTGCCGGAAAGGGTTCATCCCATCCAAGATTAAGCTTCCAAGATTCTTGAAATAAAAGCTTAAGTTTAACCACAGTTGGTCCCAATACACCCAATGGATCATAAATTCGAGCGATGAATTGCAATAAATTTCTTTTTGTTACATTTGTAGGAACTGAATCGCAAATATTCTCCAAATCGATAGAAATTTCATCCGTAATGCAATACCAAACTACACCTAATACTTTCTGCACGTCCAATAATTCTTCTTCAGTAAATTGTTTACGCAAATAACTATCATTACTATTCCATTTTCGTATATTCATACATGCGCGGTCTAATATTTTTAGAGTATCTTTATATAGTCGAAAAGCTTGCCTTTCATCATTAAGGCTTACGATCATATCATCCATATAAAACGCATTCTTCAAGATTTCGCATGTTTCAGCGAAAGCATGAGATTTTGATTCGAAGTGTTTTCTCAGTGTTGCACAGAGTAAAAACGGGCTATATGAAATTCCGAAAGTTACTCTAGTCATTCTATAAACAACTCTAGCTGAAAGGTGACCTAAGTTACTTAATCGCTGCTCGAACCAAAAAAATCGGTGCACATTTCTATCCTTTGGCAATAACGAGATTTGCAAGAATGCCTTCTCTATATCAGCAACTATAGCAATCTTCCCCATGCGAAAATTTAATAAAACTGCCATGACATCAGGTAGAAGATTTTCTCCCGGACTTAAGAGACTATTCAACGAAAAATTGTTATCTGTACTTGAAGAAGCATCAAACACAATTCTTGTTTTTGAAGTTGCTTTGTCTTCACGGTACACTGGACGATGTGGCATATAATAGAGTCGCGTATCTGAATCCGCACCTTCATCGCAACGCTCTGCTATCCCATTAGAAATTAATTCCCACATCACATTATCGTAGTCCTGAAATTTCGAAGAATTCCTAGACAATTGTTTAATTAATTTGTCAAACCTTATCGCCGCACCTGCTTTGTTATCGTTTAAATTACAATGAGGATCTTTCCATAATAACGAGGCTTCATATCGCTGTCCTTGTTTGGCAACATAACTATCCAAGCTTATGGCATCAGACTGACCTTTAGCAATAGGCTGAGTAATTCCAATACTTTCCAGGCTCCAAAAACGATTTATATTTTCACTAATATCCTCAAGCTCAGCTACCTGTAAAGTAATTGCATTTGTTGTTAAAGCTAGCTCATTGCAATTATACAGAGCAGGACCTTGTATTGTCCAACCGAAGATCGTGCTAATGGCCACTAATTCCGCACTAATTCTTTTAAATTTATCTAAAACAACCTTCCAATAAATATCTGCATCAATCAATAAACCTATGCCATCTTCAATTTCATGGCACTCAGAACTGTCGGCTAAGATTAAATTTGAAAATTTGCTACATTTCACGTCAGGTGCAATTAGAATATCAGGACATATTTCAGGCACGACAATAGCTAGTACAGAGATACACTGATTATCATGCAGGCTTTTCAACTCTACTTTCACGCGTTGAAACGATTTTATTGGTGACTTTTTTGTACATCCAAAGGGAACGATATTAATGTTAACTGTATCTGTCACTTTTAATTTAAGTTTGTCAGCCACACTTTGCTTAATGTAAGTTCTTTGAGATCCACCATCCAAAATTATGCGCACCAACATTGAATTACACAAACTGTGAGAAGAAGCCGAAGCAATAGCACAAGTCGTTTGTAAGTAAATTAAGTGCTTCTGCTGTACGGTGGGCGAGCACAGACTTGCAGTTATTTGTGCCGATGACGATGAGGATGATAAACCTTGTGAGTCTCTATTTTCTCTTTTGATAGCACTTTCGGCAGAACTTTTTCGTGTTACCGTTTTAAAATATTGGGGTCGCATACAGAAGTTGCGTGCCTATTGTTGCATTTATCACAATACACTCTCACTCTGCAATTTTTTGAATTATGACCACGTCTGGTACATTTGAAACACCTCCCTTCCTTTTTCAGCAAATCTTTACGTTGAATTAAGGAAAGAGAAGAGTTGCACTTTTCTGCACTATGGGTAACTGATTTACAAAAATAACATTGAATTGGAGATTGTGTGGTTTCAGATGTATGCGCAAGTAATCCTGCAGCAGTATTTGTGATTTTCTGAGGTGACCGATGTATTAAATTGCGTTTAGCTATTCCAGACTTCTCTAATGATTCCACTTCCCTTTTCAAGAAACGAAGAATATCTCGAACTGATTTATCCCCACATAGCGCTAGGGAACTTTCGCTGTTTGCCACGGAAGCATCATCGTCGTCGGGTATTTCTGCAGACTTTTCATGGATGTTTGTTTGTGTTTCTTGATGGCGGTGAAATTCTAATCTCAGTTCTGGTGGTATGCATTTGAGAATAACCGACTTTAGCATGATGTAATACTGAGAGGATGGTACACCCAAAGCTGTAAGTGACCGTGTAGTTGTCATGACAGCATTATACAATCGACGCAATGCAACTGCATCATGACACGAAGAGACGGACGGAAGCGACATTAGTTGCTGTAAATTCCTATCTATAATTTTTCATTATTTCCATATTCCTCCATCAATAGCGCGATAGCTGCCGAGTAACAAGACTCCGTTGGAGTGAACCCTGCTATTGATTCAGCCGCTTTACCTAATAGTGTTGACTGTAAATAATTAAACGAGTAACGTCGTCGAGAGTAGGGTTCTCGTGAATACTACGCCGGAATTGTTCCCAGAAGGGGAGCCATTCTTTAAAATCCCCAGAAAACTTACGCAATTCTATCTTCGGTAAATGAATAGATGAGGGCCGTTTATTATCAGTTACAGTACTATTTATAGCTCCGTTACGTTGCCGTTCTTGCAGCTTAGATAAACGTTGTTTAAGTCTTGTGATTGCACTTATGGCCTTATCTTCATACTCCGCAACACTTTCGGCTTCCTTAGCAATATCTTCTGCCTTAATTGTAGGTCGAATTTCTAAATTGGCTTGATTTAGGGTTTCTTTCGCCGCTTTTAATCTTTCCAATAGAACCACCAGCTCTTCTTCGATGAGATCGAAACTATCTTTATTTTCGTCCTTAACTTGTGACTCCGTGAAATTCAGATAATCACTCGCGCTTTTCGCGATATTAGTTACTTGACGGCGATAAACTGCGCGCGTTTGAGATTCCATACTCTTTTAACTGTCCGTAAGATACACGTGATTAAAGTCAATAGAATTCCGTTGAAAACAAGCGCAAATTACAGTCTTTCCGATAAACCGTTTCACTTCCCGGGTTTCGGCACCAGTGTCGAAAAAGATATCAGAGGAAAGCAATAAAAGATATTAATTGAAATAAAAGACCGCAATTAAAATAGATATGAATTTATTGACTATACTGAGTAATTCGAGGTTGAATGCTTGACCGACTTTTACAGACTGATTCAATAAAAGTAGAATTCATTTGATGAGCAAAATACAGGTGTAATGTAAATACTATGACAATTAAACTTGAGTATGTTTTAGAGAATTTATATCTTTGTAGAGTTACCATCTTTACTTTAAAACAATTTTTCACATTCACCAACAAAGAAGAACGTTTACTCGACGATTGCAATACGCGGTAGTAAATTATATGGCGAGAGCCTCAACTGTTAGACGAACTAATTATCAACTGCAAAAAAAAACTTAAGCACGGGCTTTCATTATGTAATTTATGCTTAACTGGCACAATGATAATGAGGTCACAACTCCGTGTACCCGATATCAAACATATTATTAGCTAACATTAATTATAATTCAACTGATTGTTGTTATTATGAGGTAGTTTCAGTTTTACTTACAGATTTGGTTTGGCTACAGCACGTCCCTTTGTCTTTACACGGCACGGTAAAGCCAAGCTAACATCGGCCTGTTTACCGACAAGTGGGACCATTCATGCTGGTTCTGACTTATTCTAATAACTTGCAATCTACCATCCTCTTAAATCGACGTTTTGTTACGATTACTTCCTTACTTGCGATTCCTAAAACTTGAACGAAATGAAAGAGATACACTGTACTATGTAAACAAACACATTCTAAGTATAATTCCTCAGATTCCAGCGTGCCAATTGATATCCTTAGCGCTAAGTTATCCACTAGGTTGAATATGATGCACAGACGACTATGCTATCCCTACAACATGTAATTGTACTTTGTAAAAGCTACTGGTCGTTTGACCAATTTGTTTAGCGTTCTAGGCACGGAAATCCACCGATTACTCACTGCAATAAAACTATGCACGACAGTACTCCACAAGAAATGAGATTGTTGGTTAATGAGATATAACTCATGCACTGGCCTAGCAACCTTCCATAACACAATCGAAATAAGTTTTTTTTTTTTTTTTTTTTTTACATTTAAGCCTAGTATCGAGTTCGAGTAAAATGTGACATTTCCATATAAATTTTAGCGCTGGTAAAATCGCAAGCAAAAATTTTACTGATGATTTTACTAGTGCAGTACGGAGTTCACTGGTAAAAAGTGAATGTTTCTCTATTTTAAGATAGATGGCGCATTGTATGCCTCCACTTGTTTTACTTAACATTTTAATGCGCGGAGCATTAAAATGCTGGTAAAATTATGACATTTTCTGTTTCTATGACAATTTTCAGATTGTTTTTTTTTTAAATTTATTGCAGGATTTAGTTTTAATTGAAAATTTTTAGATTGTTTTTTTAAATTTATTGAAGGATTTAATTTTAATTGAAAATTTTTAGATTGTTTTTTTAAATTTATTGAAGGATTTAATTTTAATTGAAAATTTTTAGATTGTTTTATTTATTTATTGGAGGATTTAATTTCTTTTAACAATTTTCGATTAATTAAGTCCATCCTTAATTCTAAATTGTGAAAACGTTTATCTAAACTTTATAAACAATTTGAAGTTTTTCAGTGATAAGATTTTTAACATCTGTCACTTTCTTTTCTCCAAATTAATTAACGTCAAAATTTTACCAGCGATTTTAATGTGAAAAATTTGGAGACAGCCTTAAATTTTACTTTGCTCGAACTCGATACTAGGCTTTATGGATCACAGATTGCATCTGTCACTCGTACAAATTTCTATGGGCTGATTTCGTATGGACATTCTGCCGTTTAGTTAATTATAATTGTAAATATTACTTAGTTGCTTATAAAAACTTAATTTTTTTTTTTTTTATTATTTTTTACGGGAAAAATCCCAGTTGAGCCCCTAAAATGTAAGCTGAAAGCCTAGGGAAATTTAATAATTTCAACTTACACTGGAACGTGTGCTGTAGGGAGTATAAAGAGGAAAAGATTCTTCCTAGCGTTCAACTAATTCACTTTTATTCCAAACGAGAGATTGGTTTCTTTACAGACTTTCACTTTCCTGCAGGATCCCTAGTACGGCCGTCCTAATACTACAATTTTTATTTAGCTAGAGGTTAGTAATACTTTTTTTTATTTTCTCATATTTTTCTTTTGTATTTAATGGGTTAGTTTTAGTATAGAATAGTAGATAGGCTATGCCGATACGGGCTCAAACTGTGAAAAACTATTCTAAGTTCAGAATGTAAACAAAGGCACGTGTACGTCTACGTACATATTTGACCTTGAGATTGACCTTGAGATAAGGTTTGACAGTTCACTTCCGGTTGAGATAAGGTTTGACAGTTCACTTCCGGTCTGTGGGTTTGTGCGTGTACGTATGTGTGGGTGTGTGCGTGTACGTATGTGTGTGTGTGTGTGTGTACGTATGTGAGTGTCTACGTGTATGTACATTTAGACCAGAAGTGACGTCATACCGGAAGTGTGGTTTTGTTGATAAGGGATCGTGGGAAAATGTAGCAGGATATCCTGGGGTTGACCGGAAGTGTGGTCTTGGTGATAAGAGCGTTGTTGTTGCCCCGGAAGTATGCTCTTGCTGATATGGGTGTAGAATGGGCGGAAGTGTGGTATTGCTGAGAAGGAGCGTGGGAAAATGTAGCAGGATATCCTGATGTTGGCTGGAAGTGTGGTCTTGGTGATAAGGGTGTTGTTGTGGCCCCAGAAGTATGCTCTTGCAGATAAGGGTGTAGAATGGGCGGAAGTGTGGTATTGCTGTTAAGGAGCATCGGAAAATGTAGCAGGATATCCTGTTGTTAGCCGGAAGTGATTTTTACTATAAATTGGAAGGTGACTGAAGCTTGAGTACAGTTTGATTTGGTTTTGGTGAATAAAGTGCTTGAGTATAGAACGGCAAATTGTCTGTAGGAAAGAGATCATTTGCTGAAATTTCATCCAGGAGGCCTAAAAATTCACCTTGATGCTAATTATTACTCGTTGCTAATTATTATTTGTTGTTGTTGCTGTTGTTGATGTGCGATTGCTTTTTGAGCTGCGGGTAGGAAAAATGAGCAATTTAAAGGATGTTTCAAGCAAATTAATTGAGCAGTTTATTAAAGCCTGCCTCATATTGAAACACTGTAGGAATAAAAATGAAATAATGAAGTGGTTTCGGTATTGTGATGGAAGCACACGTTTGATGTATAAAACTTTAAGGGAAGCTAAGACAGTTGGTGAAAAGAAACATTATGAGGCAAACATTGAACTGCTGAATTATTTTCGCGGATTAATTAAAAAACATTTACATTCTGGTGGTGGTGATGGTATTAGTAGTGGAAGAAGAAAATCAAATGAATTAGTGGTGTGGAAAGATATTAAGTCAGCGTTTGAAGGACGTATTATACAAAATTATGGATACAGAGATCCAAAGTTGTTTTTAGTACACACAACTAAGATACTAACTGTACGATTGAAGAATATTTTGAAAAAATTTAATATGATTAAAATCAATACAGTTTTATGTTGTGACTTTAAAAAGGTAATCCGTGGTGATGATAATAAAGAAGTTAGTGAATATAAATACCTAAATACTGCAAATAAAATTGTGGATCAGACTACTAATATCGTTGAATTAAGTGGAAACATGAATTGCGAGCTATTGACTAAATTGGAAGAATTTCAAGAACGAGATAGCAGGTGGTCTTTGAAAGAGATAATAAATATTGGAGTGAATATTAATAAATACACACCAATGCTGGGATCTTCTTATATAGATCTACCTCCACAAATTCGTAAAAAGGGAGCTTGCATAAATGTAAAAAATAATGATAATGCATGTTTTGCTTGGAGTGTGGTAAGTGCGCTTTACCCAGTTAACAAAAATTCCAATCGTGTAACTGAATACCCGCACTATGCTGATGTTCTTAATTTGAATGGTATTACATTCCCTGTAAAATTGAAGAACATTTCTATATTTGAAGTGAACAACAAAATTGGTATAAATGTTTATACACTAATAAAGAAACCAAAAGATTATGAAGTAGTTCCAATCGGACTTACTCAGGATCACTGTGATAAACGAATTAATTTATTAATGTTTAATGATGAAGATGACAACGAACAGTTTGATTATGATAGTGATCTTAATTATCATTTCTGTTGGATAAAAGTTATCTAGATTAGTTTCAACTCAACTTTCAAAAAATGGTCACAAACTTTGGATATGTGAACGCTGCTTACATTACTTTTATGCTGAAGAAAAACTGCGAAAGCATTGCATTGACTGTGAAGAAATGAATTCATGTAAAATACTTTTACCATCAGAAGATCAAAAGCGGATATCTTTTCAACATTTTAACCATAAAGAAAAATGCCCTTTTATTGTGTACGCTGACATAGAAAGTATCCTACATCCAATTCATGAAACCAATACTTCTAATAATACTTTTAAAAAATATCAAAGACATCAGGTATATAGGATAGGATATTATTTCCTATGCTCTTACAATGCAGAATTAAATTATTACAACTCCTATCGAGGTCCAGATTGTCAGTCATGGTTTGCTAAAGAATTACTGAAGATGGCGGAAGAAGTTGATGCTATTTTAATGAATGAGGTGCCAATGGATCCAATTGATAATGAATTACATTCAAGATTGAATTCCAAACCACTTGTCATATATGTGATCATGAATTTAAAATGGGAGATATCCGTGTAATTGATCATTGTCATCTTACTGGAAAAGTTCGAGGGATGGCCCATCAGGAATGTAATTTAAACTATAAAGATAGCCATGTTATTCCTATCGTATTTCACAATTTGACTGGGTATGATTCACATTTTATAATTAAAGATATTGCGAAATATACAATGTGATTAAAAATGAAATGCAGGCAAAGGGTTTCTCAGACAAAAGTGCTAGGCAAATTGAAGTGAAGTGGAGAAATTTAAAATGCGACTATATTACTACCAAAAAACAAAACAATAAGAGCGGAGCAAAAAGGAAAACGTGCATCTTTTACGATGATCTCGATGAAATGCTGGGTTGTCGGCCTTCTGCAAGAATGTTTAACGAAGGGATAGATACTTCTAGGAATAATAAATTAACAGGTAATATAAATTGTCTTCATTTAAGTAATTTTTTAAAGATAAGCGTTTAATTATAGAAGAAAACGAAGAAACTGAATTTTGTAGAGAGGGGGATGCCATTCCATGTAGCAGCCAATCTATCCATTTACAAAATAATGTGGAAAGGGAAGGATTGTTCAAAAACTCGATGCAACCTTTCACTATTATATGCTTTTTATTATCCATTTCAATTCAATATTTTTTTATAAATATTCACATATACACACCTAAATATAATTAGTTTTTTATTTAAAAAAGCACTTTTCTCAAAATATCTAAAAATTATGTTCTTATGTACAGAACCTAATGCAGAGCTGTCAAAGGTAAAATGTCACTTCAAGTAACTTTCAAGAAAATTTCAAGTCAAGGAATTGGAATTAATTCAAACGAAAACGTTACTTGAGTTTCAAGTAGATTTCAAGTCATGTATTCAAGTATACATGTAAACGTACTGTATGTCTTCCCGTTTCCTTAATATTGCTCTGAAAATCATTATTTCTGATTGGTAGAGATAGATTTTGCTTAATGAGCTTCATTTTGAATACTAACGCAAAACTACAAATGCTTACTGAATTTAAATACTTTTTTAGTTTGTATCTGAGTGTTGAAGGCTAAAGTCATTCATACTTATGCTTGAGCATAATAAGAACGGGGCGAGGGTAATTAACACACTCATTAATAGGTTGCCGTTTGAATTACACTTACCAGGCTACCAATATTGTGGACCTGGTACGAAGCTAGAAAAAAGATTAGCTCGAGGTGATCCTGGTATTAATCCTTTAGATAGCGCATGTAAAGAACACGATATTGCTTACTCTAAATTTAAAAGTACACCAGATCGCAACATAGCAGATCGGACTTTGGCTGAAAAGGCCTGCAGTCGAGTTAAATCTACTGACGCGAGCCTAGGTGAGCGTTCAAACGCGCTACTAGTTACCAATATCATCAATGCTAAGGCTAAATTCGGGATGGGTATGGCGAATAAGAAGAAAAAGAGCACACATAAGAAAAATAAAAAAGTTAAGAAAGATATTACCTTGCGAATGGTTATCTCAAGGGCGCGTAAATCTATTCAAAGGCAAAAACCTGATTCTTTGCAAAGAGCAATTGCGTTGGCACGAAAGGAAGTAGGAGATACAATTAAATATAGGAAGAAAAATGTGAAAGTTCCACGAGTCATACCTATACCAAAAACTGGAGGTATTTACCATTCCTCGTTCCTTTATTTGCTGGCCTTTCAGCTTTAGGATCTTTAGGAGGAGGTGCTGCTACTATTGTTAAAGCTGTTAATGCTGTTAAGGAAGCAAAGGAGCAGCTTAAGGAGAGTAAGAGACATAATGAAGAAATGGAATCCCATCTATAGGGAAAGGTCTTTACCTAAAACCTCATAAAAAAGGATTGGGGCTCTACTTAAACTCAGAGCCAAAAAACTATTGAAAACGCTACCTAAAAGACCATTAACTGAGGTAGATTTGCATAAATATGCAAAAGATTTACCATATTTTCGAGGAGTTTTCATGCGAGCTAAGCTTCCAAAGAAACTAAACAAGAAGGAATGCGGTATTATCAACTTGGATGTATCATCTGGCCCAGGAACTCATTGGGTAGCGTACTATAAAAATGATGAAGATATTCAGTACTTTGAATGCTTTGGAAATTTACAGCCACCATTAGAAATTAGAAAATATTTAACTAGTAATGTAAGGTATAATTATTCACCATTTCAAACATATAACTCAGTAATATGCGGTCATTTATGTTTGAAATTTTTGTATGATTGTTACGATAAATAAAAGAATATGATTATATGTATGTATTTTTATTTATTTACTTAAAATATTTCCTTTATACAATAGGAACAACAAGGCCCCTTAATTCTATAATATAACTTCAATAGTTTGGATATTTGCAGAAATTCTCTTTTAACATGACTGCAATTACAAGTATCTGGACCTGATGTTGAATTATTGTAAGCCCAACTGCAGGATTCATAATGCTCCCCATATTTTGAAGTCATAATGTTCATTTCTCTATATTCATCTAAAAAGCGGTAGGATTTTTCTATTTTCTCCTTATGTTCTTCTAGTAACAACTTGTCATACTCTTGCAAGAATCTGCTAATATCGAAATGTTTAAGAAATATTGGCACTTCATCATTTAAATCTTCCCATATTTTTTTATTTCTTACTTGTTTTAAATTTTTATACTACTGAATCCACCTGTGGTTAAAACTGAAATGAACCTCATGCCCTTGCAAATCTATATAAATGAGGAGGAAACCACATAATTGCATCATTTTGAATTACACCACAATGTCATTAACACTTACATTAAGCGGAAATTCATCTGTATTAACAACTGAGTATTTCCCATCCATAGATTTGTCAAGGGATTATGTATGTGGGTTAATTGATTTCCAAACTTACAATTCAATACCAAATATTGAGAATAAAAAAAATAATCTATTTCACATTGGGAATGCGGTTATGGAAATACCTGCAGGATCATATGAGATAGATGACATAGCTGAATATCTTGAGAATCAATTAAGTAAATTAAGTAAAGAGAGTTACCATATAAAATTGCGTGTGAACAATAACACTTTGAAAAGTGAAATTAAATCTAGTGGGTCTATTTACTTTAACAAAGAGGGTACAGTTGGATCACTTTTAGTTAATACAATAAGAGTAGAATGTAATATAATAAGTGTATCATTCATGAACGAACGATACACGAGTACATACACTACACGAATTCTCTCCAAAGGTGGGGCCTGGTTATAAGATTGCTGAGGTACCAAAAAACGTCATTTATTTACCGCTAACCACTCGAAGAATTACTTCCATCAGCTTAAAGCTCCTTGATCAGGACGGTAATTTAATAAATTTTAGGGGTGAAACAATAACAGCTCGGTTACAACTTAAACCACAACATGATATTGTATAATAAGGATAAATTACGTACGTTAGCTACCATCAACAACAGTTCTTCTGCAACTCTCACCGAAATTAGACCTCAAAGAGAAAAAAGGTTCAAACTTACCCCACAAAATAAGAAATACTTGAGTACTTTAGGATTTATCATAAAAGACAAGCAATGAGTGAAGTTTTGAGTATAAAGAATGCTGTAAGCTATGATAATAGTGTGGCAAAAATTGAATATCATAGTTACTCGCCCTTCACGAACTCTTTCAAAAACAATGATGAAATAAGTATAGCTATTTAGCATCAAGATATCTATGTACTTCCAAGCGAAAGTTTTATTTATATTGAAGGGAAATTGGAATGCACTCCTAGGGCGGCTGACAAAACTGTGGATGTCAAATTAACTAATAATGCGATGGCATTTTTATTCGAGGAGATCCGGTATGAAATAAATGGAGTACAAATTGATCGCAATAAAAATGTTGGTCTTACCTCAACGATAAAGAATAGCTTTCTTTAAACGAGAGTGAAAGTAAAATGCTTCTAAATTCAGGATGGTCTCTCACCAATATAACTCTTAACTCAGAAGGAAACTTTAACTTTTGTATACCACTAAAATATCTTCTTGGATTTGCTGAAGACTATAAGAAAATAGTAATTAATGTCAAACATGAACTAGTTTTGATTCGTTCTAGAACGGACCTAAATGCAATTTATGCTAAAGATTGTGATGGCTCAGTAAATATACTTAAATTACAATGGCATCTGCCACATATTACTGTAGCGGATATGGAAAAGTTGTCTCTATTGAAAATTACTGAAAGCAATAACCCAATTGAAATGGTATTTCGAAGTTGGGATTTGTATGAATATCCATCACCACCACACTCCACCTGCCATACATGGACTGTTAAAACAGTTAATCAACTAGAAAAACCGAGATATGTGATTTTTGCTTTACAAACTGACCGTAAAGATTCAAGTGAAAAAGATGCATCCAAATTTGATCATTGCAACCTAACAGACCTAAAAGTTTATTTAATTCTGAAAAATATCCATACAATGATTTGAATATAAAATATAACATAGATCAATACGCTATATTATATGAGATGTATTGTAAATTCCAACAGTCATATTACAACCGCCGATCTGAACCATTACTCACTAAAGAGCAGTTCAAAAATTTGGCTCCTTTAGTTGTTATTGATTGCTCACGCCAAAATAAATACCTAAAAACTGGTCCTGTAGATGTAAGCATAGAATTTCAAACATCAGTGAATATACCCAAAAATACTGCTGCATACTGTCTACTTATACATGATAGAATAGTTCAGTACAATCCTCTAACTAGTGAAGTTCATAAAATGTAAAAATGAGTTGCATCATTGATATTCAAGGGTTCAAAGGACCTAGAAATACGTTCATCTTAAAGGAAATTGCCATTATAACTCAGGATAATCAACTACAGCACTTTATTATGAAACCAATACACAACTTTGAAAATCTACCTCCGGAACTACAAAATCAAGCAAGATGGCTAAATCAATATCACCATGGATTTGTTTGGAATGGAGGATTTACTTCACAAGATAGTGTCACTACCCTTTTTAAAGATATTCTCCAAGACAAAATCATATATGTGAAAGGAAATGAAAAAATCAAGTGGATTGCCGATATATTAAAGTTGGAAAATAATGTACCAATTTACAATTTAGATGAAAAGGGATGTCCTATATCAGAAGAATTAAGAAAAAAATATGTTGATGTACCACGATGTATGATACATAATGGTGTATGTGCATTACAAAATGTTTTCCTGTATAAGAAATTTATGGATAATTTTTAATAAAATAAAATTTTTTTTTGAAAAAATCAATTGTTTTATTCACATAATATTATAAACTTTTGTTTTTTATTCACTTCAACTGGAACTCTACAGTTTATGAAATGTTCATGTTGTAAGTCTGCTTCATTTTCCTCAAATCAACAGATGTGATGTCAGATTTATATGTAGAGTCATTCTCTCTGAAGTATTCAATTTCACCATTACTCAAAATCCGTTCTCCTTCAAGTTCATGATATTCATAACAAGATATTTTTAGAGTTCTATGCTCATAGTTGCTATCATATGTACATGGAACTCTCATTGATTTGTCCTCCTCAAAATTTAATTTAAAATGCCTGTAAAACACACGATCACTCTCTATAATTCCACCTATATATTTTTCTTTGTTTATTAAGTTTTGCCTAAATCCTTCAATTGCCTCTTCAACACTAACTACACTATTTTCTGGTATTAATTCCACATCAGTTTCCTTAGGTGATTCAGTCCCATTTTCTGAAGAGTTAACAGAAGAATCATCATCATTTAAGGGTATATTAGTTGTTGTTGTAGGTAATGCATCATAAGTAGCATTACTTAGTGTAAGTAGCCGAAATGATAAAGAAATTTGAATGGAATCATTATTTGGCAACTGTATATTAAAATCAATATTATCGCTTGATTTTTGTCCTAAGTTTAAATTGATTGAGTGCTAAGCAATTTGCATATAAAGAGCATGCAAATGCAAATGAAATAAAAGTTTTTAATGACATAATATCTCTTTATTTGTTTAGTTGTTGATTGCTCAAAACGTTGACAAAGACTATGCATTATTACGGTAATTTAATTGATTATATACAATTCCACCCTATCACTCAATTTTCATATCAGAATTTGTTTGGGTATTACTGCTTTCACACTCTTTTACATCTTTTATTTTTTCTGATTTGTTTGCTTCTTGTTGCTTTATTGGTTTACGATACCACTCCTCCTCACCTGCAAACGGGCAGTTATGTAGGAAGAAATTAGTACTTGGACGTCTGATCGTCCCATCTTGTAGCCAGCCTATTACAGTTATTTCTCCACCCTTGACTTCAGTCTTAACATGTTCAAATGGATTGATGCGCATCTCCCCCAAACATGATGGAATTGGTTGACCTCTTGTTAAAGTCAATATCTTACATCTTTTACCATCTTCAGTAGTCATATATACTTTCATTAAGTCGCATCTTACAACTGAATGCACAATCTTCATATACATCCAAACATTCAGACATGTACAAAAATGTGTTTCATCCCATATAGAATCAATCCAAAACATTATTTTTTTTAGCCTTTTGAGCTATGTATGCAAACCTTCCCACTACTAGATTAGCAATGATTAGATTGTAAGAATTAAATATCTTATATATATATATATATATATATATATATATGTATATTTTAGATATCATCTTCTCCGTCACTATAAACGTGAATATTCAAGTCTCTGTTAAAAGTAGGAAAAGTAAAAATCACCATATTAATCAATTTAATTTTATTAATTTTTTATAAGAATAGGTACATATATAATAAATGTATCAAAACATTACATTAGTAATAATTAGCTCCGAAAGCCATACTCTGCACAGTCTCATTAAGTTCATCGCTCGAATTGTGCTTTTCCTCTTCTAGCTCGACTAGTGATTTAAACTCCAGTACATATGATTTTCCTTGAGGTCCTCTGTTAATTATGTAGCAGTGTCCTCCTGATATATCCTTCAATATCTCATCTTGTACAGCCAAATACCGTTGGGATAAGTATACACACCCCTCATCAACCTCCAATTGGATCTTTTCACCATAAACAGTATTCAATCGCCTAGCTTCCAATATTCTATATGGTTTATTAATCTCCATATCTCTGCAGCGTATAACGCCTTTGCATACAAATGAATTGAAAACATTCAAAGAATGTGTTTGCTTCTCTAAATCCATGTGAGTAGGATGAGGAGGAGGATTCAAAGGATATCTTTGTTTCTCCGAATCTGCTTGAAGTGAAGATGAATTTTTTAGCTTCCTAGATGAAACTTCAACAAATGATTTTTTCCTGTAGATATTTTTCCGTTCTATACTTAAGCACTTTATTCACCAAAAACTAAATTAAAATGTAGTCAAACTTAAGTCACCTTCCAATTTATAGCAAAAATCACCGGATGTATACTTGCGGCCAACAACAGGATATCCTGCTACATTTTCCCACGCTCCTTATCAGCAATACCACACTTCCACTCATTCTACACCCTTATCTGCAAGAGCATACTTCTGGGGTAACAACAACACTCTTATCACCAAGACCACACTTCCAGCTTACGGGGCAACAACAACACCCTTATCACCAAGACCACACTTCCAGCCAACATCAGGATATCCTGCTACATTTTCCCATGCTCCTTATCAGCAATACCACACTTCCGCCCATTCTACACCCTTATCAGCAAGAGCATACTTCCGGGGCAACAACAACGCCCTTATCACCAAGACCACACTTCCGGGCAACACCAGGATATCCTGCTACATTTTCCCACGATCCCTTATCAACAAAACCAAACTTCCGCTATGACGTCACTTCCGGTCTAAATGTACATACACGTAGCACACACATACGTACACGCACACACACACACACATACGTACACGCACACACCCACAACCCGGCACACACACATACGTACACGCACACACCCACAGACCGGAAGTGAACTGTCAAACCTTATCTCAACCGGAAGTGAACTGTCAAACCTTATCTCACGGTCAATCTCAAGGTCAAATATGTACGTAGACATACACGTGCCTTTGTTTACATTTTGGACTTAGAATAATTTTTCACGGTTTGCGCCAGAATCGGCATAGCCTATCTACCAACCGGAAGTAAACTGTCAAACCTTATCTCAAGGTCAGTCTCAAGGTCAAATATGTACGTAGACGTACACGTGCCTTTGTTTACATTTTGGACTTAGAATAATTTTTCACGGTTTGCGCCAGAATCGGCATAGCCTATCTACCAACCGGAAGTGAACTGTCAAACCTTATCTCAAGGTCAATCTCAAGGTCAAATATGTACTTAGACGTACACGTCACCTTTGTTTACATTCTGGACTTAGAATAGTTTTTCACAGTTTGAGCCCGTATCGGCATAGCCTATCTACTTAGAATAATTTTATATTTTTTATTTTTAGTTAACTTATTTATATTTATTTAATTATTGTATTATTATTATTTTATTTTATTTTTAGTGCACCTGATTATGGTTGAAATCTACTTATCGGTTTTCATTTTTCTTTATCTCCTTTTGGTTATGTTATCCGCGTACTCCAGTTTTATCCGACTAATCCTCCGGCTTTTTCTAATTACTCCTGGGCTGTGATTTTCTCGGAGTTGTCTTCGCACTTTTACTGCTTTTAGATTTTTTTGTTTTGTTTTGCTTTTAACTTTATTAATTTTACTTAAGGTTGAAAACTTTTAATGTAAACTTGAAGCTTCCTTGGCGGCTTGATGCTGCTTCCCCATGTCTTGCCCCAGCAGAAGAAGGAAGAGACCCCGACTCTCGCGTCGCGCTCCATCCGTCCGCCCTTTTTATTGTATTGCCCTTATTTTTGGGATGGTTCCGAAAGCGGTCGAAAATGGTGTGCGTTGAGCTGCGAGCACTAAAACTGGTCTGGAACTGGCGACAACTTCAGTTGTGTAAGGCGACCTATTAATTATTATTGTTTGTCTTTGTTGATTTCTTTGACTCGATTAATATTTATTTATTCATTAATATTGTTTATCATTTATTAAGCATTATGTATTATTTATTTAATTATTTACATATTTATGAATATGAGATACCAATCTTCTATTTATGTCTCTATTTGAATGATGTGTATGTATATTTGCAGCAAATATTTGACACGTCTTACGGCATACGTTACAGATGAAAGAAATTTCTGAACCTGTTGCGTAGTAGCTGGTATAGGTTTTGTCTCCTTGACATTACTACCATTACCCAAATTGACGATTTGGTAAACGTAATGTTGCGCCTTCTGCCTTCAGTAAAGTCTGACCAACGATGATGTTCGATGTCACACTTGTAGGGTTAGGCTCCATCAGATAGAATCGGCGGGTCCCGATGTTATCAGTAAGCTTTGTCCATACTAGCGTCTAGGAGCATGCAGAGAGAGTAATATTTTCACAGACCTACTCCTAGTCTCATCGGAATTTCTATGTTGCCATATTTGAGGATCCGTTCTCCGATATCCAGATTTATTTTATATGTGGTCATGAAATCTACTCCAAGAATGCATTCATCCATGATGTTTGAAACCAGGAAAGTGTGAGAAAATAGTAGTTCGCCTAGTTGAACATCCAAAGTTATTTCTCCAAAAACTTGTGCTGCTGCTCCAGTTGCTGTTCTTAGTAAATATTTGGAAGTGTTGTGAAGCCACCTGTTTTGACGTGATCTGCTCTAATAATTGATCTCGAAGCACCAGTGTCGATAGTGACTGCGCAGTCATTTTTTCCTACACTTCCATATATAACGAGACTGCTATTATTTCTCTGCAACTGGCCTACTTGAATGATGACTTCGGGGCCGCCGACTCTACCAACCAACTTCTGCCCCCCAAAGTTGGTTTTTACATGTTTTCCGACTGGTCAACAGGTGAGCTTATGTCACTAGTCGCTTTGATAATCTAGTCTCTCTACGAATAGCTTGCTCCCTGGCTCCACATCTTTGGCATACTTTTCTGTCCTCCTCTTCCTGTTCCATTCGTCGACGTTTTCTGCATTCTCTTTGGAGGTGTCCGGGTCTATTATAATTCCAGCATCGAAGAATACCATGTGACCGAGTGGCCTCTGATGACTGCAATCTGTTGCAAGTACATTCCTCCACCGAAATTTCTCTCACTCGTACTGCACTCCGAGGAGCTTGTCTAGCGCTTCTGCTGTTGACTTCTTTCCTGCTAGCCTTAGTGCTTGTTGTAAATTTTGATCTGTAATAGCGTTCACAAATGCTTCATTAAGGAATTCTGCATTTACGCTAGAGTATGAAAGATAAGCTAATCTTTCCACATCAGCCTGCAGTTGTTGTAGTGACCCGCCATGCTTTTGAGTCCTGTTGCGTAATTGCAGGCGATATACTTGCTGCATGTGCTCATCTCAATAACGTAATTCTATCGCCTGTACTAATGAAGTGTAATCACGTTGCCTTTCAATCGATATAGTTTGTAATAGTTCGGACGCAGGACCTCGAAGTGCTAAAACCAGAGCTGTAACTTTGTCTGCGTCATTCCATCCATTTACTTCGGAAGCTACCTAAAAATGTCTCTTGAAAATATGCCACGAATTTTGTCCATCAAATATTGGAGGTTTCATTCTGCCTGCACCGGATATTTCAGTTCCTTCGTGCCGAGGTTGTCGATGCTTCATTCTCCCCAAATCTGCTTCAAAGTTGTCAAACTTCTCCGTAACATTTTGTTGTACTTCTGACACTTGTTGTTGCACTTCCCACACTTGTTGTTGAACTTCCAGCACTTCCTGCTGGATTCCTTCAATTTTTACATTTTGCTCGTCTAATGAATTTTTAAGAAAATTCTTCTGTTCCTCCAAACAGGTTTCTAGACAATTCTGCAAAGAACTCTTTTGTTCATCGCAACGGGCTTCCAGAGAATTCTTTTGTTCGTCCAAACGCGCTTCTAGAGAATTCTTTTGTTCCTCAAAGGCATTCTTTTGATCGTCCAAACGGGCTTCTAGAGAATTCTTTTGTTCATCTAGACGGGATTCCTCAAGAGCATTCTTCAATTGCAGGGTTGAAAGCCCCATTTTGGTCATTAAAGTACCCAAAAGCTGTTCTATGTTCATCGCAGGCTCTTCTTCAGTTTCTGGTTCTTCCTCGAAAACGTATGTCTCAAGATGCTTTTCTTCCTCTATCAAAGCTTGTCTAAGTCGCTCGACTAGAACATTCTTTAGACCTGTCGTTTACAATGACCGCTTCCCCAACTCCACTTTCAATTCCTGTATGCGAAGCTCCTCTAGTTTGCGTCCCATTCGTGCGTCTTTTGTAATTCACTCACAGTTTAATATAAAATTATCTTTCTTTTACACACGATTTCACAAAATTAATCACTCTTTGAATTTCAAAGTCAAATGCCACCATTTTACTTCGCGATTTTATTTTATTTCTGACACCAGTTGTTACGAGCGTGGCCTTAGTTCGTTATTTAAAACACAATATTGCAGATATCAATAACAAGTTCTTCTTTTATTTAATTTCACTGTTTACTTTATAACCTTTACAAAAAGTACTGTACTTCTAATTATCGCAATCCAAATAGTTTACTTCGTTCACTTCACTGTCTGAAATAATACTGCCTCCTGGATGTGAGAAGCGCCGTATTTATACTCAACGAATTATCCTAGAACCTTCCTGACTATTCCGTTCTCCGAACCCAAAGTTTACTAGGATGTCACTAACCTAAAGATGTTTCTATTTCCAACAGATGCCGCTTGTGTCAGAAATCCACCTAAGTTATTTCAATTTCAATTTCAATTTATTTATTTACAAGCTGGTAATGTACGCAAGATTACAATCTTTAAATGTACATGATAAATTATAAGGTAACAAAAAGAAAATACTATGAGTCCATATAAAAAACACGATCAAAAATGAGCATAATAAAATATTGGAAAATCAGTTCAATAAGTAACAACATTAATCTTAAATGATACAATATGTATATATGAAAAAAAAAGATAATATAGAAAAGTAATAGCAGAAGTAATCCCATGTAAGCTAATAGCTAATAAATAACGGAGCTAACTAAATTTTTAAAACTATCAAAGGCACCCATAGCGCCCACACTCTGTACATTGTATGGCAAATTGTTCCAAACTCGCGCTATTTGCACAAAGTAAGAGCCTTCCTGAACTCGCCTCGGGGAATCAAAATGTTATGATGCCGCGATGACTGCAGAAACTGAATCTGGTTAGTTAGATAGGTCGGTTTACCACGACGTATGAGCCTATGGAGGAAAAATAGAGATTTACGTGTAAGATAAGCCTCCAGAGAACAACCAAGTAGAATAGACTTAAACTGGGAAACATGATCGAACCTCCGAAGACCAAAAACGAATCTAACACATTCGTTAAAGGCAACATTCAACCTACGCAAGCATACAGAGTCTAATTTAGAATAGATTGAACTGCCATGAGAGAAGTGGGGGTAAAATCAGAGCCTTGATCAGCTTCATCTTAATGCTTGTACTCAAGATTTGAGCAGACAGCCACAGTCTCCGTAAACCACCGTAAACTTTGCCAACAATAGCTGCAATGTGATCGCAGCACGTCAATCTAGAGTTCATCTTTATACCCAGATTAGTAATGGTTTCTACAATCGGCAGCGCTTGTTCTGCAAGTAACACTGGGGGGATAGGTGTTAATACAGTACTGTGATATAATACAAGACATTAAGATTTTCCAGGGTTTAGAGAAAGTTGGTTGTGTAGCGACCAATTATATACTCTGTCCAAATCATCATTTATCCGAGCCATACAGTCCTCCATAAGCCCAACAGGCCTGCTGTAGTATAACTGAACATCGTCGGCATACTTGTGGATGTTAACATCGAGAATGATATTGGGTAAATCATTTATGAACATACTAAATAATAAGGGTCCTAGGACAGATCCTTGAGGTACCCCATAGTGCAATGGTAATATGTCAGAGTGCAAATCATTTACATAAACTTGCTGAAATCTCCCATCAAGAAAGCATCCAATCAAATTAGTTGCTGAGGCTGAGAACTCAAAAATTGAGGATACTTTATTTAGCAGTATTCGATGGTTAACGCTATCAAGGGCCTTTGAGAAATCTAGCATGACAAGGATACCGACCTCATCATTATCCACGCTTCTTCTCAGATCCGATGTTACCTTCAACAAAGCTGTCTCACAACTATGATTCTGTCTGAAACCGGATTGCCAGTGATAACAAATTGTTATTTTCAATATATTTGTGAATCTGATTACAAATGACCTTTTCAAGAACTTTCGAGAGAAAACACAGAATGCTAATGGGGCGAAAGTCTGCAAGACTACTAACCATCTTTTTCTTCGGAAAAGGCAATACTTTAGCCAATTTCCATCTTGATGGGAAAACAGACTGAGTCAAACAAGAATTAAATACATACAGTATATGTTTTTCCGATGTAAGGCATTAGGATCTTAACAAACTTTGGTGTGACGTTGTCCGGTCCAGTAGCATCCGATTTAATAGAGATAGGGCGCCAATAAGCTCATCATAGTCAATACAGCGAAACTATTATGGTTTTGTTGCGAACTACTGATAGACACTGTAACATTATTTAAGGCTGATTGATTCGGATCAGTAGAGGCAAAAAATCGATTTAAATCATTGGGATCAAATTGATGACGCTGGCTTTCTGTACTATATATCCCCGCCTGTCTGAGATTTCTCCATAGAATATTTGGAGCTAGTTTATGATCGAATTTAGACTGATAATAATTGTACTTGGCGGAGCGTATAGCAGATGCTGCTCGGTTGCGTGCACTTTTATAAAGGGAACGTGCAGTAGTAGTTTTTAGACGTTTAAATTGTCTGTACAAATATTCACGTTCAGCTATGAGGGAGGCAATAGCTGGTGTAAACCACGCGCAGGACCTCGTTTCAACTCTCTTAGTTCGCAGGGGTACATATTTTTCTAATAAGTTATTAGTTAGATTTTCAAGAATTCGCACTTGTTCATCCACGACGCTACAGCGAAAGATATCATTCCAAGACAACAACGTGCACTCTTGAAGAAGATCAGATATACTTAAATTTTTAAAATCACGGTACGTGAAGCAATTTGTTAGATTCACAGGCCGAGGAGCAAAATCATATGTCATCAATAATATATCATGATCAAGGAAGCTAGGAGCTTCTATTTGATTATGAAATAAAACCTTGCTTTCATCAGTTGTTAGAAATAAGTCAAGGAGTGACGGATTGGAAGAATCGCAATATGTCGGTAGGTTTTAATAATATTCAGATATGTTGACTGCATGAAGTGTGTGAAGGTGTCTGTGCGAGGGCTAGGTCTCAAGATATTAACATTGAAATCACCGCCTATAATCATATTATTGTAGCGATGGGAAAGTTCTGAAAAGGTATTTTCAAACTCCGATGCATTTTCCAGTGTAAAGTGTTCGGGTGGACAGTAAACGGCAGACAGGACACACTCGCTAATACCATTACTTAACTCTACGCAGATGAATTCTAAGTCTTGGGCTCGGGAGGATTGAATTATCTTATCTTTGAGGCAATCTCTAACGTAAATAGCTGTTCCATACAGAGCATCCATTGGCATCAATTAAGCATGTATATACATACATCTCTGCATCTCTGAATCGATTTCGCTTTACGCAGAATTCTAAAATTCATGCATCAATAAAGAAATGCAAACATGTAGATATATGCATTCCTACAGCATTCTCATTGCATGCAGAATTTTAATTCCCAGCTGCAAGTATAAACATATATCTACAAACATATTTGCAAGTTCAGTAAAGTCACTCGCTACTGACCTACACCAATTTCTTAATCACATAAAGAAACAAGTGAAGGCAGTGACACAATCCCCTGCGCGCAAGAATTCACACGATGCAGTTTGATAACCTTGCGCCAGCGGTAGAACTCAGGTGAACGAAACAATGGTTCACGATGATGTCATAATAGCAGAAAAGCAGCGAACGGTCTGCGGAAGTATTTATGTATGTACATATGAAAGCGATGAATGCCGTGATGTAACAACAACAAACCGGCGAAAGCTTTGCGGAAATTAATTTATGAATGCCACAAAGAAACACTTTACGGAAATAATAATTATATACGAATAAATGCTGTGATGAAATTAGCTTAGCGTAATAAGAAAATAACAATAGTATTACGTGGAAAATTGTATAAATAAACTGTGATTTTTGAATAAAGAAGTTAGTAAGTTAGTTAGTTAGTGAGTAGCAACAGAACACGAGTTGTTTCATTTACCTGGAGTAAAGCTAGTAAGCTGCTCCGCTCATCTATACTAGGAGTAAAGCTAGTAAGCTGCTCCGTTCATCTATACTAGGAGTAAAGCTAGTAAGCTGCTCCGTTCATCTATACTAGGAGTAAAGCTAGTAAGCTGCTCCGTTCATCTATACTAGGAGTAAAGCTAGTAAGCTGCTCCGTTCATCTATACTAGGAGTAAAGCTAATAAGCTGCTCCATTGAAGCTAGTAAGCTGCTCCATACGCATCGCTGCTATACCTATCTCGGGACAATTAAGTAAACGCCCAATCATCTTGAAGGCACGTCATCTCAGTAACCGTGCCGTGTTCCAGATCAAAAGGTGCTCAGATGAGAGTACTAGAAGTACTTTAGAAACTCAACAATTTTGGCGCAGCCGGTAGGATCAAGGAAGTAATATAAATTCAAAACACTTGAAAAACATTGATCCTCGAATTTACAACAAACGAGTGCATAACAGCGCATTATTTTTGAATCTGGCACACAAAACCGAGACGTTCGGCATTTCTAACAACATCCATTGACATCAGTAACAACAATAAAAGGTATCTATTTTTTGTCTTGAAAGATACCAACATCAAACAACAATAAAAGGAAAGAAGTCCCAATATAATACAGCATCATATCTGCATAGCGGAAAAAACGTTAACATCTTTTCTCTTCTCTTCAACTAAAGTGAAGTAAAAGTAAGTTAACAAAATTTTTTAAAAAGACGCATCAATTTTGTAGCAAAATTTTCCCCACCAGATTGAGAGGAAACGCGTATCAATTAATAGCGTCCAGCTCTCTCACAAAACAACAACAACAACTGCTTTACCGAACGTATTTACCTCGTGAAACATACCATAAAACTTGCCGGCAATATCCGCCAGAATCATTTAGTTCATTTACAAATAGATTAAAAAGTCTTTTAATTCAATACAACGAGGCAGCACAAAGTAAATACGGATCTGAAAATTTTAAAGTAGTAAAGCAGCAAATAGAAGATTTTGCTATGGCTTCCATAAAGAGTGGTGCAACTAATCCCCATCTAAGCGCCTATTTACTCACACTGAATGAAAATTCTTTGGAAACTCTCATTCAAAAGGCATTAGATATGGAAAGGTTGCAGCAAGGACTCTTTTTCATTCCACAACCAACAAATTATATCCCTAACCCAACAAACTCTTCCCAAGTGGTCCATTTTCTAAGACCTAATATCCCAAATTTCTCTAATACCTATGGTTATCCCATACCTGAGAGTGTAAATTTGTCTTCCTACCCTTACACAAAGGAATTCGGAAGACATAAGATAAAAACTGAAATTGGTATACCTCCAATAGCGGAACCGCCAAAGGAAACTTCAGTATCCTTTAGTACCGACAGAAACTCAGAAAATTATTGGCGCTCTCCTCAAACAAACATAACAAGGAAATCGTTAGGAAGTCCTCCTACAAACAGGAAATCTTTTTACGAGCAGGCAGAAAAAAAATACGATAAACACAAATTGCTGTTAAACAACATCACCTGCAGCTACTGCAATTATAAAGGGCACACATATGACGAGTGCCTAAAGCGTAAGAATACTCCTTATTGTACTAACTGCAGAGTGAAGGGCCATGATGCCCAATATTGTAAACAGAACATTAAAACGCCATCCGAATATGCAAACTCTAAGAACAATGCTCGGTGGGGCTCTGCAGATAGGGAACAAAGATTTAACCTAATACATAATATGTGCGATTTCTGTGGGAGAAGAAGTCATACGGTGTCCACATGTCAGCAGAAACAACGATGGGAGGCCACACATTCGGGAAACGGTATACTGTCGACCCCCGGCTCGACATTAAATAAAACTGCGCAAATTACTTCAGGGTCCTCTCAAACAAAACAACAATTAAATAGAGAAAATGTACCAGTGGTAGACTTACCACTGGACATAGGCAAAAACACAGCCGTTCGGCTGATAGTAGACACTGGAGCTGAAGTAAGCATCATAAAAAAGGAAGCACTAGATAACCCAGAACATATAGAACGAAGCCAAAAGGTGACTTTGAAAACTCCATTTGGAGAAGGAGAAACATTGGGAAACTGCCAAGGCAACTTTTTATTAAGTCGCAGTGTCCCATGCAAACTCCAGGTAGTAGAAGACATTGCCCAAATCTCCCACGATGGGCTGTTAGGCAATGACTTTCTTGCACAAAATTGTAATATCGAAGGGCCTAATAAATTACTCCGGTTCCCTCGCACGGAAACCAACCCTATTAAATTCACGGTACCTCTCGAAACATCCCTAGAAGATGGAGAGGAAATACCAAGTGATTAATTGGAGGAGCAATTTAAATCACGGGCACCAGATAGCAAAAATGTGCTACCTCCAATGGAAGAAACTCTGAACACCTCAAAAGAGGATGAAAGTAGGCAATATGAAGTAGTACTTCAGCGATCCAATAGAATACCCCCTCGATCTCAAATGGTACTGAGCATACCGTTACAAATAGACCAAGAAATGATCTGTTTGTATCAGGAGATCCAAGAAGGAGTATTTGTCGCAAATTGCCTAGTTAGTCCTCATAAAAGCTTCATACCGTTATCCGTTCTAAATGTAAACACGGAACCAGTATTCCTAAGGAACGTAACGCTTACTCTAGTTCCAAGTAATTGCTATAACATACAGTATCTCCATGTACTTTTGGACGACTTAAATACCCAAAGTACTCATAAAAAGGGTGATCCACCTTTCCTACGTGCACAAAACAAAAGCACACACAACGTCAAAAAAGACAAATTAAAAATTCATTCCAACCCATATTTTCTTCGTGCACAAAACAAAACACACACAACGTCAAAAACGACACTTTAAAATTTAATTCCATATTCAAGAAACGTAAACCATATTAAAAGCTATAACCCAGACAGATTTGTGGCTTTACGTAAAGAATTACTGTTGGAAGAAAATTTAAATCACGAAGAAGAAAAATCAATTCGTGGGAAATTTAACACCAATGCAGACGCGCTTAGTAGAATACCTGCCCAAATAAACCAAACAAACCCCAATTCGATCATTGTCGAAGCTCAGGTACATCACCGGCTCGAGTTCGACATAGACGATGATGATTACAGTTCTCCACAGTCATCAAAGCAGCAAGCACAATGCCATGTTGTTACAGGAGCCCAAATGAGGGAGGCACAAAATAATATACAAGAGGTAAATCAGAATCAAGAAACTCCCCACAAAATCCACAAATATTCACGGAACTCCCAAAATAGCTCAGTGGAAATCGGGTCAACTAATAGCAATCAATCAGAAAGCAGTGTATCTGAACAGGGCGAATTACCTTGGAACTACAACGTAATAAACTAACAGAAACTATCTCAGACCCTGAGGTAATCGAAACAATTCTAAAGAACTATCATGACTCCGCATTTGGTGGTCACCAAGGAGTAATCAAAGAATAAAGAAGAAATATAAGTGCAAAAACATGCTTAGTTCTATCAGGAAATATATTCGGAAATGCTCTAAATGCCAAAATATGAAGGCTAGCCCGGAGTATCGTATGCCAATGGTCATAACAGATACTGCCCATATGCCCTTCGACAAAGTTTATTTAAACATAGTAGGTCCTCTTGAAGAAACGCACTCAGGAAACAAATATATTCTGACTTTCCAAGACAATCTAACGAAATTCGTAGATTGTTATGCCGTGCCAAATGGCGAAGCAGAAACGGTAGCAGAAATATTTTTCGATGAGATAATCACTCGTTATCGCATTCCTAAAAAGGTAGTAACTGACCAGGGTTCTAACTTCTTAAGCGATCTTTTCAAACGAGTATGTAAACTTCTGAAAATAAAAAAAATGCAGACTTCCGCTTACCATCCGCAATCCAATGGCGCACTGGAGCGAACCCACACGCCCCTAGTGGAGTATTTGAGAGCTATTGTATCTGAAAATCCAAAGGCTTGGGATCGATTCCTGAGAACCGCGGCTTTTGTATACAATAATAGTCCACATGATGGCAGCAAGCTCACACCAATGGAATGTCTGTTTGGGTTCACAGCGGATGTTCCCTCTATTCTGAAAAGAGAGCCGGAGCCCATTTACAACCACGAAAGTTACTACCACCTTCTGAGGTACAAAATACAAAAAGCGTACGCTACCGCTCGGAAAAATTTGCTGAAAGCTAAGGAAAATTCAAAAGTCTACTACGATAGGCGTTCACGTACAGTAACCTTCAAAACAGGAGATAAAGTTTTACTGAAAAACCCCGCTAAGAAACACAAACTTTCCCAGATATGGCTAGGACCATATCTAGTGGTACAAATCTTTAACACTGTTAATACTGTTATTCAAATCGGTAAACGAAGAGTAACAGTACATAACAACAGATTGAAGCCATTTCACGAATAATGGTTGTCAAAAATAAAAAAAAAATGGGGGCAGTAAAACAATAGACAAGCTTACGAAACAACAAAAGACAACCCAACATACCTATTCAGTAAAAACACCCGCAGTATTAACTGTCAGTAACCAAAAGGTACAGTTAGACACTGAGACATACCCTAAATTTTCTAAAGAAGCTACGGATACCTTGAACCATGAGTCCAGAATAGATACCAAGTTTCAAGATAAACCATTTCCACAACAAGAGATTTTTCCCACAAGTAAAGTCAAGCAGATCTCGCAAAATTTCCAGTCGGAGATCACTAACCCAAACAAATCACAATTGAAAACTATAACCTCTGTAGAAGTAACGACAGCGAGAAACAAAGAACAAGCTGTCTCACAAACCTCTCATTCAGAATTAAAGGATGCCATTAAACAAGGTGCCACCCATCAGCAACAAGCAGGTAGCAGACAAAATTTACCTATCCTCCACCACCACCACTTCCACAAACACTAAGCCGTGTCGAATCTGAATCAATTCCACGCACCCGCCATTTACAGGTAGTTTAATTCCATCTCTAAATAAATTCTGCATAGCCAAAGATAAAACAATCATCTCAATGGTGAATTCAATTGCTACACACTTTTTACATGCACATATATCATTAATAAATCAATATAAATAGGTTTAAGTTAAATTTTATAAGTACAAAAAAATATGTATTCACACATATGTATAGTGCTAATAAAAATAAATATGTAATTACACATATAGAACATAAAAATAATAATACCAAATAAATAATATAATAATATATAATAATACTAAATAAATTCTGCATAGCCAAAGATAACACAATCATCTCAATGGTGAATTCAATTGCTACACACTTTTTACATGCACATATATCATTAATAAATCAATATAAATAGGTTTAAGTTAAATTTTATAAGTACCAAAAAATATGTATTCACACATATGTATAGTGCTAATAAAAATAAATATGTAATTACACATATAGAACATAAAAATAATAATACCAAATAAATAATATAATAATATATAATAATACTAAATAAATTCTGCATAGCCAAAGATAACACAATCATCTCAATGGTGAATTCAATTGCTACACACTTTTTACATGCACATATATCATTAATAAATCAATATAAATAGGTTTAAGTTAAATTTTATAAGTACCAAAAAATATGTATTCACACATATGTATAGTGCTAATAAAAATAAATATGTAATTACACATATAGAACATAAAAATAATAATACCAAAAAATATGTATCCACACATATCCACACACTATATAGTACTAATAACAAAAAATATGTATTCACACATATAGTGCTAATAAAAATAAATATTTAATTACACATATAGAACATAAAAATAATAGTACCAAAAAATATGTATCCACACATATAGTACTAATAACAAAAAATATGTATTCACACATATAGTGCTAATAAAAATAAATATGTAATTACACATATAAAACATAAAAATAATAGTACCAAAAAATATGTATCCACACATATAGTACTAATAACAAAAAATATGTATTCACACATATAGTGCTAATAAAAATAAATATGTGATTACACATATAGAACATAAGAGTAATAGTACCATAAAATATGTATTCACACATAAAGTACGAATAAGTATGACAAAAAAAAATTGTACCAAAAATGTATATAAATTGTTGTACTCATAAATAGTAGACATAAAAATAGTTATAACAAAACAATAAAAAAAAAATAAATAAATAAGTACAAAATACAGTTAAGCTAACCCAAATTAATCCACGCTTAGATAAGCTTTGTTCTTTTTAATACAGCTAAACACCACATGTACTCATCTCAGCATTACGTATATACATACAAAAGTTTCAAGTAAATATTTTTCTTTTTCCAAAGCTATCAAACAAATAAGTTAATTTTTTTTAATGCGTTATTCCTCTCCCAAGAATAACACATTTTTTTCTAAGAAGGGGGAGATTTGTTACATACAGAGCATCCATTGGCATCAATTAGACATGTATATACATACATACATGCATCTCTGAATCGATTTCGCTTTAAGCAGAATTCTAAAATTCATGCATCAATAAAGAAATGCAAACATGTAGATATGTACATACCTACAGCATTCTCATTGCATGCAGAATTATAATTCCCAGCTGCAAGTATAAACATATATCTACAAACATATTTGCAAGTTCAGTAAAGTCACTCGCTACTGATCTACACCAATCTCTTAATCACATAAAGAAACAAGTGAAGGCAGTGACACAATCCCCTGCGCGCAAGAATTCACACGATGCAATTTGATAACCTTGCGCCAGCGGTAGAACTCAGGTGAACGAAACAATGGTTCACGATGATGTCATAATAGCAGCAAAGCAGCGAACGGTCTGCGGAAGTATTTATGGATGTACATATGAAAGCGATGAATGCCGTGATGTAACAACAACAAACTGGCAAAAGCTTTGCGGAAATTAATTTATGAATGCCACAAAGAAACACTTTACGGAAATAATAATTATATACGAATAAATGCTGTGATGAAATTAGCTTAGCGTAATAAGAAAATAACAATAGTATTAAGTGGAAAATTGTATAAATAAACTGTGATTTTTTAATAAAGAAGTTAGTAAGTTAGTTAGTTAGTGAGTAGCAACAGAACACGAGTTGTTTCATTTACCTGGAGTAAAGCTAGTAAGCTGCTCCGTTCATCTATACTAGGAGTAAAGCTAGTAAGCTGCTCCGTTCATCTATACTAGGAGTAAAGCTAGGAAGCTGCTCCGTTCATCTATACTAGGAGTAAAGCTAGTAAGCTGCTCCGTTCATCTATACTAGGAGTAAAGCTAATAAGCTGCTCCATTGAACCGCACTGGGAGTAAAGCTAGTAAGCTGCTCTATACGCATCGCTGCTCTACCTATCTCGGGACAATTAAGTAAACGCCCAATCATCTTGAAGGCACGTAATCTCAGTAACCGTGCCGTGTTCCACATCAAAAGGTGCTCAGATGAGAGTACTAGAAGTACTTTAGAAACTCAACATAGCCACTCCACCCCCAATACGACCTTTCCTATCGTTGCGCATTAAGGTGTAACCCGGTATCGAAACTAACATAGATGGTATACAGTCGTTTAGCCATGTCTCACTGATAAGATTGGCATGGACATTCGAATTAGTGAAAATTAAGCGAAACTCATCAATTTTATTCCGCATACTGCGAGAGTTCAGAAGGCATATATTTAACCCGTCACGGCGGCGTCCACATAAAATGTTCATCAAGGCTCTCACTTTGCACGGTCCAGCACGATCAGCCGTGGTCATGGAACATATGTGTGAGTGTGGCTATGTGTGCGCAAGAAAAGCATGAAAATAGCTATTTGCTTACATTTATTCAAACAAGACATGGGATCACTTTTGTAAATGGGAAGAGTAATTAAATTAAAAATTAAATTAGAAATGACTATAAGATATGTAGTTAAATCCAGATATAGAAATATATAGAGCAATTCAAGAAAAAATAAGCCAGTTTCTAAGCTACCTACGACTAAATCAACCACGCGACTAATACTAACAAGCATATTTTTGGCTAGTAAACTAGATAAAAACAAGTGAAAAAGCTAGAATTGGTCTAAGACCAATTCTTATGATACCCTAGATGAATGTCTGTATGAAATTTCGTATGGGTACCCATTTGAGCAATTTTGATTTTTGCAGTGGTTTTTCGCATATATTTCTAGAACGGTTCGTCGGACAGAAAAAATAATTATAACCAGATTTATAGGATTTCATATTCTGAAGAAGTTTTTAGTACAATAAAAATGTCTTGGACTGATCGTTTTCACAGTATACATAAAAAACCTAATTTTTTATATGGCAACACCAAGAATGGGTTGCCCGATTTAGTCCATTTTTGAAATTTTGTTTGCTAGTACAATGAAAACACCACGTACCAAATTTCAGCTCTCTAGGGTGACTCGTTCTCAGGCAGTGTTCAAATATATAACGGAAAACGAAATTTTTGTATGGCAACCCCACGAAGGAGTTGCCCGATTTGTCTCATTTTCGAACTTAATTTTACTTTTTTTTTAAAGTCTGTGTACAAAATTTCAGCTCTCTAAGTGTACGCGTTCTCGAGTTATCGTGCGCACGGACGGACAGACGGACGGACGGACGGACGGACGGACATGCAAAAATCAAAATAACTTTTAATATTATGCGTGGGTGTCCAATCCATTTTGCTCTACCATCATTATTTCGAGGTGTTACAAACGGAATGACAAATTTAGTATACCCCTTTAGATTTCATCTAGGGTATAACAAAGTAAAAAGAAAAAAAGAAAACAATGAGAAATAGAAAAAACTTAATTGAACTGTACCTATAGCAATAACTTTACGATCTCAATTATTACATAATCACCATCAGCTCCATCGAGAATCGGTAGTTAATCATACAGTGACAAAATCCATTTTTTATGAAACAAAGTTCTGCAACTGCTCTTTGTTTGTAATTTTTTCGTCATTATCACCTTCAGTTCTCTTAATATGGAGAAGACCATTTCTCGTTCTTGCTGAGACAATTTTCCCCAGTTTGCGCAGCTTTAATGCCTCATGAAGTAGATGATTATTTTGTGGAGTCAGACTTTCATTGACATATATTGGACTTGGTGAGGAAAAGCCCTGCAGATCACTTAACTGGAAGCCCCTGCGCCTACGAAAGCTGCTGAGAAAAGCTTTTTGCTCCGAGTTGGAGGAGAAGCGAACAAGTATTGGTGTACTTGCCCTCTTCTCCGGTGGCGGTGATGAAGATTTACGGCTTATGCGGCAGGCATCAATATACGGCGACACTGGGAACTCAATCACAGTTGCAATGTTCTTTACTATGTTAAGCACGTTCTCCTTGGGTAGCTTGGGTATACCTCTAACAACTACGTCACTCATACGTTGCATGCGATGAATGTCTTCTATTTGTGATTGCAATTAGTTATTGCTGTGTTTGAGACGACAATTGAATTCTCGCAAGCCACAACTTTATTTTTCAATGTACGAATGGCATCGTCAATTTTTGATGTGATTCGAGCCTCCAGTTGCTGCATAAGGCCATCAATTTTATCCAAAAGTCGTGTCTCCATTGCTTCTACCAACTTATCCAAAGTGACAATTGTCGAACCAGAGTCGCCAGCTTGCGCTCTACCAGTACTACGGGTGTTCATGTTGCTCCCCTCCTCTGCGCCAGAGGTCGATGAATTTTTCTCTTTTCTTTGTCCCTTATTCGACATAGTGTTGATTTTTCTATTACCACTTTAAAGAGTCGATACTCACAAAAACTAGTGAAACGAAGCACTGTAAGATCACTCAGCCAAAGGCAATCACAGATTTAGAATAGCAATTTGCAAAAGCAAATTTCAGCAGAAAAGAATTCTAATGCACCAGCAAAGTCGAATAATTTAACCGAAGCTGTCAAATTACACAAAAAACTACGCGTTAATGCTATAATTTTCGGGCAAATAAATATGCGGAAATTGTACACTATCTTCAGGAAAAGCGAGAGCCGATTTGAAATACGTCTACTCTTTATCAGTCATCGACTCAAGTCTTCAAGTTTCTGAAACCCCAAATAAACCATTAGATATTTTACATATTGATATACATATATAGTATAAATAATAAAAAGATGCTAACTATAATCGACAAATTTTCCAAATTTGTCTCAGCATATACACTTGTCGCTAGAAATAGTCTAACGATTATAAAATCATTGAAACATTTTATGAGCCTTCACTGCATTCCTAAAAAGATAGTTTCCGACCAAGGAGCAGAATTCACTGCAACAATCTTTAAGGATTTTTGTAAGCAATGCAATATCATCCACCACATAACTTCGCTCCAACAAACTTCTAGTAACTCCTCAGTTGAAAGAATGCATTCGACATTAACCGAAATCTATAGAATCATCCATAATCAACACAAAGAAAAAGAACATGAGGAAATTCTGAATGAGACCATTATCATCTACAATAATGCTATCCACTATCTAATTTCTTTAATTTTACATATATTTTTTTATTTTCGCTTGTGCTATGACTCTCATCAAAACTCAGTGATATTCTATCGCATTTATCGCCTGTCGAAAGTGTTACAACATACCGACTATCGATAAATTGTCGAACGTCGAATCTTTACAAACGTACACCTTTCGAAATATTTTAGGGAAGAACTTACAAATTTGAAAATAACTTACAACATAACAGCGTGCATGAATATCTTGACAAATTAAACGAGTTTCAAAGAGAACTTTATCCTTCAATCAAAAATAGGGTGCAGGAAATAATAAATAAAAATATTAGTACCTTAAAAAAAACAGAACGGCCCCAAAAAAATTTATAGGAAAGAAAATAGAAGAAACAAGCCCACGCCTAGATTTACTAAAACTAGAATTAAAAGAGATAAATTAGTTAAAATAATAGAAAATAAAAATCAAAAGATTCACAAATCAAAAATTTAAATAAAAAAATGTCAGGCTAGTAATGACCGAACAGATTAAACGACTGGAAATACGAGACCTCACGAACGCACAAGGACTACTACCTATAAGACTTGGACAAGTTAGAGCCATTAAGGGCTATAATAATCTTTTACATATAGTTCACTAGAAATATTAGGAAATATTAAAGAATTAGAAAACTCATTCAAGATTACAGAAATCAAACCTCATTAGCTAAAGCAGAAATTAGCAACACTTATGCCTAGAATTAGAAATAGAAGAGGATTAATCGACGGTTTAGGTCCAATAGTGAAAAGTATAACGGGTAATATGGATGCAGAATATGCTCGACACCTTAATGAAAAAATAGGTAAAATAGTGTCCAATCAATCTGTAATAAAATCTGACCTAAATAGATATATAAAACACTGCAATGATAAAAAGATTTGAAAACATATTAATAGTCAACAAACAACGATTGAAGCGTATCTGAATCACTACCATGAACAAACTAGAAATAAAATTAAAGCGGAAGAAGACTACTTAAAGTACATACAATATCTGAATGTAATAAACTATAACATTGATCTATTAAATTCCCATTTGACTGGTCTAGCAGAAACACTAGTTCTTGCCCGTTTAAACATTATATCCAAGCAGATTCTAAGCCCAGATGAAATATTAGAAATCTTCCAAAATTTTGAAAATCAATCTATTAAAATAAAATCAGATCAACATTTATATGAACTACTTGGTCTACAAGCGTACTATAATAACACTAACATTATTTTTAACATCCGAATTCCAATAATTTCCGAAGAAAACTATTCCTTATTACACTTAATCCCATTACCGATTAACAATACAAAGAAAATATCCACAAAACCCTACATTATCCACAATCCCCAAAATATTCAATACTTTGATGAAAGGTGTTAACAAATAGAAGGGCCATACCTATGTCAGGAATCAACACAACAGGAAAACACCAGGGATTCAGAATGCATCGGAAGACTTCGTCGAAACGAACCAGAAAAATGTAACCTCATCGAAACCACAATCATAACTGAGATCTTGGAACCAGAACCCAACTTCATCCTTCTAACCAATGTTCCGGAAACCATCATCTTGCGACTTCAATCATCAAAAACTAAAAGGAACCGTTTTGATCATTTCGACAACTGCGACGTTAAATCAATGGCATCACCTATTCAACGAAAAGCAGCAGTCCACATTGTTCCCGCAATATTCAATAATATCACCGCTTCATCTGTAACTCAGCATCTGAGCCTACAAAAAGTAAAGTCCTATCATATTGAAAACAAGGAAGCTGTTCTTATCAAGGAAATCTGGGAAACTACTTCATCTAAACATGAGCACATCTACAACTATCATCGGGATCATCGCAGCAGTCATAACATAGTCCGAAATAATTACAACTCAAGGGGCCAACCTAAACAACAAATCGAAATCAACGCAACATCATCGAATCTTCCAGATGTCGCTACAGAAGGAACCCATAGGACCATCTTTCTCTGGTCATCACTACACTAAGGGGGGAGGAGTTACGTTCCCAGCAACCAACACTTTCCCATCTTCATATTATTACCTGCCGCCACACATAAATCAGCACCTTGCATATTTACCGGAATAAGTATAAAATAGAGCACCTGGCCATCAACCTATGAAACGGATAATATTGCACTTTCAAACTAACAACCTAGACGTAGAATCAGCATAATTATTAAATCGTTAACTTCCGATTATTAAAGAAGTACAGCTTACTTTTCACAGTCTTGTCACAATTCTTGTAAAGTTCGGTTGAAATAAATATTAAATAAAAATAAAAGCTTCTTTCTATTTAAATTTTATTATTTTTTTTTATTCAATTACTCGGCGAAAAACGTATTTCGCGACATAAACAACTTTAGGTTCGAATAATCGATATTTCTGGAATGGAATCTTCGGGAAGTTTCTGGAGAATTTGTGGAATAGAAATACAGTACTTATCAAGTGTTCTAATTGGGTTGGGTTAAGTTTTTAAGTAGCAAGTGATAATTAAAGTAAAACTGACTGAATTAATTATTTATGTAATTATGAATATAAACAGTAGAGTGAAATAAAAGAACTTGTTAATTATATCCAAAAAAATATGTTTTGAATAACGAACAAAAGCCTCGCTCCCAACAATAGGTTTTCCTTTTCCTATTTTAACCTGAATTATATCCAAAAAATTGCGTTTTGAATAACGAACAGAAGACTCGCTCCCAACAATAGATTTTCCTTTTCCTATTTTACCCTTTTTTGCTTTTTTTTTATTATTTTCGTCCTTTCATACGGTCTCAATTAAATTACATTTTTTAAATTTATTTATAGACTCGCGCACGAAGGATTCCGTACCATCGTACAAAATTTAACACTATGTAATTTTTATTTATTTTCTCAACTCAGAGTAGGCGTTATGTAAAAAAAAACTGTCATTTGAAAAAATAATAATAATGCTGTGATTTGAAAAAATATGCCTACTTATGATATTAATAATGAATGAGAATACAACGAAGAAAAAAACGCCGAAAAAATCACGTTTCTTGTATGGGGCCCCCCTTTAATTTTTAATTTTATTTTATTTTTATTATTTGTTGTTATAGCGGCAATAGAAATACACACTCTGTGAAAATTTCAACTGTCTACCTGTTACGGTTAATGAGATACAGTCCGGTGACAGACAGATAATAATAATAATATGAATGAAAAACGCAGAAAAAATCACTTTTCTTGTTATGTGGGCCCCCTTTAATTTTTAATTTTATTTTATTTTTATTATTTGTTGTTATATAGACAATAGAAATACACAGAGCGTGAAAATTTCAACTGTGTACCTATTACGGTTCATGAGATACAACCTGGTGACGGACGGACGGACAGCGAAGGCTTAGTAATGGGGTTCCCGTTGTTACCCTTTGGGTACGGAATCCTAATAAATAGACAACAAATGAATTTAGTTGAGATCAGCAATCCCGGAAAGATGAATACGGCATTTCATTTTGTCGTATATTCTGACATTAAAGTACGAGAAAAGATTAGAATTACCACCAGGGGCCGGATTGTGTAACTCGGGGAGTTTGGGAGATGAAAATTTTCGTTTTCCCCAATTAAAACTCCCTAACTCTCCATTCGCGATTCTCTAACATACTTGGGGAGTAAGTTAGAAAACGTGAGAATTGTCGCAATATAAGGACGGCTAACTCTATGTGGGAGGGTCGTCGAGCATTAGGGAGTAGTTACGCTATGCCGGTTCTGGTCCACTTTTTCCATACAAAAAGTGCAAGGTAGAATCCAACTATTTTGGTGGCTCTGGACCGGGCTCTGGGCCACTGGGGGATTCCGTCTAGTGGTACGTCACAGGGCCTGCCTGGGGGAATTCCTTTCCTACCGTCTGGCTGACCAGAGGATGACATCATCTGGTTGGCTGATTTCCATCAGCTGTTCAAGCTCTTGTCTTAGCTGATTTTTTTAATAAAATAATGTTGGCTTTTTTTTCTGAAATCGAACCGAGAACGCTTGGTTTTGTAAAATCCGAGGTGCTCTACCATGAGACCATTGAGGTGTTGTGTGAATATTCTTTAAAGTTGCTATATATGCGTAGAGTTCTGGACCAGGGTTTTTTATCTAGAACTCTCGGCGCCACCATCGCTAGGTGGTTTGAGTACATACTAAATGTGGGTTTGTGTCTTGACTGCACTGGTTTATGTCTTGGCTGCACCATTGGGTCTTGGCTTACTGGTTAATGTCTTGGATGCACCATTGAGTTTTGACTGGCTTATGGCTTAGATACACCATTGAGTCTTGACTTGCTTAGTCTTGTGTCATTTGGTCTTGACTGCGCCGTAGCGGCATAAGCTGCTACTACCAGCATGCTCCGGTACTACGGCTTTCTTGGATGTGTGGTACAGTTCTCTTGGATATGTGAAGTTTTTGCTTCACTTTTGCCCACACATGGCAGCATGCTATGGTTTCGGGAAGTTTTTCGCTTTTCGGCTTTGGGAAGGTTTTTGCTTCACTTTTGCTCACACTTTGCAGCATGCTAAGATTTTTGTGCCCACACGTAGCAGCATGCTACGGTTTTTTAGGATGTGTAGTGCTCCTAAATGTAGGCTTTTGTTGTTTTCAAGTGTTGCGCCTGGTTTCGAATTAATATTAGTAATAATTGATTTTTCTTGAGCGCCTAAATGTAGGCTTTTGGTTATGAACTAATATTACTAATAATTAAAGTTAACGCTAGGAAATTGTTGTTCATGCCAATGGATTCTAGATGGGTGGTATGTGGGGGGATAATAAAGATAGGGAGGAGGGGGGGGGGGGGTAATGAAATTTTCATCAGCGAGGAATTTGTAGATATCAGAACTTCTGGCTCACGTTCTATGAGGGTTCTGGGGCAGTGGGGTTCTGGGTATCAAGTATTAAATGTTTACCAAACATTAGGCATGCTTCCTCTGTTTATGATGTAATTTCATATCACCGCTGTAAACAAATTCGCATTTGAGCTGAATGGTTCATACACACCTGTATAAACTTCATGTTTAAAAATTCGCATTTTAGCTGAATGAGTCATGCACACCTGTGTAAACAAATTTAAGCAATATCACCACATTTATTCTTTTCATGTAATTTGATTTGTAAGCAACCCAATTCCAAGAATTTTACCGATCGAAATGTTTCATTTGAATTCGCAAATTTCCGGATTTTCTTGTATGCATTCATGTAAACAATCTCTTTTGCAAATTCGACCAGCAGAATAAAGTAATCAAATTAATTTGAATGTTTTTTTTTTTTTGTTTATCATGTAATTCGATATCATCTCAACCTGTAAGCAAATTCGTTGGAATTCATCCTGTGGAATGATTATTGCAGCAGCAGGATCATTCATGTTTAAAAACATACAAAAAAAATTAAAAATGTCTTCAGTGTTAGTAAATAAAAGTTTTTCAATAATTGAAAATTTGCGAAAAGATGTAATGGAGTGTTTAAAAAATTCAGTGAATAAAGACTATATTGTTCAAAAGTGCAATAGAAACATGCATAAATTTCAAGTTGCATTTCGGAAGTGCAATAAGAGTGCTAGGAAACGACATTTCGAGAGCTGTCTCGAGCAAATTAAAGCATTGAGAGCACTATTGAGAACTCCCCGTCGAGGGGGAGGAATTACTCGCGTAAGAAGAAGTGTTTTTGTAAAGTGGGAGGAAATAAAGACAGCGTTCGCAAACAGACTTCGGCAAGGTGTTATTGCAAATTTAAAACATATCGATCCGAAGCTATTTATGTAAGACGCTGCCAAATTATTTACGCGTCGTGTTAAAAATATCTTAAAACATTATTTTAATATTAAAGTTTCTACAACGTTTTGCGGTGAATTTGTTAAAGAAACTGGTGACAATGAAATTATAAAAGACATTAAATATTTCCAAGCGAGAACTGCTCCAATTAGTGCATATGATAACTTAGAGGAGTGGTTTAAATCAAACATTTTGGATCCAATACACACTCAGCTGGAAGAATTCCAAGAGAAAGACAGTGGCTGGGCGCTGCACTCTATAATATAACTAGCAGTACACATCAACAAGTTCCAACAACTCCAAGGATCTTCGTATATACCCTTACCAAAGGAAATTGCATCAAAGAAAGCTTGCATCAATGTACAAAATAATGATGAAGCATGCTTCGCATGGGCCGTAACATCAGCGCTATATCCTACAAATGCTCATTCTGAAAGGATCTCATCATATCCACATTATTCAACTGTACTTAATTTAACTGGAATAACATTTCCCATGATGCTTAAGCAAACTACACAATTTGAAGACCAGAACGATTTATCAATAAACGTATTCATCATAGAGAAAGAGCGTTTCTTCACCACAGTTCCAGTTAGGCTTACGAAACACAGGACGGCGCGACATGTAAATCTCTTAATGCTACAAGATGGCTATGATAATACAAAGGATGAAGATCATATGGATTGGATGATGATGATGATGATGTCAGCAGATATCATTTCTGCTGGATTAAAGCTCTTTCCCGACTCATATCAACACAAACTTCGAAACATATTCATAGAGTGTAGGTATATATGCGACAGATGTTTATTCCACTTTTACTCTGAAGAAAAATTAGCATCACACACTCCTGAATGCGAGAAACAAAACAACTGTAGGATTATGTTTCCCTCAGAGGAAAAGAAATGGTTGGAATATAAGAATTATAGCCATAAGAATCCAGCCCCGTTTTATGTGTATGCAGATCTTGAGTCAATATTGAAGCCGATTCAGGGAAACGATCAAAATTAACAGCGAATCCAGGAACATGAAGTTCACAGCATAGGATTCTATTTCCACTGCAAACATGATGCTAATCTCATATTACAGAGCATATCGAGGCAAGAATTGTCAACAATGGTTTGCATTAGAATTGCAAAAAATTGCATCCATAGCTGTACAGGAAAAGCTGAACATCAGGCCATGCAGCCCCTGACCAAGAGGAACGGCGTTCACATATGGAAAATACTTGCTGTCATATATGTGAAAAAACGTTTGCAGCCGATGAGGAACGGGTTCGGGACCATTGCCACTTAACTGGAAAATATCGAGGACCAGCGCGCAATGCATGTAATCTCATGTATCAAGATTGCTCCATAGTTCCAGTCATTTTTCACAATTTATCTGGGTATGATGCCCACTTCATTATTAAGGATATAGCTACATCTTACCTACCTTATCTATTACCAATAAACAAGGAAAGATATATCTCGTTCACCAAGCACATGGAAGGCAGCCACATAAAATTCAGGTTCATCGATTCCTTCCGTTTTATGGCAGAATCTTTAGATAAGCTATCATCATTGTTGCCGATGAATAAACTAAATACTACAAGATCAGTATGGCAGGGATTATATGATGATGACTTTAAGCTACTTACGCGCAAAGGTGTCTTCCCGGATGATTTTATTGATGACTGGGATAAATTAGATTTCCGGAACTTGCCAACACAGGAAGCGTTCTACAATAAACTGACTGACAGTGCTATATCTCCTGAGGACTACAATCATGCTGAAGAGGTCTGGCAAAAATTTGAAATACAAACACTTGGTGAATATTCAGATCTATACCTTAAGACTGATGTTCTCCTATTGACCGATGTGTTTGAGAACTTTCGAGAAGTGTGCATGAAGACGTACTATTTAGATACAGCAAATTATTACACCATGCCAGGTCTAACATGGGATGCAATGTTAAAATATACCAAAGTGAAACAAGAGCTGATAACCGATGTAGACATACTGCAATTCATAGAGAGAGGTATTCGGGGCGGTATAAGTCAATGTTCCAATAGATACAGTAAAGCCAACAATAAATATATGGATGATTTTAAACCTGAGGAGAAAGAGAAATACCTGATGTATTATGATGTGAATAACCTTTATGGATGGGCCATGTTACAGCCTTTTCCTACCGGAGGATTCAAATGGGCTGATGTTCCCAATATCGACGTTTTCGAAATTCCCGATGATTCACTAATTGGATACATATTCGAAGTCGACTTGGACTATCCTCAATATCTACATGATAAACATAAGGATTTACCGTTTTGCTCTGAGCATGCAGCACCACCTGGAGCAAAATTAGAAAAGCTTTTGACAACATTACATCCTAAAACTAAATATGTTATACACTACCGAAATTTGAAGCAATGCTTATCACATGGCCTCATCTTGAGAAAAGTACACAGGGCTCTTCAATTCGACCAATCAGCTTGGCTTAAACCATATATTGACTTAAATACTACCAAACGGATGCAGGCTACAAGCGATCATGAGAAGGACAGCTATAAAAAGATGAATAATGCAGCTTTTGGTAAGACCATGGAAAATGTACGCAAATATAGCGATATCAAGCTTTGCGTAAAGTGGGAAGGTCGCTATGGTGCAAAAGCTCGGATTGCGGCACCCAGCTTCCACAGTGCAATGATATTTGATGAGAATATAGTTGCTGTGGAATTAAGGCGACTTAAAATCTTATTCAATACGCCTCTCTATATTGGAATGGCAGTTATGGAAATTTCAAAGATATGCCTCTACGATTTCCACTGCAGTTTTATGCAGCGTGAATTTGGAGATAAATGTAAAGTCATGTATACACATACAGATTCTCTAATATATGAACTTGAAGAGAAAAATGCATATGAGTTTATGGCTGAAAATATAAACAAATTTGATACAAGTGATTACCCAGAAAATAATCAATTCAACTTACCGCTCATGAATAAAAAGATTCCTGGTTTAATGAAGGATGAGCTTAATGGGAAAATCATGAGCGAATTTGTAGGCTTGCGCTCGAAAATGTACAGTCTGCGTATAAACGATGGTAAAACTGTAAAGAAAGCAAACGGAGTAAAGACTAACTAATGTAGTCCAGAGGCATATTAATTTCGAAGACTACGTCGAATGTTTGAATAACAAGCGAGTATTAACTGCTAATCAGAGCTCCATACGATCGCATTACCATAACGTCTACACCAAAGATGTCAAACTCAAAAGCTAAGTTGGGCCAAACAAACAAGTTTTATCTTTAGGTGGGCCGCAAAAGAAAAATCAATATTCAGAAAAACGTAGGTTTATTTTGAATAATACATTATAATAAACATATATAGAAAAAAAAACAAGAAAAATTTAATGTTTACGTCCTGACACTTGACATCTCTTCTCTGCTACTATCTTTCCTATTTCGGGAGAAATTATGTTCGCAGTGATTACTTTCAACACAGACCCAAGATGGGCGTCATTAATACTGTTTCCAACAGGAGACTTATTTCCTTTCATAACTGAAAATAACTGCTCGCACCGATAAGTACTTCCAAACATGGAAATAATTTCATATACGAATTTTCGACTATTTTCAAATCTGGCTGGTAAATATTTGTAAAATTCAGGCAAACCGACTTCAATAAATTTTGCCGTCAAATTTGAGTCGCACTGAATCTCGATCACCTCCATTTGCATATCACTGGGTACTTAGTCTATATTTATTAAGAAAATCGAAGAAAACAAACAAAATTTGTCTTCCAAAGAATTAAAATCTTTAAGTCTTGTTACAAACTCAGTTCTAAGATTTGAAATTTTTTCTGCATATTTTTGATACGATGCAGTATAATCTAAATTTGATTTGTTCATGTTGCACGTCGGGAAGTGCGATAAATCTTCATTTTTCAGTTGCTTTTCCCAAAGAACTAGCTTACATTTGAATGCTTTAATTATGTCAAATATGTTCGAAATGATCTGATCTTTTCCTTGTAACGATAAATTAAAATCGGTTAAGTGTTTGGTTATATCAACTATGAAAGATAAATCTTGCAACCATATTGGATCGGAAAACAAGCTTGTGTCTTGATTTTTAGTTTTTAAAAACTGACATACTTCTTCTTTCAAATCCCAGAATTGTTTGACAAAACATTCTCCATATTTATTACCTTCGTGCATAGTACTTTTTGATGTATAATACAATGCGTATGATGAATTTTTGAATTAAATATATCTTGTCCTGTAGTAGTACCACGCATCGGTATTAGTTCCAATAATTCCTCAAAAATGTTCAAATCCGTGTCGCAAGCACGAAGAAACACAGCTAATTGAGCTATGTCATCAATGTCCGTACTCTCGTCACAGGCAATGGAAAAACTTTTAGACGATTTTGCTTTGATCTGATCACTTAAATTGGCGGCCAAGTCAGTAACTCTCTCCGCAACGGTATTTCGAGACAAAGAAATTGTTTGAAAGCCTTCAAATTTACAGGACAAACAATTTCTCCAGCTTTAATTAGGCATTTCTTGATGAAATCACCTTCAGTAAAAGGCTTCGAGTGTTTAGCTATCAACTCGGACAAGACGTAGCTTGCATGTACCGCCGCTTCACTTTCTTGCAATACTCTACTAAACATTAGCTGTTGTTCTTTCAACCTAAGTTCTCTTTATGAGAGTAAAATCTGACAACTCCGCTTTTCATTTATTTACGGAAATGAGTCATTTTCCATTCTGTTTCTTTGCATGTAATCTGCGCTTTCACAGTTTTTATTTATTATATATTATTGAGTGCCGATATATTGGCCGGGCCGCAAAAGTTTTCGTTGCGGGCCGCGAGTTTGCCACCCCTGGTCTACACGATCAACCAAAAGAAGATTGCATTGAGTCCATATGATAACAAGCGGTATATTATGAGTGGGACAACGGATACTCTACCATGGGGATATTACTCTATTCAATCAGAACAGAAAGGAGCAGACGCAGAAAACATATAATCTAAGGCTAGTCTAAGATATGTATTGTAAATAAAAATTGTATTATAGCTAAAATACCATTTAATGAAATAGTTTGTTTTAATTGTATTAAAGTCTAAGATATACATTATTGTAAAATAAAGAAAGTATTATTACAGTTATAAGGAAACCGGTTTAAGGACGCCCAACCATTGAATGATACACTAAGACTTAAATGTTAATGTTTTTCAATTTATAATAAATCAATAATGATATTTTATATATGGTATTCTTTTTATTTAATTTCCCTACTAAGTCCAGAGTTTCCGAATAATATTTGCCCACTAAAGCGAGCTCCTAATCGGGAGGTTGAGCGTTTTACCCAGAATGCTAGGGCGGCTTGAGAAAAAACATTTACACGTGGGCTCGACCTTGACCCCCGACATCACATTTAAAACCGGAAGGGCGTCAGGTCTTTGACCTTCATCCGGAAGTGTGTCTTGGAGACTACAACCTTGATTCCCTATAGTCAAGCCTTGCAGGAAGAATCTTCACTCCTAACAAGGTTAGATGGGCCATTGGCACATTTAAGCCCTTTAAATCTGCTGGAGAAGACGGCATTTTTCCCGCCTTACTACAGCAAGGTGTTGAAGAAATACTCTTTCCACTACAAAAAATTTTTCGAGCCAGTTACGCTCTAGGGTACGTTCCCCAATGTTGGAGACACGTCAGGGTGGTATTTATACCTAAAGCAGGAAAAAGAGCTAGTTCGCTAGCGAAATCGTTCCGACCCATCAGCCTCTCCTCATTCCTGCTTAAGTCCGTGGAAAAAATCCTAGACCTACACATTCGAAGTGAAATTCTGATTAAATCACCACTTCATTCTAAGCAGTTCGCTTATCAAGCTGGCAAGTCTACTGAGACTGCCATTCACACATTAGTCAAAGACCTCGAAAAAGCGCTCGAAGCAAAAGAGGTGGCTTTATGTGCATTTGCGGACATAGAAGGAGCCTTCGATAATACCTCCTTCGATGCAATAATTCAGCTGCCGAGGATAAAGGCTTTGAGCCCTCCACGGTAAACTGGATAGACGCCATGCTTAGAAGCAGGAGGATAACCACATCTCGAGGGAACTGCTCAGTCACGATCACCGCAGCAAAAGGCTGCCCACAAGGAGGAGTTCACTCTCCACTCTTATGGTCGTTCGTGATTGATGATCTGCTAGAGAAGTTGACCAGTTCGGGTTTTAATGTACAAGGCTACGCGGATGACCTAGTAGTTACAATACGGGGCAAGCATGATCAAGTCATATCCGACCTCATGCAAATAGCCCTCTTCAAAGTCCGCACGTGGTGTCTAAACAAAGGCCTTAGCATAAACCCCAACAAAACGGTTATCGTTCCATTCACAGGAAGATCGAAGCTTTCACTAACAGCTCCTCTTCTTGATAATACGGAATTGATATTTTCAGACGAAGTCAAATATCTGGGGATAACCCTAGATAAGAAAGTTACCTGGAATTAGCATCTGTCCAGAGTGACGGATAGAGCATTGGCAGAACATGGGGTCTGAAGCCAAAAATGATGTACTGGACGTACACCACGGTTGTTAGACCCATGGTCACCTATGCTGCCCTCGCATGGTGGCAAAAACTAATCAAAAGACGGCTGAGGCTCTGCTTCAAAAAACCCAGCGGCTTGCCTGTCTAGGAATAACTGGTGCCATGAGAACCTGTCCTACAGCAGCCATGGAAGCCTTATTAAACCATGCACCCCTGCATTTGCAGGTGAAAAAGGAAGCGATCTCCAGTGCTATTAGAGTACAAACGGAGAAACAGTTAAAGCCAGGCGATCTGGTTGGTCATTTAAGTATCTTAAAACAGATATGCTTCGAGCAAGTGACGACAATATCTAATATAATCACACCCAGAGTGGATTTTGTAAGACCATCCCAAGTGGTTCTTGCAGACCGACAACAATGGCGCTCCTCCTTCCAACAAGGATCGATGGTGTGGTATACAGACGGCTCAAAAACAAACAGTGGGGTCGGATTGGGGGTATACGGCCCCAAATGCCATATATCAAAGGCTCTAGGCTCTACCCCTACCGTATTCCAAGCCGAGGTATTGGCCATAGAAGAATGTGCCAATACCATAAATGGCTCAACCATTAATATTCTCTCGGACAGTCAAGCTGCCCTCAAGGCAGGAGAAACAAAGTTATCCTCATGTGGGTACCTGGACATGAGGGCCACAAAGGCAATGAAAGTGCGGATGGCCTAGCCAAAAGAGGAGCGGAAACTCAGTCTGCCGGACCAGAGCCATTTTGTGGCACATCAAAGTGTTACCTCAGAGCTACCCTAAATAACTGGGAGAATAAACAAAAATTCCTGTATTGGGAAAGGCTACAAGGACTTCGTCAGGCAAAAAAGTTTATCGACTCCTCTGGCGGAAAAACAAAAGAACTCCTATTCCTTAGTAGAACAGAGCTCAAAATGATCACTGAGCTCTTCTCAGGCCATTGCCCCTTGAGGTATCACCTAAACAAGCTGGGTTTGGCTGAGACTTCATCCTGCCGCTTCTGTCAGGATGCTCACGAAACCTCGGAGCACTTGCTCTGCCACTGCGAAGCATTGGCCAGGCGAAGATTACTCCTCTTGAACATGCTTTTCCTCCACCAAGTTACGTATGGAACCTAAGCCCAGAATGGTTCTAGACTTTATTAACAGTCTAAACCTATAAATGGAGCAAATTCAACGGGGACTCACAATAGATCTTCCAGGTCGCAGTGATTGCGAAGCTAACGCCTATACACTCCTTCACAAATCTAACCTAAGTCAAGACTCAATGGTGTATCCAAGCCATAAGCCAGTCAAAACTCAATGGTGCATCCAAGACATTAACCAGTAAGCCAAGACCCAATGGTGCAGCCAAGACATAAACCAGTGCAGTCAAGACACAAGCCCACATTTAGTATGTACTCAAACCACCTAGCGATGGTGGCGCCGAGAGTTCTAGATAAAAAACTCTGGTCCAGAGCTCTACGCATATATAGCAACTTTAAAGAATATTCACACAACACCTCCATGGGCTAAGCTAAGACAAGAGCTTGTCATCCCCTGGTCAGCCAGACGGAAAGGAATTCCCCAGGCAGGCCCTGTAACGTAGACCCAGAGCGGTCCAGAGCCACCAAAATAGTTGGATTCTACCTTGCACTTTTTGTATGGAAAAAGTGGGCCAGAACCAGCATAGCGTAACTACTTTGGGGGTTTTTTCCTTCGGATTTAGGGTCTATAGATGAACAATTTTTGGAGGAGGGTCTTTTGGGGATAACGGTCGTACCACCCCTCATTGGGGCTGCTCAAAATATGTCATGTTTGGTATCAAATTAAAGAGGGAGAAGCGGGTAATCGAGGGTGTTTTTTTATCATTTTAACTTCATAACTGTCTTTTTCCCGGCGAAAGACGGTTTTTTGCACTTGGGTCATATACACCCAGTTCCTATATTTTGCATATATTTCTTTGTTTCACATTCATTAGTACTGTGTTGTGAGCATTTTTCTCATGGAAAGTGAATTTTCATGACTTACCAGTTCTTCATAATGATGAGTTGAAAATATGTCCATTTTTGTACCAAAAAACTGCCATTTTTTCATCTTAAGAAGGACTGATTCACTTCTTTTGCAGTTATCTCCAAAATCATTCACCGGAGTCAAAAATTAATTAAATATCTAATGAGGGAACAAAATGTAGATGCGATTTAATCCTACATACAAGCTTTAACGTGCATATTTAAAATTTTCATAGCATCTCTTCTGTACTGGAAGACAACCAAATGACCATTTTCGCGTGATTTAAAATTTTTATCGGGTACCTTCAGACACCAAAATTCATATTTATCTGTAAGTATTGCAAGGATTTCCATAATTAGTTTTTGTAAATATATGCGGTGAATCCATAATTTAATTTAAAAATTCCTGGGTACCTAGGTACCATCACAAAGAACAATAAAAACAGACAATACTGTCAGTTGAGAAATTGTTATGGTGCAATTTTCTACTTGCCTCGTCAGCGATGTACATATTGTTATGTGCAATAGAAAGAGACAACTGGTGACATCTACTGGCAATGGAGAGTAAACGACTTCAGGTTCGGAGAATCGATTATGGAATCGACAGGAAGGTTCAGGAAGAAGAATGAATAGAACAGTCAAGAGGCTTAGGGAATAGAACACTCCAGAATAATCCGGAGAGTTTCTAGGGTATAAATATAACAGTGGTCATCGCCAAAGGGAGAGTCTTGTTTTAGACATTGCAGTGTTAACAACTGAAAGTAATAAAGAAGCGAAAGTGTGTAATTGGATTGCGATAATTGAAAGTACAGTGTTAACGATAATTAGAGTTGAGTTGATTAATTGAGGAATTGTGAATTTTATATGATTAGAGTGAAATAAAGAACTTAGGTATTAATTATTTAATATTGTGTTTTAAATATCGAACCAAAGGCCACGCTCGCAACAACATGTACGCGTTGGTTACGAGTGATTGTTTTTATATGTATTTAATAAGTTATGAACTTTTAACTCGGAGTTTATTGTAAATTTCAGGTATCGGAAGGGATGCCGGCAATATCTATCCCTAGAGAGTTAACTTGGCGTTAGACCCCAATTCCCTGCACCTTCATATACACAGCTACACCACATGGACGGTTTACCAGCTACCAACATACACACTATTACACCGCAGTTACAAATACACGTAGTTGCCACATATGAACATTCAAACAGTCATACAACAGAGGAGCATTTCTATGCATACATATATATTCAATCCATTAATCACATCAATACAACACAACCCGGATAGATTAGTTGCCAACGTAAATACTTAACATCTTAGTTAATGCATTTTAGCATACAAATTGTCGAAAATAACAATCGGAGAAAGCGTTAAAGACTGAATAATTAAAGAACACGGATTCTAATTAATATAAAATGTTTTATTATCTAATGTACAATATCTAGGCTTATCTATACGAGTTCACGCTACGAAGTTCTGTACTAGACTGCCAGAGTGATGCAGGAGATTGACTTATGGTAGATAAAATAAGCGATTGCACAATTCTTTTGGGTCCTCTGCCCTTTCAGCTACACCCGAAGATATTAGTTCAGTCATAGCATTTTCGTAATCTTTTAATCTATTTGGATCCTTTAACAACTTCCTTGTTAAGTTTCTAAACCTTGTTAGCGCACCTTCACGATGACTATTTAATATGAAATCGTTATTTTTCCAAAGCAACTTAGCTTCATAATATTTATCCTTTTTTTTAATATAGTTTTCTAAGTTTTCGTTAGATAAAAACACGTTTTCACCAGTGCTCCCATTTATACCTATACATTCCAGGTCCCACATGTATTTAACATCGAATTGATTATAAATGTCACAAGAACACAATGTTGTTGTTGTTAAACAGCAGTTATCACAAGAGCAGTCTGACGTAGCCGGAAATTGAATTACCCAACCAAGTAAAGTTTCAACAGCAGTCAAATTGTCACTAATTCGTTCGTACGCACCTTTTTTTTTTATATTATTAAGCCAAGCTCAGGGGATACCCTATGATGCAAAGCACAGCATGGCAGGAAGGAGATAGGGAAAGGATTAGCGGATATGAGGAAAGTGGCGGAGGTGCCGATGTATGTCACCCTTAAATTTCCGCAGATTGTATGCCGGAGGAAAAACAGAAGATGGTAAGCTGTTCCACATTCGCACTGTTCGGGATAAAAAAGCATCTCGGAATTTTACTGTACGGCCGAAAGTAATTTGAAGGGTTAAAGGATGTGCGCAGTTTGCAGCGCGAGTATTGCGTGCAGGAATCATTCTACAAGGGATTAGACTAGATATTTCATCAGAACATTGACCATGCATATAGCGATAAAGGAGCGAAAGGCATCCAACCTGTTACAAAACACCAATAATAATCGGATCCTATGAGCATATTAATTCCTTCTTCTAGCTCATTATTTATGGAACGATCATCGGCTAATTTAAATTTGCAAAATTCAGGAGTTGTCGCTGTGGGCACTGGTAGCACGTCCAAGCAAATAGTGGGTACTACTTCAACAGCAGAAATTGTAATGGTCTTGTCATTGTGTTGACTTTTCAATGTTACATTCACTCGATTAAAACTTTATTTCGGTTTTCGTTTATCGTCTCGAAATGATAACAAGGAAAGCCTCTGTTTTCCTTCAATAGGTAAATTTAATTTTCGTGAGGCACTTTCTGTGATGTAGGAATACTGACTTCCCCCGTCGAAAATAATACGTACAAATGCCGAAGATAACTGTCCTGGGCGAGAGATGAAAGCACAAGCAGTCTGCAAGTATACGTTCGTTTGCGGAATATCACTTGTTGTATAAAGGTTTGTTGTCTGTGCACCACTTGATCTACCGCCACCACTTTCGCTTTTTTTGACATTACTTTGTGTTTGTGAATTCACTTTGAAACTTGGATCACACATTGAGCTGGCATGCTTGCGGTTGCACTTAACACAATGAACTTTTTTATTGGAGCAGAATTTGGATGTGTGACCCTTTTTAGTATATCGAAAGCATCGTCTGTCTCGTTTGAGAAGTTCTTTTCGAGCTACTGAATGAGAGCCATTACAATCAGATGGCGCATCTTGTGAAGAAGAGCAGAAGAAACATTTATCTCTGTCCATGGCTGCAATGAGCCCCGCTGCAGTGCCTGCCATCCTTACATTAAGCGGGCCACAGACGATACAACTGTTGGTTCAACTGTTGTACCAATCTGTGTTGGCATACAACCGTTGTATGGTGTGTGGGCCAATTGTACGAAGCATCCAACGATCGCAAGCTCGGTTGGATGCGCATGCAGGTAAACCGCTGTTGTATATGCGACCGTTGTATGGTGTGTGGGCTTGTTGTTCAACCGTTGATTCGATTTCATTATCTGTGAAGTTTTTTATTGTAATTGCGTTGTAAAAAAACAAACCAAAATGGTGTCAATTAAATATAAGGACTTCTGGGAAGAGTTTATTGATATATTATTAATTTTCAATGATTATGCAATCACAGCTGAAAAACAAATGCACAATTTCTTTTTTTTTTACAACCGATGACATTATTTCGGAAGAAATTATTGGTGAAGAAATCGGTCCAACAGTTGTATCGTGTGTGGACTACCATACAACTGTTGGTCCAACGGTTGGTCAGCAGCCGTTGGACCAACAGTTGTATCGTGTGTGGGCCGCTTTAGATGATGTTTGGGTTGTTGGAGATTTTAGTTCTGCTGATTTCTCGAGAGACTCGACCTCTCTTTTCAGAAACTTTAAAATTCTGCTTACTTGTCTGTCCCCTTCAAATACTATGGATCCCTCATCGTTTGCGGCTGTAGATGTGGAGGCATCATCATTGTTTACGTTTGGTTGGCAGCTCGTTTGGCATTTAAGCAGGACCGTTTTTAGCATTACAGAATAATGCGCCGATGGAACACCAAGAGCCGTTACCGTTCTAGTGCATGATGTAATTCAATTGTAAAGGCGGCGAAGGTTAATTATGTCTTTTTTCGACGAGACAGGCTGTGTGGACATTAATTCTAGCATATTTTTGTCGATTAATTTTTCCGTGCTGCCGTATTCTTCCACAAGGAGCGCTATCGCCCCATCATAGAAGGTTGCCGTTGGTGTGAATCCAGCAATACTATCTGCAGCTTTTCCAACAAGCACCGATTGCAGATAGTTGAACTTATCCGCACCGCTGAGGCTTTGATTCTCGTGCACTGCTGAACGAAATTGTTCCCAAAATGGAAGCCATTCTTATGATCACCATTGAATTTTCTTAGGCTGAGCTGAGGTAACTTAAGAGAAGTCGATTTTGTGGCACTTCCAAGTGCAAGGTTGTTGGGTATTGATTTACCTTGGATCTCCCGTATTTTGGCGAGACGTTGATTAAGGCGACAAATAGTTCCCACGGCTTTATCCTCATAGTCTGCTACTCCCTCGAACTCCTTCTGGAACTCCTCAGGCTTTAAAGTGGCACGCATTAGTTTTATTAAGATTCTCGCGCGCGGCTGAAATTCTTTGTATAAAAACGGTAACTTCCCTCTTCAATGGAATCAAACTCGTCAACGTTATCTGGGGATGCACGCGATTCCGATAATTTAAGATAGTCAGATGCAGAGTTTGTTGATTTTGCGATCTGACCACGGTAAACTGACCGATTAGCGATTTCCATTTTAATTTTTACCGGAGTATACAAAATTCGCGTAAATAGATAAGCCTCGTTTTAGACAATTGCGTTAACCACGTGTTTTTCTCGTTTTCGTTTATTTATTCCCGGGTTTCGGCACCAATGTCGAAAATAACAATCGGAGAAAGCGTTAAAGACTTAATAATTAAAGAACATGGATTCTAATTAATATAAAATGTTTTATTATCTAATGTACAATATCTAGGCTTATCTATACGAGTTCACGCTACGAAGTTCTGTACTAAACTGCCAGAGTGATGCAGGAGATTGACTTATGCTCGCCTTTGATAGTATTGGTATTTTCCACACAAATTATTATCACTACTTGAGGATTATATAATATTTAGTTTTTTTACTGGTAGTTGTTGATATTTAGAAAAATGTTTCGTTTGTTATGAACTAATTTCGCAAATATTGTATTTAAATAGTTTTGTAAACAATCTAAAAATCATTGGTTCATGAGTAGAAGTTAAGCACAAAAAAAAATTCAATTCCTGTTTTTTTTTTTTTTTTTTGGAAAATATTTGAATGTTTAATAATAGTGATAATAATACTTTTTTTGATAGAAGTTGTACCATACTCCACTGAAAGCATGAAGGTATTTTATTAATTGGTCTTAAATCGCGAAAATATTCGCCTAGGCCTCATTTTCACTGTAAATACCGAAATAAAATCTCCTAATAACAAATCGAAAGTGTTAGCAGCCTGGACTAATGTTAAAATTATCCACGACCAGAGAATAAAAGCACACATATTTTATTTGCAATAAATGTGAAAGTTGAAATAAGGTTAATGTAACACGAGGATTAAAATATCCCGAGATGGCAACAAACCTCAACATTCGTAAAGTTTCGAAGATCTTGGTAGAAAAATAGTGGGTATAATTTCTATGGCCGTACGTCCTGTAGGTGAAGCGATCACTTGCGGCGACATCATCAAAGAGTTAAGGTTCAGATAGTTAGAGTTAAAACAATTAAAACAAAGAAATAAAAATATAACTTTTAAAGTAAAGTGAAAGTAAAATAAAATTGTAAAAGAAAATACAAGGAGGAGAAAAGAAAAATGAAAAGGAAAAAAAACAAATAAATTACAGTTGAAAAGGGGCTTCGGCAGTGCGGGATTGGCTGGATATTGAAGGACGGTACAAATCGGCCGGCCACATGCTTCCAGAAGCTATTGTGAAAGTTAAGTATCCATCTATTTTATAATTTCCTAAAATATTCAATCTGTATATAAGATTTTCATACAATTTACATATATCGCATACTTTGAAATATTAATATATGTACATGTGCATTTTTGTTTTTGATTATTATTTCGAGTAAGTGATCAAGTGCGTTTTTTTTTGTGTCTCTGTTGTTTTTTTTTATACCAAGTTTCGTGGTAGCTTGGTTCTCGTTAATTTGAAAAACCACGGGCGCCGAACAAAGTTAGTGAGCTAACAAAAGAATACCCACGACCCGTCTTCACTTGGCTACCAGAAATTTGCGCGTTTGAGGGCAGCGTAACAAAATATTCTTCTTAATTCTGAATCTGAATTATTGAATCCGGCCCCTGGAGTCTACTGTGTCAGAAATAAAGATTTGATTCTTGTGAGTAATAAGAATATGAATAGTGGGGCGGATAAGAATTTGTGACGCGTTCATAATACAAAATAGAAATTCCATCGTGATAGTTTATCAAATCGATGTCTTATCTTTCCCGCTATTCGCATTCTTATTTGCTTGTCGTCACGGCAAAAACTCTCCTGGTGGTATTGCATAAGGGGACCATACCGAAAGGAGTGATTTCGTAAATAGGAGTATGATATCATAGAAGATGGAGATATCTTCAAAATCGAAACGTATTTTACATTCCGGAAGATAAGTATTGTTTGCAGGGCTGTACAGATAAGAGGCTAATACATAAGTATAAACTGAAAACAATCAGGAGAATTATTTAGCTACGCATCTTATTTTGTCTAACATGGATGCTAAAACAATAAATTCATATATGTATTTCTGTTCCGTCGCGGACCACAAATTAATTAATTTAATATCCCACGATGATATTTTCCCACGGTGCCGCAGCAGCTAAAAAATAAACAAAAAAGGCACTCATAAACATAATCAACAAATAAAAGTCTCAGATCATTCACGATCTGAGACTTTAATTAAAACTATACTTACGCTACATCTCATGATGTTTCGCCATCCTAAGGGACCTAAAAATCTAAAAATAAAAACATATTATTAATAAATATATAAATAAATATTCAAAACATGTCAAACTTACCTCCATCTAACAGCTGCTATGAAACTTTTGATTTGACAAAATCAAAATGGCAGCTGTCAGTACATATTCCGATTAAAAATATGGTGACACCATTTTTGGACCAAACGCATGAAAATTCACACGATGACGACATTTAGGGACCAAATTCGAAAAATGACGCGGGCGTCATTGGCAACGCCACCGGCAGACACAATTTCTATTGTGTTTCTGCCTATAAATAGCGAGCAGTCGCCAAGACAGATCGGCAGTGTTAAACCGAAATTAAGTCTTGTTTAACAAAATCTAAGGGAGAAATTTGAACCCAAGATACTAATCTGTATTTAATTATTTTATTTTTTCAGCTTTATTAGCAGGCAGAATATTTGAAGCCTAGCGTTTTTTTATATGAGCAGATCAAGTGAAGCTCATATTACTACCCATTTCTAATAGAATTAATACTAATCGACAATTCTATTTTTCAGGGTAAAAATCCAGCATCCAAGCATTGGATTAATTAAAACGCCATATCGTATTTAGAACTTTGAATTTTTTATTTTTGAACTTTTGATTTTTTGATTATTATTTCATTTATTCTTTTGATTTTTTGATTATTATTTCATTTATTCTTTTGATTTTTTGATTATTATTTCATTTATTTTTTTTTGGATTTTTGGTTGAATTATTATTGTATCATTTGGATTAAGTAGCGATAAGATCTAGGTTAAGAAATCAGTTGTGAGGAATAAAAATTGAATATTGACATACCAAAACAATAATTTTTTCAGTCTTATCCTTCCAACCGGCACCTCCCCGAATTTCATGATTAAACCCATATTGGGATTTAACATTGGTCCTTCGAGCCGGATAAGACTGAAAAAACAAAATGGCGGATGTCGATATATTAATTCTCACACAAAAAGCTCTGAACGAGCAAATTGTTAAAGCCGGAATTAACCATACCAAGGCAAATACAGAAACCAAACAAGGAAAACAGTATTATGCTACTCGCATCCAATCTCTGGAAAAGCTATGGCAAGCATTCACAGAGACGCATATAGCAATCTGGTCAGCCGAAAACGGCGCTGACAGCGAATATGCCAAAGGCAACTTATACGAAGAGACTGAAGAATTATACATCAATCTCATGACAAAGTTGTCCGAAGACCTAGAAGAGTCTTTTCCAGCACTGCCTGCTAATACAGAACAGCCTAGCACACAGACAACACATCAACCAAGGCGAGAAACTCGGCTTCCGCCAATACAAATTCCAACATTTGATGGAAATTATAAATCGTGGCATACATTCCATGATTTATTCAATTCATTGATACATAAAGATCCAAATTTATCAAGAGTTCAAAAATTACATTACCTCAAACTCAGCGTTACTGGGGAGGCAAAACGCTTACTACGCCAATTTGAGGTAATCGACACAAATTATACTAAAGCATGGGAACTGCTACAAAAGAGATTCGATAACAAGAGAGTTTTAGTGAATACTCACTTGAAATCACTGCTCAGTCAAGCAGCAATCAAAACTGAATCTGCTCACGCTATTCGCTCTCTTTAAGATTTAACAGAAGAAAGCCTACATGAACTGAAATATTTAGGCTTGCCAGTTGAACACTGGGATGCCATCCAATATATAGTCTTGTACAACGTCTCCCATCAGAAACACATCAACTATGGGAACATGAACAAGGAAACAAGAAAGAACTGCCGACTGTCAGTATTTCTAGAGACAAGAATTCGTACTCTAGAAGCCCTCCAAGAGTGTCAAATTAGTAAGGCACAAAAGAGGAGTCCAAGTTATATCGAGGCACGCGTCCGTACTCGAGAGCCCCGCAGCGGCTACAAAACAGATTCGCACATCAGTGCATCCCAAAAAAACCACGCAAACAAAAATGCGTATTCATTCCTAAATAAACCCCACACATGTGCAATGTGCAAACAGAATCATACTCTGTTTCATTGCACTTCATTTAGGAAATTACATCCAAAGGAGAGAATAAATTTCATTCAACAAAATAAGTTATGTAAAAACTGCCTAGCAGCAGGGCATAACCTCAACGGCTGCCCAAGCCAAAAAAACATGCCTCCAATGCCAAAAGCGGCATAATTCTCTCCTACATTTAAATCAGCCATGTGAGACTAACACGACGCAGAATCAGAGGCAAGCTGAAGTGAAGCATACCGAGCCTAATGGCAGTAATGAACCAGCCATAAATACATTCTTTTCGACAAACGTCAGTCAAGCTTTACTGTCAACTGCGTTAGTCAACATCGAAAGCCCAAATGGACAAATCTACACATTGAGAGCTCTAATAGATTCAGGATCTCAAGTATCCTTTATTACTGAAGCTGCTAGCAAACGTTTGAAATTACAAACGAAGCCAACCCACGTTGAAGTCACCGGGTTAGGAAAAATACAAACGGCCCACGTCAACAAACACACAATGTTTAAGTTGAAATCACACAATGACACGATCAATATAACGAACTTGCTCTACCTACAACACCTGCAACTCGCCGATCCAAGGTTTCACACACCCGGCCAAATTGACGTATTATTAGGAGCGGATATTTACGCCGAAATCATTGAGAGTGGAGTCATAAAAGGCGGCCCCGGAGACCCCACTGCTCAATGTACACACTTAGGGTGGATCTTAATGGGAAAACTGAAAGCCAAAGGTAACAGCAGTAAAGTAGAGTCACTTACAGTGTAAATTCACCCAGACTGTCAGCTGGAACAACAACTAAAACGATTCTGGGAAATAGAGGAGGTCCCAACAAATATTGCACACCCCGATAACGAATTATGTGAAATATTATATGCAGAATCCCATAAGCGCTTAAGTCAGGGTCAGTACCAAGTAAAACTACCCTTTAGACACCCAGATGGACCTGATCTTGGTCACACACGACAGATGGCGGTAAGGCAATATCTACAATTAGAAAAACGCTTCGGGAAACAGCCTGAACTTCATGCACAATATAAAAAGTGCATACAAGACTACATAAAGCTAGGACATATGGTGGAAATACAACCAAATACAGCGGAACAAACTGAAACGGAACGAATTAGTCATTATTACCTGCCACACCACGCGGTGATCAAGGACAGTTCTACTACTAAGCTGAGAGTGGTGTTCAATGCATCTGCCAAATCATCAAATGGGAGGTCATTGAATGAACAGATGTTAGCAGGACCAACAATTCAACCGACCTTATGGGCTACCATTCTAAAATGGCGTTTATACCAAATTGCATTTACAGCTGACATTGAAAAAATGTATAGAATGGTCCAAATGCACCCTGATCACACAGATTTTCAGAGAATCGTATGGAGAGATTCTCGACGTGAGCCCATCAAAGATTACAAACTAACAACTGTCACATTTGGCACCACGTCAGCTCCATTCCTAGCAATCCGCACACTCCATCAACTGTCAACAGACGAGCAGGACAATTATCCACTTGCCGCTCAAAGCCTAAAAACCGATTTTTACGTCGACGATCTTTTGACAGGAGTTCATAACGTCAAAACTGGCTTGACACTACAAAACGAGCTCATTAGTGTTCTCTCTAAAGCAGGATTCAATCTCCGTAAATGGACTGCCAACCATCCAGAATTGATCAAAAACATTCCTCTGGGCGACAGAGAAATGAATTCCATCCTAGATCTGTCAGAAAAGGACACGATCAAAACTCTCGGCCTTCAATGGCACCCAGCAAGTGATGAATTCAGTTTCAAGGTAACACCCCCAAAAAAAGAAATGCATTTTACTAAGCGAACAATTCTATCTGAAACTGCATCACTATTCGATCCATTAGGATGGTTGGCACCAATCATTATTATCGCAAAAATATTTATCCAGACATTGTGGCTATCCAAATACTCATGGGACGAAAGACTACCAGATACCACCACTGTTAAATGGGCGAAATTTAGAGAGAATCTAAACGATATCAATGAAATCCAAGATGGATAAAGTACTCACTGACGTCGACTACCCTAGAACTGCATGGATTTTGTGACGCATCTGAAAAGGCTTTTGCGAGTGTCGTGTACCTAAGAATTATTAATGAAAATGATGCAATTTTCACACATTTGTTTACTTCAAAAACCAGAGTTGCTCCCACAAAAACCATTTCACTCCCAAGACTCGAGTTGTGTGGAGCTGTCCTTCTAGCAAGAGTAATAAAGCAGATTAATATCGACCTAAATTTGACAGACAGTCCCACATTTGCTTGGTCAGACTCAGAAGTCACCTTGTCATGGATCCAAAAGCAGCCTTCCAGCTGGAAAACATTTGTCGCCCACAGAGTAGCTGAAATCCAAGAAGTTATCCATCCACGATCATGGCGATACGTACCCTCAAAGTCGAATCCAGCAGATTGCGCTACAAGGGGGTTCCATCCAAGGGAACTTATCCAATCAAAGCTCTGGTGGAATGGACCACCGTGGTTGCAAGAACCGACGGAAAAATGGCCAGAGCAACCCAGCTTTAACAAGTGCTATGAGCTTGAAACTCGTCCAATCAAGGCATTGACATGTACTAACGAAGAAGTCAGCTGGCTCACAAAATACTCTTCGTTTCCTAAACTAGTGAGAATCATAGCATTTTGCAAAAGATTTTACACAAATTGTAGAACAACATCTGCACAAAGAAAAACGCAGTATCTCACATTTGTTGAGTTAGAAGAAGCTGAAAATACGATTCTATCAATTGTACAGCAGCTAGCGTTTCCAAACGAGTTCCAATGCCTCAATAACAACAAACCAGTCTCCAAGGCCAGCCGCCTGCTCCCATTTAATCCATTTATGTGCAAGAATAAACTTATTCGAGTCGGAGGCAGACTTGAAAGATCTCTCTTAAGCTATAACCAAAAACACCCCATTACTCTACCAAATAACCATTATGTCATCATTGATCACACACATCGTTACACTCTACATGGAGGCACTCAACTTACTCTCAATACATTACGGAATAAATACTGGCTGCTAAACGCCAGAAATACCATTCGCCAGAGAATAAGAAAATGCATTCCATGTTTCAAAGCGAAGCCAGTGCCATCTACCCAAATTATGGGAAATCTTCCGGCAGCCCGAATTACTCCAACGCTAGCCTTCGAACATACTGGAGTCGATTACGCCGGCCCTATTGAGATGAAAACATCAAGATTAAGAAATGCCAAAATCGTAAAGGCTATCTTTGTGTGTATGACTACCAAGGCCATCCATATTGAGGTCGTGTCTGATTTGACGACAGCGGCATTCATCGCAGCATTGAAGCGATTCATAAGTCGCCGAGGCTTGTGTTCCCACATATATTCTGATTGCGGCACTAACTTTGTCGGCGCCAGTAAGGATTTATCTAGCCAGTTCAAAAATAATGTAAAGGAGTTTACACATGACAGTTCCAGTATCGCAGAACTGAATGGCATTACATGGCATTTTAATCCACCCTCAACACCACATTTTGGCGGATTATGGGAGGCTGGAGTCAAGGCAATCAAAACACATATGAAACGCACGTTGCAAAATGCCATATTGACATTGAAGAACTGTCAACTGTAACCTGTCAGATTGAAGCATGTGTAAACTCCCGACCGCTGTCTCCATTATCTAATGACCCAACCGATTTCAATGTATTAACTCCCGGCCATTTTTTGATCAATCGAAATTTAAAGGCTATACCAGAGCCATCTATGCCCGAGAATATAACATCTCTTAAGCGCTGGCAATACATTCAGGCCTTGACACAACATTTTTGGAATCAATGGTGAAAGGAATATCTGACCAATTTACAATCCCGCAAAAAATGGCAGACTCCTGAAGGTAACTTACAAATCAACGATTTGGTTTTAATTCAAGACCATCACTGTCCAACCACAAAATGGCCGATGGGTCGAATAATTCAAATTCACCCAGGACATGAGAGAAGGGTTAAGAGTAGCAACCGTAAAAACGCCGAATAGTCAAGTAATTCGACCAATTACTAAATTATATAAGCTTCCCATATAAGCCAAAGCTTTCAAGAAATCGACACAACAATATTCTACAATTTGCTCACCCAAATATATAATAAATTATATCAAATACAACAACCCACACACAGCAGCACCAACTAGCAGTAGTTTACTGCCCACGTGCCCAGACGCACCAACACAAAAACTTCACGACAAAATATTAATCAATGGATACTAAGATTAACTTGTGCATAATAAACCCAATTATTATAATAATATTTTATCAGAACTCATAGCACAAATTTATCCCTGAATACGACAGCAAAGAGTAAAATATGCACACGGTTCCCATGTGAACGAAAATAAAAACACTACAACAGCAGAAGCAAACAAATGCAACCAACTTCACCCTAATCCGAAAAAACATCATTCGACAGAAGTACACGCTAAGAATCGTACGCCATTAAGGATTTATAATCATTTTTCATTTTTTCTTAGTTTTTTCGTTTTTTATTATTTTTTATTAGTTGGTTTTTTGTTTCTTTTTATTTTTGAGTTTTTATCTAAAATGGATTCACTACCATCTCTAGAAGATTGTCTTCTAATCGACGACTTACCCGATTTAGAAGGGATTCCAATCAAGGAAAAATTAAGGCAAACAAGGATGCCAAGGCCACCAGAAAAATATATACCCCCATTTGAAGCAGTGCCAGCCACAAAAGGTGTACCAGAGTTGGCCAAGGACTCAGGTACTCGTATTCAAACGTACCCCCGAAGGCCTCCAACTGGGACAAGGAAAAACGCCATCATCGAATATCCCATTCAAATTCCGACTCGTCCAAAACGAGCTAACCATGGAGAAGGCACCAGCCAAACTCCACCAAGTCTTAAACGGACAAAAAGGGACATAATGCCAGCTACAGCTCCAATAATACCGCCAAGAGATCGAGTGGTACCAGCAGTAGTTCCAGTAATGCCAGCTATGGCTCCAGTAGTGCCAGCTATGGCTCCAGAAGTGCCAGCTATGGCTCCAGAACCACAAAATGCAAGGTATCCTCCACTACGACTTCCGGCAAATTTTATTGTTGATCCTCGCCTATGGGAGGAAATCCGTCATCAACCAATACCTTGGTGGAGAGCACTCTCGGCAAGAAAGTGCTTTTGAATGGACACCGATGAGGGAGATACTTTGCGATTCCAAAAATTAGCTGACGGAAAAATTCGTATTCGGCTTCAAATTAAAAAGCGTAAGTCTACCGTATGTCTACTTGGTTATGGTTTATTATCTAAATTCACTAATCAGAAACATTTAAATTTAACAAAAAGAAAAAAGAAACGATACCATAGTATAACAAAAATTCTTTATTAGACCACGTAAGGTCATATACATTTTTTTTTTTTTGAGGCGGGAGGATGTTCCGTCGCGGACCACAAATTAATTAATTTAATATCCCACGATGATATTTTCCCACGGTGCCGCAGCAGCTAAAAAATAAACTAAAAAGGCACTCATAAACATAATCAACAAATAAAAGTCTTAGATCATTCACGATCTGAGACTTTAATTAAAACTATACTTACGCTACATCTCATGAATTAAATCATCCCACGATGTTTCGCCATCCTAAGGGACCAAAAAATCTAAAAATAAAAACATATTATTAATAAATATATAAATAAATATTCAAAACATGTCAAACTTACCTCCATCTAACAGCTGCTATGAAACTTTTGATTTGACAAAATCAAAATGGCAGCTATCAGTACATATTCCGATTAAAAATATGGTGACACCATTTTTGGACCAAACGCATGAAAATTCACACGATGACGACATTTAGGGACCAAATTCGAAAAATGACGCGGGCGTCATTGGCAACGCCACCGGCAGACACAATTTCTATTGTGTTTCTGCCTATAAATAGCGAGCTGCTGGGAATATCAGATCACTCGCATTTTGAGCAGTCGCCAAGACAGATCGGCAGTGTTAAACCGAAATTAAGTCTTGTTTAACAAAATCTAAGGGAGAAATTTGAACCCAAGATACTAATCTGTATTTAATTATTTTATTTTTTCAGCTTTATTAGCAGGCAGAATATTTGAAGCCTAGCGTTTTTTTATATGAGCAGATCAAGTGAAGCTCATATTACTACCCATTTCTGATAGAATTAATACTAATCGACAATTCTATTTTTCAGGGTAAAAATCCAGCATCCAAGCATTGGATTAATTAAAACGCCATATCGTATTTAGAACTTTGAATTTTTTATTTTTGAACTTTTGATTTTTTGATTATTATTTCATTTATTCTTTTGATTTTTTGATTATTATTTCATTTATTCTTTTGATTTTTTGATTATTATTTCATTTATTTTTTTTTTGGATTTTTGGTTGAATTATTATTGTATCATTTGGATTAAGTAGCGATAAGATCTAGGTTAAGAAATCAGTTGTGAGGAATAAAAATTGAATATTGACATACCAAAACAATAATTTTTTCAGTCTTATCCTTCCAACCGGCACCTCCCCGAATTTCATGATTAAACCCATATTGGGATTTAACAATTTCATTTAAATTTTCTCTAAGCCTTATTCCCAATAGCACCTAGGTTTGTATTAGAAATTGCTAGAAGTTACCTCAAAGTTAATCTTTGATTTCTTTTGCACAAGAAGCGAGTCAATAGTTTTCACACCGACAGCAACAAGTGGAATCTATCAATATCATACAGGATAAGCCTAGCAGCCAGAAAGAAACGAGTCAAGAGCAATATCCATAGGGGATAAACCTAGCAGTCACATAGAATCGGTAAAGACATTTTTAGAGACAAAAAAACGCTCAAATTCCAAGAGCATCAACCAATTTTACATCATGTGATCACAAATGTTTAATATACAAAGAACTTCATCTTTCATATATCCGAAGTTTTTAAAAACAGGATGTACACTCTAAATATAAAATGGTCACGTCAAATCGCTAGTATGTTAACTGCAATGCCTATCAAAAGGACACAACACAAAATTTGGCACAACCAAATTCACATGTCAGCGATGTGAAAGGAAGGATCGTTTCTTACTTCACATGAATAATACAAGTCGACAAGGTTCAACCATACTATCAGAAAAGTAGTAGTTCACCCTTCACATTCGAAGGATCTATACACCACGCGAATCAGTCAATGAGCACAAAACATCACTACTTGCCACCGTATTGCTTAATGTTGCATTGATAGGTTCGTTCATAACCCAATCCGTTGTACGCAAACTGCAATCGCCCACCACTAAACCATCGATACAAACCACTGGCTTGGAAAAGCCAGAACTATGAGCGTGCACACAACACTGAGCACGCGTACACTCTTATTCAACCACGATCACTGCTCTTAACAATCACGGACAATCAATCATTCCAAACAAAGAATGGACTCACATACATGATCTGCAACTCGCCGATAAATTTTACTTTAAACCATGTTTATGGAGAAATCCTCTTAGTTGTATTCTGAAAAGGTCCCCCAGGAACACCTACTGCATGAAATAGCACCTTTGGCCGAATCCTTTTCGAAAATCTAAAAACACTTGCACAGCAGCAAACGCTTACTACGAAGAAGAGAGTACGCTGGATAAACTTCTACGTCAATTTTGGGAACCGAAGAAGTAACTCCGGGAAGACAACTGAATAATACAGATAAGATTGTGAAGATTTTATAAAGAAACACATTATCGACACACCATCGGCCGACATGAAGTCCGTTTTCCAATTAATAATGAAGGACCTTGCATTTGCGACTCTCGCGAAATGGCCTTACGTCGATTCTAACTAAAACAAAAACTACACCAAAATCGTGAGCTTTACAATGAATATAACGCATGTGTCAATAAATATCAGACTATAGGGCACATGACGGTGACTGACAAAGAAGTTAGTAAAGATTAATGATATTATCTTCCTCACCACGCTGTCATCAAAGATAGTACAACTGTTGTCTTAGATGCTTAACAATTACATACAGGTCCAGATGGAGAAAGTACAAATACTCTATGTCTGCTGATATAGAGAAAATATACCGAATGATAAATGTTTAACCTCCAAATAAAAATTACCAAAGTATAGTCTGAACAAATAGTATCACTGAGGCCATAAGAGATTACAAATTAACCACTGTCACCTTTGGCACAAATACAGCCCTTAAAAAACCCTTCATCAGCTAGCCACTGACGAAGCTGCTAAATATCCCACAGCGGTCAACAGGCGAACCTTTGGAAATACAAAGGCAGCTTGCAAACCTTCTGTCGTCAGTGGGGTTTAATTTAAGGAAGTGGGTGAGCAATTCATCGGATCTGCTCTCGAATATCTCAGAAGAACATAGGGAAGTACAACTTCCTTTAAAATTCGCAAATGCTGAGCCTGTAAGGACTATGGGCATCCAGGCACTGACTTTTCAGTTTACAATATAAACAGATGGTAGATCGTTTATCTTCAAAACTCTTTGTTATTAGAAATCGGTACACTTTTTATTTCTTTTTGGATATCACGGATGCAAACCTTATGGAAATTTATATAAACTAAAGAAGAGAAAAATGTGTATCTGAGCCACATATTTGATTCGCGGAATCAACAAGGTATGGAGCCTTATGGACTTGAAAAAATTAATAATAGTTTGTGGCTTTGGAGATCAACAAAGTAGGATACTAAGGAATATAATCGTGTTAGAAGCAGATAATCTCTGAAAAGGCGGTAGAAATAGCGCGGACTGCAGAAGCATCGAAGTCCCAGATGGAACAAATGAACAAAGGATTAGAAACACTTAACTTAGTAACTCACGTTTCAAAAACTAATAACAATAGAAAAGATGCTAGCAATAATGATTCTCATTTTAGGCAAAATAATAATTGAAATAATAGGCAGGATAGGATTAAAACGGCAGGTACTAGTAGGAATTATAGTAAAGCATCAGGTCAAGCAAATGACAGCCGAAGGTTATAGATATGCAAATAATGTGCTCAAAAGGTAGGAAATTGCCTCGCGTATGAAACGAAATGCAGAAAATGTGACAGATTAAATCATTTTGCGATTGCTTGCAAAACAACAAAAAAGCAAGTACGTGTATAATGTGCCTGATTCAGCATCTTGCAATACCTTGCAAAAACCCAATTAATCGAAATGCATACTTCTCGATGCATACAAGTGCGGTCAGCGACACTATGCTTTGGTAAACAAAGCATAGATATGGGTCAAGCATTTCTTTACGTAGTAAAAATGCAAGGTCGGGCATATTACAACTTTCGTAATTATATGCACCGTAGAATTAACAGCCATACATATAATTATCGATTAAGTAAACTATATATTTTATATAAATAGAATTAACCGGATAAGAATAAATCACTGTTACAGTTGAGTTGAAGTTATCAAGCAACACGGAGTTTTTTTTTAATTGGGAGTTCTGCTACCTATCTGCTCCCCATCTATACATCTGGAGTAAGCGCTTCAATAGCCCCTCCAACTTAAGTCAAGGAGTTAATGCTCTAATAGCTGCTCCTCAAAAATAACGTTAAGAGTAAAGCCCATAGGCTGCTCTTTGTGAATTTATTAAACAACAAAGAAATATCAGTACACATCAATTTGGTTTATAAAGAATATTGCGTGATATAATAACAACATGGAACTTAGCAGAAAATAATTTTAACTTCAGGATGAAGAATTACCGAACAGTTAAAGATTTATAGTATGGTTGTTCTATAGACCATTTAAAATAATTAAGAAATGATAATGTGCAGATTTAGAAAAATTAATTTAATTTTGAGATAAGCAATTTAACTTTATTCGTAATATTTTTTTTTTGACAGATCAAATTCATAAATAGCTAAACGTAATACAAATAAGTAGTAATAAATTTAGCCATAGGTAAAACACAATCAAAGAACGCGGATAATGACGGAGAAATTGTTAATAATCTCGTTATCGATGACACAGTAAAAGTCGAAAATAGTCACATAGTAACACTGTTGCTAATAATACCAATTCGTAAACTGATCCAAATCATTTACGTTCTTTACAAAGACCATAAGAGAAGTTTGAGAAAAAGATACTGAAATGCTGTGGTAAAAGTTTAAAATTGTCTCTATAAACCTCTTCTCAATATTTTCGTTCGCAAGAACTTATTATAATCCAATTTAAAATAATTTAAACTCTGAAAACCGACATATATTTATTAAATAAATTATTGTTTTTTTAAATTCTCTGTGCCTAAAAAGAAAATATGGCAAATCATTTGAAAATGTACCATGAAACCATGATGATTGATGAAAAATGCACCAAAGTAATACCGTCAGAGTATACGGAAATCATCGAAAAATCAAATCAAAATGCAGAAAACAATACTGAGAATGTTAGGTCTCATAGCAGTACTAGTAGTAGCATCGCGAAGAAATTTAAACAGAGCGAAACTATGTTTCATTGTTTAGACTGCCAGTTTATAGCGGATGCAATAGAATCGCTGAATGAGCATACGGAAATAAATCATCGTAAAGATGAACAGCACGATTCGACTTCGACTATAGCAAAGAGACCAAAAATAAGATCAACATTAACAGAGAAATTAATCCACAAATGCAACAAATGCATGTACGTTTCTGATAATATGGGTGATCTTAGAAAACATATCGAAATCAATCATCTTATGGATAACGATCAATGGACAAATAAATTAAGAACAGGTATTCAGGATAGTAATTAAATACAATAAAAAGGAAAAGAAATAATAATTATCAATATTTCAAAAATAACTATAAAAACTTAATTTGTGTAGTAAACACTATTTTAATACGTAATAATACGTTATAATTCGTTACAGTATGTTGTAATGACAAACAAAAAAACTGTAAGCGTTATATAATGGAAGCAAACTTTGAACGAACAACAAGAGCAAAAAAACAAACAAAAATATATAACAAAACATTATTATATGGAAGACTATGGCATCGAAAATATGCTAAAGTAATTATCCTAACAAATCGTGTAATTCAAAGATTATTGGGTATAGCTTTGAAAACACACTACACATCTGTAAGAAGATTACTGCTAAATCTCGATGAAAATAAAGCTCGATAACGGAAAAATACCAACATCGACCCAATCTGATCAACTGTGCGTTAAAGAGGTACTATCCCGAAATAAGGGTATTAACTTGACAAAACAAAAGAATAGCTGCAAACATAATAAATGTGCACAAAATAAAGAATAAAAATATAGACTAATAAACCAATAAGTAGAACTTGCATTAGAGCAAGAAAATCGAAATATTAGAGTTGTAAATAAAAATAGAAGTAATCCAATGAGTAGAACTTGCATTAGAGCAATCAAATCGAAATATTGGAAGTCAACCAATGAGTAGAACCCGCACTTTACATAGAGAAGGAAAATCGAAAGATTGCAGATTGACATTAATTAAAAATATCAGACCAAGAGTCTGACGCGCGCTGCAGAAAGCAAAATAAATTATTTAATTAATATAACCACATTTAACATTTCAACATCTTGCAATAGGTATCTTGCAAAAACCCAATTAATCGAAATGCATACTTGACCTAGGGACGCAAGTCACAAATAGCAAGAAAATGCAACGCATCATTCTGGATGCATAAAGTGCGGTCAGCGACACTACGCTTTGGTAAACAAAGCATAGATATGGCTCAAGCATTTCTTCACGTAGTAAAAGTACAAGGTCGGGCATATTACAACTTTCGTAATTATATGCACCGTAGAATTAACAGCCATACATATAATTATCTATTAAGCAAACTAATTATTTTATATGTATAAATAGAATTTACCTGGATAAGAATAAATCACTGTTACTGTTTAGTTGAAGTTATCAAGCAACACGGTGTTTTCTTTTAATTGGGAGTTCTGCTACCTAGCTGCTCCCCATCTATACATCTGAAGTAAGCGCTTCAATAGCTGCTCCAACCAAAGTCAAGGAGTTAATGCTCTAATATCTGCTCCTCAAAAATAACGTTAAGAGTAAAGCCCATAGGCTGCTCTTCGTGTATTTATTCAACAACAAGGAAATATCAGTATCTACACATCAATTTGGTTTATCACACGTGAAATACAATACAATACTCTCAGTTTCAAAGTTACTAAATTGCAAAGAACAGTCATATATTAAAATACAAACACATTTAATTAAATTTAACTTTGATGAAGCAACGCTAGTTGTGGCATAGATCTCGGGTCTTGTCCAGCACTATTAAGAGTTATTGTTGTTGACTCCTCGATTGGAGTAGCTAGGTAACTCTGCACAAGGAGATAAAGATTGGGACAGATGTTAGATAGCAGGAAGTGGACGTGATAGATCTATCTGAGGCCCTGTCGTGCGCGGCGGAAATTTGACCTGAGATCGTAATTCGGTCCGGAAATCATTGAGACAGCGCGACATCTCGCTTCTAACCAGTTCGGAAATTTGTCTTTGCAGATCTAGATAGGCTTCTCCAGCCACGGGATCACGTCCAGCGGCCACTTGTGCTGGACTTAGTACCGGTATTCCTTCATTCGATCGATTCTGTTGTGGACTGGCAGACAGCGAGGACTGATGTGAGGGAGACGTAGTCATTTGCCGTGATGTTGACAGCAGGGTGTCATGACCCGTGTCTTGACCAAATGCTCGTGTTATCGGTCGTTTGGCTATCGTGCCAGTGTACATGTAATAGTTGTTCTGATTGAGGAACAACCTGCAATTCGGGCAGCTGGATATTTCCTTGATCCATTTCTGGAAACACTTTTTGTGAAAACTTGTCCGCAGTAGGTGGACACCGCTCGAGACTTAATAGTCCAGTCCGCATCCTGGCAGATATAGCATATCTCTAATGGACCCATTTCCGGGGGAGTTTTTGCCGCAGCCATCTCAACCAAAATTCAAGGATTTTCTTCTGTTAGGAAGAACGTATGTCGAAACAAAAATTTTATAACAAAAAAATCTTCCCAGAAGAACGAATGTCGTAAACGAATTTTACAAAAAAAAAAAATGTCTTCTTCCATTCGGAAGCACAGATGTAAACAAAAATGTTATCAAAAAAAAATCTTCTCAGAAGAACAAATGTTGTAAACGGGTTTTACAAAAAAAATTTCTTCTTCTCAGAAGAATGAATGTCGCAAACGAATTTTACAAAAAAAAAATTCTTCTTCTAAGAATCAGTATCACAAGAAAATTTATTCGACCAACAAAAAAATATACGAGTTCGTCCGTCTCTCTCCCCCTTCCGAAGTCCTCTCTCTTCATAAAACTCTACCACATGCAAGTGAACTGAAAACCCGAAGAAAGTCGATCGAAGATGCCAAAGACTGAGAGCGTCAGCAGAGATTCCTCAGCCAGGCAGCTAGCATGCCAACTCCTGATTACTGAGGATCTCTGGCGCGGTCCCCATTCAACACCTCTTCCCATCCTTCCTCAGATCAGGACATCCCCAGCTAAGTGACGTACAGTGTGTGCGGAAGTGTAATGGAAAACTGCTAAAACGAGTTCGAGTTCCTCACGGAAAGTCTGTACAGGGTGTCAAGCCGGAATCGGGTGATAGACCAAATCATAACAGTTACACAAAAATATAAAAAAAATTCTAAGTCATGTATTTTTCAAATAATAGACATTTCTTTTGTTTTCGAGAAAATGTACACCTTGTGTTGGTTGCTACAAATCTTTACTTTTTTTCAATTTTATTTTTCTTATGTAATCCTGAATAGTGCTTATGTAGCCTGCTGCTTTAAATTCTAAGCATACTGTTCCAGCTTGGAAGAAAATGTCACATTTTGCCGAACCAAGAATAGAAAATTAATATTTTACCCAACTTTAACTGACTGTAATGAAAAAAAAATGTACTACGCCAGTTTGACAAGTAACTTTAAAAGTTGGCGCATTTAATAAGGATTCCAAAATGGTATAACAATTGCTACAATAATTCTTGGATTACGGCAAAAAAAAAAAATTCTTCAAGAAACCCAGTTTCGAGAAATTTCTGTTCACCTACTAAAAATGATTCTAGTGTACCCAAAGCTTGCCGTAAGACCGTAACTTTCAGATTTTAGTTTGAGTGAGACGGAGAATCATTACATGAAGTGTGAGTGAGCAAGATAGTGACGCTCGCTCGTCAAATCATTGAATTTTTACAAATGTGCATCGTCTACTTCCCACAGAGGGCCGACTTCCAAACCAAGTACATGGTGAAGAAAGAGTTCCTTAGCTTACGAGGACGTAGTACTTCAAGCAGTTGAAGAAGACCCAAGTACTTTGGTACGTGCAATCCAGGAAAGCACAGGAGTGCCTAAAAGTATAGCCCACCGAATTTTACAAAAACATGAGCTCCAGAATTACGGAAGCAGTTGAATTTGTCATCAATGGAAGATTTGCCCGTCTGATAACCCGATCTTTTTTAAGAAGATGTCGAACTTGTATTGCAGCTGAAGGAAGGCAGTCTGAACATCTTTTTTAAATAATAAATCTTAGCATCCAAATAATTGGTGTTTAATTTTAAACTTAAGGAAAATTTGTCCTAAATTCAACAAAAAGCTAGGATCTCTACCTTGAAAGCCTCACTATCTGTCTCACTTACACTTCATGTAATGATTTTCTATCTCAGTCAAACTAGAAGCTTAAAGTTACGGTATTACGGTAAGCTTTGGGTACACTAGAATCATTTTTAGTAGGTGAAAAGAAATTTTTCGAAACTGGGTTTCTTGAAGAAATTTTTTTTTTGCCGTAATTTAAGAAATATTGTAGCAAGTGTTATACCATTTGGAATCCTTATTAAATGCGCCAACTTTTAAGGCTGGGTCTATGTCATAATTGGGACAACTCGGTGCACAGTTAGCAAGATGGGCGTAGCGTTAAGATTTTTGAATTAATCGCAAATTGATTAATGGAATATTTATTTAAACATCTAAGGCAACAAATTAACGTTTTCTAAATTTTACATTTGTCCCCCAATTTTTATTGAAAATGATTTAAAAATGAAAATTCAAAGATTTTTTTTAATTTGTCTGGTTTGCGGAGCGGGGCTGCCTTAAATTTGAACTAAATTAAATAAATTTTTAACATAAGCTTCTTGAAGTTAATAAGCAAAATCAAATAACGGTTTCCGATTTTTAAAATTCTATTTATTTTTGTAAAATTTGATGCAATAGATTGCTTTCTTAATGGGTAAAATGCAGGTAAAACAAATTATTGTGTCGAATTGTCGTAGATATAAGTAGAACTCTAAAAATCGGAAACCGTTATTTTCTGCTTACTAACTTCAAAAAGCTTATGTTAAATATTTATTTAATTTAGTTCAAATTTGTGGCAGCCCCGCTCCGCAAACCAGACAAATTAAAAAAAAATCATTGAATTTTCATTGACTTTTTTTAAATTAAAATTTTCCTTTTTATATTTTCGACAACAACATTCCAATGATTATTTCCTTTGTGGACCAGAAAGTACAGTTTCCTAAGACTATAACGGGTCAAAGACTTATTGTTGATAACGCAGTGGGCCATGAAGTTTCGCGTTGTTATTTCATTTGCAGCTGAATTCCTAAAGCGGGAAAGACTTACTTTAAATAATTATTAATCCGCAAGTGTCTGACAGTCTCTCAATAATTAAAAAAAGGATGCCTGACATTACGTAAAATTGTAGAGCTTCATCTGCGCAATTATAATATGACGTCATAGGCGGCTCACTTTTGGATAGTGCTGTTATATGTATAACACCGTATAAATTCTTCCCATTGGAAATGAAATAGGACTGATAATTATTTACAATTTGTTAAAGCATTATATTTAAAAATGAAAAATTACGCCACAAGAGGCTTACCTTAGGATAGTATTACATATAATACCAAATGGCAAAAACACGTTTTAGATTTTTTTCTCCAGTGAAGTTAACCTATATTTGTTAGTATTATACACAATTTCATAACTTTATATTCGGAATTTGATTATTACGCATGAGCGGCTTACTCTTAGATGTTAATATTATCTAAAACTACATAGAATTATACCATCGATACTGAAATAGGATAATTAGTTTTACATAAAATAGAAAAACTTTATGTTTATGAAGTTAAAATAAGGCGCCATAAATGGCTTACCTTTGGATATAGGTTATCAGAATGAATTGTATATTTTTATATTCTAAAACTACACAGGGCTACTATATAGGGCTTGCTTTTGAATGGAGATTAGTCCATGAAATTTCATGAAAACTTCTCCTTGGAAATTATAACATGCCCCTATAACGAGCTTACATTTAGATAGAGATTATTATAGAAGATTTCATAGAATTTATTATTGAAATCAAGTTTAGGAAGCAGTAAGGAGCTTACATCTTAGTGGATAGTAGTCCGTGAGAGTGCATAAATAAATTTTTTTCTAGACTGAAGTACGAAATTGTAAGAGTGTTACCATTCGTGGGGGGAACTATTTGTTACAATACGCGTTATGCTGACCGCTGGGAGTTCACGTCCAAAATAAATCACTCAACTTATGTACCATAACATACTCTTTCGCCATGCTCCGAGACAAAGCTTACTGATGACATCGGGACCTACGGACTCTATCTGGTGGAGCCTAACCCCACAAAAGTTACATCCAGCATCATTGTTGGCAAGACTTTAGTGAACGCAGAAGGTGCAACATTAATTTTAGTCAGAGTGCTTTAACACATCCGAAAATGAGGTACAGCTAAAAGAAGGTGCTATAATTGGAAATTGTGAACCCGTTTACCAAATCGTTAATTTGCATAATGGTAGTACTGTCAAGGAGACAAAACCTATACCAGCAACTATTTTCAAGCAATTCATTGTTTACTTTCCCATACAAAATTCCTCCAATGCAATAGTATCTTGAATTTCACCTTCTAAAATATTTCTTCAAAAAAACACCGATAACGCCGATGTAAACAATTTTCCCGCGATGAGTTTAAAGTACTTGAACGCATATGCTTTATGCGATTTGAAATTACTTCTCCACGAAAACCAATATCGCCGACGCAAGCGATTTACGATTTTTTGTGCGATGAGTTCAAAGTACTTGAACTCATCCGATTTATGCGCTTTTTCCCCTTAAGCCAATTATTGCTGAGAATAACATCTTTTTCATTTATCGAAGGAATTGATTGATCGATGGATTTTTAATGATTTCTTCCAATAAATCGATGGAGGGAGAAACCAAATAAATTTAGCTGTTGTTACTGGAAAAAGGTCAGAGTTTTCCTAAAGGTGAAATAGTAAAGTGATCTGAAGAGTCCCCCTACCAGAGCTAAGGCCTTCAGACCATTACTATCAAGTAAAAACGATTGTGAAAAATAAAGAGTTATAAAATCAATTTTAAATAAAGAGTTATAAAATCAATTTTAAATAAAGAGTTATAAAATCGGGACTGGTGTGATCTTCTGTTTATCAAAGCACTCCTCAGTCCTTGGGTTTTAAAATAGACCCACAACATTTTGGTGGCAGCGGTTGAAGATCACTAATCAAACAAACAGTACGATCCCAGCTACCCAAATTAAGGTAACCTAAGCCAGGCGCTCAGAGGTTATCCAACGTTGTTTAATACAACCCAATCTCAAGACTTCTTGAGATTGTGTAAAGAAATTGAGTAAAAGACAACCTAGAAGCCTAGAAGGAAGAGCAGAACACCTACACGGATCATAAGATAATTACTAATGGACCCCCAAGAGGAAGCTCGCCAAATTGAGGAGCGATTACAGCAATTCTATGGACAGCTGGAGAAGACGACGAAACTAAAGATTTCACCGAGTTCATCACACTAAGAAAACGTTTGGAAGAACTTAGATAAAAAAAATATATATATATAATTAAGAAGAAGTGAAAAGTGCGAAAATCTTAATCAATTTCTTTAGAAAATTTTTATTAGAAATCTAAGAAATCCAATTTGGTTGAACATTTTTTAAGAATTAAGGAAAAGTGTGAAAATTTTATTGATTCCATACAATCTTTTGTCTTCTGTGAGTCGCAAGAGTGTACTTACTCGAGTGTTTCGCCCTGGCTGTCAATATTTAAATAAGTGAGTGTTTTTTTTCCAATTCAACGAGTGTTTCGTAAATTAAAATCCCAAAGTCGTTTGAAAAAGAGAAAATAAAAAACGGCGCCATACGATCCCGACGGAATAGCTATACCAAACAGCAGTCTGCTTTTGTTAACGGGAAACCAAGACGCAAAAGGCGAAGCTATAGCTGTCCTCCTGATACGAAAGTCAGTGGGCGTCAGGGCCTCAGAATAAAAATGGCTGAAATAAAAATTTCTCTTTCCGATGCCCGGAATATGATACCGGATTTCGACGGCAGCCCCAATGAATTAGATCGATTCATTAATTGCTGCAAGATTCTCTATGACACCACAGAGGAGGAAGCTGATAAAAAGCTTTTTCTTAGTGTCGTAAAAACGAGAATAATCGGCCCTGCTTACGAAGCCCTGAAGCATCGTGATTTTGAAGATTGGTTGGCTCTAAGGGAATTCCTTGAGGACCAATTCCTAGATAGACGCCCAAGAGTAACGGTTCAAGCTGAACTCCTTGTTCTCAAACAAAATTCTAGGGAAAGCATCGACAATTCGCAAAAAGGTTAAGTAAACTTTTGTGTGAATTAAATAACGTCACTTCCAAGAACGTAACTGACGCGGTAGCAAAAAAGTTCTTATTGGAAGAGAATGAGTTGAATGCAATTAAGACATTCGAAGACTGCCTGCGAAGTGAACAGTTACGTATAATTGTAAAATCCAAAGGTGAGACAACTTTACGTAAACTCGTTCTTTACGCTTCAGAGCATGCAATATGTCTCGAAAATTTTGCTATGCTAAGCCTAGTGAGACAAACAGGCCAATTCAAACCTGCGATATTTGTGGTAAAAGAGGCCACACGAAGAATACTTGTTTCCGTAACAAGATCATCCCGTATTTCACCCTACTGGTCCTAATATATAGAGAGAAGTTCATCGATTGAACTGCAGCTATTGCAAAAAACCGAATCACCATAGGAGTGAATGTAGAACTCGGATTCAAGATGAAAGAAATAGAAACCAAAAGATATATAGACCTAATAATAATAATCAAACCCGAGTATTTCCCCCTTCTCGGAATATACATCCGACTCCAGCTAGGCAGGTCAGATGGAATATGTTAATGGATTATGGATCGGAGAACGATCAACCGCGGATGGAGTGCAACGGCGACTGCACCCGTGTAACAAAAGCCGTGATACACCAAAACTCAGAGCACTGATTCGAGTTCGAATAATAATTTCAAGAAATTCAATTCTCATAACGTTGCCCTTATCAAACTCAACAAAAAAATACTCCACACTTCTAATAGACACTGGAGCTGAGGTCAGTCTTTATAAACTCAAATTGGTGACAGACTCCACATCAATATATCAAGACGAAAGTGCGAAATTACTACTCTTTCCGGGAATAGCCTTAATTCGGTAGGAATTTCTTACTGCAATTTAAAAATGCAAAATAATTTTATACAACATCAATTTCATCTCATTAAGGAACACATTTTAATCCCCTACGATGGATTACTAGGAAACGATTTTCTAACGCGACACAAATGTGTAATAAGTTACGCTGAAAGTTATTTAGAGCTCAGTATAATTAATGAAATACACAACGGGTGTACTCAGACTGGGAAATTACAACCAGCAAAAATAGCCCCAAAAGGCAAAATAAATTTAAAATTCACGGAAAATAGTAATTCAAAATGTAAAAATTCAAATAGAAATTTCACTACCCATGTCAATTCTGACATCTTGGTTAATGCAGCCCCTTTTAAGCCCGAATTGGACCCGAGGAAAATACGTTCGGTAAATAGGAATCCAAAGAGAACAGACATCTCAAACCAAATGGTGGATTCCATTGCCTATGTGAACTGTAATATTCGACCTATGTCCAAGACCCAAGGAATAGAAACCGCGGGTACTACGAGTGGTTTAAACATATGTATTTCTTCCGCCGCGATCTCAAAAATTGTAGAAAACCCTTTAGAAAAACGAACCAATTTATTTTGTGTGCCCAAAGAAATTAAACCCGGAGTATACTTAGGTAATGTTTTAACCAAGCCAAGAAATGGGAAAGTACGAATCCTATTGTTAAATGTAAATGAAAATGAAATCATTCTCTCATCGAGCGAAGTAAACCCTGAGTGGGAAGATCCAATAGATTATGATTTATTTCCAATAGGCCCTGATAAAACTATCGGCCATGACCGCCTCAAGAAACTAGAGGAAATTATTCATTTAAATCACTGCAATGAAGAAGAAAGGCTATCAGTTCTAGATATATGCCGTCGTTGCAACGAAATATTCTTCCTACCAGGAGACAAACTCTCTTGTACTGAGGTTACTTCACATAAGACACCAACGTTATCTGATAAACCTCCAATATACATAAAGCCATATAGACTTCCAGAGTCACAGAGGTAAAAAAATGAGATAGTGAAGAGAACAAGAAATGGAGAGTCGTAATGGATTTCCGAAGGCTTAATGATATAACAATGGGAGATGATTACCCTCTGCCCAACATAACTGATATATTGGACCAACTCGGAAGATCCAAATATTTCAGTACATTGGATTTAGCCAACGGGTTCCATCAAATACCCATGGATGAAGAAAGTGTGGAAAAAACGGCATTCAGTACCCCGTATGGGCACTACCAATATAACAGAATGCCTTTTGGATTGAAAGGAGCTCCAGCCACCTTCCAAAGGCTTATGTACTGACGGGACTGCAGGGCTTACACTGTTTCGTGTATTTGAACGACATTGTCATTTACGGATACAACTTGAGGGATCATAATAAGAAACTAACTGAAGTTTTCGAAAGACTTCGAGAAAGTAACCTCAAGTTGCAGCCCGAGAAGTGTCATTTCCTCCAAAGAGAAATCGCTTACTTGGGACATGTCGTTTGCTCAGATGGTATACACCCTGATCCATCAAAGATCGAAGCCGTAAAGACATATCCTACCCCAAAGAAAGCAAAAGATATTAAAGCATTTTTGGGCTTTGTAGGATACTATAGGCGATTTATCACTAATTTTGCAAAAACTGCACAGCCCCTCACTAAGCTATTAAAAAAGGATGCTCCCTTCAAATGGGACTCCTTCTGTGAGGAGTCCTTCACAACATTAAAGAAAAATCTCATAACCGCTCCAATCCTCGCATATCCTCAATTCGATAAAAAGTTGTTTATCACCACATATGCAAGCGATATAGCTTTAGGAACCGTCCTATCGCAGCAGGGTATAGATGGAGAACATCCTATATATTATGCAAGTAGGACCCTTAACCCAGCTGAAACTCGGTACTCAACCATAGAAAAAGAACTGCTCGCCATCGTATATGCCGTAGAGCAGTTCAGACTTTATGTATACGGGGAAACCTTTACTATTCTAACCGATCATAAGGCCTTAGTTTGGCTAATGAACCTAAGGACTGCTCCTCACGACTTATGTGGTGGAGAATACGGTTAGAGGAATATGATTATGAAATTTCTTATAAGGCAGGAAAGCTCAACAGGAATGCTGAGGCATTGAGCCGAATTGTACCGGAAAAAGAAGCGGCAATCCAAAATTAAGTGGTAAATATGGTGACCAGACAGCAAGCAAAGTCTGCAAAGAACGACGAAAGTGACAATGATCTCGATAATTGGTTCAATAATTACTTGGCGTCAATTCACTCTGAGGTAGATGCTCCCATAATAGTGAACATAAGCCACTTCACGGAGGCTAAAGATGTCAAACACAAATTTTATCTTCTATCAAACAATGATCAGAAAGAGATAATGTCTCTTAAGAGGGAAATTCCCCAGTTGGAGGAAAAATTAAAAGAGCAAAACATTTATATTAGAAACAACGAAAAGGTGAACATATATAATAGCGCTAATTAAACTACCTTTGAAGACGAAATCCGATCTCATGACACTTCTAAAAGCCTGCCGACAAACACAGGATCTTCATTCGCAACAAAAACTTAAGGAAATCCACATATATCTTTCACACACAGATTCAAACACCCTTGCGGAAATAAAAAATGTACTCAGCCATACATTTCAAACAGTCAATATAATGATATATTTATCCGAGGTATTGAATCTGACAGACCCCAAAGATATTACCGGAAAAAGAAGCGGCAATCCAAAATAAAGTGGTAAATATGGTGACCAGACAGCAAGCAAAGTCTTCAAAGAACGACGAAAGCGAAAATGATCTCAATAATTGGTTCAATAATTACTTGGCGTCAATTCACTCTGAGGTAGATGCTCCCATAATAGTGAACACAAGCCACTTCAAGGAGGCTAAAGATGTCAAACACAAATTTTATCTTCTATCAAACAATGATCAGAAAGAGATAATGTCTCTTAAGAGGGAAATTCCCCAGTTGGAGGAAAAATTAAAAGAGAAAAACATTTATATTAGAAACAACGAAAAGGTGAACATATATAATAGCGCTAATTAAACTACCTTTGAAGACGAAATCCGATTTCATGACACTTCTAAAAGCCTGCCGACAAACACAGGATTTTCATTCGCAACAAAAACTTAAGGAAATCCACATATATCTTTCACACACAGATTCAAACACCCTAGCGGAAATAAAAAATGTACTCAGCCATACATTTCAAACAGTCAATATAATGATATATTTATCCGAGGAATTGAATCTGACAGACCCCAAAAATATTACAGATGTTCTAAAAACTTATCCTGAGTCCCCATTTGGTGGACACCAGGGAATAGAAAGGACCATAAAACGGATTCGGAAATCCTATAAAGTAGTTACGCTATACAGGTTCTGCGACACTTTTTCCATACAAAAAGTGGCAACTTTTTCCCAAACTTTTTTGGAAGTTCTGGATCACTGTGGGGTCTTGAGAGGGGGAGGGGGGCTGAGGTCGGTTTTGTACTGAAATTTTGACATTATCTAGAAGTTTTCTTTTAGGAGGATACTGATTCCAACAACAACAACCAATGTAGGTAGGTATGTTGACTTGGATTAGTCCGATAATCAAATTCCAAATAGTGTACACAAAATCGCAGCCGAGTAATGTAAACAAAATCGCAGTCGAATAATGTAAACAAAATTCGCGTCGAGCCGAGTAAAGTAAACAAATTGAGCGATATTTACACACACACACACGCACACACACACCTCTCTCTCTCTCTCACACACACACATACACACACTCTATATCATACTAAAAGATTTTCTACCAGGCGATATTCAGTACCATGTTTTTAAATTAACAACAACAATTAACGTAGGTAGATATGAAATAGCCTAATTTTTGTTCTTCAGGTGTAATGCTTCTAATTTTATTCATTCCATGAGCAATTCGTACAGCTGAATAATGTAAACAAAATTCTCACAGAGCCGAGTAAAGTAAACAAATTTATGAAAGATTCTCAATAGCTTAAAAAAAAACAACAACTAGTTATAATTGAAAATTTCTTTTGCTAAAAAAAAAAAACTGCGGATTAAAAAGTCAAGAGTGATCATGATATTTAAATATAGATCACGGCTGCTTGTAAGAAGTAGTGGAAATTAAAGCCTCGGTGGCCAGGTGGTTGGTAATTTGATACCGCCAAGTAAAGTAAACAATGGTTTTTGCATCTAGGAGTGTGTATTGAAAAGTAATAAGTTGTATGAAAAATTGTTTTTTATTTATTGGCATCATTAAATCTTAAATTATAAACTTTTTCTCTGTGCTTCATATCCAATATTGGCAACAATATATCTGAAGTTCTATTAATCCTATCTCGGAAGCGAGAGCGATCCAGAGCATATGTCTCCCATGGTCCTTTTCTGGGTTCATAATCAATCATATAAACTCGTGGAGCAGCAGTACTAAACTTGACCTTCATTATCACGACTAATTAAAAAAACTATTTTCACATTAGTCCCTTTTTATTATTCAACGGTTATAATAAATAATTGGATACAGATTAATATCATTCTGAATAAATTCAATTTTATATGATTGCCCGATTGGTCCTCTGTTAATCACCGAGAAATCTCCCTGGGCATTTATTTTACTCAAAGTATCGTCCGAAATTGTATTGTATCGTGAAGGAAGAAATAGTTGATAATTCTCCAAATCCAGAACCACACGAGCTCCAAATGTAGTTGTACACCTTCTCGCTCCAAGAATCTTGTACTCTTTATCCAATTCCATTTGGAAGGTCTTCAGGGAAGGTTAGTATTGCTCCAACTTCTTTAGTTCATCCATTGCGTTTGGCATTATTATTATTTCCTCCTTGCTTCCTATTTAACTCCGGAATGAAACTGATAGTGAATCTGATTCATTTATTTTATAGGCAATCTTCCAAAACAAGTTTAATCCTGTTGTAACCAATCCGCGCAGCTGAATAAAGTAAACAATGCGTCATCCTCATGTAATTTGATATCACCCCACTTCCTGTTTACAAATTCGCATTTAAGCTGAATGAGTCACGCACACCTGTGTAAACAAATTTAATCGAATGAGCCATCCTCACGTAATTTGATACCACTTCACTTCCTGTAAACAAATTCGTATAAAGTAAACAGCGAGGTGTTCCTATAAAAGCGCTAGCAAACCGCTAGGAGCCATCATTCAGTTTCAGTAAGTCTCAGTGCTAGTGTCTAATATAAAAAAATTAAAAATGTCTTCGGTGTTAGTAAATAAAAGTTTTTCAATAATTGAAAATTTGCGAAAAGATGTGATGGAGTGTTTAAAAAATTCAGTGAATAAAAACAATACTGTTAAAAAGTGCAATAAAATCGTGCATAAATTTCAAGTTGCATTTCGAGAGTGTAAAAAGAATGCTAGGAAACGACATTTCGAGAGCTGCATCGAGCAAATTAAAGCATTGAGAGCGCTACTGAGAGCTCCCCGTCGAGGTGCAGGAATTACTCACGTAAGAAGAAGTGATTTTGTAAAGTGGGAGGAAATAAAGACAGCGTTCGCAGACAGAATTCGACAAGGTGTTATTGTTAATGTGAAACATATCGATCCGAAGCTATTTATGCAAGACGCCGCCAAATTATTTATGCGCCGCATTAAGAATACATTAAAACGTTATTTTAATATTAAAGTTTCTACAACGTTTTGCGGTGAATTTGTTAAAGAAACTGGTGACAATGAAATTATAAAAGACATTAAATATTTCCAAGCGAGAACTGCTCCAATTAGTGCAGATGATAATTTAGAGGAGTGGTTTAAATCAAACATTTTGGATCCTATACACACTCAGCTGGAAGAATTTCAGGAAAAAGACAGTGGCTGGACACTGCACTCTATAATACATCTAGCAGTACACATCAACAAGTTTGAGCAGCTTCGAGGATCTTCGTATATACCAAAGGAAATTGCATCAAAGAAAGCTTGCATCAATGTACAAAATAATGATGAAGCATGCTTCGCATGGGCTGTAATATCAGCGCTATATCCTGCAGCAGCAAATACTAACTCCGCCAGGACCTCATCATACCCACATTATTCAACTGTACTTAATTTAACTGGAATAACATTTCCCATGACACTTAAGCAAATTACGCAATTTGAAGGCCACAACGATTTATCAATAAACGTATTCATCCTAGAGAAAGAGCGTTTCTTCACCACAGTTCCAGTTAGACTTACGAAACACAGAATGGAGCGACATCTAAATCTCCTTATGATACAAGATGACTATGATAATACAAAGGATGAAGATCATATGGATAGCGATGATGATGATGATGACGATAGATATCATTTCTGCTGGATTAAAGATCTTTCGCGCCTTGTATCGAAACAAACTTCAAAATGTAACTATAGAGTGTATATATGCGACAGATGTTTGCTCTACATTTACTCTGAAGAAAAATTAACATCACAAAGTCAAAGTCAAAGTAATTTATTGAGTCAATTCACATATAATTTTCGTAACATGACTTTATGTCTCTATTTCAAGTTTTATTGCTGCCTGGCTCGCAGATCTGCCTGGCTTACATTTGCTTTTCACTTATATGAATAATGTTACACAACATTAACCTTAAATTTATCACATTAAGTAGTTAAAGCTACGATTAAGCGCTTGAGTGTTCATACACTTGCTCCCGGTGTATATATATATCGCATTGTCTTATTGACACTAAACCTATCTTAACACTACATAACCGATGATAACACGAGCTCAGGCTCTATACTGTGACAGTATCATAGTAAATACAAGTTAACAATATTATTGGGCGCAGCCAAATTCAGAGTACATAAGAAAATAATACAAAACAAAACAAACAGAGTAGTAAAATAAAACTGGTAAGAATAGTAGTAAATACACTTCTCTTTTACTTTTGCTTTAGCGCTTTGGTTTAATATGAATCCATTCAAAGCTTAAAATGTTTTCAACTTTTCAGTCTTTTAATTCTTTAAATTCTCAATTTAAAGTTTTAATTTTTTAATTTTTAGTTCATAGAATCTTTAGATATTTATTTATTTATAGTTCTTACTTTCTATTCAGTCGATCCATATAACTAATGCTGATGCATCTAACTACGAGTAAGTATAAGTCTATCAGTCTCGACCTAACAGTGCTACATATTATCAGGATGTCTCTGTGCCCGAGTAAGGTACCTTATAGAAAAGGATACCGATCCAGTATGTCAGTACATGCCCCCCCCCCCGGCAAAAGCTCCAAGCACTAAATTGGAGAAATTATTGTCAATATTAATAACGACACTGGGATATTTTAACCCCTGTAATTTGACGTGGATGCCCTCTCGTAAAACGGTACTTTTAGATCCCCAGCAGTGTTACTGGAGAGAGATGGGCAGGAATCTGCGTGCAGCATGTTAACAGGAGACAGATAGTAGTTGTCATCTAGGGAGTCGTTTCTGTTTACGTTAAATATATTTTTGATTAATGGATTATCGTGGGCTTCCATCCTGGCCAGAGCTTTTTCAGATATGCTTAATAAGTATGGTATTAGCGGTGGTATTTTGGCCTCGTTATATATTCTCCTGTTAGAATACCATTTGTGGCTGTCTGGTTTTCTAAATTTGCCAATACAATGTCTAATGACTTTCCTTTCAAAAAACTCCAGTTCGTTGGCGACGTTCGGAGTAATCTGGAACCAGGATGAGAAACCATAGCTAATGATGGGACGGATTAGAGTTTTATATATTAGTAGTTTGGTTTTTTTTAAAGGGCTTTCGCGTTAAGGAGTGGTCTCAGTACCGCTGTGGCGGCTTTAGCTTTCTTGAGTACCTTCCTTGCATGTGGGTTAAAGCGTAGCCTATTATGAAAGTTAATTCCCAGGTACTTTATATCTTCTTTTAGGGGTATTTGTCTGTTATTTACTCTAAGCGAGAGGTATTTGCTTCCTCTGACCGCAGAGTAGTGTCCCTTGCCACTTGCATTGCGGAAACAAATGAGCCCACTCTTTAGTTCGTTAATCCTTAAGCCCCAGTTGTTGTAGTACCTGGTCAGCTCGGGAATGAACCTTTGAATTTTCGCTAGTGCTCGATGAGGCTTCTCATCTTGCGTGTCGTCGGCATATAGAATGGCTGCCGGACTATCTGTTGCAAAATTTCTCAGCGGGAAGTCGTGTATAAAAATGTTAAAGAGTTTTGGTCCCAGTATGGAACCTTGCGGGACCCCTGAGTGGATCGGAAATGTATTTGAGGACTGCTCAGATATAGAAATTGAGGTACTTCTATCCTTCAAGAAGCTGTTTAATAACTTAGTAATTTCAGGTGGGAGCCCGATCTCAAGCAGTTTGAACACCAGACCTTTGTGCCACTCCGTCGAAAGCCTTTTCCAGGTCAATATCTAGCCCCACCGTGTAGCCCCTATTCCTGAGGTTATGAGTGATTTCATTAGTCAGAGCAAGGATCGCATGGTCGGTTGAATGTGACTTTTTAAAACCGAACTGGTTATGTGGGATTATACCTTGTTCTTCGCAGAAATTATCAAGGTTGATGGCAATTACCCTTTCGAACAGTTTCCTTAAATTCGATAGAAGGGCAATTGGCCTAAAGTCCTCTATCTGTTTAGAGTTCCTTTTTTTTGTCTAATGTTACGGGACATTTGCGCAGAATATAATTTGATATCTTATCAGTACCATGAGATTTTTTATTGTTTAGGTTTACTCTTAAATCCGCCACTTTTTCGGGTGTGGTAAAAATGCTGTTGTACAGCATAGGTGCTATTGCTGAGTTCGTTTCGGAGAAAAGTGTGAGGGTTTGTTCGGCTGTTGAGATATGAAAAGAGTTCAATTTATCGGCTAACCTTGTGTCAAGCTCTATCCAGTTCCGGAGTTTTTTCTGAGTAAATTTCAGCGAAGTGATTTTGAAAGGCATGAAGCTTTTCTGCTGTGGAAATTAGGACCCTATTTAGGTGTCTCAGGTTATTGTTAGCTATGTTTGTTGAGAAAAATTTCCTCCCCGAGATTCGGTCAATCTCCTTGAACGCCTGAGGAGATGGATTTATATTTCTGAGTCTCTCTTGGAAGGCTTGGTTTAGTTCCAATTTGACTCTTTGGTTTATTATTTGGTTTAGACATCTAATTCTTGCATTGAGCTCACCGTACTCCCTGTTCGCTCTATTTAGATTCCTGTGGTAGATACGTTTCAGGCTTTTTAACCAAATTTTCCTAGTTTTGATTAACTTTATTGTTTCCCTAGAAATGTGGTTGTACTTGTGGTCTCTGTCGTTAATAGTTTTAGAGTGTCTTTTGGTACAGTTGTTTATTTTGGATGTTATAATTTTAATATATTTATCTATGTTGTCATTGGTCACATTCGCTTCCACCGGAATCTCAACCCCATTGAGCCTCAGGTGAAGGTCGAAACGAAAAGCTACCCATCTGTTTCCGCGTAACTTATGTAGCTGCGTGGAGCAATTGGAGTGAGCGCGCAGTCGCTTATATTAATGTTTGCTAACAGACCAAAATGGTCTGATGGGGCCTCAATTGTCACACAGGTTGAACAGTTTATATTATCAAAGGAGTCTAATAGACTGGACGAGATCAAGAAGAAGTCCAGGAAGGTTGGGCCCTCAGGGGCTAATACATCAATATTTAAAAAGGGGCCGTTATTTATCCGGTTCACTATAGTATTCCCATTTCTATTGGTTTGCAAGTCACCCCAGTTGGGGTGTCTAGCATTGAAGTCGCCTCCTAGAATAGTCAGGTCGTAATTTTGGGTGATTCGGTATAGATTATTTAGTTCCTCCATTAGGGAGGGACCCGCATTACTGGGTACGTATATGCTGCCTATTAGAAGCTTCTTAGGGTTATCCATGTTATCTTTAAAAGGGATTACCACTAAACAGGAGGAGAGAATTTCGCTGTTGAATGAGGTTTTTTCGTGTTTGATATCGTTTTCTATGATGGTGGCAGTTCCTCTGCCTGCATCATTTCTTACAGTGTCGTAACCTTGAAAGTGTACATTATGTCTGTCATTCAATCTCGTCTCGGAGATGAATGCGAAATGAGGCTTGATGTCTTTTAACATACTTAGTAGGGAAAGACGTTTCCCATGAGAGATTATGGAATTGATATTTATAGACAAGATTTAAATTACTGTTTGCTGATTCATCCCAGAATAGATGCCGTGAAATTTAGATAAGCTAATTCTTTCTCCTCAGTTGATTGAATGGCCTTGTATTTTGGCCAGAAACCTCTAATGCTCTTTATGAGCTCCAGAAAGGACATGTTAAAAAGCTTCTTGGCTTCATTTAGGTAATCGTTGAGAACGTTATCTTCTCTAGAAATAGAATGCATAATATTTGGAGCCCCCCCCCCCGCCTTTAAGAGCGCTGGCGTAGGAAATATTTGGAGTGGTTAGGTTGTTAACCACCCTGTTAACTGACTGTGTTCGACCTCTTGCGATTTCTCTTGTCTTACTCTTGATCTGTTCTCTTTTGGTCTTGTACTTTTTGTATTCAGGACAACCCTGGTAGCTCGCTGGATGGTCACCCGATTGACAATTCGCACACCTCGGGGGCGGTCTACTCTCCTTCACGGAGCTAAGACACACCTCCGAGTCGTGCTTCTCGCCACATAGCACACACCTCGGGGAGTATCCGCAGCCCTCACCCGTGTGCCCGAATCTCTGGCATCTAAAACACCTCAGCACGTTGGTTGATCGTTTTTTTTCCCAATATATTCTTTGGTATAGAATATATCTAATATTGATGAGTTTCTTCACTTCTTCCATTGACTCTGTTTGGACCACGAAGATATTTAAGGGTACTCCAATCTTTCTTGAGTTAGGAGTGGAGAATCTCTGTATTTTAATAATTTTGACTTCTGGTACCTGCGACACAATGTCAGCACGCACCCCCTCAACGTCTACATCCCCATCGAGCCCCTAATCAGAATAGAGGCTTTCCTCGCCTCCTTAGGCGTAAACGAGAAGGCATCCACCGCCGAATCTCTGAACAGAGCCAAAAGCTCCCCGTGCAGGCCCACGTGACTGACGAAAACTTTAGTTCTTAAGTAGTCTAAGTTTATGAAGTGGAACTTAATTCCGCTCAAGTTCATCTCAGTGATTTTGTCTTTAATGATTGACGTAAGCAATTTTGAATTGACTCCGAAAATAAAAATGGGCGGGCACATTTTGGACACCTTGATTGTGTTAGTGTTCGCGTTTACACTCTTAATATTATTGACTGAATTAATATAATTACTAGAATCTCCTTGGAGCCTACCTTGACTAACCTCTGTGGAGCTTTGTTGACTAAAAGCGTCATTTTCAGCCGCATCAGTCATCATGTTGCTATCGTCTAGTATAGCAAATTGATTCGCATTGACGTGTTTCTTGATGTTGGCATCCAGAGATATCGCCTCCCCAGAACTTCTTTTTCTTCTCTGTAGAACTGTGGTGAAACCATCCGCAGCCTGCTTTAAATTCCTTTTAGTTGTATCTCCTTGGGAAATATTAGAATTGGAACCGTTCTTACCTGACATATCTTTTGATGTAATATTAGCCATTGATGTCACATTATGTATCGCATTGGGCTGCGACTGTTTGGAGAAAATATATGTTTTGCCCGGCGGCCGTAAGCTACTGCCCAGAGTATTATTCTTCGGATTTAGGTTCCGTATATCTCTTTGACTGTATTGTTTAGGGATACCGGTAACTTGTTGTTTGGTGTTGGTTATGAATTTCCCCTCCTGAAGTTTGGTAGTAGATTGATGACTTGTGTTTGTGTCACTCACCACCTGTTTCGTAGTGTTAGTGTAATTCACCACCAATTGCTTTTGTTTAGCGAAATTCACCATATCCGCTACATTTACTCCATTTTGCCATGTGGCGTAATTTAGCTCAACATTTTTTTTAATTTGTTCTTTATCAACTTCAGACAGTAAATTCGAGGGTAATATTAACCCTCCACTCGCACCATCACTAAAAGGTTCCATAATTGGAATGTAAAATCACTGCTTAAGGCTTCGCAGCGCGTATTTCCGCGCCGAAGCCTCCTGTTAACCAACTTTCCGCTAAAAGCTTATAGCACCAAACAAACAGAAGAAATTAATTTTAATTTTAATTGTAAACTTTACGATTACTGCGCTTTTGAGAAATAGATATCTCCGCAACTCACTAAACCAAAATGATTTGTAAAATCCTACAAACTTCCTAGTACTCAAATGTGACTGGTCTCTCTGGCATCCAAGATGGAAGTCCAAAATTAACATCACACACTCCTGAATGCGAGAAGCAAAATGACTGCAGAATTATGTTTCCATCAGAGGAAAAGAAATGGCTGGAATTTAAGAATTATAACCATAAGAATTCAGTCCCGTTTTGTGTATATGCCGATCTTGAGTGAATATCGAAGCCGATTCAGGGAAACGATCAAAATACACAGCGAATCCAGGAACATGAAGTTCACAGCATAGGATTCTATTTCCACTGCAAACATGATGCTAAGCTCTCATATTACAGAGCATATCGAGGCAAGAATTGCCAACAATGGTTAGCATTAGAATTGCAAAAAATTGCATCCATAGCTGTACAGGAAAAGCTGAACATCAGGCCAATACAACCCCTGACTAAAGAGGAACGGTGTTCACATATGGAAAATACTTGCTGCCATATATGCGAAAAAACGTTTGAAGCTGATGAAGAACGAGTTCGGGATCATTGCCACTTAACAGGAAAATATCGAGGACCAGCGCACAATGCATGTAACCTCATCTATCAGGATTGCTCCATAGTTCCAGTCATTTTTCACAATTTATCTGGATATATGCTCACTTCATTATTAAGGATATAGCTACATCTTTCCCAGGAAAAGTTGATCTCTTGCCAATAAACAAGGAAAGATCTATCTCGTTCACCAAGCACATGGACGGCAGGCATATAAAATTCAGATTCATCGATTCCTTCCGTTTTATGGCTGAATCTTTAGATAAGCTATCATCATTGTTGCCAATGGATAAATTAAACACTACAAGATCAGAATGGCAGGGATTGGATGATGACACTGTCAAACTTCTTACGCGCATATGATTTTATTGACGACTGGGATAAATTGGATTTCCTGAACTTGCCAACACAGGAAGCATTCTACAATAAACTGACTGACAGTGCTATATATCCTGAGGACTACAATCATGCTGAAGAGGTCTGGCAAAAATTTGAAATACAAACACTTGGTGAATATTCCGATCTATACCTAAAAACTGATGTCCTTCTATTGGTCGATGTCTTCGAGAACTTTCGAGATGTCTGTATGAAGACGTACTATTTAGATCCAGCACATTATTACACCATGCCAGGTCTAACATGGGATGCAATGTTAAAATATACCAAAGTGAAACAAGAGCTGATAACCGATGTAGACATACTGCTATTCATAGAGAGAGGTATTCGGGGCGGTATAAGTCAATGTTCCAATAGATACAGTAAAGCCAACAATAAATATATGGATGATTTTAAACCTGAGGAGAAAGAGAAATACCTGATGTATTATGATGTGAATAACCTTTATGGATGGGCCATGTTACAGCCTTTTCCTACCGGAGGATTCAAATGGGCTGATGTTCCCAATATCGACGTTTTCGAAATTCCTGATGATTCACCAATTGGATACATATTCGAAGTCGACTTGGACTATCCTCAATATCTACATGATAAACATAAGGATTTACCGTTTTGCTCTGAGCATGCAGCACCACCTGGAGCAAAATTAGAAAAGCTTTTGACAACATTACATCCTAAAACTAAATATGTTATACACTACCGAAATTTGAAGCAATGCTTATCACATGGCCTCATCCTGAGAAAAGTACACAGGGTTCTTCAATTTAACCAATCAGCTTGGCTTAAACCATATATTGACTTAAATACCACCAAACGGAAGCAGGCTACCAGCGATCATGAGAAGGACAGCTATAAGAAGATGAATAATGCAGCTTTTGGTAAGACCATGGAAAATGTTCGCAAGTATAGCGATATAAAGCTTTGCATAAAGTGGGAAGGTCGCTATGTTGCCAAAGCTCGGATTGCGGCACCCAACTTCCACAGTGCAACGATATTTGATGAGAATTTAGTTGCTGTGGAATTAAGGCGACTCAAAATCTTATTCAATAAGCCCCTCTATATTGGAATGGCAGTTTTGGAAATTTCAAACATATGCCTCTATGATTTCCACTACAGTTTTATGCGGCGTGAATTTGGAGATAAATGTAAAGTCATGTATACAGATACAGATTCTCTAATATATGAACTTGAAGAGAAAAATGCATATGAGTTTATGGCCGAAAATATAAACGAATTTGATACAAGTGATTACCCAGAAGATAATCAATTTATCGCTCATGAATAAAAAGATTCCTGGTCTAATGAAGGATGAGCTGAATGGGAAAATCATGAGCGAATTTGCAGGCTTGCGCTCGAAAATGTACAGTCTACGTATAAACGATGGTAAAACTGTAAAGAAAGCAAAAGGAGTAAAGACAAATGTAGTCCAGAGGCATATCAATTTCGAAGGCTACGTCGAATGTTTGAATAACAAGCGAGTATTAACTGCTAATCAGAGCTCCATACGATCGCATAACCATACTGTCTACACGATCAGCCAAAAGAAGATTGCATTGAGTCCATGTGATAACAAGCGGTATATTATGAGTGGGAGAACGGATGCTCTACCATGGGGACATTACTCTATTCAATCAGAACAGCAAGGAGCAGACGCAGAAAACATATAATCTAAGGCTAGTCTAAGATATGTATTGTGAATAAAAATTGTATTATAGCTAAAATACCATTTAATGAAATAGTTTGTTTTAATTGTATTATAGTCTAAGATGATATACATTATTGTAAAATAAAGGAAAATATTATAATTATAGGGTAACCGATTTAAGGCAGCCTAATATAGAATGATACCTTAAGAATTAAATGTTAATATAGAATAATACCTTAAGAATTAAATGTTAATATAGAATGATACCTTAAGAATTAAATGTTAATATTTTTCAATTTATAATAAATCAATAATTATATTTTATATATGGTATTCGTTTTATTCAATATCCCTACTAAGTCCAGAGCTCCTGAAGGTATTCTTTATCAATATTTTCCCACTACAGCGAGCTCCTAATCGGGCGGTTGAGCGTTTTACCCAGAATGCTAGGATGGCTTGAGAAAAAACATTTACGCGTGGGCTCAACCATGACCACCCCCCCCTGGCAACACCTTTGAAATCGAAAGACTGCCTGGTCCTTGACCTTCATCCGGAGGTGTGTCTTGGAGGCTACAACCTTGTTTCATAATTAACTACATAAATTGTGGTGATAAAAATTTCGCATTAATTTGATTAAAGCCATGAAACGTTTAAACTATTTAAGTGCAGCAAGCGTATGGGTGTAGCAAAAAAATTTAACAAAGACCCCACTAAACCCAAAGGAAGACCACCAAAAAATACGCGATATATATCAAAAGTAGTACCAATGGACTACATAAGAAAAGTAGATCCACTTAATCTCCAAACTTCAAATTTGGCTGAAAGCTGGCGAGTATTCTGGCAAAATTATCAAATATTTACAACAGCAGCTGAGGTAGACAAAAAGCCAGAAAATATAAAAATCGCCATATTTCTAAATGCCATTGGACCAGAAGCGGTCGAAGTATATAATTCATTTAATCTGAGCGAAGATGATCGAAAAAAGTATGACATGGTTACAAAAGCTTTTGAAAACTTTTGCAAGCCAAAGAAGAATGAAGTGTATGAAAGCTACATATTCCACAGCCGCAAGCAAGAACCAGAGGAACCCTTTGGTAATTTCTTAATGCACATTAAAAACCTAGTACGAAGCTGTGATTTTGGTGAACAAGAAAGCCGTATGCTGAGGGACAGAATTGTATTGGGAGCACGCGATAAGGTACTACAAAAAAAGCTACTGGAAATGGATAACCTAAATATAGATAAGGCTATAGAGATGGCAAGGGCAGCGGAGATCGCAAAACACCAACTAAAGAAACTACAGTCAGAGTATTCTTATGTTAACTTGGTAAATAGAGTTCCAAATAAAAATTATGTAAGCAAAAATAATAATAGAAATTTTAAATCTCATTGTAGACAAGAAAATAATACCAAACCGGTTAGGGATTCTCCTAAATCAGCACAGAAAAAGACATTCCACAATCAAGCACAAAAAATAATTTCATGTACATATTGCATGAAGAGTCATGAAATGAGAAAATGCCCAGCCTATGGAGGTGTATGCAGGAACTGTGGAAACAAAAATCATTTCGCAATAGCGTGTAGATCAAAATTGCATAAGGTACGTGAACTAAGAAACTTGAATATTAGTAGTGACGATGATTTCTTTATAAACACATTAGACAACTCTTTACTAACTACAACTAATACAACTTGGGTAGAGCACATTAAAATAGCCAATAAGTTAATTAAATTCAAATTAGATACAGGGGCGGATATAAACGTACTACCATTTAATACACTTAAATCATTAGGAAGCAAAATAGTAGAAAAAGTGGGAACAAAAATTTATGCTTATGGGGGAATAGTTTTAGAAACCATAGGAAAAGTCAATTTTAATTGTATGGTCAGAAATCAAAACAGAAATTTGGAGTTTTTTGTCATTAAAAACGGTACAACACCTATGTATATTAGGATTAGGTGCATGCGTAGAATTGAACTTAGTCAAAAGAGTCAACATAGTAGCGCAAAATGCTGATGAAATAAAATTTTTAAAAGAAAATGCAGATCTTTTTGAAGGGCTGGGTAAATTCATAAATGGGTTCCACATAGACCTGAAACAAAAATCAGTTCCCGTGGCAAGAGCAGCCAGGAGGATTCCATTATCAATCCGAGAAGCATTTAAAGCAGAGCTTGATAGACTAGAAAAAACCGACATTATAAAAAAAACTGACGGTCCATCAGAGTGGAGTAATAGTCGAGAAACCAGATAAAAAGATCCGTATCTGTTTGGATCCCAAGGCAGTAAATGAAGCATTTCAGGAGCTTACAGCAAAACTATCAAATAAAACCTTCTTTACCGTACTATATTTGAAGGATGGTTACTTCCAAATAGAATTAGATAAACCCTCAAGTGATATTTGCACTTTTAGTACACCATTTGGATTGTACCAATATAAAAGGCTTCCATTCGGAGTGCGAATAGCGCCTAAAAACTTTCAGAAATTCAATGAAAAAAATATTTTCGGACTTAGAAGGTGTATCAATATATATAGATGACATCTTAATAGCAGCAGAAAATGAAAGGCAACATGACGAGATACTAAAGAAAGTCACAGATAGGGCAAGACAATTAAACATAAAATTCAATAGAGAAAAAATTCAATATAAGGTTAGGCAAGTGAAATTTTTGGGACATATTATCTCTCAAGATGGGATATCGTGTGACCCAGATCGCGTAAAAGCAATTCAAAATCTCCCCCCCCCCCCACAGAATAAAAAAGAATTACAGCAATGATTAATTATGTAAGAAACTTTGTCCCACATTTATCTGAGATTTCAGCACCAATACGAGAGCTACTAAAAAAGAATTCACACTTTAAATGGGAAGATGTACATTCATCATGTCTACAAAAAGTTAAAACCCTCATCACCAAAGCCCCTACTCTTGCCGCATACAGCACAAATAAGGACATTACCATTCAGGCAGATGCCTCCAAATTCGGCTTAGGTGCTTGTATGATGCAAGAAGGAAACCCCATATATTACGCTTCACGAAGCCTTACTGATACTGAGATACGATACTCTCAAATCGAAAAGGAATTGCTAGCAATCGTGTTTGCTTGTGCAAAATTCCATTATTTTTTGTATGGTAGAACTTTTAAGGTCATAACTGACCATAAGCCATTGCTGGGCGTATTTAGCAAAGAAATTACTAAAATACCCAATGCTCGCCTACAACGAATGTTGTTAAGATTAACCGAATATGATATGAGCGTGTCACACAGTCCTGGCAAATATATGTATATTGCAGATTTGTTGTCCAGAAATTTTGTAAAGGAAGAATCAATACCAGAAATACCGGACTTAAATGAAATGGTTCATTCTATAAACGTAGGTGAAAAAAGGCGACAAAAATTTATAAATGAAACTGCTAAGGATGACACACTCAAAATACTTAAAACAGTATTAATAAACGGTTGGCTTAAAGATAAGTCCAAGTTGCAGGATAAAATCAAATTCTTTTGGAAAATGCGAAACGACTTGTACCTGCAAGACAATATAATATTTTTAAATAATAGAATAATAGTCCCTCAATAAATGAGGCAAGAGATTCTAGAAATCTTACATAAACCACACCAAGGTATTGAAAAAACAAAAAACAGAGCTAGAAGCTTAGTTTATTGGCCTGGAATAAACGAAGCTATTGAAAATGCAATAACTACGTGTCAGATTTGCCAAAAGTATAAGAGTAATAATATACGAGAGCCATACTTACCTCATGAAGTCCCAGATATCCCCTTTAATAAAATTTGTATGGATTTATGTGAAATAGGAAAACAAATATTCCTAATTGTTAACGATTATTTTTCAAAATACTTAGACATAATTCCTATTCGAACAAAAACAGCAGCTGAAATTATAACCAAGTTAAAAGGTCTATTTGCAACCCATGGGTTACCTAAAACAATCATAGCCGATAATAACCCCTTCGGATCATACATGTTTAGTAAATTCTGCAGAGCACATGATATAGAGATAATCACGTCTAGTCCGAATTACCCACGGTCAAATTGACTAGCGGAGAGGTCAGTCCAAACTGCTAAAAAGTTGATACAAAAAACTAAAGAATCCAAAGGAGAACTTTGGATATCACTTTTAGAGTTAAGAAATACACCAACAAAAGGCAGTATGAAATCCCCAGCAGAAATATTAATGGGAAGAAAGCAACGTACCATGCTTCCCATAAAAACGGATGCGGTAAGAAAAAAAACGTTCAGAGAAATACATAATCAAATCAGGGCAAATAAGGAGCGTTATGAAAAATACTATAATAGGACAGCAAAGGTAAGGAAAGGTTTTCAAAAGGGAGAGAAGATATGGGTGAAATGTGGAAAACATTGGCAAAAGGGTATAGTAACAGAAAAGCATCCGACCCCAAGATCGTATTGGGTGAGATTAGAAGAGGGCACCACGGTTAGGAGAAATTCAAGTTTCTTACGTTCAAGACACAATTAAAATTAACTCGTACGACGTCATACACATCACTCTAAGGTATACGAAAGTCCTTTGCACAGTTCTTGTATGTAATCTTCCACTATGCTGGGAAAAAACATAAACATGGCAGAAGATAGATAGTGCCAAATGGCTTGCACGCTCTATGTACATACGTACATAGTTCTAGAAAATGATTTAGGAAAGTTCCTATACTGACAATTGTTAGTAAATGTAGATCATAAGGTAACTAAGATTATTAAACTTGAATTGAACATGTTAGTAAATTAAGATAATTAGATAATTAAGATTAGTAAACTGCAATTTTAAATGCTACTAAATTAAGATAATAAGAGAATTAAAATTAACACATATCATTGAATTGTAAAAGATAGTCAATCAAAATCCCAAAAGGGGAGGTGAAATATGTACATACACTCGTATATGCAATATTGAAATTTGCTTAGAATTACACACTAGATGTGAATATAATTAACACATATAAACGACATAAATAAATGTACAAGTAACTACTAGCCTCCAGATAAAGTGTAATAATATTAGTACAATCAGACTACTGTGTGATGATACAGATCACACCAGTCACTGCTTATCACTTAACCAGTACAGTTAGATTAAATATTATGAAGTAGACCCAAGTGTTTCATTACAAAATACCACAGATGTCACATTGGATACCCTTTCCGGAACGCAATGGTTTTCTACTCTGGATTTGAAGAGTGGTTACTGGCAAGTGGGAATACATCCCGAGGACCGAGAGAAAACTGCTTTCTCAGTTGGCAGTGGCTTATGGCAATTCAAAGTAATGCCATTTGGGTTATGTAATGCTCCAGCCACATGCGAAGGACTGATGGAATGTGTTCTACTTGGTTTAACCTGGAAAATATGTCTTGTCTACTTGGATGACATAATAGTAATCGGAAGGACATTCAAGGAACATAAAAACAACTTACAGGACGTACTTCAAAGCAGGGACCGAAAGAGTTATAAGAAATATTTTAAAAGTCTGGTTTTAACACTCTGTTATTGATAGTTTATATTTTATCTCCTAATGAAATAGTTAAAAAGATAATTTTATTTTCTTCTGAGTAAATAACAGTCTTATCTTAAGTTTTATATTTCTCTCTCGGTTTAACATTTAAAAATGAGTTTTATTTTTTTTCTCAAAAAATAAAACTCAAAATTCGAGTTTTTCATTTTTCTCAGCTTTTAACAGTTAAAAAGGAGTTTTATTTTTTTCCTCAAGAAATAAAACTCCTTAATTGAGTTTATCATTTTTCTCAGCATTTAACAGTTAAAAATGAGTTTTATTTTTTTTTTCCTCAAGAAATAAAACTCCTTAATTGAGTTTATCATTTTTCTCAGCATTTAACAGTTAAAAATGAGTTTAATTTTTTCCGTCAAGAAATAAACCTGTCCGAGTAAAGTTCTTAGGGAAAGAAAAATTGGAATCGGCAACCCCTTCTTTGCGTTGCTATATATAGCTTTGGGTTTTCACTGTAAACGGCCGTATTAAAAAAATGTAAATTTAAGTTCAAAATCAAACCAATCAGGCAACTGTTTCGTTGACAACAAAAATAGAGAACGTCCATTGATAAGTTTTATTTCCTGAGGAAAATAAAAAACTCTGATTATGAGTTTTATTTCTTGAGGAAAAATATAAAACTCATTTTTAACTGTTATAAGATGAGGAAAATATAAAACTCGAATTATGAGTTTTATTTCCTGAGGAAAAAATAAAACTCATTTTTGACTGTTATAAGACGAGGAAAATATAAAACTCGTATTATGACTTTTATTTTTTGAGGAAAAAAATAAAACTCATTTTTAATTCTTATAATAGACGAAATATGTAAAACTCTGGCAAAGAGTTTTATATCGCTGTAAAATAATATAAGTATTTTTTTTAACAGTTAAAATTGAAATATAAAATATATGTCTTACAATAACAGTTAGGATTGGATTTATATATTAAAATCGAAACTTTCTTGATTTCAACGTAGGCAGCTAGTCTAAGTGCTGTGCATAGACCCTTTTTATACTACGCTACTTCCTAGAAAATTTTATGAAAGAGTTTTTTCGCTCAGAAAAAAATAATAACAGTTATTTTCGGTCCCTGCTTCAAAGACTCAAAGATGCGAAATTGAAGCTCAGTGCGAGTAAACGTGCTCCATTCAAAAATGAAGTTAAATATTTAGGTCACATAGTTTCATCACAAGGAGTAAGAACCGATCAGAAGCCGTCAATAATTGGCCAGTTCCAAAGGACAAACATCAATTACGGAGTTTTCTTGGTTTAGCTACCTACTACAGGAGATTCGTAAAAGGTTTTGCAGATATAGCAAGGAGCCTACATCAACTTACTTCATATGGTCGGATAAATGCAACGAAAGTTTTGAAAATTTGAAACAACAGCTCTGTGAAACTCCAGTACTTCACTATCCAAAGCTCGGAAAAACATTTATATTGGACACGGATACGGATGCCCGCAATGTATGTAGGTATTGGTGCAGTACTTTCGTAGGAGGAGGATGGTCAAGAAGTTCCAGTAGCTTACTACAGCAAAGCACTTTCAAAGTCAGAAAAAAATTATTGTGCCACAAGAAAAGAGCTACTTGCCATTGTAAATTCAACAAAGCTTTTTCATAAATATCTTTACGGGCAGAAATTCATCCTTCGCACCGACCATGCAGCGCTTAAATGGCTTCTGCAGTTTTGAAACCCTGACGGACAAGTGGCGAGATGGATAGAGCGACTCCAGGCTTATGATTTTGAAATCCAGCACCAAAGACGCCCTTTCACGACGTCCATGCAAACTTGAATGCAAACATTGCGCCCGTGGAACCATCTACAGGTTGGGACAACGAGGACCTGCGAACAGCACAACGAGAAGATCCGGACATTTCGCCTATTCTTGCTTGGAAAGAAGACATGGAAAGACCAGACTGGAAGGATATTTCGGAACGGAGTGAGAAGCTGAAAAGTTACTGGGCTTAATGGAACTCTTTTCATGTTGAATGTGGTATATTAAAACGCAAGTGGGAAGCACCTAACGGCGAATCATTCCGAATGCAGATAGTCGTGCCAACATCAAACGTCTAGAAGAAATGCACAGTGGAACCTCCGGAGGACATTTGGGAGTAAACAAAACAATTTCCAAAATACGAGAAAGGTTTTATTGGCTACTTATGCGAGGAGATGTGGAGGAGTGGTGCCGCAGATGCACGGTCTGTGATGCTTGCAAAGGGCCGCAGCACAGAAGCAGAGGAGAAATGCATATATATAATGTCGGAGCCCCCTTTGAAAGGATAACTCTAGACATCGCTGGACCTTTTCCAGAAACGGATGGCGGTAGCCGTTATATATTACTTGTCATTGACTATTTCAGTAGTTGACCTGAAGCTTATGCAATTAGGTCAGTAGGTTTGGTGTGCCGCACGAACTTCATTCGGACGACCAAGGACGGAATTTCGAATCGCGGACTTTCCAGGATATGTGTAAAATGTTGGGAATAAGAAAAACCAGAACAACTCCTCTACACCCACAATTTGATGGCAGGGTAGAGCGCTTCAACAGAACATTGGTCGAGCATCTAAAGAAAGTAGTTGACTATCATCAACGCGATTAGGATCGACATATTCGTATATTTCCAATGGCTTATAGATCAGCCGTTCATAACACTACCGGACAAATCCCAGCTACCCAGGGGGGGTAACGAAATTTTCATCAGAAATCCTCTACGGGCTCTGGTTTTCGAGATATTAGCGTATTAATAATTCAAGTTATTTTTTGTTCATGGAAATGGATTCTTGGCGGTATGGGGTGGGAGGGGGAACGAAATTTTCATCAGAAATCCTCTACGGGCGTTGGTTTTCAAGATATTAGCGACATTTGTTCGGGCGCAAACGTCATTTCTTGAGTAAGGTTCCCTAGCGGCAATAAGGGACATATTATGAGCGGAACGATGGATACTTAACCTTGGAGCATTACTCCATTTCATCAGATCAACACGTGGCAGCCCCAGAAAGAATTTAAATCTAGTGTAAATAAATGATGTATTATAGTTTTAGTTTCATTTATTAAAGTAATTTGCATTATAGCTACATGTATAAAGTAGTATAAATATACCTATATTTATTTTAAATTGTATTATAGGTTTTTTTCAAGAAATTATAAAACATCTTTTTTATTAATCCAAGAATTGTGTTTTGATGAAAATCCGAGCCATTTAACGTAAGCTTTATCTCCACTCTTCTTTAAGATTTTCTCTACGAGATATAGGTTTGGGTGTTTAACTTTCAGCAGCTCCAATTCATAAAAGCCTCCTGTGATTGGATTTCCTTGATAATCTTCCGGCTGATATGTTATGGGGTTTGTGTTTTGAACTCTATTAATTTTAAAAATCTCAGCTGTCCAGTTTGGTGTATAGCCTTTCTCAAATATATGCTTGTATTTGCTGATCTGTACAAAATCTCCAACTTTATACTTTGCAGGAACAACAATTTGTATATGATTGTATACATACAGTTGAAAGCAGTTGTATCTCATTGGAGGCGTTGATATCACGTGGTTTCATTTTCGTAGTTCGATGTATTCTTGAGTTGTATTCAGTGAGCAATTTCTTTACCATACCAATCCACTGATAAGTTCCATTAAAGCTGAATTCCTTCCACATCATATCCTTTAGAGTTCGGTTAAATCGTTCCACTATTGATGCTTTGAGGAAACTGTACGTAGAGTAATGACTAACTGCATGCTTCATCATCAGATTTTTAAAGAGGCTGTTGTAGAATTCCTTTCCATCATCAGTCTGCAGGTTTTTAGGTATTCGTCCCTCGCTTAATATAGACTACATGGCATCTCTTACTTCTACACGTTTTTCTTTTAATTGGAATTGCCCATGCATATTTGGAGAAGGTATCAATGACTGTCAGTAGATAGCGGCAACCCTTGTTCACATACTTGTAGGGATCCATTTCAACCAAGTCTGCTTGCCACAAATCATCTAGTCCTTTGATAATCACACGACGTCGTTTAAAATTTTTTCTCGCTGGTTTATGCAGCTCATTTACCACTTGTCTCTTACTCATCGTAATTATAAATGAAACAGATTTCTCAAGAGTTTTTACTCATATACACCATCTTTTGGTGTCAAGTCTTTCTTATTTATTACTGAAGTAAACAGATAGTTTTCAATCTTCGCGATTTTGTCATTGATATATAGCGTTAAATTTGTCACCTCTATATTAATAGTTTTTTTTATTTCTTCAACACTTATTTTAATTTTCTTGTCAACATAGTCTTTGGTAGTAGCATCATCATTTTCAAGGGGTTCACCAAGTCGTTTTATACACTTTGAGTTTAGATCGTAGTCGCCGTTTATCGTTAAATTAAATCCAATACCCCGCTCTCCTTGTTCACCAGCTGGACCCTGATCACCTTGTTTACCAGGTGGTCCTTGAGTTCCTTGTTTACCGGCCGGCCCCTGAGCTCCTGTTGGCCCACGTTCACCTGCTTTCCCAAGATATCCTCGCTTAGAGAAACGTCCAAACTTGTCAACGCTCATCTGTAGATTGTGAAGAAGTATGGTAATGGAGTAGTACTTAAACTATAATATCTGCTTCTCGTAACTCCTCCAGGATAGATACAATTTCATTTTTGTGACTGGTGTTTCCAGCCTGCTTTGATGCCATTAGAAGGCGCAGTCTATCCACTAATTCATTTGGATCATCCCAGTAAATGTGATCAATGTTTTCTTTAGGCAGACCCATTAGTCCCATGCCTTTATGCTGTATAAGTTTACTGATTATAGCTTTATACTTAGCCGCTCTAGTACCTTTTATTTGTCCATCTTCAGCATAGTCACGTTTATATGCATTGGTATCTCTCAAAATAGATCCATAATTAGTTAAATCCTCTTTAGTATATAGACTTTTTACAGGATCCTTCATAAATAGCAGCTCACATAACCCCAAAGTTGTTTTATAGCTCTTCCCCTTGATAACAATATTTCCTACATCATCAACATCAAACGTTGAATTACCGATTCTCCACGCGTTGTTATCATAGTAAACTCCATAGGTTGGATCAATTTTAGGGCTATTATCAGTGAATAGCTTTAAATAGTTTGAAACTATGATCCAGACATATCGGGGGAGGTGACAGGAGACCTTCCTGTCAATGTTCTTGAATGTTTGGGTGTTGCGAATTCTTCTTCAGATGTTAAGGAATAATCTCCATAATTTATAGGTGTGCTACTAGCCTCCATTTTCACATATTTTCGTTTTGGAGGAGTAAAAGGTTCCACAATTTCGTTGTCTTCTTCTTCTTTTGGTTCCAATTTGACTCTGGTAACAAACTCTTTTAAGGGTTTGGTGATTGGCTTGAAAGTTTCATCAAGTTGAGCTTCTGCTTCAATCCTTCCCGTCTTTAGAGCTTTAAATTTCCTTCGCACTGCATTTCTTGTCTTGATGATTTCTTTTAATAGATTTTCATTCATCTTCGATATTAACTGAATAACTCTGAATAGCTCTGATAACAAGTAAACAGCTTTCCAAACAGCTCTGATAACAGCTTAACAGCTTTCCGAACAGCTCTGGTAACAGCTTAACAGCTTTTAAAACAGCTCTGATATCAGCTTAACAGCTTTCCAAACAGCTCTGATAACAGCTTAACAGCTTTTCAAATAGCTCTGATAACAGCTTGACAGCTTTCCAAACAGCTCTGATAACAGCTTAACAGCTTTCCGAACAGCTCTGGTAACAGCTTAACAGCTTTTAAAACAGCTCTGATAACAGCTTAACAGCTTTTAAAACAGCTCTGATAACAGGTTAACAGCTTTTCAAACAGGTATGATAACAGGTGAACAGCTTTAATCTACTCAGCAGGTCCACAGGACTCGGTGTGCTTTCGATTGAGTTACAACTTCGACTTATGAAGATTTCGCATGTTTCATCCTTTTATAGTACAATGAAGGTATCAAATCCTTTACGGTAGCGCCCCTTGTTTAATGAGCTATCCTAATCAATCATCAAGAAACCATATTCATCCTTCCAACACTCAGAACAGGCTCTTCGAAATTTATCAAACTTCACGTCTGTATTCACATGATCATTATAGATATGTTTCAAATTCAAGTCATCTTGGTTGAATAAGATGATTAAATTAGCATTGTCACGTATTAAGTGCTTTGGTAGATGCGTATATGTTTGACAGAGATAGAAGCTGTCTATATCTTCGTGGCGACCCATGCAAAAAATAGGATCGCACATTATCTTGCTTTCCAACAATGACGCTCCTTATACTATTAGGCAATAGGGGACCATGCTTCTTTTCCACCTTCATAGCAGCTGTATCAGCATTTCGAACAGGAAAAACTTGTTGTTGTTTAATGAACCGCATATTGAAGACTAACGGGATTCCTATAAATACACCTGTTTATATTACATTTCAACAGTATCATCGGAACCTTATAAGATGTCGGATCACAAATCGAAACGCTCCAGAAAATCTTTGAAAGGGGGCAGAGGACTATTAAATTCAATCATCAACAAATTACCTGTAGAATTACATCTACCGGGATACCAGTACTATGGACCAGGAACAAAGTTACAACAAAGATTGGCGAGAGGAGATCCAGGCATTAATCCACTGGATGCAGCCTGCTAGGAACACGATATAGCATACTCGCGACATAAAGATACAAGTGATCGACATATAGCTGATAAAATATTAGCTGAAAAATTTTGAGTGAACGTGCCAACGCCTGGCTTATAACAAACGCAATGAAGGCTAAAATTAAGGTAGGTATGGGTCTTAAGGCTAAAAATAAACGCCAACCCACATTCCGAGAAGCAGTACGAAATGCACGTAAGATTTTAAAAATCAAAAAATCAAAAGACTTGATGGAAGCTACAAAAATAGCTCTTAGTGCAGCTAAAAATATTGTGAAAAGAAAGAAAAAATCAATTAAAAATCCACGAGTGATACCTGTACCAAAAGTTGGTGGGGCACTTCCGTTCCTCATCCCGTTGTTTGCTGGGCTTTCAGCATTGGGAGCACTATCGGGAGGTGCAGCAGGCATAGCTAAAGCAGTAAATGATACCAGTGCCGAAAAGGCAAAATTGGAAGAAAGCAAACGTCATAACCAAGCAATGGAAACTACAGCGGTTGGTAAATATGGAAACGGGCTGTTCCTGAAGCCGTACAGAAAAGGACTTGGACTCTATCTACAACCTCAACCAAAAAACTATTAAAGACGCTACCCAAAAGACCGCTAAATGAGTTGGATCTTCACAAGTATACCACACACTTACCGGACTTCAGAGGAGTATTTATGCGTGATAATCTACCTAAAAAGGCATGGAAGCGAGAAAGCGGTATTGTTAACTTGGACATCTCAACTGGAGCAGGTACACACTGGGTAGCGTACTACAAGAAAGGTGATAACATCGAATACTTTGATAGCTTTGGCAATCTCCAACCACCAAGGGAGCTCATAAACTACTTGGGTAGTAATATTACGTACAACTACAATTCTTATCAGAACTATGATGCAGTAATTTGCGGTCACTTATGTTTAGAGTTTTTATATAATTGTTATAGCCATTAATTATTATCTATAAATAAATGTATCTATATTGAAATTGTGACAGTCCATTATCAACCGCCATGTCATTAACACTTACTCTCACGGGAAATTCATCTCTACTTACTGCTGAGTACTTTGCTCCGCTGGAGCTAGCAACGGATTATGTTTGTGGATTAATTGATTTTCAAACATACAACTCTATACCAAATATTGATGTGAGCAATAATCTGGTTCATGTAGGGAATGAGGTTGTTGAGATACCTGTTGGATCCTATGAGATCGATGATATAGCAAAATATGTACAAGGATACTTGGATAAAGAAGGGAGAAGCATAAAAGTTGCGATAAAGGCTAACAATAATACATTGAAGAGTGAAGTTAAGGCAACTGAAGAAATACATTTTGAAAAACAGAGATCCATAGCTCCTCTGCTAGGATTCGGTAAAAGAAACTTATCTGCTTATAGTGCATACATAAGAGTTGCCAGTCAACATCATTAAAGTAAATACTATACGCATCGAATGTAATATTATATCAGGATCATTCTTCAACAACACACAAGTACACACTCTCCACTAGTTTTCACCGAACGTGGGACCTGGGTATAAAATAGTGGAGGTACCCAAAAATGTAATCTATTTGCCTGTTAACACCAAACGTATAAGTTCTCTAACATTGAAGCTCCTTGACCAAGACGGTGACTTAATCAACTTCAGAGGAGAGATTATAACCATCAGGTTACATTTGAAGCCACAGCATGTTGATATACAATAATGATAAATACGAGTTCGGAGCAGACAAGATCATTAGTCAGTGGACAACCTTGAAGCGGTCAAGACCTACATTAACACTTGCAAATACAGCATATTTACAATCGATAGGCTTAACGCTGAAACAATGAATAAAGGAATACTAGATATTGCACCAGACGATCGCTTTGATAACAGTGTTACTAAATTTGAATATCACTCTTATTCACCATTTCTAACATCATTTAAAAACAGTGATGAAATCCGTATCTCTGTACAACATCAGGACTTGAATCTTCTACCCAGCAGGAGTTTTCTTTATATTGAGCGGTCGCTAACAAAGCTGGATGGAACCGTTTCAGCAACCGCAAAATTAGCTAACAATGCTCTACCATTTCTTTTTGAGGAAATACGCTATGAATTGAATGCAGTGGAAATCGATCGTACAAGAAATCTTGGGATTGCGACAACATTAAAAAACTACATATAACTAAATGCAAATGTAAGCAGGATACTACACAACGGCAGTTGGTCACCAGATTCATCCGTTATACCAGCCAATGGACTGTTTAACTATTGTGTACCTCTGAAATATTTATTGGGATTCGCTGAAGATTACAAGAAAATTCTGATAAATTCCAAACATGAACTGATATTGATCCGGAGCAGAACAGACCATAATGCCATTATATCACCCACAGATGTGGTGAAAATTGAAATTACCAAACTTCAATGGAGCATTCCGCATGTTACAGTATCCGATGATGAAAAGCTGCAACTATTTAAAATTATCGGGAGAGGTCGCCCGATACAAATACCATTCCGCAGCTGGGACATATATAAGTATCCAGTACTACCGGAATCCACGCATCAAACCTGGTCAGTTAAGACTTCCACTCAACTGGAGAAACCTCGATTTATCATCTTAGCATTACAAACGGATCGAAGGAACGATAAAACCAAAGATGCAAGCAAGTTTGATCACTGCCAACTTACCGATGTTAGAGTTCATTTGAACTCAGAATCATATCCCTATGATGATTTGAATTTGAAATTTGATTTGAATAGATACGCATTGCTGTATGAGATGTATATAAAGTTTACACAATTATACTATGGTCATCAGTATCAGCCGTTCCTCACATGGGAGAAGTTCAAAACCGATGCTCCGATTGCTGTCATTGATTGCTCACATCAAAATGAAACAACAAAAACTGGACCTGTTGACATAAGGCTAGAATTCAAGACATCTGAAAATATACCGGCTAATACAACAGCATATTGCCTGCTTCTACACGATCGAATAGTGGAATACAGTCCGCTGACAAGTGAAGTTAGAAAGTTAAATTAAGAAGATGGCTGTCATCGTAGACGTCCAAGGATTCAAAATAAACCTTAATGAATTTATCACTAAAGAACTGGCAATTTTAAACAATGAAAACCAGATGCAGCACTTTATATTTCAACCACCGTTCAGATACAAAGATTTGACTTCAGCAAAAAAGAGGCAAGTAAAATGGCTTCAACACAATTTTCATGGATTCCGCTGGGATGATGGCTACATACCGTACCACAAGCTGTACACTATAGTTGAACCACTGCTTCGAAACAAAACCATATATGTAAAGGGAGGTGAAAAAGTTCATTGGATGCAGAAGATAGTTGGAGAGGGTGAAATCATTATTAACGTCGAAGATGAATACAACTGTGGAAAACTAATAGAGATTAACACAAATGCGCCATCTTGTCAAGTTCATATTGGACAATGTGCTATAAGAAATACTTTTATAACAAGAAATTTTATTGGAAATAAAAACAAATGTTTATAAAACATAAGACTTTTCAATACACCTACCCCAAACCCTCACTGACATCGTCTAGAATCTGTTCATGGTGATGTCATGTTGTGAAATTCGAATAATGCTGATATCTACAACTTCCCTGCTAAGAAAACGTGCAGGATTTGAAAACAGCAAAACCATGACGACGTCATGCCAATATCTAGAACTCTCCCGCTAATGCATGCTGGTAGTCCCAATTAAGGCCGCTAGGCAACCTTACTCAAGAAATGACGTTTGCGCCCGAACAAATGTCACTAATATCTCGAAAACCAACGCCCGTAGAGGATTTCTGATGAAAATTTCGTTCCCCCTCCCACCCCACACCGCCAAGAATCCATTTCCATGTAAAAAAATAACTTGAATTATTAATACGCTAATATCTCGCAAACCAGAGCCCGTAGAGGATTTCTGATGAAAATTTCATTACCCCCCTATCTTTATTATCGCCCCCCACATACCCTCCATCTAGAATGAACAAAAATTTCCTACTATTAACTTTAATTATTAGTTCAAAACAAAAAGCGTACATTTAGGCGCTCAAGAAAAATAATAATAAAAAAGCCTACATTTAGGTGCACCACATATCTATCTAAGAAAACCGTAGTACCGGAACATGCCAAGAGAAGCAAAAAACTTCACACATCCAAGAAAACCGTAGCATGCTGCTACGTGTGGGCACAGAAAAGCGTAGCATGCTGTCACGTGTGGGTAAAAGTGAAGCAAACAACTTCCCAAAACCGTAGCATGCTGCCACGTGTGGGCCACAGGAGAAGCAAAAAACTTCACATATCCAAGAGAATCGTACCACACATCCAAAGCGGTAGTACCGTAGCATGCTGGTAGTATCGGCTAATGCCGTTAGGGTGTAGTCAAGACCAAATGACACACACACACACACACACACACACACACACACACACACACACACACACACACACACACACACACACACACACACACACACACACACACACACACACACACACACACACACACACACGCGAAAACAGTACTACCGGAGCATGCTGGTAGTACCGGCTAATGCCGCTAGGGCGCAGTCAAGACCAAATTACAGATCCCGGTAGTACCGGTTAATCTCGCTAGGGTGCAGTCAAGACTCAATGGTGCGTCCAAGACATAAATCAGTACAGTCAAGACACATCGGAGCATGCTGATAGTATCGGCTAATGCCGCTAGGGCGCAGTTGCTGCATAGTACTGAAAGTGATCTGGTATCCCCAAAACTCGAGATGAAAAACTTAATGTCAACTTAGAGGCTACGAGTCCGAGATGAAAAATAAGCGAGCTCCAGAAACAAAATCGAAATCCTATGCTAATTCCCTATGCTGGAGAGTGATAAAAGTGGTCTCGTATCCCCAAGACTCCAGATGAAAAATAAGCGAACTTCAGAAACAAATTCGAAATCCTATGCTATTTCCCTAACCTGGAGAGTGCTAAAAATGGTCTCGTATCCCCAACATCCAAGACATAAACCCACATTTAGTATGAACTCAACCCACCTCTCGGCGGTGGCGCCATCTGTGGCGAAATCCTGGAAGCTAAAAAAAGTGGTCCAGAATGAACATAGTGTAACTACTGGGTGAGATGGAAAAAATTCTCGGAAGTCGGAAAATCGTAAGGAACACAAAAATTCAGCTAATAAAAATAAATCAAGAAACATCTACCAGTTTTTATTCGTGAGAAAAAGATAAGGTGACAATAAATAAAATACCGCAGGGAGGATTGAGTCAACAGCCTGCCTATTCACCTTTTCCCTGGTGGACGGATAAGTGAAAACAAAGAGAGGGAAAAGAAATAGGAGAAGAAAAGAAATTTTGGAGATCCGGAAAGGAATATGGTGTCGAAGCCACGGCCTTTAGCAGGCAAAATATAAGTGTTTATTTGAGTGAAATTTTCTTTAGTAAAGATTTTGGACGGCCCGGGAGGCATAATTTCATTACATACCTATTTACTTAAAATACATATATATGTAGGTAGCAACTCAAGATACACTGGCCAAAGCAAATGGTCCAGTGTCATTCTCATATAGAAAGACTTTTCGTCGGCCGGTGGAGGCATAATTTCTTTAAATTTTGAGTATATACAGGGTGTCCCAGACGTACCGCATTTCCTTTATACCCCGGATTCCTCACTCAATTTCGAGAAATAAATTGTATGGGAGGAGAGCCAGAAATACACGGTGTGGGCGGTAGGGGGGTTTACTATTTGTAGTACTGTTTCCACTTTACACCCTGTTGATTACTTGATATACACCCTATCAAGGCAAAATCTATCTCAGGTGATAGCAAACCGTCTATGCTTTGCAATGAATGCCCAACCAGCCCTACTGTCATCTTCAATCTTAAGTTGTAGTACGTCAAAGTCCAAAAATTGGAAAAAAGTCCTATTTTTTTCAAATTTTAACGATTTTTCCGCCAAAATGTACGATAACTATACAGTTTATTTACATGATTTAGAAACCCCGGAATGTTACCTTTAATTTAACTATGCACATGTACCTACCTAAATGCTACGGTTTTTTTAGATATTCCTGTTTTTATGATGCAGAATTTCATGAATTTTGCTAATAACAATAAATATCGCGCCTAACTTTATGCAATTCCACGCAAATTCGCAAAATTCATGAAATTATGAATCATAGAAACGGGAATATTGCAAAAACGGTTGCCTTTATGTAGGTACATGTGCATAGTCAAATTAAAGGTAATATTCCGGGGTTTCTAAATCATGTAAATAAACTGTATAGTTATCGTACATTTTGGCGGAAAATCGTTAAAATTTGAAAAAATAGGACTTTTTTCCAATTTTTGGGCTCGTTAAAACCTTTTATCAAAATCAATCATCGATTACTGTGACGATGAGAAAGTTACGTGAAATTTTTGGGAGAAACAACGTGCCAACTAAACGCACTATTTATCGTGTAGTGAATGATTTCGAAGAGGGTCTGTAGGTGATAGGCCCCAGCATGGACCACAACGTACTGCAAGATCGGCTGAAAACATTACTGCTGCTCAAGAAAGTGTTCAAAACAATCCATCAACCTCAATTCGACGCCGTGCTCAGGAGCTTGGTCTTCAAAGAACAACTTTGGCCACAATTTTGCACAAGGATTTGCATTTGTTTCCATTTAAGATTCAGTTGACACAAGAGCTTCTTCCACAAGACCATTTACGCCGCCGTACATATGCCAATAGGATGTACAGCTCGCCTTTCATGAAAAAATCATAATGAGTGACGAGGCACATTTTCATTTGAATGGATATGTGAATAAACAGAATAGTCGGTTCTGGGCAGTGGAAAACCCTCAAATTATTCATCAGTCACCTTTGCATCCATTAAAAGTGACAGTCTGGTGTGCAATTTGATCAGGAGGTATAATTGCACCTTACTTCTATGAAAATGAAAACGGCGTAACGGTAACTGTGAATGGGCAGCGATATCGTGATATGATTGAAAACTTTTTAACGCCACAACTGCATGCTTTGGGCTTGATTAACATGTGGTATCAACAAGACGGTTCCACATCACATACAGCCAGGATTACAATGGAATTACTGCGAGACCTCCTTCCACAACAAGTTATTTCAAGAAATGGTGATGTTGATTGGCCTCCACGGTCGCCTGATTTGACTGCTCCGGACTTCTTTTTGTGGGGATATCTGAAAAGCAAGGTTTATGCAAACAAACCAGAACCGCTTGAGCAACTCAAACAAAATATTCGTGATGAAATTAATGAAATACCGCGTGAAATGTGTGAGAATGTAATGAAAAATGTGCTCAACAGAACTCACATTTGTGAGGCTAACAGAGGCGGACATTTATCTGATATTGTATTCCATACATAATTGCCGACATTAAATAAAACATTTATCAATATAAGATCCATTCTCTTTCATTTAATCAAAAATTATAAACAAACAAAGTAGTATACCTTCCCGGCGAACACCTGTTATATGCAAACTTTTTGTCCGTCGCTGGAAGCCTAAATTTTATTACATTTCGTATATAGTATAGATAAAGACTTTTCGTCGGCCTTTGGAGGCATAAATATTATCACATTTCGTATATACAGATAAAGACTTTTCGTCGGCCGCTGGAGGCAGAATTTCATTACACATTTCAGTATAGACATTGTGATTGATATTTAATACAAAGATGAAATCAGATTCATATGTTTAAACCTAGAATTGGAATAAGTACCTAGTAGATAGGCTGTGAAATTGTGCAAGGCCCAACCAAGGGGACTGTTAACGTATAAATGTTGCTTCGATCTGTTCTTTGGTACCCTAGAAGGTCTTCTCGGGACGACTCTCTTGAACAGCAGAGAAGACTCCCTCAAAAAAATGGTAACGAAAACAAGTTTGCAGATCCTAAGTCCAACTGGGTTGACTCTAAGGAAACAAGTAGGTATGCCAGTACAAAGTGAATAGATCATTTTCCCTGAAATTGTTAGGTTTAAACTGAAAGTTTTGTGATGGCAGAAGTCATAATATATTTATTCGAGTTTTTTTATTAAAATGAAAAGTGAATAGACATTTTTGTCTGAAATTGCTAAAACTAAACTGAAAGATCCCAACAACAACAAAAAAAGTGAAAGGAGAAACACGAAACGCCTTGGCCAGTGCCAGGAAGTACGAGCTACGGGGGTGAATTTAAGTTGGTGAACCCACCCCGCACTCTCCGCTTATAGACCGAGATGCTAGCGTGTCGGCCTGATCATCCTGTCACTGAGTGAGCTGCCGGCTAATGCTTATAGTAAGACTTGACCTCCTCCAGTTCTCACTCCGTCTTCTTCCTAGATACCATAACAAATGGCGCCCAACGTGGGGCCACCCAGGTTAGATCACGGTGGTCGGAAATTTACTTTCACTGGGGACTGAGAGTACGACGATTTTGAATTCTGGCTAGTAGCTAGTGTTCGGACGCGGGGTCGCATATCCAGTGGAGGTCGATGAAGACTTGTGATCTAACCATCTTTGCTGCTGTGGTGGCGCTCTCAGCCTTTAGCATCTGTGACCAACCCTTCTTAAGACTTTCCATGAGGAACTCGAGCTCGTTTTAGCATTTTTCCATTACACTTCCGAATACACTGTACGTCACTTACCTGGGTATGTCCTGATCTGAGGAAGGAAGGTAAGAGGTGTTGAAGGGGGGGACCGACGCCAGAGATCCTCAGTAATCAGGAGTTGGCATGTGCTAGCTGCCTGACTGAGGAATCTCTGCTGGCGCTCTGTCTTTGGCATCTTCGATCGACTTTCTTCGGGGTTTCAGTTCACTTGCATGTGGGAGAGATTTATGGAGAGAGAGGACTTCGGAAGGGGGAGAGAGGTGGAGGAACTCGTCTATTTTTTTTTGTTGGTCGAATAAATTTTCTTGCGATACTGATTCTTCTTAGAACAAGAATTTTTTTTTCTAAAATTCGTTTGCGACATTCATTCTTCTGGGAAGATTTTTTTTGATCAAATTTTTGTTTCGGCATACGTTCTTCCTAAGAGAAGAAAATCCTTGAATTTTGGTTGAGATGGCTGCGGCAAAAACACCCCGGAAACGGGTTCATAAAGAGATATGCTATATCTGCCAGGATGCGGACTGGACTATTAAGTCTCGAGCGGTGTCCACCTACTGCGGACAAGTTTTCACAAAAAGTGTTTCCAGAAATGGATCAAGGAAATATCCAGCTGCCCGAATTGCAGGTTGTTCCTCAATCAGAACAACTATTACATGTACACTGACACGATAGCCAAACGACCGATAACACGAGCATTTGGTCAAGACACGGGTCATGACACCCTGCTGTCAAAATCACGGCAAATGACTACGTCTCCCTCACATCAGTCCTCGCTGTCTGCCTGTCCTGATCCCGTGACTGGAGAAGCCTATCTAGATCTAGCAGGTCTGCAAAGACAAATTTCCAAAGTGGTTAGAAGCGAGATGTCGCGCTGTCTCAACGATTTCCGGACCGAATTACGATCTCAGGTCAAATTTCCACCGCGCACGATAGGGCCTCAGATAGATCTATCGCGTTCACTTCCTGCTATCTAACATCTGTCCCAATCTTTATCTCCTTGTGCAAGGTTACCTAGCTACTCCAATCGAGGAGTCAACAACAATAACTCTAATAGTGCAAGACAAGACCCGAGATCTATGCCACCACTAGCGTTGCTTCGTCCACCTCCCGTTCAAGAGCCCCTTAGGAATTTTGAGCAAGCCTCATGTCAATCTACTCATCAGTAGCCCAGACGCTCGTCAAGCCCGATGATTAATCTACAGCGGTGACAATTCACACCTGTCGGTGGAAGATTATATTTTTCGTATAGAGGAATTAACAAATACCGCCTTGTATGGCGATTTCGACCTTCTGACTAGACACATCAAATTCGAACTGCCCTATTAACAGTGACATTCGGGTACACCGCCAGATGATGAACAGGAGACAAGAAGAGGGAGAAAAATTTAACTTGTACCTCCAATCAATGGTCGAGCTGCGCAATCAGCTGCAGAATCCCATGTCTGAACGGGAATTTTTAGACCTCCTCAAAACAAATTTGTTACCTACGATCCAAGGAACTCAATAAACCAATTGCGGTCATTGGTGATGCAGATTCAGGCCACTTATGACCGGATCTAGTCGGCGAACAATTCTCACATAAATAATAGGGCCCTGGCTCTACTCTTTTCAAATTCGATGAATTCCTCGAGAAACCCACGTTATCGGGTCCACGAATTGAATAATATCAACGTAGAGACAGACGATCTCGCTTTCGCTAACTCACAAGAACTGGGAGTGGCAGAACTACGCACCCGAGTCTCTGCTATAGATGACACTTTTTATACAGATTGTCCAAGAACTCCATCCGGTTACTGCTGTTACGGATGTGGCCAGAATGGAGTAATTAAACCCCAGTGTCGAACCTGTGCTCAGAAAAACATGAGACGGGTCGAGAACAACAACACCAGCTTTCGGCCGGACACGTCGCGTTATCCACGGATAATGTCGACTCCAGCTGCAGTGCCCCAGCCAACAGATCCGCCTGCTGCAGTGGCAGAGAGCAGTCAAGCTCCTCTATAAGAACATCGGCAATTCCGGACTTGATATCGTTGGAGTACAGCTCCAATAAAAATGTTTATGACGTTCCTAGTAGCCCGAAAGTCGAGACCGGAGACCAGTTATCGATATACGACGTAGAATTCCCAAATGCTTCTTCAGAGATCGCCAACACCGATTGTGACCATTTACTTGACACTCCTTTGGATGTGTCTTTAACACCTGACGTTCCATTAACACCAATTGCGACAAAACCTTCTGGCCTTGCTGAGCAGGGGGTTCACTCTCCTACCTATCAGATATTAAGACGATCATCAACCTCTATATCACGCGCGGTTAAACACCTATCGCGCCATTAGAGACAGAATCTTCTCGTCCGCTACTCGGGCAAACCGTGTCAGGATTACTGGACAGTGGTGCCACTGTCAGTATTCTAGGCCGGGAAGCTGTGGAGAACTTGTCGGAAGCGGAGGTCCAATGTAAGAGGTACAAGACTCAAGTGGAGGTAGCTAATGGTGCCATGACGAGTGTTGATGGTCATGTGAACCTGGATGTCACCTTCCGTAGTAAGACCAAGAACGTGTGTTTCTACGTGGTTCATGGGCTGCATAAAACGCTGTACTTAGGAATAGACTTCTGGCGCCTATTTAGGTTGGCTCCAGATGTCCTGGGTGCAGTTGCGGAGGTGAAACTAGGCCTATTAGCTTCCTCAGTCACTGACTGCCATCTTCTTTCAGAGCAAGAATTGAAACGTCTTGAAGCCACCAAACAGTTGTTTCCATCATTTGCCTCCCTAGGTATGGGCAAAACTCCTCTGATAACCCATAAGATCGACACTGGCAATGCACTTCCGATAAAACAACCATCGGTTCAAAGTTTGATGGACGCCGCATTGGAACCGGTGGTATCACTGGGTGTGTTAGAGGAGAGCCAAAATCCTTGGAGCTCTGCAGTCGTTCTAGTAAGAAAGCCAGGAAAGGTTCGACTTTGTTTTGACGCCAGGAAGATGAACACAATCACCAAGAAGGACGCCTATCCGTTATCACAGATAGACAGAATTCTGGGTCGACTTCTCCGGCAAAATACATCTCAAGTCTGGACCTGAAGGATGCGTTCTGGCAAATTCCAAGAGAAGACCGCTTTTACAATGTCTGGTCACCCTCTCTATCACTTCACGGTGATGCCATTCGGACTAAGCAACACTCCTTAAACTTTGTGTGGCCTCATGGACAACGTCATCCCATTCGATCTTCGCGACAATGTCCTAGTATACTTGGACGATTTACTATTTGTCTCAAGATTTTAATTCTCATCTGGCTTCACTGACTCGAGTGGTGGATTGCTTGAGGAAGGCCGGCCTCACTATTAATGTGAAGAAGAGCAAGTTTTGCATAAAAGAGAAAAAATATCTGGATTTCGTGGTCGGAGAAAGTGGTATAAAAACAGACCCTGGCAAGGTCGCAACAATAGTCGAATAACTTACTCCTAAAACTGTTCGTCAGGTTCGACCCCTATTGAGTATGGCAGGCTGGTATAGACACTTCATACCAAACTACGCTGACTTCACTGCTTCGATAACTGACACCTTGAAGAATCCTAGTCAGTTCAAGTGGACCACGGAAACCCAAACGTCTCTTGAACAGTTGAAGCAAAAGGTTACATCAGCTCCGTTACTAGTGAGTCCGGATTTCACCAAGCCATTCGTCATTCAATGTGATGCCAGCCAACACGGAATTGGTGGAGTGCTGAATCAAGTGGATAACAAAGGCAACGAAAGACTTTTTGCATACATCTCAAAACAGTTAAACTCAGCACAACGTAACTACACCGTCACCGAGCTAACGCCGTTCAAGATTGTGACGGATCATGCTAGCTTGAAATAGTTATGTCCCAAAAGGACCTCAGCGGGAGACTCGCTCGGTGGAGTCTGAAGCTTCAGGGCTTTGACTTCGCCATTGAACATCAACGTAGTACCTGATGTATTGTCACGGATACACTGTGACAGTCTAACACCAATGGAAGAGACTGGTCCTGAAGTCGACATTAGCTCTCCACACTTCGACTCATTGGAGTATGAAGAGTCGAGGCAGCGAGTTAAATTGGCCTCAGACAAGCTGCCAAATCTATGTGTCAGAGGGGGTTTCGTTTACATCCGAACTCTCCAAAGGACAGGGGGATCCAGTCCAGGAGGAAAAGGCTTGGAAGCTTTGGATTCCACGAGGGCTCGTCACCGACTTACTTTCAAGGGATCATGATCCGCCACTGTCTTCACATGGAGGCATAGGAAAGACTCTGTAACGCTTGCGACGACATCTATATTGACCAAAAATAACCATCGACGTTCGAAATTATATAAGTGACGTGTGTAAAGAAGTAAAGCCTTCGAACACCATTTTGAGACCACCAATGGACACATAGTCTCAGACAGAACGACCCTTGCAACGAATATATATTGACTTATTAGGTCATACCCAGATCTACTAACGGAAACATTTGCATGATTATAGCTTTTGACCACTTGTTGAAACCAATCAACAAGACCTCAACACAGCAAATTTGTCTGTTCATGGAAACTGAACTATTCCACATGTTTGAAGTTCGATTGTCACAGACAATGGGTCCCTATTTCGTTCATCTCAGTTTGCTAAATTACTGGAGAGATACGGCACGCAACACTAAGAACCGCAATTTACTCCCCGCAAGCAAACGCGTCGGAGCGAGTGAATAGGTCCATACTATCGGGAATCCGAGCCTGTATTATCAACGAACACAACAAATGGGCGAGAAATTAAGTCACAGTGCTAGTTCTTTACGGAGCTCAGTCCACTAGCCGACCGGTTTCTCTCCTTATAAAATACTTTTTGGATTTCAAATGGTGGAACATGCCAGTTCTTATAAATTACTTAAAAATCTAGGTGCCTTGAGGGAGCCAATGACGATAGGCGAGGCCGACAAAGTGCAGTTAATTCGTGCTAAGTTCCAAGAGAACTTGCGCCATGCGTTCGAGCAAGGCACAAGGAACTATAACCTGCGCGCAAAACCAGCAGAATTTAAGATAGGTCAAGAGGTGTTTAGGAGAAATTTCATGCAAAGCAATTTCCAAAATCAAGTCAGTGCAAAGTTAGGGCATAAATTTCTCAAGTGTCACGTCAGGACAAGAAAAGTAAACTCTCTATACGAGCCAGAAAACCTGCAAGGGAAGTTAATAGTGGTCTATCACGCGAAACACATTAGGCCCTGAGAACTGGGTAAGTAAACTAAAGAATCTGTCGAATGCACTCAAATTTAAGCCCTTTGACCCCCTCGGTAGGCCTAAAAAGGTATCCGGCAAGCTTCACTTGCAAACTATAGTCTATCGCGAAACCCTCCTATTGCCTCTTCAATGGTGGGTGATATACCTGTTGTAGTTCAACCAGTCAACCTATCTCTACCTATTATGAGCAGATAATTTCTCTCTAGTCTCTTCTGGATTAGCCTCATTATTGTTATATACCTAAAATAAATGAAATTTTCATATAAACCTGAAAAAGGGAAAAAAATAAAAATTATATTCAATAAATTTTTCACATAAGCTAATCATACTTAAAACATGATTACCTTATCTACCAAATGAATATAGAAAATTGCATCAGCAATTTTCTTCACATTCCATACATTTTACAAAAAATATTCCCATAAAACGATTTGGGAAAAACATAAGTTTCAGTTTACAACCCAAGTCGTTTTGCTTAAAAGCTTTTATCATTCAAACAATTCAATTAAAAAAGAAATCAAAAGGCAAATCGTACCTTCAGTACGATTGTGACGGATCATGCTAGTTTGAAATAGTTATGTCCCAAAAGGACCTCAGCGGGAGACTCGCTCGGTGGAGTCTGAAGCTTCAGGGCTTTGACTTCGCCATTGAACATCAACGTAGTACCTGATGTATTGTCACGGATACACTGTGACAGTCTAACACCAATGGAAGAGACTGGTCCTGAAGTCGACATTAGCTCTCCACACTTCGACTCATTGGAGTATGAAGAGTCGAGGCAGCGAGTTAAATTGGCCTCAGACAAGCTGCCAAATCTATGTGTCAGAGGGGGTTTCGTTTACATCCGAACTCTCCAAAGGACAGGGGGATCCAGTCCAGGAGGAAAAGGCTTGGAAGCTTTGGATTCCACGAGGGCTCGTCACCGACTTACTTTCAAGGGATCATGATCCGCCACTGTCTTCACATGGAGGCATAGGAAAGACTCTGTAACGCTTGCGACGACATCTATATTGACCAAAAATAACCATCGACGTTCGAAATTATATAAGTGACGTGTGTAAAGAAGTAAAGCCTTCGAACACCATTTTGAGACCACCAATGGACACATAGTCTCAGACAGAACGACCCTTGCAACGAATATATATTGACTTATTAGGTCATACCCAGATCTACTAACGGAAACATTTGCATGATTATAGCTTTTGACCACTTGTTGAAACCAATCAACAAGACCTCAACACAGCAAATTTGTCTGTTCATGGAAACTGAACTATTCCACATGTTTGAAGTTCGATTGTCACAGACAATGGGTCCCTATTTCGTTCATCTCAGTTTGCTAAATTACTGGAGAGATACGGCACGCAACACTAAGAACCGCAATTTACTCCCCGCAAGCAAACGCGTCGGAGCGAGTGAATAGGTCCATACTATCGGGAATCCGAGCCTGTATTATCAACGAACACAACAAATGGGCGAGAAATTAAGTCACAGTGCTAGTTCTTTACGGAGCTCAGTCCACTAGCCGACCGGTTTCTCTCCTTATAAAATACTTTTTGGATTTCAAATGGTGGAACATGCCAGTTCTTATAAATTACTTAAAAATCTAGGTGCCTTGAGGGAGCCAATGACGATAGGCGAGGCCGACAAAGTGCAGTTAATTCGTGCTAAGTTCCAAGAGAACTTGCGCCATGCGTTCGAGCAAGGCACAAGGAACTATAACCTGCGCGCAAAACCAGCAGAATTTAAGATAGGTCAAGAGGTGTTTAGGAGAAATTTCATGCAAAGCAATTTCCAAAATCAAGTCAGTGCAAAGTTAGGGCATAAATTTCTCAAGTGTCACGTCAGGACAAGAAAAGTAAACTCTCTATACGAGCCAGAAAACCTGCAAGGGAAGTTAATAGTGGTCTATCACGCGAAACACATTAGGCCCTGAGAACTGGGTAAGTAAACTAAAGAATCTGTCGAATGCACTCAAATTTAAGCCCTTTGACCCCCTCGGTAGGCCTAAAAAGGTATCCGGCAAGCTTCACTTGCAAACTATAGTCTATCGCGAAACCCTCCTATTGCCTCTTCAATGGTGGGTGATATACCTGTTGTAGTTCAACCAGTCAACCTATCTCTACCTATTATGAGCAGATAATTTCTCTCTAGTCTCTTCTGGATTAGCCTCATTATTGTTATATACCTAAAATAAATGAAATTTTCATATAAACCTGAAAAAGGGAAAAAAATAAAAATTATATTCAATAAATTTTTCACATAAGCTAATCATACTTAAAACATGATTACCTTATCTACCAAATGAATATAGAAAATTGCATCAGCAATTTTCTTCACATTCCATACATTTTACAAAAAATATTCCCATAAAACGATTTGGGAAAAACATAAGTTTCAGTTTACAACCCAAGTCGTTTTGCTTAAAAGCTTTTATCATTCAAACAATTCAATTAAAAAAGAAATCAAAAGGCAAATCGTACCTTCAGTACGATTGTGACGGATCATGCTAGTTTGAAATAGTTATGTCCCAAAAGGACCTCAGCGGGAGACTCGCTCGGTGGAGTCTGAAGCTTCAGGGTTTTGACTTCGCCATTGAACATCAACGTAGTACCTGATGTATTGTCACGGATACACTGTGACAGTCTAACACCAATGGAAGAGACTGGTCCTGAAGTCGACATTAGCTCTCCACACTTCGACTCATTGGAGTATGAAGAGTCGAGGCAGCGAGTTAAATTGGCCTCAGACAAGCTGCCAAATCTATGTGTCAGAGGGGGTTTCGTTTACATCCGAACTCTCCAAAGGACAGGGGGATCCAGTCCAGGAGGAAAAGGCTTGGAAGCTTTGGATTCCACGAGGGCTCGTCACCGACTTACTTTCAAGGGATCATGATCCGCCACTGTCTTCACATGGAGGCATAGGAAAGACTCTGTAACGCTTGCGACGACATCTATATTGACCAAAAATAACCATCGACGTTCGAAATTATATAAGTGACGTGTGTAAAGAAGTAAAGCCTTCGAACACCATTTTGAGACCACCAATGGACACATAGTCTCAGACAGAACGACCCTTGCAACGAATATATATTGACTTATTAGGTCATACCCAGATCTACTAACGGAAACATTTGCATGATTATAGCTTTTGACCACTTGTTGAAACCAATCAACAAGACCTCAACACAGCAAATTTGTCTGTTCATGGAAACTGAACTATTCCACATGTTTGAAGTTCGATTGTCACAGACAATGGGTCCCTATTTCGTTCATCTCAGTTTGCTAAATTACTGGAGAGATACGGCACGCAACACTAAGAACCGCAATTTACTCCCCGCAAGCAAACGCGTCGGAGCGAGTGAATAGGTCCATACTATCGGGAATCCGAGCCTGTATTATCAACGAACACAACAAATGGGCGAGAAATTAAGTCACAGTGCTAGTTCTTTACGGAGCTCAGTCCACTAGCCGACCGGTTTCTCTCCTTATAAAATACTTTTTGGATTTCAAATGGTGGAACATGCCAGTTCTTATAAATTACTTAAAAATCTAGGTGCCTTGAGGGAGCCAATGACGATAGGCGAGGCCGACAAAGTGCAGTTAATTCGTGCTAAGTTCCAAGAGAACTTGCGCCATGCGTTCGAGCAAGGCACAAGGAACTATAACCTGCGCGCAAAACCAGCAGAATTTAAGATAGGTCAAGAGGTGTTTAGGAGAAATTTCATGCAAAGCAATTTCCAAAATCAAGTCAGTGCAAAGTTAGGGCATAAATTTCTCAAGTGTCACGTCAGGACAAGAAAAGTAAACTCTCTATACGAGCCAGAAAACCTGCAAGGGAAGTTAATAGTGGTCTATCACGCGAAACACATTAGGCCCTGAGAACTGGGTAAGTAAACTAAAGAATCTGTCGAATGCACTCAAATTTAAGCCCTTTGACCCCCTCGGTAGGCCTAAAAAGGTATCCGGCAAGCTTCACTTGCAAACTATAGTCTATCGCGAAACCCTCCTATTGCCTCTTCAATGGTGGGTGATATACCTGTTGTAGTTCAACCAGTCAACCTATCTCTACCTATTATGAGCAGATAATTTCTCTCTAGTCTCTTCTGGATTAGCCTCATTATTGTTATATACCTAAAATAAATGAAATTTTCATATAAACCTGAAAAAGGGAAAAAAATAAAAATTATATTCAATAAATTTTTCACATAAGCTAATCATACTTAAAACATGATTACCTTATCTACCAAATGAATATAGAAAATTGCATCAGCAATTTTCTTCACATTCCATACATTTTACAAAAAATATTCCCATAAAACGATTTGGGAAAAACATAAGTTTCAGTTTACAACCCAAGTCGTTTTGCTTAAAAGCTTTTATCATTCAAACAATTCAATTAAAAAAGAAATCAAAAGGCAAATCGTACCTTCAGTACGATTGTGACGGATCATGCTAGTTTGAAATAGTTATGTCCCAAAAGGACCTCAGCGGGAGACTCGCTCGGTGGAGTCTGAAGCTTCAGGGTTTTGACTTCGCCATTGAACATCAACGTAGTACCTGATGTATTGTCACGGATACACTGTGACAGTCTAACACCAATGGAAGAGACTGGTCCTGAAGTCGACATTAGCTCTCCACACTTCGACTCATTGGAGTATGAAGAGTCGAGGCAGCGAGTTAAATTGGCCTCAGACAAGCTGCCAAATCTATGTGTCAGAGGGGGTTTCGTTTACATCCGAACTCTCCCAAGGACAGGGGATCCAGTCCAGGAGGAAAAGGCTTGGAAGCTTTGGATTCCACGAGGGCTCGTCACCGACTTACTTTCAAGGGTTCATGATCCGCCACTGTCTTCACATGGAGGCATAGGAAAGACTCTGTAACGCTTGCGACGACATCTATATTGGCCAAAAATAACCATCGACGTTCGAAATTATATAAGTGACGTGTGTAAAGAAGTAAAGCCTTCGAACACCATTTTGAGACCACCAATGGACACATAGTCTCAGACAGAACGACCCTTGCAACGAATATATATTGACTTATTAGGTCATACCCAGATCTACTAACGGAAACATTTGCATGATTATTGCTCTTGACCACTTGTTGAAACCAATCAACAAGACCTCAACACAGCAAATTTGTCTGTTCATGGAAACTGAACTATTCCACATGTTTGAAGTTCGATTGTCACAGACAATGGGTCCCAATTTCGTTCATCTCAGTTTGCTAAATTACTGGAGAGATACGGCACGCAACACTAAGAACCGCAATTTACTTCCCGCAAGCAAACGCGTCGGAGCGAGTGAATAGGTCCATACTATCGGGAATCCGAGCCTGTATTATCAACGAACACAACAAATGGGACGAGAAATTAAGTCACAGTGCTAGTTCTTTACGGAGCTCAGTCCACTAGCCGACCGGTTTCTCTCCTTATAAAATACTTTTTGGATTACAAATGGTGGAACATGCCAGTTCTTATAAATTACTTAAAAATCTAGGTGCCTTGAGGGAGCCAATGACGATAGGCGAGGCCGACAAAGTGCAGTTAATTCGTGATAAGTTCCAAGAGAACTTGCGCCATGCGTTCGAGCAAGGCACAAGGAACTATAACCTGCGCGCAAAACCAGCAGAATTTAAGATAGGTCAAGAGGTGTTTAGGAGAAATTTCATGCAAAGCAATTTCCAAAATCAAGTCAGTGCAAAGTTAGGGCATAAATTTCTCAAGTGTCACGTCAGGACAAGAAAAGTAAACTCTCTATACGAGCCAGAAAACCTGCAAGGGAAGTTAATAGTGGTCTATCACGCGAAACACATTAGGCCCTGAGAACTGGGTAAGTAAACTAAAGAATCTGTCGAATGCACTCAAATTTACGCCCTTTGACCTCTCGGTAGGCCTAAAAAGGTATCCGGCAAGCTTCACTTGCAAACTATAGTCTATCGCGAAACCCTCCTATTGCCTCTTCAATGGTGGGTGATATACCTGTTGTAGTTCAACCAGTCAACCTATCTCTACCTATTATGCGTAGATAATTTCTCTCTAGTCTCTTCTGGATTAGCCTCATTATTGTTATATACCTAAAATAAATGAAATTTTCATATAAACCTGAAAAAGGGAAAAAAATAAAAATTATATTCAATAAATTTTTCATAAGCTAATCATACTTAAAACATGATTACCTTATCTACCAAATGAATATAGAAAATTGCATCAGCAATTTTCTTCACATTCCATACATTTTACAAAAAATATTCCCATAAAACGATTTGGGAAAAACATAAGTTTCAGTTTACAACCCAAGTCGTTTTGCTTAAAAGCTTTTGTCATTCAAACAATTCAATTAAAAAAGAAATCAAAAGGCAAATCGTACCTTCAGTACGATTTGCCGCGAAAAATACAATATGTATGTACATACGTACATACATATTAAGTCAAATACTTTCGCGATAAGAAACGCGCGCCGCATAAATGCATTGTATGTATATGCGCGCCGCGATTTCAAACAACGCGACGGGACGGTGGCTGATGTTTTTTTAAGTTTAAGATTACATTTTTTGAAGCCACCATCCAACGCGAATAATTCTGGACAAGATTGAACAAGTCCGGAATTAATGGTGAAATTTTCTCAGGGTAAGAAAATACAATTAAGAATTTCCTACCCTGAACAACAGCTCTTGATCACGAAAAAAGTGATCAAGAAGAGAGTTGGTTTTTGGATTTGAAGAAATAATCATGGACGCGGCGCCGGTGAAGAAAGATAAAAGTAAAAAGCAAAAAAGATAGTTAAGAAATTTTAGTTTTAATTCGATGTCCAGTTTTTCTTGTTACGGTTAAGAAATTTTAGTTTTAATTCGGATGTTCAGTTTTCTTGTTGCGGTTAAGAAATTTTATTACAAGTGGTGAAAAGGAATAAAAAGAGAGAAATCAGGAAAATAAAAGTGGCATAAGAAAAACAAAAAGGTTGTTTGCAATATATGTGGATTAGCATTGAACTACAGTGTAAGATAATCGCATCAGCAAATTATCCCATTCGTGTGGAAAATATAACATTATGAGGATTTTTCTTTCCTATTTCTTCTTCAATATTTCTTTAATACGCGGTGGTCGAGCAAAAATCATAGAAAGGACGATGACCCTTGTGAACCTATGACTACCTGAGTAGATAATTTCCCTCTAGACGCTTCTGGATTAGCCTCATTATGAGGATTTTTCTTTCCTGCCTCTTCTTCAAAATTTCTTTAATCTATGGTGGACGAGTAAAAAATAGAAGCAATGACTCTGGTAGCCCTAAGAAGTCATCCGGCCAGCTTAACTGGTAGCTATAAGATACCAATGGGCCGCTTAGGATTCCCCCAGCCTAGCGCCCGGTATACCTTTTGTTAGTAGTCCTACTTCTTCATACTCCCTAGCTTGACAATGCGTCAAAACTCCTTCCCAAATGCTACCTTACGGGGCCACACCGCCGTAGGAATTCCACCCGCCTTAGAACAGTTTAAACTTTTCCTGTGCTAACTTCCTTGTTAGTTAACGTAGATTTCGAAGATTAAAGCTGTGTGTGGGGATGGGGGACACACCCTCGAACGAGTGGTGGGCTACGGTCGGAGGGAGATGTCAAGTGCGGAAGGGGTCCCACAATCAGTTGGTTAGGTTACTGGTTGTGGAAGCTCCTCCGAATCGGCTCAGTATGGGGAGTCGGAAACGTGTTGGCAGACCAAATTTTTTAGGTTGATGTCGAGCTCGGGCCAAGTACCGCCGTAACTTCGGGGATGTGTCTCTGCCTCGTCGTTCATAGAGCAAGTCCGATAAGGCTCTCGTGGCTTTTATATAACTAGCACAGCATACATTTTACAGCATGAATGGTCGTGGTCGAGCCACACATTGAATTCCCGCGCGGATTAAAGACCGGCTAGCTCAGCCCGTTCTGAGACGCAACCCTTTATCAGCGTCTTTGATGCCCCCGGTATTCAACGGCCCTGCTCTGTTATGGTCGCGTGTGGGCACGACGGTAGCACAAGGATAGTCAAACGTATACATGGCATGTGCCACCACTCGGGGACTAGTGTTGTAAGTGCTCGCTATACGCGTCACCTTACACCCTAGTTATTTCACGTGACATCATTAACATCCCTCGTTGGCGTTATCTGTTAATTACCCTGAAATTCAAAACATTTTCATCTCACTAGCATTAAAATCCTAAAACATGCATCGCACTAGCATGAAACCAATAAATTTCTTTCCTAAATTATCTTGGTTACTTTTTCTCACAAAATTTCTCCAAAGCAAATGTTAGTATCTCGGATTTCACCTTCTAAATTATTTACGCCAACGTAAACAATTTCCTCGCGATGAGTTTAAAGTACTTGAACGCATATGAATTATGCGATTTTAAAATATTTTTGTCACGAAAACCAATAATGCCGACGCAAGCGATTTACGTTTTTTGTGATGAGTTCAACCTACTTGAACTCATACGATTTAATCACTTTTCCCCTTAAATCGATTCTTGCTGAGAATAGCATCTTTTTCACTTATCGAAGAAATTGATTGGCCGATAGATTTTTACTTTGAATTTTTTCAATAAATCGATGGAGGGAGAACTTAAATAAATTCAGTTGATGTTGCTAGGAACAAGCAGAGTTTTCCTAACTTTTGAAGTGATCTGAAGAGTCCCCCTACCAGAGGTAAGGCCTTCAGATCTCTAGAAAAAGAAAGTCTAAAAGTTAAATAAAAATTTGTTGTATTAAGTGTACAAAGTTGATTAATAAAGTTCATACATAGTGTACAAAAGTTACAAAAGTGTTTAAACAAATAAAATTGGGACTGGTGATCTTCTCTGTGGAAAGCACTCCCCAGTCCTTGGGTATTTCATAAAAACCCAGAACATTTTGGTGGCAGCGATTGAGGATCTTTATTAAAATAAAAATACGATCCCAGCTACTCAAATTAAGGTAACCTAAGCCAGGCGCTCAGAGGTTATCCAACGTTGTCTAAGACAACCCAATCTCAAGACAGGCTCTAGAGATTGTGCAAAAATTTTTGAGTAAAAAGAACTCAGTAAACAACCTAGAAGGAAACAATTATCAATGGACCCCAGGAGGAAGCTCGCCAAATTGAGGAGCAGCTAAAAGAATTTTACAAACCAGCTGGAGAGGACGACGAAACAAAAGATTTCACGGAGTTCATCACATTAAAAAAACGACTGGAAGAACTTAAAATGTAAGGTGTTTGTTTGTATTGCATATTTTTCAAATATATTTAGTATATCTCTCATTAAATTTGCTTAAACTTGCCTAGATGCAAAAAAATATACATATATATATATAATTAAGAGTGCAGAATTCAGAAAATTTAAGAAAGGTTGCGGAAATTTTAAGTGAATTTGTTTAAGAAAAAGTGTAATGATTGCGTACTATCTTTTGTGAGTCCCAAGAGTGTACTTACTCGAGTTGTTTTTGTCTAAATAAGTGAGTGGGTTTTTTTTTCTCTTTTTACAATTCATCAAGTGATTCGGTCTTAAAGTAAAATTCCATTGTTGTCTATCCAATTGTCTCAAAAAGAATAAAGAACGGCACCATACGAACCCGACGGAATAGTTACACTAACCGGCAGCCTGCTTTTGCTAACGCGAAACGCAAAAGGCGAAGCTTTAGTTGTCCTCCGGCTACTCAGGCCCCCCAATTAAAAATGGCTGAAATAAAAATTTCTCTTTCCGATGCCCGGAATATGATACCGGATTTCGATGGCAGCCCCAATGAATTAGATCGATTCATTAATTGCTGCAAGATTCTCTTTGACACCACAGAGGGGGAAGCTGATAAAAAGCTTTTTCTTAGTGTCGTGAAAACCAGAATAATCGGTCCTGCATACGAAGCATTGAAGCATCGAGATTTTAAAGATTGGGTAACTCTAAGGGAATTCCTTGAGGACCAATTCTTAGATAGACGCCCAAGAGTAACGGTTCAGGCCGAGCTCCTGCGTCTCAAACAAAACTCCAGGGAAAGCATCGATGAATTCGCACAAAGGTTAAGTAAACTTTTGTGTGAACTAAATAACGTCACATCCCAGAACGTAACCGACGCGGTAGCAAAAAAGTTTTTATTAGAAGAGAATGAGTTAAATGCAATCAAGACCTTCGAAGACGGCCTGCGAAGTGAACAGTTACGTGTAATTGTTAAGTCCAAAGGCGAGACAACTTTACGTAAACTCGTCCTTTATGCTTCAGAGCATGCAATACGTCTCGAAAATTTTGCAAAGCTCAGTGAAACAAACAAGTCAATTCCAACTTGCGATATTTGTGGTAAAAGAGGCCACACGAAGAACCCCTGTTTCCGTAACAAGGTCATCCCATCATTTCACCCTACTGGTCCTCACATAAAGAGGGAAGTTCATCGATTGAACTGCAGTTATTGCAAAAAACCTAATCACCATAGGAGTGAATGTAGAACTCGGATTCAAGACGAAAGAAACAGAAACCAAGAGATATATAGATCTAATAATAATAATCAAACACGAATATTTCCCGCTTCTCGGAATATACATCCGACTCCAGCTAGGCAGGTCAGATGGAATATGTTAATGGATTATGGATCGGAAAACGATCAACCGCGGATGGAGGGCACCGGCGACTCCACCCGTGTAACAAAAGCCGTGATACACCAAAACTCAGAACACTGATTCGAGTTCCAATAATAATTTCGAGAAATGCAATTCTCATTACATTGCCCTTATCAAACTCAAGAAAAAAATACTCCACACTTCTAATAGACACTGGAGCTGAGGTCAGTCTTTATAAACTCAAATTGGTGACAGACTCTACCCCAATATATCAAGACCTCAAGTGCGAAATTACTACTCTTTCCGGGAATAGCCTTAATTCAGTAGGAATTTCATACTGCAATTTAAAAATGCAAAATAATTCTATACAGCACCCATTTCATCTCATTAAGGAAGACATTTTAATCCCCTACGATGGATTACTAGGAAACGATTTTCTAACGCGACACAGATGTGTAATAAGCTACGAAGAAAGCTACTTGGAGCTCAGTATAATCAACGAAACACACAACGGGTGTACTCAGACTGGCAAATTACAACCAGCAAAAATAGCCTCAGAAGGCAAAACAAATTTAAAATTCGCGGAAATTCGAAATTCGGAATGTAAAAATTCAAACGAAAATTTCACTACGCATGTAAATGCTGACATTTTGGTTAATACAGACCCTTTTAAGCCCGAATCGGACTCGAGGAAATTACGTTCGGTAAATAGGAATCCAAAGAGAACAGACATCTCAAACCAAATGGTGGATTCCATTGCCTATGTGAACTGTAATTTACAACCTATGTCCAAGACCCAAGGAATAGAAACCGAGGATACTACAAGTGGTTTAAACATATCTCTTCCACCAAGATCCCAAAAGGTTGTAGAAATCCCTTTAGAAAAACAAACAAATTTATTTTGTGTGCACAAAGAAATTAAACCCGGAGTATATTTGGGTAATGTTCTAACCAAGCCAAGAAATGGGAAAGTACGAATTCTCTTATTAAATTTAAATGAAAATGAAATCACTCTCCCTTCGAGCGAAGTAAATCCTGAGTGGGAAGATCCACAGGATTATGATTTACTCCCAATAGGCCCTGATAATACTATCGGCCATGACCGCCTCAAGAAACTAGAGGAAATTATTCATTTAAATCACTGTAATAAGGAAGAAAGGCTATCCGTTCTAGATATATGCCGTCGTTACAATGAAATATTCTTCCTACCAGGAGACAAACTCTCTTGTACTGAGGTTACTTCACATAAGATACCAACGTTATCTGATAAACCTCCTATATACATAAAGCCATATAGACTTCCGGAGTCACAGAGGCAAGAAATAAACCGACAAATAGACCAGATGCTGGAAGAAGAAATAATAAGCCCCAGTAAAAGCCCATGGAATTCCCCGCTCCTTCTAGTTCCCAAAAAATCAGATAGTGAAGGGAACAAGAAATGGAGAGTCGTAGTGGATTTCCGAAGGCTTAATGATATAACAATGGGAGATGCTTACCCTCTGCCCAACATAACTGATATATTGGACCAACTCGGAAGATCCAAATATTTCAGTACGTTAGATTTAGCCAATGGGTTCCATCAAATACCCATGGACGAAGAAAGTAAGGAAAAAACGGCATTCAGCACCCCATACGGGCACTATCAATATAACAGAATGCCTTTTGGATTGAAAGGAGCTCCAGCCACCTTCCAAAGGCTTATGAACTCTGTACTTACGGGACTGCAGGGCTTACACTGCTTCGTGTATCTTGACGACATAGTCATTTACGGATACAACTTGAGGGATCATAATAAAAAACTAACTGAAGTTTTCGAAAGACTTCGAGAAAGTAACCTCAAGCTGCAGCCCGAGAAATGTCATTTTCTCCAACGAGAAATCGCTTACTTGGGACATGTCGTTTGCTCAGATGGCATACATCCTGATCCATCAAAGATCGAAGCCGTAAAAACATATCCTACCCCAAAGAAAGCAAAAGATATCAAAGCATTTTTGGGTTTCGTAGGCTACTATAGGCGATTTATCTTTAACTTTGCAAAAATTGCACAGCCTCTCACTAAGCTACTAAAAAAGGATACTCCCTTCAAATGGAACTCCTTCTGCGAGGAATCCTTCAAAATATTAAAGAAAAATCTCATAACCGCTCCAATCCTCGCATATCCGCAGTTCGATAAAAATTTTTTTATCACTACCGATGCAAGCGATATAGCTTTAGGACCCGTCCTGTCGCAGCAGGGAATAGATGGAGAACATCCTATATGTTATGCAAGTAGGACCCTAAACCCCGCTGAAACTCGGTACTCTACCATAGAAAAGGAACTGCTCGCCATCGTGTACGCTGTAGAGCAGTTCAGACCTTATGTATATGGCAGAACGTTTACCATTCTAACCGATCACAAGCCCTTAGTCTGGCTAATGAACCTAAAGGACTGCTCCTCCCGACTTATGCGCTGGAGGATACGGCTAGAGGAGTACGATTACGAAATTTCTTATAAGGCAGGAAAGCTCAACAGAAATGCCGATGCACTGAGCCGAATTATACCGGAAAACGAGAGAGAAATTCAAAATAAAGTAGTAAATATGTTGACCAGACAACAAGCAAAGTGTGCGAAGAATAACGAAAGTGACACCGATATCGATGAATGGTTCAATAATTACTTAACGTCAATTCACTCTGAGGAAGATGCCCCCATAATAGTGAACACAAGCCATTTAACGGATGTTAAAAATGTCAAATACAAATTTTATCTTCTATCAGACAACGATCAGAAAGAGATATTGTCTCTTAAGAAGGAAATTCCCCAGTTGGAAAAAAAATTGAAAGAGAAAACTTTTATAATAGAACCAACGAAGAAGTGCACATATGTATTAGCGCTAATTAAACTACCTCTCAAGACGAAATCTGATTCAACGACACTTCTAAAAGCCTGCGGAAAAATACAGGATTTTCATACCCAACAAAAACTTAAGGAAATGCACATATATATTTCACACACAGACTCAAACACCTTTTCTGAGATAAAAACTGTACTCAGGCATACATTTCAAACAGTCAACATAACAATATATCTATCCGAGGTATTAACTCTGACAAACCCCAAAGATATTACGGATGTCCTAAAAACTTATCATGAGTCCCCTTTTGGTGGACACCAGGGAATAGAAAGGACCATAAAACGGATTCGGAAATCCTATAACTGGGCAAGCTTACGGAGGGACGTTAAAGAATTCATAAAAAAATGCCCCTCATGCCAGACCAATAAGTTAACACGGAATACAAAGATCCCTATGAAAATAACGACAACCAGTTCAAGGCCATTCGAAAAAAATTTTCTGGATATAGTTGGTCCTCTTCCTATTAGTCATAATGGAAACAAATATTTGCTCACCTTCCAAGACGATCTTACCAAGTATTCTGATGCCATCCCTTTGGCAAGTATAGAAGCACGAGTCGTCGCAGAAGCCTACATTATAAAAATAATCTGCCGACATGGTGTGCCAGACTCTATCTTAACAGATCAAGGTTCGAATTTCATGAGCGAGATGTTTTCAGAAGTATGTAAATTATTGAAGATCAAAAAACTTCAAACTACACCTTATCACCCCCAAAGCAACGGAGCTCTGGAACGGTCCCACAGAACCCTCGCTGAATATTTGCGACACTACGTCAACAGAGACGTATCAACTTGGGATTCTTGGATACCCTATTCTATGTTCGTATATAATACGACACCACATTCAAGTACCAACTACACCCCACACGAGCTTCTCTATGGTTTCGCAGCTACCATTCCATCACCACTGAAGTCCGAACCAAAAACCTGTTATAATTATGAGAACTATGCAAATGAGTTAAAGGCCCGGCTACAGCACGGCTACAGGATAGCTAAAGAAACTCTTCTCAGTCAAAAGGAAAAGAGCAAATCCAATTATGACAAATATTCAAAACCAAAAACTTTCAGTATCGGAGAAAAAGTGCTCTTAAAAAACTACGCTCGTAAGAACAAATTCGATCCTCTTTGGTCCGGCCCTTACGAGATAATACAAATAAATTCTAGTGAAAACACGACAATCAAAGTTAAAAATAAAAATAAAACAGTGCATAACAACATTCTTAAGGCATTTATTGACTGAATAAACAAAGAAAAACATATTGCAGGTCAATAATATTCATCCTCCTCACCATTATTGGGAGCGTATCCATGGTATGTGCAGAAGACCCCGTGACAATTACGAAGCTTAACACTAACTCCAGCATCTACTTCGAAGAAGTGGGAGACGTTGGGCTATACAGCTATGAATGGAAAGCCATTGTCTACTTCGATTTAAAAAACTTGCTGTATGAAACCACACTTCTACAGAAATATGCGTCACATATTTCCACACTTTGTGATAATATAGGCTCACAGGTGGAAGAGCTAAGATACTGTCAAGGAGTAGCGCAAATTATTAATACAACAATGTCTGATATTGAGCTCAGGGAACAATTGCTAAAACCAGGTAACACGCGAACAAAAAGAGGGCTATTTAACGCTATAGGGAGTGTAATCAAAACCTTATTTGGAACGTTAGATGAGAACGATGCAAAGAATTATGAGGAAAAGATAAATAATTTAACTTATAACAATAATTACCTATTAGACCTTATCAAAAACCAAACCCTTATTTTGGAAAGCACAACAAACGTCTTTAATAAAACTAGATTTAACATCAAAAACCAGGTCGATCACATCGAGGAAAAACTAAAAAGGTTTAGGGACACCCTAGTTACATTCAATAAAGAGGTTGACACACATAGGGTAGTAATCGAATGGGAGACTTTAGTCTCTTATGTCACTCTCGTTCTAATGCGTCACCAATACACACTTAACCACCTCGTGGACCTATTAATAGACGTTAGACACGGCAAACTGCATCCTTCCATAATTACACCTATCCAAATCAAACAGTTGATCCTTGATATACAAGACAATTTACCTCCAAACACTATTTTGCCGATTTCCCAAACTGAAAATCAAATTGTACAACTTTACCAAATTAGCCATGTCAGTACAGCAACTATAAATAATAAAATTATTTTTGAAATTAAAATACCACTCCCATCTACTACTAGCTACCAACTATTTAAAGTCATACCATTGCCAATTCCCAATACAAAACAACATATATTTAATTATATCCAACCATCAGTAGAATATCTGCTCATTGATCTTAGCCGTGAACACTATTACCCTCTCAACAAACTCGATTTGAGTAATTGTGTAACCAATAATCTTGCTTACTATCTTTGCCGTATAATACACCCTATATTTAATTCACGCTCAACCCAAAGTCTGTGCGAAGTAAAACTTCTTCAACATGTAACTAAAATACCTCAAGATTGCGATATTCGCAGTTTGCCCGCGACAAACTATTGGATACAGTTATCACAACCGAACCATTGGCTTTTTGTTCTCAACGCACAAAACACCCTCGATGCCATATGCGGAAATACAGTCACTCCAATACATATCAACGGAAGCGGTATATTAAAAATAACGCCAGGTTGTTATATTAGGTCTAAAGAATTAACTCTTGAATCACACAATACCCAGACATCTCGTACAAATAGCTTCTACCTACCCTCTATAAATATTTCGCAAAATATATCGGTCATCCCTGACCTAAATCAACATCTCATATCAAATGAATACCCAACACAAGTGCTGAAATACCATAATGACAACGACCTCAAAGCAATAAGCGAAGCTCTCGCAAAACAAAAGCAATATGAGAACCAGGGATTCCCCATGCCCACAAAACATGACGTACATCAATACACAATAAGCTACATTACCGTGGCAGCAATTATTGCCCTTACAATTATGATATTATGGAAGAAACTGACGTGTAATTGTCTAAAGAAAACAAAAAACTCACTAGATATGAAACCTGAACCTTTTCCCGGCTCTAGCCAACCACTTAAATTAACATTGGAAAGAAAAACGAGTAAGAGCACTGGGACAGATAAGCCGTAATGTAAACAACGTTACACATATATATATATTCATATTATTAAATTTACGTACATATCTATATATCTAGCTATTTGAAATAAAAAAAAAAAAACAAACAAAAAAAAAAGAGGTAGAAGAAAGCCCGATTTTTCATACATATATATTCATATTATCATACTTACATACATTTATATATCATAGCGATAATTTTCGATTTAATTAAATGGTATTAGAAGAAAAAAAAAACAACAGAAAATTTATTACGTAAACCTTATTATTCTTTGTTGATTTAATTTACTATAGTTAGTTTAAAATATAAATATATTATTAGTCATTTCAATACTTACTCTAAAAAAAAAAAAATGTACAATATATTAGAAAACATCAGCTGAATTTTGCGGATTCTTCCTCTAATCCGTAACACAAGTACATTCATTTAATTTTATTCCTTTTTATTCTTGGCAACGAAAGTTCATTCACAGAATGCAACTTTCTTTTCTAAGGGGGATGGTGTTGTAAGTGCTCGCTATACGCGTCACCTTACACCCTAGTTACTTCACGTGACATCATTAACATCCCTCGTTGGCGTTATCTGTTAATTACCCTGAAATTCAAAACATTTTCATCTCACTAGCATTAAAATCCTAAAACATGCATCGCACTAGCATGAAACCAATAAATTTCTTTCCTAAATTATCTTGGTTACTTTTTCTCACAAAATTTCTCCAAAGCAAATGTTAGTATCTCGGATTTCACCTTCTAAATTATTTACGCCAACGTAAACAATTTCCTCGCGATGAGTTTAAAGTACTTGAACGCATATGAATTATGCGATTTTAAAATATTTTTGTCACGAAAACCAATAATGCCGACGCAAGCGATTTACGTTTTTTGTGATGAGTTCAAAGTACTTGAACTCATACGATTTAATCACTTTTCCCCTTAAATCGATTCTTGCTGAGAATAGCATCTTTTTCACTTATCGAAGAAATTGATTGGCCGATAGATTTTTACTTTGAATTTTTTCAATAAATCGATGGAGGGAGAACTTAAATAAATTCAGTTGATGTTGCTAGGAACAAGCAGAGTTTTCCTAACTTTTGAAGTGATCTGAAGAGTCCCCCTACCAGAGGTAAGGCCTTCAGATCTCTAGAAAAAGAAAGTCTAAAAGTTAAATAAAAATTTGTTGTATTAAGTGTACAAAGTTGATTAATAAAGTTCATACATAGTGTACAAAAGTTACAAAAGTGTTTAAACAAATAAAATTGGGACTGGTGATCTTCTCTGTGGAAAGCACTCCCCAGTCCTTGGGTATTTCATAAAAACCCAGAACACTAGCCTGACATCTGTCAGTCAGAGAGAGAGTGGAATAACGTGCACCATGTGGGGGAAGAAATAGAAGTGGACCAGAGGTGGAGGTCGGAAATGAGTGACAGGCGGCCATGAAGAGAGGAGATTCAAGTGTAGAGTGGTACCGGGGTGAAATGGAAAAAATTCTCGGAAGACGGAAAATCGTAAGGAACGCAAAAATTCAGCTAATAAAAATAAATCAAGAAACATCTACCAGTTTTTATTCGTGAGAAAAAGATAAATAAAATACCACCGGGACGATTGAGTCAACAACGTGCCTATCGACCTTTTTCCTGCTGGACGGATAAGTGAAAACAAGAAATGGAAAGGAAATAGGAGAAGAAAAGAAATTTAGGAGATCCGGAAAGGAATTAGGTGTCGGAGCCACGGAATTAGCAGGCAAAATATAAGTGTTTATGTGAGTGAAATTTTCTTTAATAAAGATTTTCGTCGGCCACTGGAGGCATAATTTCATTACATACCTATTTACTTAAAATATATATGTAGGTGGCAACTCAAGATATACTGGCCAAAGCAAATGATCCAGTGTCATTTTCATATAGAAAAGACTTTTCGTCGGCCGCTGGAGACATAAATATTATTACATATTCAGCTACCTACATAGTGATTAAAGAGATATTGGGCGGTTCAAATGGTCCATGGACAATTTTATTTTAAAGAATTCTCGTAGGCCGCTGGAGGCATAAGGTTTATTATATATTTGATATATATATATAGTAACTCAAGATACACTGGCCAAAGTAAATGGTCCAGTGTCATTTTCATATAAAGACTTTTCGTCGGGGGCTGGATGCATAAATATTATTACATATTCAGCTACCTACATAGTGATTAAAGAGATATTGGGCCGTTCAAATAGTCCTTGAACAATTTCATTATAAAGAATTTTCCTAGGCCGCTGGATGCATAAGGTTTATTACATATTTGATATATATATGTATGTATAAAGTAACTCAAGATATACTGGCCAAAGCAAATGGTCCAACGTCATTTTCATAGAAAGACTTTTCGTCGGCCGCTGGAGGCATAAGTTCATTAAATATTTATTATATATATAGTGTTTGATATTTAGTATATATATGCAGACTTTTAGCATATACAGAATGTCCCGTAAGTCGACGTCAAGCCGGCATCGGGTGGTTTATCATAACAGTTACCAGAAAAATATAAAAAACATTCTAAGTCATGTATTTTGCAATTTATAGACATTTCTTTTGTTTTCGAGAAAATGTACACCTTGTGATGGTTTTTTAGCTCCTGTTGCTACAAATCTTTACTTTTTTTTCAATTTTATTTTTCTTATGTAATCCTGAATAGTGCTTATGTAACCTGCTGCTTTAAATTTTAAGCCTACTATTCCAGCTTGGAGGAAAATGTCACATTTTGCCGAACCAAGAATAGAAAATTAATATTTCACCCAATTTTAAGTGACTGTAATGAAAAAAAAATGTACTACGCCAGTTTGACAAGTAACTTTAAAAGTTGACGCATTTAATAAGGATGCTAAAATGGTATAACACGTGCTACAATATTTCTTAGATTAAGGAAAAAAAAAATTCTTCAAGAAATTCAGTTTCGAAAAATTCCTTTCACCTACTAAAAATGATTCTAGTGTACCCAAAGCTTTCCGTAAGACCGTAACTTTAAGATTCTAGTTTGAGTGAGACGGAGAGTCATTGCATGAAATGTGAGTGAGCAAGGTAGTGACGCTAGCTGGTCAAATCATTGAGTTTTACCAAATGTGCATCGTCTACTCTCCACAGAGGGCCGACTTCCAAACCAAGTATATGGTGAAGGAAGAGCGCCTTACCTTACGAGGACGTAGTACTTCAAGCAATTGAAGAAAACCCAAGCACTTTGGTACGTGCAATCCAGGAAAGCACAGGGGTGCTTAAAAGTATAGCCCACCGAATTTTACAAAAACATGAGCTCCTGAATTACGGAAGCAGTTGAATTTGTCATCAATGGAAGATTGGCCCGTCTGATAACCCGATCCTTTTTAAGAAGATGTCGAACTTGTATTGCAGCTGAAGGAAGGCAGTTTGAACATCTTTTGTAAATAATAAATCTTAGCATTCAAATAATTGGTGTTTAATTTTAAACTTAACTAAAATTTGTCCTAAATTCAACAAAAAGTTAGGATCTATAACTTGAAAGCGTCACTATCTGTCTCACTCACACTTCATGTAATGACTCTCCGTCTCACTCAAACTAGAATCTTAAAGTTACGGTCCTACGGCAAGCTTTGGGTACACTAGAATCATTTTTAGTAGGTGAAAAGAAATTTCTCGAAACTGGGTTTCTTGAAGAAATTTTTTTTTTTGCCGTAATCTAAGAATTATTGTAGCAATTGTTATACCATTTTGGAATCCTTATTAAATGCGCCAACTTTTAAAGTTACTTGTCAAACTGGCGTAGTACATTTTTTTTTTCATTACAGTCAGTTAAAGTTGGGTGAAATATTAATTTTCTATTCTTGGTTCGGCGAAATGTGACATTTTCTTCCAAGCTGGAACAGTTGGCTTAGAATTTAAAGCAGCAGGTTACATAAGCACTATTCAGGATTACATAAGAAAAATAAAATTGAAAAAAAGTAAAGATTTGTAGCGACAGGAGCTAAAAAACCATAACAGGGTGTACATTTTCTCGAAAACAAAAGAAATATCTATAATTTGAAAAATAGATGACTTAGAATTTTTTTTATATTTTTCTGGTAACTATTATGATTTGATCTATCACCCGATTCCGGCTTGACGTCGACTTACGGGACACCCTGTATATAGTACGATCAAATTAAGCCGAATATGGGCAATCAGGGGAAATAATTCGTGTAGTTTTGCAAATTGGTACAGTTATACCTTGCGGTATCCAGATGAACATACTAATAGTCTTCATGGGTGGAAGTGTGCTGAGGGTGTAGGGGGTTTTAAGGTACCTTTTTTCAGGCTTTTGCTCATATCTCGAATATCTGTACGAACAGCATTATGTTTACTTCTGACAAAAGTTTCTACATAAAATTTCCTACAAATTTGGACATATTTATTATTGCTCTACGATCAATACTTTACGAGCTCCAGGGTATTTAAGAGAGATAAAAAATAGACGATTTAAGAAAACGGAGTTGTTTTTTCGTGATTTTTCATCATCACTTAAATTTTTAGTTTAGAATAAGCAGGCTTGGTCATCTGTCGACCCAATATAAAAAACCCCATGTCGAGAGGTTGGTAGACAGCTAATGACCAAAATGTAGGGAAACAATTTTGCTGACATGAAATTCCAACGTAAGGACAAAGTTGTATCGTTGGGGGTCGTGAGTAGTGCCATCAAGATCAATGGCGAGACTGTAACCGTCGATCCATTGCTTTTGTTCCAAAGGATTGCGATCGCCAAGAAGGACGCTAAATATATGGTATCGCCTTTGAAGTATGAATTAGCACTCTATCCTTTGTCTCTATTTAATGAAAGCAGGAAATTTCATGTAGAAACTTTTGTCAGAAGTAAACATAACAGATATTCGAGATATGAGCAAAAACCTGAAAAAAGGTACCTTAAAACGCCCCCTACACCCTCAGCACACCCCCACCCAGGAAGACTTTTAGTATGTTCATCTGGATACCGCAAGGTATAACTATACCAATTTGCAAAAATACACGAATTATTCCCCTGATTTTATTAATTTTCTCGACTAATATAGCCTTTGGTATTTAGTATACATATATATGCAGACTTTTTCGACCGCTGGAGACCTAAATTTTATTACATTTCATATATATACATAAAGACTTTTCGTCGGCCGCTGGAGGCATAAATATTATTACATTTCGTATATATAGATAAAGACTTCGTCGGCCTCTGGAGGCAGAATTTCATTACACATTTTAGTATAGACATTGTGATTGATATTTAATACATAGATGAAAACTTATCGTCGGCCGCTGGAGGCATAATTTTTAATCTTGTCCTGGCTATGAAGTACTGATTAGAACATAAACCGGATTCATAAGTTTAAACCTAGAATTGGAATAAGTACTTAGTCGATAGGCTGTGAAATTGTGCAGGGCACAACCAAAAGGACTGTTATAAACGTATAAATTTTGCTTCGATCTATTCTTTGGTACCCTAGAAGGCCTCCTCGGGACGACTCTCTTAAACAGCAGAGAAGACTCCCTCAAAAAAATGGTAACGAAAACAAGTTTGCAGATCCTAAGTCCAACTGGGTTGACTCTAAGGAAACAAGTAGATATGCCGGTACAACGTGAATAGATCGTATTCCTTGAAATTGTTCAGTTTAAACTGAAAGTTTTGTGATTGCAGAAGTCATAATATATTAATATATTTGTCCTAGTTTTTTTATTAAAATGAAAAGTGAATAGATCCTTTTTCCCTGAAATTGTTAAATTTAAACTGAAAGTTTTGTACTGCAGAAGGAATAATATATTTTTCCGATTTTTTTATTAAAATGAAAAGTGAATAGACCTTGTTTTCTGAAATTGCTAAAACTAAGCAGAAGTCAGATTATAGTTTTCTGAGTTTTTTTTTTAATGAGAAAATTAGGTTCAACATTTGCATAAATTAACAAAAAACAAAAAACAAAACGAAAGAGAAAGAGAAAAGGTGAAAGGAGAAACCACGAAACGCCTTGGTCAGTGCCAGGAAGTACGAGCTACGGGGGTGAATTTAAGAGCAAACAAATATTGTCAACCTTTTCTGTTCTCTATTAAATTAACTGAAATCGTATGCTAAGACACCGGAGTTTCTCTCTTCTACAGAAAAAGGGGCATCGCAAATCAGCTGCGACCCTTAGGATATTCTCCAGGTGAGTGGTGTACGAGGTTCCTTCAGGACCTGTGTGTGGGTTTTTTGTATCTTTTTGGCCGTAGATCTAATTCTTCGTTCTACGTTCTTTTACATTTTGTTTCTCTCCAGGCACGATACCTTTTTTTGTTTATAGTCAGTGACAGGCAGGTTATACCTGTTGGTGAACTCAACCCGCAATCTCCGTTTATAGACCGTGATTCTAGCGTGCCGCCCTAATCATCCTGTCACTGAGTGAGCTGCCGGCTATTGCTAGTAGTAGGACTTGACGTTCTCCAGTTCTCACTACTTCTTCTTCCTAGATGCCATAACATAATTGATCTCGATATTATCGTGAAATCGACGTATACATATATGCGTCATAACTTCATAAGATATTCGGTCAAAACACCTGGAGCACAACTAATTGGGGAATAGGATTTGAATAAAACAACCGAACTAAAAACTGATAGTCCTCTAAGAACATGTCGTCAAATAATGTAAAAAGGAAAAAGATCAGGCAATCATTAATGTTATAATTCAAACGTTGGTCATTGGTCTCTCCGCAATTATACTTTTACTTTTTTCATCATTCTCACGATTTTTTTGATGAATTTTAATTATGATATTCATTCCGCATACAGGGTGTTTCCAAGATTGACGTCACGGCACATCAGCTGCAATGTGTCAAAAATTTAGTGAGAATACCTTGTATTTTATATACCTTGGCTAAGCGACATATACAATTATTACTCAGCTCAGAGTTTTGTTTGAGGAGTCATTTCCCAATAAGCAATTCGAATGGAATTCCGGTCGTTTTCCTTGTCATTTTTGACGAGTTTACCTGGAAATCCGTACTATTTGCGCACGGATTTCCGCTTCTTTGGCCGAATGGAACTGCGCCGAGATCCCAAGTCTTTAATTGTATTGGTAGATGAAACTGAATGTGGAAATCTATCGGATTTCCATGTTATTTCCTTGTTATTTTGGGATGGAATTCCCAGACTTTTCCGTGGCATTTCTATATGGATTTTTTATTTAAACAGTGGAACATAAATAATTTGTAAGATGCAAAGCAGTAGAAAAAGTTTCGAAAGTATAGAGAAAATAATCAGACTGCTATGACTTGAATCCTTGCAAAATGCTAAAATAGAGCTTGATAAATTCGCAAAGTTTGACAGATTTAGCGTTTTGTAAGAATTAAAGTCATGGCACCTTGATTATTTTCGCTATACTTTCAAAACTTTTTCTACTGCTATGCACTCTACAAATCAATTCAATTCGCAATCGCCTGTGTTTTGCAGAACACTACACGGAACCAAAAGAACACAGCGAGAATGCCGTCACATTTTTCCGCTGGAATTCCGTGGAAAATTCCACATCTGGAATTTTCGCTTATTGGGTTGGTTAAGATAAATTTTTTTTAATAATTTATTAGGAAAGGTATACAAATTTTATTACTGTTCGGAAGATAAGAAAGCAAGCTTAAGATTACCAGAACACCATTTTTCTGTATGAATAGTAGTTTAGGGCGGAGGAGCTATTCAAATCAAACTTTTGGCAGTTTTACATAAAAACAGTGCAAATATTGTAGAATGTCAGGACTCAGTTGTGGCTCTCATCAGGCAGTAAAGGGAGTCTGTTTCATGGCTTGTGAAGTATTCTCGAGGGGTTTTCCTCGAGTAATGCAAAAAAATTATAAAGAACAAATTTCTTATAAATTTCTAAGAAAAATTTAGGACTTACCTACATCAGGTCGAGGCATCGTTGGTTTTATATTTGAGTGCGGCATAACTCGCTGGTTTACTGCTAGAACAGAATGCTACGCAGAATTTACGCAGTACTCCGCAGCTAAAGTGGCCCATACACGCTTGAATTAGTTGATGAACTTTCCTACAATTTAAAGTTGATGCGATAAATTGAAATGTGGATGTGGCGGTTGAGTAAGTGGTACTGCAAATTGATACATTGATGGTCTTGTTATGGTCTCAGGACCATACGAGGCAGTATGCTGCATCGGGTGGCTCTGTCATCTAGCGACAACTTAGTCGAACCTACATGGCGGTTGTGCAGCCACTTTTTACACGACTGCATGAATAAGATCTGGCGGGCGAACGAAATCTGAGGGGAAGAAGAAGAGTTTTGTCAAGGAGTGGAGAAACGTTGACAAGCGAAGAGAAAGGTCTTGAAAAGAAAACGAAGCGTGCGTGTTTAAAGATCCAAGCGTACAACAATAGATGAAAATTCAAAAACCGGCGGTAGCGTTCGGGTTAAAAGTTTTTGACTACTTTAAACACATAAGAAAGTGGGATCATGACCCATATTTTTAGAATCGGTCTACCACATGAATGAATCCAGCAATAGGATTCGAACCACAAATAATCGGGCGATATTAAAAGCCCATACTTTCGTTTTAATAGGCGAAAAATAACCAGCTCGAAACCAGTAAATACTTTATATTTTCCCCAAGAAAGAGGAAGAACCAAAAAAAGGGATGGAGTCTACCGGACGATTCCGATTGGCAAGGACGCCCTTTTAAGAATAAATAAGCATCAAGTTAATACACGCCCTGCGGAATGCGCCCCAGCGGAACAAACGATCCCAGAGATTAAATACGACCCCTAAGAGCTAATTCTCTCGCATCTACAGGAGGTACCAGTAGTATACTTTTATATTAATTTCAAAAATTTCCATTAGATTAGATTAAAAATGAGAAAACTTCAATTTATTATATTTTTCATACTAATTATTTACATTATTCTTAACCTACTCTGGAAGAGATTCTGAATAATAATTTCTGTTTTCAGATAGAAAAAGTTTTAGTTTTAATTTATAATTACTAACTGTAAGCTCATTTTTAAATCCTAGAGGCAATTTATTAAACATTTTAGGACCTAAGAGCTAGCATGTCATTGAGTAGAAGTTTTATGACATTTTAGTTCATATAATGGGTTTGATAACTGATTTCGAGTAGCATAGCATGTACGATGAAGTGGAAACTTTCTTAGGATCTTGTAAACGAATTTTAAAGCCACAAAAGAATATAATTGTCTTACCGTCATCACACTGAACTCCAAGAACGCCTGAGTAGTGGAGTAATACTTTAATTTTTTCAGGCAAATCTTAACTATTTTATTTTGTAGATTTTGCAAAGGAATAATAATGTTAGTGTAAGCTGCACCCCAGCCAATTATGCCATACTGAAGAATAGATTGGACAATTGCAAAGTAAATCATTCTCATAGTTGGCAACCAAAAAAAAAAGTAAAATTAAGTTCGAAAAGGAGACAAATCGTTTTCCACTATGTATATATTTGGACACTGCCTGAGAACGCGTCGACATAGCGGGCTGAAATTTGGTACATGGTGTTTTTATAGTAATAACAAATAAAATTTCAAAAATGAACTAAATTGGGCAACCCCTTCTTGGTGTTGCCATATAAAAATTTAGGTTTTTTACATATACAGTGAAAACGATCAGTCCTAGACATTTTTTTTGTACTAAAAACTTCTTCAGAATACGAAATCCTATAAAATTGGTTATAATCATTTTTTCTGTCCAACGAACCGTTCTAGAAATATATGCGAAAACCACTTCAGAAATCAAACTTGCATAGATCGGTGACCATACGAAACTTTATACGGGCATTCATTTGGGGTATCATCAGAATTTGTCTTAGACCAATTCCAGCTTTTTTACTTGTTTTATTTAGATATTTAATCGCGATGAATCATGTAACTCAAATGGATGCTATGTTTCTAGAATAAGTCGAACTGAAAGTTTTGAAATAACTATATATTTTGATAAAAATTTCATTTAGATTTAAGCATGAATCCCATAGCAGTATTAGGCTACATATATATCGGCTCAGTTCATGCGGTTGCCTGTCGTTTTTTTTTTTTTTTTTTTTTTTTTTTTTTTTTTTTTTTTTATATATTTGTAAATATTTTGTAAATTTGATAGCTGTCTCAGGATGAGACTGTTCAATTTTAACATCCTTGAGTAAACACAGACCTGCTCTCATGACTCATCCTTCTTCTCTTGTTGTTGATATTAAATGTACAAATGAGCAACGAGAATATTGAAGTGAATTGTTTTTTAATGCGACGAAGCTAGTATAGATTAGTTAGATTAGTTTAATAAGGTCTCTTTAAGTAGTAAAGAAAATTAATAAAGGAAAGAAAAGGAATTAGAAATAAAGAAATACTAAGCAATTTCAAGGTTCTTGTACGCTAAGGCGAAGGCCAGACCTCTTGCATTGTGAACTAGGGACGTTCGAGACCTACATGTATAGAACAAGAATTAATTTGAACAGGTATAAATAAACGAAAATAGATGTGATAAGGTCAGAAACTCTTTTTCTCCTCCTTCACTCTCTCGGAGCCCATCTTATAATTAAGGGTTGACAAGGTTAACTCCTTCACTCTAGTATTCGGGTCAGGTCAGGTCAGGTCATAGGGACACTGAAAACGTATTGTCCAGTGTCATGGTAGATGGGGCATGGCAACGAAGATATGTCATCGACTTCTTCAAGGTGAGTTAAGGTAAGTGGTGTAAGGGTCCCTTCTAGACCGGATGGTGTGCTCGGTTTTGTGTCAGCCACAATTTTTTTTGTATATGGTCTGTGACAGCGGCAGGATTTGGGTAACCCACCCCACTAACTCTCCCACAATAGCCCTGCCGCCCTGCACTGTCAACGCTGTTCAAAGAGTGAGCTGTCAGCTCAGGCTGACATAGTGGACTTCACATTCAAGCATACTCACTCGTATGCGTCCATAACAGTCTCGCACAAAAACTTGTGGTTGACGTCAACTTATCACTGTGTATGTACGAATAATACACAAAATTTGTTCTCTAATCCATCTTAACTCACTAAAGAGTAAGAATTTTCAAGTTGATACCAATTTGAGACGTGTATGTGTTGGTTGATAGATTGATCAACGAATTAATCAATTAGAGCTTGGTTCGCTAATTGAAGCGTGTATGGGCCGCTTAACTGTTAAAAAACGCAGAAAATAAAGTGCTGCCCAGAAGAATTTTCAATATTGTGCTTGTGGATTTTTTTATATTATTAAAACGTGTGCGAATAATAAGAGTAACATATTGCGCATCTCAGTAATTAATTTTACATTACAAATTTCATTCAAAGCAAACTTTTTCTTCAGCTGTAAAAAATTTTCTCTGCGGTACTTGCGTAAAAGTTGGAAATTGACCAACTTTCTTGCAGCAACTACAGAAACTGCGTTCACTGTGTGCAAGCTAATGTATTTCAAATGCATTCAGCTTTTACGTGACAATTCTTTACGCTTATTATGGCATTGGTACGTTGCATTCTGTCCCAGCTATTAGTTTGTCTATGCATAAGGCCTATCCAACTAATCCCCCAACCGTTCCTTTTATTACAACAATAGCAATAATTTACTCAGCTGAAAACAAAAATTGCTTTTTTCTATTCATCAATTTACAAACAAAAATGATTCAGTCAATGAAAAAGTCTTATAGGTTCATCTCATTGTTCGGAGCTTTGCTAAAGTTAGCCAAGGCTTGCCAGTTAATCTTATCGGTTAATATGAGTGGCATCCTTCGAGCAGGAAACTAAATGGAGTTCACATGAACCGTGATAGAGCGTAACCACTTTTAGTTAGGTGGGGTACACCAGTGAAGTCGAGAATATTTTTCGCCATATGGAACCACCATGGAAGTATGAAATTAGGTGAAATCTATTAGATATACGCGTAATTATAAATATATATACATAACATATGTACATGTTCTCATTGAACAAACTCATTGGTTGTTTGAGGTGAAACTAATGGAAAAAATAAATATTTACATCCGCTTGTAATCTGCAAAATATAAAAATTCAAGTTAATTGGGCAATTTTCCTTTTTCCTATATCTTACTACATCTATGCGTCAGGTTCCAAAAAAAAAATTTCCACGGAATAGTACCAAGTTTCCGCATTGAAATCTGACAGGCAGGGTCCAATTTGGCCGAAACTTCACCCACACATAAAACGGCATTTTGGTTGCACTCATGTACACATATTTCATACACAACGTCTACTGCACTAGTTCCCTGCTCGAGGGTGGCATCACATTTGACAATGGGCCTTGCTTATCTGCTATTACTTGTCTGTGATATTAGTGAATGGAGAGTTAGGGAGTTTTAATCGGAGAAAACGAAAATTCTCATCTCCCAAATTCCCCAATTCTCCGTATTATAGAATCCGGACCCACTTCACTTTAGATTAAACTCATCAAACTCAGATCAGTTCATATTAGAGTATTTTAGAGCAATGTTTGGAGTTCATGAAACACGATTTTGTGCTCTTTTCTGCTCTAAAGCAGCTCATTAAACAGATGAATGAAAGGAGATTGTCCACTTTTAATACAACTTTAGGCCAGACACCTCCAGACATGAGAAATTTCTTAAACGATGCATTATGACACTCTGAAAATATTTTATCAACAAGGCTTATATCAGTTCAGCGGGGGAAAGCTTTGACGATTGGATGTAGATTGAGCGACTTTCTTGGGTGAAAAGTGGGCTTTTCTGCTTCGCGTGATAGCGCGGAATTGGTGTGTCGTGGAAAATTACTTCCTATAAGAAAAATTCTCACAACATGGCCATAAATGCTCGGCCATAGAAGAAAGAACTGCAAAAATATATGCCAAATAGGTTTTCCGGCGCCAAGAACGTCCAGAGTTTTCTGAATCGGGAAAAAGTACACCACATGATAGTACTCGGCGAGACCTTTAATTTGATGTGTAACATCGGTATCGGAATCACCCCCCCCCCCCCCGATAGGGTTCCTACCGCCACCCTAAAATTATGCAGAGAAAAAGTTTCTTTTACTTAGGCGAACAGTGAAACCCGTTTTCCGATCGGACATAATCCTACCGAGTTAGAGCCAATCTAAAATGCGAAAAATCTAGTATCAGTTCGAATAAAAAAAAAAGGGGGAAATACTATAAAAATAGGAGATTGCTATAAATAGCTATTAAAGCCTCCGAGTATAGGAGTATGGGTACTCAAACTTCTTCTCAGGACCTAAGGATTCTGTACTAGATTTTCCAAGATGAACTAGATCAAACTGTGACATCTCACCCCTAGGCTTCCACCGCTAATTGAAATAAACTTTGTTACTAAATTATGTTCAGAGTATCATAATGACATAGACAGAGTTTCCTTCTCTGATATTAATGGATCGTACTATAGTGGCAACCCAGTGGTAGGTGAACAGGCGGTGGAACAGCATATGCCGACGGCTGCATTCCAAAGGGGGGCGAGTCACTAGTATGCGAACTCTGGATACCAGGCGACCTCCAGTTTGCATATAGCATTCCTGTGGAACGTGGGGTCTGCTGGAGGTGACTGTTATTCACTAGCTACTCGTGCGTACAAAATTGAACCATTACTAAAAACCGCTGAAGTAGAGGAGGCCATCTCTGTAAGCTCAACAAACAGCCTAAATTAACCGGAGGCGAGAAGACGCCTGAAAAAGTTTTTAGGTGCAGGAGAAAGCTTTACAAAAGTGCCGAAAATAGAAGGGCACATATAAAGAAACCCTAGAGGGGACTAAAGTGGAAATCATGAGCGACACGTCAATGAACACCGAGCAGCTTAAGAAGGTTCAGAAAGCCGGTGGCATAAACTCATTTAAACCATACAAGACGGCGGGCGAAGACGAAATCTTTCCCGCTGTCCTACAAAGAGGATTGGATGAACTCATATGAATCCTGATCAAAATCATTAGAGCAAGTTTTGCCTGGGGATGGTAAGGATGGTAAGGGTGAAATATATACCGAAGGCACGAGGCAATGCTGAAGCCGAGCCCAGGTCATATCGGCCCATAAGCTTGACTTCATTTGTTTTTAAGGCAATGGAGAAAATAGTGGAAAGGCACATCAGAGACGGAGCGCTGAAGGAGCATCCACTAGGTCCAAACCCATTTGCCTACCAAAAAAGCAAATCAACAAAACCAGCTTTACTAAATCTGACAGATGGTATAGGGAAAGCCATTGACAACAGACAAATAGCCCTTTGTTCAGTTTTGGTCATTGTAGGTGCGTTTGATAACACCTCTGTTAAGTTAATAATGCCTGCATTGGTTAGACATGATAACAGATGGATTCAGACAATGCTTTCCTACCAGGACAATAAGGACGCAACTATTTGGTGAGATACTGGAGGTTCACACCACCAGAAGTTGTCTCTAAGGTGGAGTATTATCTCTTCTGCTGTGGTTCCTTCATGGTAGTTGACGACCTTTTAGTTCAACTAAGCAATCAAGGTATTGAATCTCAAGGTTATGCCGATGACCTTATAATCATTATCAGATGTAAATATGAGCGCTTGCTTTCTAGAAAGCTTCAAGAAGCCCTAAGTTTTGTTCAGACTAGTGTGCTGCACACAAGCTATCAGTCAATCCCAAAAAGACGAGGAACATAACTAGCCCTATCCTAATTGTTAAGGAGGTCTCAATGTCCAAAGAAGTTAAATATCTCGGGATAACTCTTGATTATAAGAATAAGAATAATAAGAAGAAGATATACAAGTTGTCACTGATAAAATTTACTCGTCCTATTTTCATAGTTAATACAGATTTAAATACGGTTAACTATATTATAATCACTGCAAACTATTAATTTTTCTTAAATATTGCTGCAGCATTGAAGTTAAATTAACTCATCCAGTCTAAGACAGTCATCAAATAATTTGTTGTGAAGTCGACGATGGAACACAGTTATCATCGGTGTCACAATCTAAACCGGCACGTGAAGGCATTTGTTTCTTACTTACATTAGAGAATTTAAGCCTTATAATTGGTAATTATTGGAAGACGGAGGTATTGCTGTTGAATTCCACATGAACATAAAATTTTGTTTTTTACTTTGTAATAATCGCATGCTTACATAACCTATTTTCTCTCGAAAATTTGATCTGGAATCAATAAAAGCCGAGCTGTAAGCCTATCTTATAACCGAGGACACCTACCATTTGCCCACATTGATTTTTGTGGATCGTAGATGTGGAATCTATAAAAGGTAAGCTTTAAGCCTGTCTTGTAACCAAGGATATCTACCATTTGTCTACATTGAACTTTGTGGATCGTAAATGTTAACAATGCCCCCTAAATGTCGCTCCGACTGCTGGTATTCAAATGAATGTAGCTCCTCCAAATGACGTCCTATTTATACAATTTTTTAGCTGGGAAGTAGTGAAGAACCGAAGAAGCGAAAAAATTTTTTTTTGGATTTTTATCTTTATTAGAAATACCTGTTTATCATTACTTTTTGATCAAACCTCGTATACAATGCGATGGTCTCGTCACTAGATCAAATATTGGGTATGAATGTGTCGACTGTAAAAATGTCTGCATTCGGCCTGTATGAAAATATCCAACCAAGAAAAAAAAAGTATTGGTAAAGGTACTGTGGCCTACCGATGTGAAAAATTTTGTCTAGAGAAGTCAACATCCAAGTCCAAACTATCTATTGATATCTCCGATTACGATAATGATAACAGCTCTACGTCTTTAAAAAGTATTATTTCGAAAATGTCACTTGAAATTAAGTTAATCAAACGCAGACAAGCTGAATTCAACAAATCAATGGACTCCTTCAACGATATTAAAGTTATAGCTGAAAAAGTTGATAATCATGAGAGTCGTATTGAACTACTCGAAAGGGAGAAGGCCGATGTTCAGCATAAGCTATCAGTCATCACAAACCGCCTTGAAGTCTTGGAAGACAATGCACTTAGTCATTTTCTTGAATTCCGCAATGTTCCTTCTGATGAATCAGAAAATGTATTCAACATAGTACAAAAAATTCATCATGCAATTGAAATACATCTGACCGAAGGAGACATCATCAAAGCTTATAGCTCCAGGACAAACAGAAATAATAACGCTAATAGACCTATAATTGTCAAATATAGTTCGGAATTTTTTAGAGATCGAGTAATTAGTGCCTATAAGATAAAAAAGATATTAATGCCATTAATCTAGCTTTCGATATAGACTCTAAAATATTTATCAATGAATTTCTGTCAAAATCTAAAAGGCAGTTTTTTTATAAAGCCAAATTGTTCAAAGCTGAAAGGAACTTTAAATACTTATAGTCAACAAGAGGAAAAATCTACTTAAAACAAAATGATACTAGTAAACGATTTCTGGTTAAAAATCAGGGAAGTCTTTACTTCATTTTGAAGAAAAGCTCTACATAATTCTAATATTTTCCTATTTTCTTTTTTCCGCACTCTAAAGTCTTTATTTCCTAATACATATGTCACTTAAACTCTATTATCAGAATTTTACAGGTCTAAGAACTAAGACTGAGGATGTAAAACTATCCATCTTGGCGAACAATTATGACATTATATGTTTCACTGAAACCTTTTTGCAAGACTTCGTATTCACTACTTAAATCTCTTCGATCATCGCTACCTGGTGTACAGAAAGGACAGAACCCTAAGTCTTACTTCCAATAAGGATGGAGGAGGATGTCTTATAGCCATTAATAAGTCATTAATATCACATCACGCTCCTGAAATGGAGTCTGAAAACGACGATCTTTGGGTTGTCGTCAAGCATTGTTATTTTCAGTTATACATATCTTGTATTTATATTCCTCCTTCTACTTCATTTGATGTATTCGATTCAATTTTTTCTAATATTAGTGACAAATGCTTCCAACTTCCTGAAATGTCTAAAGTTATTGTCACTAGCGATTTTAACCTACCTAATATAATTTGGACTTACAGTAATAAGGAGATGTGCATGAGTATGTCTGGTTTTATTAATTCTGCTTCATTTTCGCTTCGAAATAACACTAACATGTGTAATTTAAGACAATTTAACGCGATACCTAACCATAATAATAGAATACTAGATTTAATCTGCTCCAATTTGTCCGAAAATGATATTAGGATATCGGCTTCTCTGGAAGAACTTTCCCGTATCGATCAACATCCTCCACCTCTCGATGTTGATATCTCATTTAAACGACATGACTCATTACCAGTGAGCGCTCCAAATAAACTTTTCTTTCACAGGGCCGATTACACTGTTATCAATGAATATCTGGCTACAGTTGACTTCTCTTCTAAGTTTTCCACTGATATAAATAAATAATTTAATAATTTTTTTTTCTAGATAATTGTATTGCGACCTTGGTCCCATCATATCAACCTAAAAACGAAAAATATCCAAATTGGTACAATCGCGAATTATCCAAGCTTTAAAAGAAAAAGAAAAGTATCGCCGTAAATATAAACGCTTAAAACACCCCGAAACTTATGCAAGTCTTTCCCTATATCGTCGATTGTCCAAAAGATTAATCATATATCATTATCATCATCATCAATCATTAATCATTATAAGAAATATTTAGAAGAAACCGAGAGAGCTTTAAAAAGCAACGTTAAAGCATTCTGAGCTTATACAAAAACCCTGAAATCATCAAACGACTTTCCTAGTGAAATGTATTATGATAATACACTTTTCAATACACCTCAAGATATTTGTGATAGTCTTGCTCGTTATTTCAAGACAGTATATTCTGACAACACTGGTGATAATGACTTGTCCACATCCACAGTTGCCTCAGCACCCCACTCATCTCCTCTATCATCCTCCACTTCTATTTCTGTGCTTCCAATCACTCCGCAAGATGTACAAACAATTCTTCTAGGTTTAGATATAAGTAAGAAAGCAGGACCCGACGCTGTACCATACATCTTCTTGAAGAATTGCTCTGCAGTCTTAAGTACCCCAATAAGCGTATTATTCAATTTGTCTTTACATCACAAAGTTTATCCATCCACGCTAAAGAAACCTTTCGTTACTATCTTTAAATGCGGTTATCCTAAATCCATAACAAGTTACAGACCTGTATCCATCTCCAATAGTCTAGCTCTTGTGTTTGAAAAAATAATTTACGACCAACTTCTTCCCCAAACAATCTGCATTTTCAACTCTCAACGACATGGATTCCTTCCGGGTAAGTCCACTGTCACGAACTTAGCGATATATACTAACAAAATTGCCGTTGCACTTGATGAGGGGAAACAAGTTGATTCTATTCAAACGGATTTTTCTAAGGCTTTTGATAAGATCATGCACTCTCGTATATTACTGAAAATGTGTTGCTTAGGTTTTCATGCAAATCTAATAGGATGGTTTGCGTCATATCTCCGTGAACGACTTCAGATAGTAGTTTTAAATGGTTATTAGTCCACCCCTTTTGTGCAAACGTCTGGTGTCCTGCAAGGTGCCATTCTTGGTCCTTATATATTCCTCATCTACATTAATGACCTACCCCTCCAACTAAGAAGCGAATGTCTTTTATACGAAGATGATGCAAGACAGACGCAAGAGGAATGCATGTCTTTACAGAGAGATATTCTTGCTTTAGAGAACTGGAGCAAGGATAATTTTTTACCGTTGAATATATCCAAATGTAAAACCTTAACTTTTTCCAGAAAAACAAATACCATACATTACCATTACAAAATTGCTGATATCTGACTTAACCGTGTTACTGAATTGAAAGACCTGGGTGTTATATTCGACCAGAAACTATTATTTCAGTCACACATCAACTGAATTACTTCCAAAGCTTTTAGATTACTTGGGTTCTTATTCCGAGCTTGTAAATCTTTTAAATCTTCATCCTCGTTTATTACCCTGTACAATTCCTTAATAAGAAGTCACCTCGAATACGCGTGCACTATTTGGAATCCTTTTTATGGTGTATATACAACAGATTGAATCTGTGCAGAAGAAATTTACTAGAATTCTACAATACAAAATGGATGGATGTTATCTAAATTATTTTTCTCGACTTGACAAATTTGGTATCTCTACCCTCGAAAAGCGGCGCCTTTTCCTGGATGAAATCTTCTTGTTTAGATAATACATAACCATATTTGTTGCCCTGAATTATTAAGCAGCATTAATTTTGTTAACCCAACTAGAATTACCCGTTCACCTTTCACTTTCCAGATCCCTACTGTCAGAACCAATCTGCGTTATAAATCTCCTATTTATAGGATTCAGAAAAATCATAATGACTTGTTAAACGATGTTGACATCCTCAGTCTTACCCTCTACTCATTTAGAACTGTTATCAGAAATGAAATTGAGACTCCCCTCTCTCCGCAATCAGAGTAACCATTATACAATAATAATGTAATACAAAGAATAATTGTATATTTCCCCTTTTGTTAATTCATCAAATTTCCTTAAGCTTGCATTATTTAATTTTACTCTTCTTACCTTTAATTGTTCTGTTACGTACACCCCTTACCAAAATAAATTACGTACACACATACGTACATTTCATATCAGGCCTACATTTATCGAAAAGAAAATAGGTAAATACTTAAATTGATTCTTACCAAAAGAAAATATGTACATGCATTGCATGACTCTACAATTCTTTCCAAAAGAAAATATGTACATACATATGTACATACCTAAATTGCATAGCAAGAGAAATAAATCATTGCATGCTTGTACATACCTGCGGTACATTATACCTAAAGAATGGCGCGTACATACATATTATTACTGATCTACAGCAATTATTTCCGTATATAAAACAAGTGGAAAAAATCCCACATTGAAATATGACGACCTTGCGCCGGAGGTAAAACAAATGTATGTATGTAGGTGACCAAATTGATGGTTCACGATGAATGACGTGAAGTAGTAATGACCAGCTGCAAGCATTTAGTGTAATTTATATTTATGTATGTACGTATAGAAACAAAGTACAAACGTTTGACGAAAATAATATTTACGGATGAAAAACGATGGATAATAATGGCCCGCTGTAGATATTGAGCAAGGTGCAATTTATATACATATGTATATGGCGAGCGCTGTGAGGAAATAAATTAAGAGTTTTAGCTTTAATTCCGTAGCAGTTAAGGTTAAATTTTAGTATAAATATTATAACGTTTTAATTGAAAAGACAGTTGCAATCGTAACTCACAAGAAACACATCAAGTTGTTTTTACTAGGAGCAAAGCTGTTCAGCTACTCCACTACACCACACTAGGAGCAAAGCTACATTAGCTACTCCACTACACTAAACATAGGAGCAAAGCTACATTAGTTACTCCACTACACCACACCAAGGAGCAAAGCTACATTTACTCCGATCAATCACCGAACCTACAACCAACGTATCGTCATAAAGAAGAGCGAGTAAGCTATTTCTAACAGGCAGATTAACAAATAAGGTGCTTGTATGAGAGTACTTGGCTATAGTTTGATAGCAAGTACTTCATAAACTCAAACCAAGTTTCCTCGCAAAGAAACAGTAACAATTGGCGCATAGAAAGATCTAACTGTTGAATCTGACCTCAGAAATACCACGATAGGGCGCTTCTAACCCAGCCAACACACGGAAGAAGCCCCAAATTGCAGTACGACTTACTTGGACAAAATAATCGAAAATATATATATATATTGCGCTAATCCAAGCTGACGCTACAATAGAGGAAAGAAATAAAAAAATTTAATGTTAAAGATATATTATACTATATCTAAGGCATTTTAAAACAGAAATTCGTTGATTCTTCTCGCCTTCTTTTCATTCCAAGCTAAGTAGCTTTTATTAACTATAAGTGATAAAACAGGACAGATCTCACACATTAATGCAAATTTCTTTGTTTTTAAAACAAAAGTCGCTAAACTACTTATTCCCTTTTCTTCCCTACTTCTCTCTCTCACACTTATTCGTGGAAACTCAAAGTTTTGGCTTTCATGCCTAAACCTGACCGAAACTCTTCATGCTCCAATTTTGAGACGGCAATAAGTTCATTGTCATTTGATAACACTAGCCCTCCAGGGAGCCCTTCAGATAACCCAATAGTAGAGCAAAATTCACCCCAAAGTAGACCATCTATAAACTGGTATCGCGAGCATCGTTCAGGCAAACGTTTCAGAAGGCATATTTTTATTAACTTCCTCGTAAGAAACAATAGCTTAAACGGTTTAATAACGCCTGATTCAGAACCAGGCACGCCAGATATTATCCAGACAGAGCAGCCAAACAAAATAAATAAAATGCCAGTAAATTACGAAAAGGTGGTTAAACTAACAGCACAAATTGTGCCCTTATTCTCTGGGGAATTTAGCCCCCACATCCTCACAGAGTTACAAACTTTTATAGGCTGTTATAAGCAAGTACAGAAATGTCTAGAAGCGGACGAAAAAGTAGCTTTTATGCTAATTTTCCCCACTAAGTTGAGAGGAAATGCATACCAGCTAATAGCCTCAAGCTCACTCACAACATTTGAACAGGTTGAAAAATTGCTTTATCGTAATTACTTACCTCGTGAGACATACCATGAGCTGATAAACAGATTAATTACTTGTCGACAATACCCACACGAGTCTTTTAACTCATTCACCACTAGGCTAAAAGGCCTATTGTTACAATGTAACGAAGCAGCACAGAACAAATACGGTGCTGAAAATTTCAACGTGGTGAAGCGACAAATAGAGGATTTTGCAATGGCTTCAGTGAAGAGTGGTGCAACTAATCCGCATCTAAGTACAAATTTACTTACCTTGAATGAAGATTCAGTAGACAAACTCATTCAAAGGGCACTTGATATGGAAAGATTGCAACAAGGACTCTTTCATATTCCGCAAACCACTAATTATATTACAAATCCCACAAACTATTTTTCAACGGATAGTTTTTTAAGGCATAATCCCACAAATTATGCTAATGCTTATAATCTCCCTATTCACGAGAGTGTTGCTCCATACCCTTACACCAATTAGATGAGCAAACCTAATATAAAAACGGAGTACAATATACCTATTATACAGGAGCCTCCAAAGGTGCCATCAGTGTCTTTTAACACTGAGGGAAACCCAACAACTAATTGGCACTCCAATCAAACTAGTTTCACCCGAAAACCATCAGGAAGTCCACCTCCATACCAGAACTATTCTTACCAGCGGGAGGAAAGAAAGTACGACAAACAAAAGGTACTTTTGAATAAAATCACCTGCAGCTACTGCAACTACAAGGGACACACGTATGATGAATGCTTAAAACGGAAAAATACTCCTTTCTGCATAAACTGCAGAATAAAGCGCCATGATGCCCAACATTGCAAGCAAAATTCTAAGGCGCCACCCGAACATGCAAACACTAGCAGCAATGCTCGGTGGGGCTCTACAAATCAGGAACAACGAATAAATCACATACAGAATATGTGCGATTTTTGTGGCCGAAGAAGTCATACGGTGTCCACTTGCCAGCAGAAACAACGATGGGAGGCAACACATTCGGGAAACGGCACACTGTTGACCGGCTCGACATTAAATAGAACTTTGCAAATTACTTCAGGGTCTTCTCAAAAAACAAAGCAAAAAACTAGAGAAAATGTTCCAGTGGTAAATTTACCATTGGACATAAGCAAAAACACAGCCGTTCGGCTGATAGTAGACACTGGAGCTGAAGTAAGCCTTATAAAACAGGAAGCACTAGATTCGCCGGAACGGATAGAAAAAGGACAAACAGTCACTCTGAAAACTCCATTTGGAGAAGGAGAAACATTGGGTAACTGCCAAGGCAACTTTTTATTAAGCCGCAGTATCCCGTGCAATCTACAGGTTGTAGAAGGTAACGCCCAAATCTCTCACGATGGGCTATTAGGTAACGATTTTCTTGCAAGAAATTGCAATACTGAAGGGCCTGTGATGGCCCAACATACGTTATCTGTTCTGAACGTCAACACAGAACCAGTATTCCTAAGAAGATTAAAACTTATTCTAGTTCCAGTTAATCATTATAACATTAGGTCTTTCGAGTTACCTTTGGACGAAATAAATTCCCAAAGTTCTCAGAAAGAAGGTGATCTTCCTTTCCCACGTGCACAAGACAAATACGTATTCAATATTCACCTTTGGACGAAATTAATTCCCAAAGTTCTCAGAAAGAAGGTGATCTCATGCACATATCAAAAATTCCAATAACTTCAAAAAAGATACGAAAAATTTCAACTCCAATCCACATTCAATAAACGTAAACCACATTTCAAATTACAGTCAAGATAGGCTAGTGGCTTTACGAAAAGAATTACTGTTGGATAGAAATCTAAATCAAGAAGAAGAAAATTCAATTCTAGAGCTATGCTATAAATACAATGACCTTTTCTACCTAAAGGGAGACAAACTAACACAAATCCAATAAAACATACTATACCCATAGTACAAAACCAACCCCCCCATAAATAAAAAAATGTATAGACTCCCAGAAACGCATCGGGCAGTCATAAATGAACAAATCAAAGAAATGTTGGAGAATGACATAATTCAACTAAGTAAAAGCCCGTGAAACTCTCCGTTGCTTGTAGTCCGCAAAAAAGCTGGACCTGACGGCAATAAACGCTGGCGAGTAGTAGTAGATTTCCGTAAAATTAACGAGAAATCTATAGCAGATGCTTTTCCATTACCCAGGATAGAAGATATACTGGATCAACTTGGCCATTCGCGATATTTCACTACGCTTGACCTTGCAAGCGGATATCATCAAGTACTTGTTGATCCAAGGGATAGACCCAAAACTGCGTTCAGTACCGCTTACGGGCACTATGAATTTAAGAGAATGCCATTTGGGCTGAAAGACGCACCGGCGACCTTTCAACGCCTGATGAATTACATTCAAACGGGTCTCCAAGGCTTAGAACGTTTTGTCTATCTCGATGATATTGTAATATGTGGAACAAATTTGCAAGAGCACAACGAGAAATTGACTAAGGTATTCGACAGACTTAGAGCCCATAACCTTAAATTACAACCCGAAAAGTGCCAGTTCCTTCGCAGAGAAGTGATTTATCTTGGACACAAATGTTCAAACGAAGGAGCACTTCCAGATCCCAACAAAACAAGTTGTGTCCAAGACTTTCCTCCTTTGGGTTGGCTAACTAATACCGCAAGTTCATTCCGAACTTTTCAAAAATAGTCAGACCCCTAACAAATCTTTTACGCAAAGATGTTAAATTTACTTGGCCACGCAAAAGTGCCTCCCCGTCTCACATATCCTGATTTTACTGAACCCTTCAATTTGACAACAGATGCTAGGAACGAGGCATTGGGAGCTGTCTTATCCCAAGGGAAAATAGGCGAAGACAAGCCAATAGCATATGCAAGTACAAGTTTAAATAACGCGGAACAAAAATACTCCACAATAGAAAAAGAGTTACTCGCTATTGAATGGGCCGCCAGGAACTTGGAACTTCAGGTGTTATTTACAGGGCAGAAATTTCACGGTCTACACAGATCACAAGTCCCTTAAAGGCGTATTCAATGTGAAAGACCCAGCATCGAGATTAGTCAGGTTTCATCATAAACTCTCGGAATTTAACTACAAAATTGAATATAAGCCTGGAAAATATAATACTAATGCAGACGCGCTTAGTCGAATACCTACCCAGATAAGCCAGGCAAATCCCAATTCGTTCATTGTGGAAGCTCAGGTACATCACCGAGCCGATTCCGACATAGACGAAAATGAGTTTAGCTCTCCGCTACCTTCAAAATTTAAACAAGCACATTGTCATGTAGTTACAAGAGCTCAAGCAAGGCATAGTTCAGAAAACTCGCCATAAAATTCTAAAGAATTCTCAGAACTTCATAAAAGACTCAGTTGAAATTGGCTCAACTGAGAACAGCAAATTTGAAAACGTTGCACCTGAACATAGCAAATTACCTACAAAGAATAATCTTATAGATTACCAGGTTAAATTAACGGAAACTATCACAGACCCTGAGGAAATCGAAACAATTTTAAAGGACTATCACGACTCCGCATTTGGTGGTCACTAAGAAGTAATCAAAACTTATAGAAGAATAAAGAAGAAATATAAGTGGAAAAACATGCTTAGTTCTATCAGGAAATATATTCGGAAGTGCTCTAAATGTTAGAAAAGGAAGGCTAGCCCAGAGTATCGTATGCCAATGGTCATAACGGATACTGCCCTAATGCCATTCGAAAAAGTATATCTGGAGATCGTAGGTCCTCTTGAGGAAACGCACTCAGGAAACAAATATATTTTGACTTTTCAAGACAATCTTACGAAATTCGTAGATTGTTACGCCATGCCGAATGGCGAAGCAGAAACGGTAGCAATAATATTTTTCAACGAGATAATTACTCGTTAGCGCATTCCTAAAAAGCTAATAACTGATCAAGGCTCGAACTTCTTAAGCGATCTCTTCAAACGAGTTTGTAAGCTCTTAAAAATTAAAAAACTGCAACAAACATCCGCTTATCTTCCACAATCAAACGGAGCACTTGAACGAACCCACAGACCACTAGTAGAGTATTTAAGAGCTATTGTATCTGAAAATCCAAAGGCTGAGAACTGCGGCTTTTGTATATAATAATAGCCCACATGAAGGCACTAAGCTCACTCCAATGGACTGTCTGTTTGAATTTACAGCGGATGTACCTTCAAATCTAAGAAGAGAGCCAGAGCCAATGCACAATCACGAAAGTTACTACCATATTCTTAGGTACAAATTACAGAAAACCTACGCTTTCGCCCGAAAAAATTTACTTAACGCTAAGGAAAAGTCAAAACTACACTACAATAAACACTCAAGACCAGTAACTTTCCAACCAGGTGATAAAGTATTATTGAAGAATCAAGCTAACAAACACTATGGCTAGGTCCATATCTCGTGGTAAAAGCTTTCACTCCTGTTAATACTATTATTCAAATCGGCAGACGAAGAGTAACAGTACATAACAACATTTTAAAACCATTCTACGAATAATAGTTAACCTTTTAAAGAAAGAGAAGAGAATACATTCCACCTCAACATGCAAAATCAGAGATAAAATATTTTTTGTTTTGATTAAAGAAAGACGATTTAATTACTTTTATTTTTATTGCCAAATTTAACAAGAAACCAATTAAGAATGTTTTTTAGTAACCCTTTCATTTTCTTAATAAACATATAACTATGATAAGAGCAGAAGATGCCAATCATATTCTGAATGAAAATTCTTACTCTTTAGATCAACTAGAAGAGTAAATAAAAACACTGGAAAACAAAGAACGCACGGCTTCTCAGACCGTTCATTCAGAATGCAATTATTAGAGAAATGTCTGCCAGTACAGTACCTAGTTGTACAGTTTTGAGTACAACTAATGAGGTTGCTGATATAATATCAAGTGAGTTGCTAAGAATTACAAATATTCACATACGCAACGGTGTAAAAAGTAATAATTCTCTGGAGTGGTATAATAGCACTTTAAGATAATTAAGAACTGAAAAAAATGTATTGTACGAAAGAGCATTGCACTTAAATACAAGAACGGACTGGGATAACTATAGGAGGGTGCGTAATAATTATAAAAAAGAACTTGAAAGGGGGAAAAATGAATATAGTTGCTTGGATCTAATGATCAGAAAAGTATGTGGAGGAATTTAAAAAGATATTGGGTGAAGATCGTGAGAAAATTTTAGAAATATAAAATTCAATGGTGTGAGTGTGAATAGTGTAAAAAACATAGCTAATAAATTTAATAATTACTTCGTTCATAGTATTGAAGCAATAAATCAATCCATTGCTAGTGTGCCATTTGTGAACTTAATAGAAAATATACAATCGATCTTTAAATTCAGACTTATATAGCAATTGGATATAAGAAAAGCTATGATATCCATAAGCCAAAAAAAGACTTTAATTTTGTTGGTGCCAAGATGCTTTTGGACTCTTTTGAAGTATGTGGCCCGGCACTTGTTCACTTGATAAATACGTCACTGAGATCAGGTTGCTTTCCGGATAAATGGAAGGAGTCAGTCGTTACACCAATAGCGAAGGTTATTGGAGCAGATAACTGTGAAAATTTCCGTCCAATTAATGCTCTACCAACGTATGAAAAAATATTGGAAAAAATCGTTCAGATGCAGCTTGGTGAATACTTCAATGAGCACAATCTTTTCATTGAGAGCCAGTCTGACTTTAGGAGTCAACACTCATGTGAAAGTGCGCTGAATCAAGTAATTATTGATTGGAAGGAGGAAATATCTACAGGAAATAGTGTTATTGCTGTGTTCCTCGACTTAAAGAGGGCATTTGAAACTATTGATAGAAGTGTTCTTTTGAAGAAACTTTATAGTTATGGAGTACTATCCATGGAATATCATTGGTTTAAGTCATACCTCCAAGGTAGATCACAGAGGACTGCTATCAACGAAAGTATGTCAGAGAGCAAGACTACGACTCTAGGCGTTCCGCAGGGTTCTATATTGGAACCATTATTATTTATTATATATATAAATGGTATTAACAAAGTTCTTGAACATTGCAAGATAGTCTTCTTTGCTGAAGATGGCCTTTTGTTTCCGTCGGGTAATGACATTTGTGCGTGCGAAGAAAAAGTTCAAGGAGTAAATGGTTTCAGTATAATAAATTAAAGCTTATTATAAATAAATCTAAGTGTATGGTGCTTAAACGCCAATGTAGTGTTAACTTACGCATAAACAGTGAACGTATTGAACAAGTGGAAGAAATAAAATATCTTGGTGTAATTTTGGATTGTAGAATAATCTCCATGTGAATTATGTTACGAAAAAAATAGGTTTTTTTAAAAGAATAAGGAATAGATTAGATACATTACAAGCAATAAATATTTACAATATAATTATAAAGCCCAATTTTGAATATTGTTCAACTGTGTTGTATATGTGTGATGAAAGTGCATTCACGAGGCTGCATTGTTTGTTAAGTGTCAAACAGAGTGTAGCTATGAATGTTTTATTGTTTGTTGACAAAATTAGAAGAGGATATATGCCTAAATATTTAACATGCCTAATTAATTATGTTAGAGATATACAGCCATATTTGTTAAGAAATGCAAATGACTTTCGATTCCCATTATTTAGGAATAGATTAGCCCAAAATAGTTTAGTGTATAGAGGTTTTCAGTTATTTAACTTGTTATCATCAAGAAACAAATATTAAAATTGTAAAAAAAAAAACACATAGAATATGTTAAAAATAGTTTTTAGAATAATATCTAATGTCATGATATTGTATAAAATAGTAAGATAACTAAATAAGCTGAAGCTTACCATGCAAAACTGGATCCGGGAACAAATGCACCAGAGATGGGCTTCAATGACAGGATTCAGACAAACCAAAAGATTCATCAAAAGACCTTCCTCAGAGAAGAGCCTGGATCTTTTAGGACTATCTAGGAATCAACTCAGAATCATTACAGGAATCCTAACCGTACACTGTAAACTTAACAAACAAATGCATCGGTTAGGTATCTCACCCACTGTTGTGTTTAGGCTATGTTTCGAAGAGGATGAAACATCGGAGCATGTTCAGGATTTTAGCTCATACTTCTTAGTCTGTCGACTTCGAAGAAATCTCTTACAAAAAAAAATACTGCTCTTCCGAGGAAGAGTGGGTTTGTTGGAGGAACTGTAATGCACGCGGTGCACAATAAGCCGATGATGGTTGCAGTGCAAATGGCACTCGCCCCACTAAATCTAAAAATCAGAATGCATCGTTTAAGACATCTCTTATGTCTGCAGGTGTCGGACCTAAAATGGGAATTCCCCTTTGTCGAATTATTGTCATATCAATTCAACAAAAACATTTACTGCAATTTGTTAGAATCATATCTCTATAGGGTGTTTAGATGCGTTGACAGGAAACATCGAATGTGTGCTTTTAATTATAGGGAGTATTAGATTATCACTACAACGGCAAGCACAAAAATTGGTCGAAATTCTACTATCCTAACGCGTTGTTGTATGATTACATTTGTGTTGATTCACGGCTTTTGTATATCTATCGGGTTTTTTTTGGCAAAAACAATATACTTAGAACAATAACCGTAACGTTGTGGTAATGTCTTAAAATAAATATTGTCGGTTAGGATAAATTAAAATTTATACGTTTTGAAGTAATCTGGAACAATAGCTTACGTCTTGCAAAAATTAAGTTTTTTCTAACCTGCTCCTTGCAATAATATAAAACGTCCATCTTGATTTCGTGTATCCAAACTTGTCCCAAAGGAATATTCCCATGCTACCTGTTTTACCTTAAAAAAATATTTTTTTTAAACAATAACACAAAAAATTATTATTACCAAAAAGTATTCGGGGTTGTTTCTAGCAATATACTCTCGGGGTGTGAATATGAGAACACTTGGAGAGTCCTTCAAATAATTTGTAAGCCAAAATGATTTCTTTCCTGGCAAATTTACCCACTGATTTTTGTGACGAACAGTTTTTTTAATCCATGAAGATATATTTTGTAAAGACCATTTACTGTCGGGATAAGTCTGAAAGAATTTTTTTTTTCAGTAATTCATTTATATGTATAGCTAACCTCGTTAAGTTATACACACTAACCACCGTTTCATTCCATAAATATAACTTTACACTAGGATAATGCGTGATATTGAAATCTTCAATTGTATCACCAGTGACAACCGTAAATTTTAGATCCTGAAGGGGATCCTCTTCAAGCCAGTTTAGGGATGTTTTTAAATATAATGAAAACATTTCGCTTTTTACATTTTTGAAAAAGCCTGTAATTACGGCATTATTTTCCGCTCTTAATCTTAGAAGGGAAAAAATGCCTGTTAACCTATGAATAGGACTAATCAGACTCTCAACAAAGCTTTTTAAAGAAAGCACGCTCCATTGTCCTGTGTATTGCACAGCAGCTCCTCCTTGATAATACGCCATAAGTACAGGCCAAGCATTGACCTAAAATATCTAAAAGTATTCATTATGTTGACAAATTATATATCTCTATCAATACTTTTGAATACTGCAGGCGACATTCTCCGGAAGGATGCCAACAATTTACCGCAGCAAAATACACCTTTAAATAAATATCTAGTTCAAATCAAACCCTTAAATAAAAAATTAAAATACCTCTTCCTGGAATATATCAGCCACTTCCTCATAGATATTTTTAGCAAACTCACTCTCGGCACACCAAGGAGCATAGAAAAACACTAATGAAAGTTCTGATGAGGATACTCGAACCTGTAACACATCAAGCTGACCACCAGGCCAATCTTCTACTAATGATGTTTTCGGAAAATATGATTTTGGGCAAGATATACGCCCCACTCTGAATGGCCTGAACAATGTAATATTGAGTCCAAGGAAAACATTAAAATTAAATAACTACATACTTATTTAGAATCGCTGCAAATGCAGTAAGGATTAGAGCTACCAAGCAAATAATTTCTTTGCCATGGCGTAACATCCTTAAACCATCGTTTTTAGTAGAATTTCTAGTTTTATATTGACAATCAAAGTTTACATTTGAACCGGTACTGATCTTAGAAAATTGTTTAGCTTTTTTTTCTCTAAATTCCACGCTCGACGAATTTGTAGCAATAGTTGACATATGGACAAAATTGTCAAACAATCTGAAAAGGCGAAATCGAACACATAATGGGGGGCAGGGGCCCACGTCACTGACATCTACGCAGTGCTGCCAACTAATTTTTCTAAAATCGGCTAAATGTATTTTGAAAATCGGCTAAAATCGTCGAAACAGATTTTAAAAATCCGCAAATGTCAAATACAAACAGAAAGTCAACTGCCCTGTAAATTTGGGTTATATATCTAATATTAAAAACAGAAGCTTCAGCTTTTAAATGAATTTATCGCACTGGAGGAGTTCCGATTGAAGATATTGTATTTGTGGTACGGAAGGATGCTCGAAATTATGCTCATGTTAAAGATCTGCTAACTATGAACAAGGAACTAAAAAAGGCTAGAAAAGCGTTTGATGTAATTAATTACGTCACGAAGTAAGGGTTCCCATGACCAATCAAATGCAGTCGAATTTCGTGTTCAATTTAACATAACAGTGTGCTATTTGGTAGAGTTGCCTGCTCAAATATACGAAAATCATACTTGTTCATACTAAATAATTAATCGATGCCTTTAGAATTGATAGGATTAAACGATGATCACCCGTATTTTTTTCTGAACCAATAAAAATAATATAAAAGAAGACTGGTAGGAATATTACTCTTCCCTATGACCATCCCGTGAAACAATTTGAGCCCGGAGTCCACAATGCGCCTACAGTTGATTGGCAAATTCTTAATTTCGATCATTAGTCAAAATTTGCGTCTAGCTTGTGGACGAGTGTAAAGTGGCAGGAATTTTACGTCTAAAGGCGGACGTCCATTACAGCAACATTTTAATTTTGTAGAGATTTAGAGCGAGGCAACCACATTTTTAACAACGGCTTACGAAATAACTAGTGAGTAAGAGGAATATGGCAAGTATGTCGAAAAAATTTTGTCGGAGATATTTGTCGTGGATAAATGAGAGGAAAAAGTTAGAGATATGCCATAAAAAAGTTCTCAGCGCTAGATCAACATTATGGGATATCTCCGACTTTATGGCATATCACCGCGTATTTTACCTCCATGCATGAAGAAGACATCACGTTATGTGTGGCGGATAGTCTCTCTATTGTATTCTTTTCAAATTGTCACGAGATTTTAGAAAAAATTGTACGATGGAAACAAAAGGCAAGTAAACATTTTAATTATATTTTACCATTTTAAAAAAATTAGAAGCTTGGAATTTTAAATTTATTGTAGGAAATAAATTCGAAATTTTATCTTCTGTGATGATAACACCACCGAACACAGATTTAGATGAAGAGAGTATGATCCTCGATTTTGATGAGGAACATCTAAATGCGGAAAGTATAACGGATCCCCATTCTTCCAAACAATATTCTGACATTGACATTGAAAAACTTGCATATATTAGACGGAGGAGCGATTATGGACCGAAGTACAGCGGAAGATAGTTTTGGGAAATACGTAGCAGCGGAATTGTTGAAGTTGCCAGAGGTTGAAAGAACTGAAACCCAATTCGACATTACGTTTTAATTTGACTGTGTTTATTCTTAACTCTAAAACAATAATAATAGAAAAAATTAAAAAAAAAACTGTGAATATACGTCGTTTCATTCCGTCTATTTAAACTTCAAATTATTAACGAAGTAGCTATCCTTTTGAAGTATTCTGGAGTTAGGTTTGGGAAAACTGTCCTCTTCAAATTCTGCCAAATCGCAGTTTTTTCCTTAATTATTCGTTTCACAGATGCTCGTAAACACAAATAGTGGTACGACATATTCGCCTGAGAGTCTCTAGAAGCCAGAAATCTGAAAACATAATTTCAATTTTGGCCAGGCTTGTGGAGGGCTTTGTACTCACCTTATCGTTAATGCAAGTCTTGCTTGAGCTGATATTGGGCTCCTTATAACAGTTTCTTTGGTAATTGAAAGACCAAAGACTTTCAATAATTCTTCAAATTGCTGAAAATTTATCTGCATCTATGTAGTTTCTAAATAAGACTTTGTCCTCGCTAGCCTGCCTTTTAACAAACTTTTCATACTATCCCGACTTTTCGCGGTCTTTATAGATTTCACACGTCCACATTTTCTTCTTTTACTCGGAGGCTCATCACCTTCTAATAGCTAATCGCACAGACTGCTTAGCAATACGGTCACTGTACATACCCCTTCCGGTATTTCTTGAAGAAAATAAGGAAATCCAACAATAAACTGTGTTAAGAAGTAAATTAATAAACAAAATCTTACAAAGAAACTTAAGATTTCAAAGTGACATATTGCCATAATATGGTGGGGGATAAGGTTTCAGCTATAAAAACGTATTCTTTTACTCTTGGAATAGTTTTACATATCACTATCTCGCTCTAAGTCCCTGAAAAATTAAAATGTTGCTGCAATGGTAATCCGCCTTAAAAGTAGCTTGGATTTCTTTCAAACACCATAATCTCCATTAATTTGTTCTATTTGCTATTTTTTTAATACCATTAGAAAGAAAACATATTTGGCTGCAATTTGTTATAACTTCATTTTTCTGTGGGAGCGATAATTTTGGGCTATACGACTTGTTTAACTTGAAATTTTAGTTCTTCCTCCACGATGAGTGTACAAAAGTAAAGTGTGCTGAGCTCTTACTTTACTGCATGGCTGTACCCGGCTAATTCCTATTATATTCCGTTCCGTGTGTTGTTACGACGCATCAAGTCATTCTTTCAGAGGCTTTTGCATGGACATATCGTCAGTGAGTGCGCTTACAATTAAATATTAAAATAATCAGTGTTTATATGGAAAATACATATTGCAGTAAGTTATTTATCTATTATTATTATAATTATTATTATTTTATACATAAAAAATAGTGTGTAATAATATTAGTGTAAGGATTTCACTCTTGCAGTCTGTGATTAAGTAAAAATATAAATGCAAGAAATTACGGCGTCGACACATTTTTGTGTTTGCGTCCATATTTTGTGGGATATTTTATGTACCTGTAAGCTACCAACAAAAGTTCCACCTGATAAGATTTTAGCGGTGCCCACCCTGGCTCAAAGTTTAATACTTGGCATTGACATCTGGAGTTTATTTGGGATCACAGTCCTAAATAACAATGGCAATTGGCATTTTCATAAAATTTCCACTCTAGATATCGACATAACTCATATTATAGACCAAGAATCACTAGATAACCAAAAGAAAAAGAAACTGGAAGCGTACTTAAACCATTTTCAAGCCTTAATGAACCAAAAGCTAGGACGCACAAACGTTATCGAACACGACATCGATACAGGTAACGCTACACCAATTGTACAAATGGTTATCAAGTTTCACCAGCAATAGAAAAAAGGCTAGGAATTGAACTCGAGCGTATGAAGCAGTTAGGCGTAATAGAACAATCAATAAGTCCATGGTGCTCTACCGTTGTCTTAGTTAAGAAGAAAGATGGTAGAGACAGGCTGTGCATAGACAGTCGCAAACTGAATAACGTCACGGTAAAGTGTGCATACCCTTTACCTCGAATCTCCGAAATCCTTAACAGGTTAGGCAAGGCACGTTACCTGTCATCCATTGACTTGAAAGATGCGTTTTGGCAAATACAAATACAATGTAACTACTAAAATCAGAAACTCAAAGACAACTTACTATCGTTCCAAATTCAATAGTGAATTGCCACCAGCAATACTATCGCGAAATCTTCGATATCTTGGTGTCAGTCGCGCTTCAAATCATGATGTGAATGAAGATCCAAATGAACTTAATCGCATATTTTTGTCTGGATCTATTAATTCTGATCATACTTCAACTAATGTGAATTTGGGTACCGTTTTATCTTCCAATAATGGAGGAAGCTTTTCTTTTAGACCGGTTACAGTTGGTGAGGTTGATGAGATGATCTACAGTGTTAAATCTAATGTTCCTGGTTTTGGGGATGTTCACCCAAAGTTTATTAAACTGCCACGACCAGTAGTCTTGCCTCATCTTACGCGTATATTTAATAGTGCAATAATGCAATCTGTTTTTCCCAAGTGCTGGAAATTTGCCACAGTAACACCAATATCCAAATGCACACGTCCCAATATCAATGATTATAGGCCTATTTCCATATTGCCATATTTATCGAAATTATTTGAGAAATTACTTGATTTTCAAATACGAGAATATTTACTTCGTAATAACTTGTTTTGTTGTTATCAGTCAGGGTTTAGACCTAAACATAGTTGCACAACGGCTTTGCTCAAGATAAGTGATGATATCCGTGCCGCTATTAGTGAGGATGAGGTTACGTACTTAGTTCTTCTTGACTTTAGTAAAGCGTTTGATTTAGTCAGTCATCAGCTCCTCTGTATCGGCAAGAAATTTGATTGCATCCTATTTATCTGATCGCTTTCAACAAGTTCGGTGTGGTAACAATTTCTCCACTTTTCTTCCAATAAAAGCCAGTATACCGCAAGGATATATTCTTGGCCCCTTACTTTTTTCCTTATTCATTAATGATTTACCCAATGTTATTAATTATTGTAATTTTCATCTCTATGCAGATGATTTACAAATTTACACATCTAGGAGGTGGGCTTAGTAGAGGATGCAATTTTTTGTATTAATAGCGACCTTGGAAAGATTAACTCTTGGGCAACTGATAATGGTTTGCTTCTCAATCCTAACAAAACTAAAGCAATTGCTATATATAGGAATGCTCTTGATACATCTTGTTTCCCAAATATCACTCTGAATGATACTACTATCCAATTTTGTGATAAGATAAATAATCTGGGTATAATATTTAATAAGGACTTCTAATGGTCAAGTCATGTCGATAACGTTGTTGGGAAAGTATATGGAGCTCTACGGCGCTTAGTAATATCATCATCTTGTCTGCCGTTAAGTACCCGCCTAAGATTGGCCAAAGTTCTACTTTTTCCTATTATTGGCTATGGTTGTGAAATTTATGGGCATCTTGATTCTCTTTCTACGCGTAAACTGAATGTTGCTGTAAACTCCGTCACGCGTTTTGTTAACGGTCTTAGACGTTATGATCACGTCTCGCCATACTCTAATCAATTGTTAGGTCTTCCATGTAAGTTTCATTTTACGTACCGTCATCTAATTTTATTGAATAAGATACTAATTGGATCAGCTCCTCGATACCTTGCTGATAAAGTCACCACTGCTCAATCTGAACGATCCTTAATACTCCTAGTACCGAGACTTTCATTTTTAGCTTCTCAAAGTCAGTTCTTTGTGCAGGCTATCAGACTATGGAATTCCCTACCTCTGCAATTACGCAGACAGCACGAGTGCAACAGTTTCAAAACTATAGTCTTTAATTATTACGGAAGTTTGTAACTAGCCACAGTTTTGTGTACTATACTTTTATTGTATTATTATTTTCTTAAATGTAAATTTTTTTCCTTGTCTATAGCATAGATAATTAATACATATAATGAATTATATTTTGAATTGCTCTATTTTTTAAAATGCTTAATTTTTTGCTTATTTATAGCCTAGTTAAGTAATACATATAGTGAATTATACTTTATTTTGCTCTAATTTTTATAATGCTAATTTTTTCGCTTGTTTATAGCCTAGATTATCTAATATAATATATATAATGAATTATACGTTGTATTTCCTACACATAATTTAAAGAATTTATTCTTACTTGTGTAGAGTTGCTTATATAATGAATAAATGAAAATAAAATGAAATGAAATGAATTGAAATACCATTTTCTGAAAGATCTAAAGAAAAGACAGCTTTCAGCGTTCCGGGTCATGGTTTATGGCAATTCACCGTAATGCCATTCGGCCTATACAACAGTGCCGCAACACAGCAAAGACTTATGGATATATTATTTTCTCCTGCAGAAGAGCGTGTGTTCACATACCTAGACGACCTGATTGTAGTCACAGAAACATTCGATCATCACATTTCCGTTCTCAATAGAGTAGCAAGCAAGCTCAGGAAGCAAAACTCACCATTAACCTTGAAAAATGCCAATTCGTTCGCGGATCATTAAAGTATCTAGGTTATGTAGTAGATAAACATGGACTTAGAATTGACCCAGACAAAGTTCAGGCTATGAACGACTTTCCAAAACCAAAAAACTACACAGAAATGAAAAGATTCATAGGAATGGCCTCGTGGTATCGCCGGTTTGTACACAATTTCGCCGAACTGGCATCACCCTTGCGCCCAAATATTTGTGTTGTGTAGCTTTTGTTTTGCGTTTTTGTTTTTGCCTTCAGCATGCAGAATTTTATTTTAGATTTCTGCAACATTCGCGGATTAAGAGCAAATCGGTTTTCGGTGTACTGCCACCTTAACTCAAAACTTCCGGCAATTCTTGCGCTAAGTGAAACCAAGGTCGTTTCTGATGCTGATATTAATCAGTATCACGTCCCTGGTTACAGCTTCGTGCCTCTTTTTTCTCAGCATAGAGGGATCGCAGTATATATTCGGAATGATGTTGCCTTTACTATTCTTCAAGATTTTCCTTCTGCCAATCCAGAGTTTAATTACATCTGGATTAGGTTCAAACTTCACAAGCACATCATATATATCTGTTTCCTTTATCGCAGCCCAAATATGTCTGATGACGACACGGTATCCGTATTTGACGATATCTCCAACAATATTGATCATTTGCTTTCTGTTTCCCCCTCTTCCGAAATCGTCCTGGCAGGCGATTTTAATGTTCATAATATACCGTGGCTCAGACATTCTTCTACCACAAGTCCTGTGGGCCGTTTCGTTGAGCTCTTCTGTGAATCATTTCATTTACAACAGCTAGTGATACACCTGGAGATAAAGCTAATTTACTCGACTTGTTTCTAACATCTCATCCGGACAAATATTCCATCTCAGTCGGTTCCCCTCTCGGAGTGCGTGGAGTCAGCTGGAGCAGACGTTCCATCGTGCGTGTTACTGGTGTCAAAGTGATAAATAGCGATCAATCTGTAGTGCAGTGCAGTGAAATTTTTTAAATATAATAATAATAACAAAAATCCGCCGCGCCGTTTTTTATTGCATAAAAAATAAACAATACCAGCCAAGTCCAGGGCTTTTCTATGCCCTGCCGGCATTCCACAAGCCAGCAGCACAGTACGGTGGCGTTTAACAAATCTCCCATGTACATCAATGATCAGTGCAAGGTCATTAGCCCTTGTCACTGATCAGCAATACGGGTGTCCCCAGCTGTGGTCATTGAACTGCATGGTCTGAGGTACTGAAAGCAGCAAATAGGCATAACACTATTGCTGTTATTTTTACCTCGCTGTGTCGTTGACCTCCAGCTGGGTGTCCCTAAATAAATATTTGTGTTGTTGTGTGTCGCTCTTTCTTCTGCTTTTTTTTTGTTTTGCTTTGGATTATGCAGAATTTTATTTTAGAATTTTGCAACATTCGCGGATTGGGGGCAAATCGTTTTTCGGTGTACTGCCACCTTCAATCAAAAAATCCGGCAATTCTTGCGCTAAGTGAAACCAAGGTCGTTTCTGATGCTGATTCTAATCAATATCACGTCCCTGGTTATAGCTTAGTGCCTCTTTTTTCTCCACATAGGGGGATTGCAATATATATTCGGAATGATGTGGCCTTTACCATTCTAAAAGACTTTCTACCTTCTGCCAATCCTGAGTTTAATTACATCTGGATTAGGTTCAAACTTCACAGGCACATCATCTACTTTTGCTTCCTTTATCGCAGCCCAAATATGTCTGATGACGACACGGTATCCGCATTTGACAATATCTCCAACAATATTGATCATTTGCTTTCTGTCTCCCCCTCTTCCGAAATCGTCCTGGCAGGCGATTTTAATGTCCATAACATACCGTGGCTCAGACATTCTTCTACCACAAGTCCTGCGGGCCGAATAGTTGAACTATTTTGTGAATCTTTCAATTTGCATCAGCTAGTGGATGCACCGACGAGAATCCCTGATGCAGCTGGAGATAGGGCCAATTTACTAGATTTGTTTCTGTCATCTCACCCTGACAAATATTCTATCTCAGTCGGCTCCCCTCTTGGTAATTCAGACCACTGTCTAATCACGGCTCAATTTATCACCTCATCTCTGCGCCGCCCCACTTCTCCACCTACAAGTAGACTTCTCTGGCACTATAAGAACGCTGATTGGGAAAGTCTCAATCAGTATCGTAGAGATATAGATTGGTCGGTCTGTTTTGCTTCGAGGGATGCTGATGAATGCACATTAGAACTTAGTAACTTACTAAGTCTAGGCATGCGTGAATATATTCCGTATTCTTACAGCAGATCTCAACAACAGCAAAATCGCTCTTGGTTTAACGATAAGTGCAACCAAGCTATTAAAGCGAAAGAGTCTGCTTTTCGCGCCTATCAAGTGCATCCTTGTCCAGAACTGAAAGAAATCTACAAGACTGCACGGAACACCTGCAGGTCCATTATCCAGAGAGAAAAATTTCTTTTTGACCAGAATGTTAGACAAAGAATCTTGGCAAGCCGCAAAGGTAGTAAAGGTTTCTGGTCCCTGGTCAAAACCATCAGGAACAACTTCAACAGTTCCTCTATACCTTCACTACTTAATAATGGTGAAGTGGTTGTTGACTCCCAGGATAAAGCTAATATTTTGGCAGCTAGATTCGCATCAAATTCTTTTCTTCCACCCACTTCACAGGCACCTGTCGTGCATCCCCCGTGCGGATGTGTACAAGAGCCAATACATATCCGTACGGGGGATGTGTTCAAGGTCCTTAATGGTATCAACGTCTCTAAAGCCGCAGGACCTGATGGTTTCTTGCCCCTATTAATTAAAAGCTGTGCCTCATCCTTGGCTAAACCTCTGCGCAAACTATTCTACCTATCCTATTCGACAGGAAAATTTCCAACTGCTTGGAAACTAGCTCACGTTCAGCCTATTCCCAAGAAAGGAGAGGGTAGCGATCCCTCAAATTATCGACCAATTGCAATCACTTCGATTCTTTCAAAGGTTTTTGAATCTATCATTATCTCCAAATTAATGAAGTATCTGGAAACCAATCAGCTCATCAATGATCGCAATACGGCTTCCGGCACGGTCGCTCATCTGGAGACTTGCTGACTTTTCTTACGGAACGTTGGAATCGTAGTCTTCACAATTTTGGTGAGTCTAAAATCGTTGCTCTAGATATTTCAAAGGCCTTTGATAGAGTCTGGCATCCAGCCCTTTTAGCTAAACTCAAAGCACTTGGTCTTTCCCCTCCTCTTCTATTATGGATTGAAAGTTTTTTATCTAGTCGCCAAATACGTGTTGTATTAGATGGCGTTATATCTGAACCTCATCCTATTAATGCCGGTGTCCCCCAGGGCTCTGTTATTTCTCCGACTCTATTTCTAATCTTCATTAATGATCTGCTTTCCCTTACTTTTAATCCTATCCATAGCTTTGCTGATGACAGTACCCTTGATTTCTCATACTCCTTTGACACCCTTGCGGATTCCAGAGGGAACGCCACATGTGTTAAACGAGACTGCATGATTAGATCATTGAATAACGATCTTGACAATATTCTCGCTGGGGCAAAGTGAATCGTGTCGAATTCAATGCATCTAAGACCCAAAGCTGTCTCATCTCATTAAAACAAGACCATCAGTTAACCACTCCCGTTTCGTTTGATGGAGCATTAATTTCTGATTCACCGTCACTAAGAATTCTTGGCATTAATATTTCCAGTAAGTTAAGCTGGACAGATCACATCTTCTCGGTTGTCAAAGAAGCATCAAAATGTCTTGGTTTTTTGAAAAGGTGTAAGAAATATTTCAGCCCATCAAATATAGCGCTCCTCTACAAGTCCTACATCAGACCTAGAATGGAATACAATTCCCATATCTGGGCCGGGGCTGGTCGCACAGCCTTAGCTTCATTGGATATTGTCCAAAAGAGAGCCTGCAAGCTCATTGGCGATTTGGCAATAACTTGTCATATCGACTCACTCGAGCACCGTCGCAATGTTGGATGCCTTTCGCTCCTTTATCGCTATATGCATGGTCAATGTTCTGATGAAATATCTAGTCTGATCCCTTGTAGAATAGTTCCTGCACGCAATACTCGCGCTGCATCCCGCGCTCATCCTTTTACCCTTCAAATTACCTTCGGCCGTACACTTAAATTCCGTGATGCTTTCTTATCCCGAACTGTGCGAATGTGGAACAGTCTACCATCTTCTGTCTTTCCTCCGCATACAACCTGCGAAAGTTTAAGGGCGACATACATCGGCACCTCCGCCGCTCTCCTCATATCCCTTAATCCTTTCCCTATCTCCTTCCTGCCACGCTGTGCTTTGCATCATAGGGTATCCCCTAAGCTTGGCTTAATAATATATAAAAAAAAAAAAAAAAATTCAGACCATTGCTTAATCACGGCTCAATTTACCACCTCAAACCTGTGACGCCCTACTTCTCCACCTACAAGTAGGCTTCTTTGGCACTATAAGAATGCTGATTGGGAAAGTCTCAATAAGTATTGTTACGTGCCACAAAGTGAATCAAGCGACATCTGTTAGGAATGGAAGCAACTTTAGGTTAGTGTCATCTTAGTAAACTTTGGGTTCGGAGAACGGAATATTCAGGAAGGTTCTAGGATAATTCGTAGAGTATAAATACGGCGCTCTGACAGCTAGGAGGCGGAGTATTATTTCAGACAGCGAAGTGAACGAAGTAAACTATTTGGATTGCGATAATTAGAAGTACAGTACTAGCGATAAATAAAGAGTTGATTTGATAATTATTTGTGAATTTGTGAGAGTAAACAGTAAAGTTAAATAAAGAAAGAACTTTTGAATTATATCTGAAATATTGTGTTTTAAATAACGAACTAAGGCCACGCTCGTAACAACTGGTGTCAGAAGTGGGATAAAAATCGCGAAATAAAGTGGTGGCATTTGACTTTGAAATTCAAAGAGTGATTAATTTTGTGAAATCGCGCAAGAATGGGACGCAAACTAGAGGAGCTTCGCATACAGGAATTGAAAGTGGAGTTGGGGAAGCGGTCATTACAAACGACTGGCCTAAAGAATGTTCTAGTCGAGCGACTTAGACAAGCTTTGATAGAGGAAGAAAAGAATCCTGAGACATTCGTTTTCGAAGAAGAACCAGAAATTGAGGAAGAGCGTGCAATGAACATAGAACAGCTTTTAAGTACTTTAATGAGCAAAATGGAAGCCCGTTTTGATGAACAAAAGAATTCTCTCCAGGAACAAAAGAATTCTCTCCAGGAACAAAAGAATTCTCTCCAAGAACAAAAGAATTCTCTCCAGGAACAAAAGAATTCCCTCGAGGACCACAAGAAATCTATGGAAACCCGTTTGGACGAACAAAAGAATTCTCTCCAGGAACAAAAGAATTCTCTCGAGGACCACAAGAAATCTATGGAAACCCGTTTGGACGAACAAAAGAATTTTCTCCAGGAACACAAGAAATCTATAGAAACCCGTTTGGACGAACAAAAGAATTCTCTCCAGGAACAAAAGAATTCTATGGAATCACGTTTAGATGAGCAGAAGAATGCTTTGGATGAACAAAAGAATTCTATGGAATCCCGTTTAGATGAGCAGAAGAAATCACTGGAAACGCGTTTGGATGAACAAAAGAGTTCTCTGGAGAATTGTCTAGAAAGTCGCTTAGAGGAACAAAAGAATTTCCTGAAAAACTCGTTAGACGAACAAAATTTAAAAATTGAAGGCATCGAGCAAGAAGTGGCGGAAGTTCAACAAAAAGTGACCGAACAGCTTGACAATTTCAAATCAGATTTGGAGAAGATGAAGCATCGACAACCACGGCACGAAGGAATTGAAATATCCAATGCAGGCAGAATGAAACCTCCAATATTTGATGGACAAAATTCGTGGCATATTTTCAAGAGACAATTCGAGGCTGCTTCCGAAGTAAACGGATGGAATGATGCAGACAAAGCTACAGCTCTGGTATTAGCACTTCGAGGTTCTGCATCAGAGCTTTTACAAACTATACCGATAGAAAGGCAACGTGATTATACTTCATTAGTACAGGCGATAGAGTTACGTTATGGAGATGAACACATGCAGCAAGTATATCGCCTACAGCTACGCAACAGGATTCAAAAGCATGGCGAATCACTACAACAACTGCAGGCTGATGTGGAAAGATTAGCTTATCTTTCATACTCTAGCGTAAATGTGGATTTCCTTAATGAAGTGGCAACAGAAGCATTTGTGAACGCTATTGCAGATCAAAATTTACAACAAGCGTTGAGGCTAGCAGGAAAGAAATCAACAGCAGAAGCACTAGCCTATGCACTAGCGTATGAATCTGCCAGGCAAGCTTCTCGAAGTGCAGTACGAGTGAGAGAAATTTCGGTGGAGGAATGTACTTGTAATAGAATGCAGAGCAATTCTACACGCGGTATTCTGCGATGCTGGAATTGTAATAGACCAGGACACCTCCAAAGGGACTGCAGAAAACGCCGACGAATGGAAGCGCTAGAAGAAGGGCAGAGATATCGAGCTGGGCAAAGATATCGAGTTGGGCAGCAGACTCACAGCAGAATACCGTCATCAGAGACCACTCCTTCGCGTGGTGTCATTCGATGCTGGAAATGTAGTAGACTGGGATACCTGCAAAACGACTGTAGGAAACGAGGACGAATGAAAACAACAGAAGAAGAAGGGAGAAGATGGCGAGCTAGAGAGCAAGCTTTCCGTGGAGAGACTAGACTGCAACCTCATGACTTTTAAATCCCATACCGCAAAGGACGTATCCACGGATATGCAGAAGCTTTTTCACAACGTCCATGCAATCCTGAATGGAATCATTGCGGACGGATGGAAGAAAAAGATGACGATGACTACAATGATGATAACGAAAGTCGAAAGAAGAAAGGAAAGAAATCCAAAGATGATGATGATAACGGTGATAAAAGTAAAAAGAAGAAAGGAAAGAAATCCAAGAGCGAGGACAATGAAAGAAAGAAAAAGACGAAAAGTAAAGGGTCTAAAGATGCTGATAATGACGATGATAAGGGTATAATGAAGGTCGGAAAAGGTAAAGATAAAGTTTCTGACGATGATGATAATAAGAAGCGCAAAGGCGGCAATGAAAAGGATGACAACGGCAATCAAAAGGGCAAGAAATTTGAGGACAAAGGAATCAAAGATAAAAGACGAAAGAAAAATCAAAGCATGGAAGAGTATTTCAACAGAACATTAATCAAACATCTGAGGAAGGTCTTCAACTATAATCAACGCGATTGGTTTCGACATATTCCTATATTTCTAATGGCTTATATATCAGCTATTTACAATATGACCAGACAAAGCCCATTTAAGGTCATTTTCGGAAAGGAAATGCGCTTACCTAGCGACCTCAAGTTTGGTATACCCAAAGGCGAACAAAAGTTACCAGAAGACTACGTCACAAAGCTCAGACAACGATTAGCTGATGTGCACGAGGCCACGAGACGTTCTCCAAAGTTACCACAACACTGGGAGAGACCGTATGCAGTTAAAACTAAAATTAATAACATGCCATACAAGAATCAGCGCGGTACAAGATGCAAAAGAAAAATCGTTCATCTAGATTGCTTGGGTCAATACGGAGAGCACCACGACAGTGGACCATCTGTTGTTCGGGACGAACAAATTTTAAGAAGGGGGCAGTGTTACGTGCCACAAAGTGAATCAAGCGACATCTGTTAGGAATGGAAGCAACTTTAGGTTAGTGTCATCTTAGTAAACTTTGGGTTCGGAGAACGGAATATTCAGGAAGGTTCTAGGATAATTCGTAGAGTATAAATACGGCGCTCTGACAGCTAGGAGGCGGAGTATTATTTCAGACAGCGAAGTGAACGAAGTAAACTATTTGGATTGCGATAATTAGAAGTACAGTACTAGCGATAAATAAAGAGTTGATTTGATAATTATTTGTGAATTTGTGAGAGTAAACAGTAAAGTTAAATAAAGAAAGAACTTTTGAATTATATCTGAAATATTGTGTTTTAAATAACGAACTAAGGCCACGCTCGTAACAGTATCTTAGAGAAATTGATTGGTCGGTCTGTTTTGCTTCGAGGGATGTTGATGAATGCACACTAGAATTTAGTAACATACTAAATCTTGGCATGCATGAATACATTCCGTATTCTTACAGCAGATCTCAACAACAGCATGATCGCTCCTGGTTTAACGATAAGTGCAAACAAGCTATAAAAGCGAAAGAGTCTGCTTTTCGCGCCTATCAATTGCATCCATGTCCGGAAATAAAACAAGTCTACAAGACTGCACGAAACACCTGCAAGTCCACTATCCAGAGAGAAAAATTTCTTTTTGACCAGAATATAAGACAAAGAATCTTGGTAAGCCGCAAAGGTAGCAAAGGTTTCTGGTCCCTGGTCAAAACCATCAGGAACAACTTCACCAGTTCCTCTATACCTTCACTACTTAATAATGGAGAAGTGATTGTTGACTCCCTGGATAAAGCTAATATTTTAGCTGCTAGATTCGCTTCAAATTCTTTTCTTCCACCCACTTCACAAACACCTGTTTTACATCGCCCGTGTGAATTTGTACAAGAGCCAATACACGTTCGTACGAGGGATGTGTTCAGGGTTCTTAAGGGGATCAACGTCTGCAAAGCCGCAGGTCCTGATGGTTTTTCGCCCCTGTTAATTAAAAGCTGTGCCTCATCCTTGGCTAAACCTCTGCGCAAACTATTCTACTTGTCTTATTCGACAGGAAAATTTCCAACTGCTTGGAAACTAGCTCACGTTCAGCCTATTCCCAAGAAAGGAGAGGGGAGCGATCCATCAAATTATCGACCAATTGCGATCACTTCGATTCTTTCAAAGGTTTTTGAATCTATCATTAACTCAAAATTAATGAAGTATCTGGAAACTAACCATCTCATTAACGATCGCCAATATGGCTTCCGAGCTGGACGCTCATCTGGAGACTTGCTGACCTTTCTTACGGAACGTTGGAACCGTAGTCTTCACAATTTTGGTGAGTCTAAAATCGTTGCCCTAGATATTTCGAAAGCCTTTGATAGAGTCTGGCATCCAGCCCTTTTAGCCAAACTCAAAGCACTTGGTCTCTCCCCTCCTCTTCTATTATGGATTGAAAGTTTCCTATCTAGTCGCCAAATACGTGTTGTATTAGATGGCGTTACATCTGAACCGCATCCCATAAATGCCGGTGTACCTCAAGGCTCTGTTATCTCTCCAACTCTCTTTTTAATTTTCATTAATGATCTGCTTTCCCTTACTTTCAATCCCATCCATAGTTTCGCAGATGACAGTACCCTTGATTTCGCTTACTCCTTTGACACTCTTGCTGAATCCAGGTTGAATGCCGCATGTGTTAAACGAGATTGCATGACTAGATCATTGAATAACGATCTTAACAGTATCCTCGCTTGGGGCAAAGCGAATCGCGTCGAATTCAATGCATCATAGACCCAAAGCTGTCTTATCTCATTAAAACAAGATCATGACTTAACCACACCCGTTTCTTTTGATGGGGCATTAATTTCTGATTCACCGTCACTAAGCCTTCTTGGCATTAATATTTCCAGTAAGTTAAACTGGACAGATCACATCTTCTCTGTTGCCAAAGAAGCATCGAAATGTCTTGGATTTCTGAAAAGGTGTAAGAAATATCTCAGCCCGTCAAATCTAGCGCTCCTCTACAAGTCCTACATTAGACCTAGAATGGAATACAACTCCCATATATGGGCCGGGGCTGGTCGCACAGGCTTAGCTTCATTGGATATTGTCCAAAAGAGAGCCTGCAAGCTCATTGGCGATTTGGCAATAACTTGTCATATCGTTTCACTCGAGCACCGCCGCAATGTTGGATGCCTTTCGCTCCTTTATCGCTATATGCATGGTCAATGTTCTGATGAAATATCTAGTCTAATCCCTTGTAGAATGATTCCTGCACGCAATACTCGCGATGCAAACCGCGCACATCCTTTAACCCTTCAAATTACTTTCGGCCGTACAGTAAAATTCGGTGATGCTTTTTTATCCCGAACAGTGCGAATGTGGAACAGCTGACCATCTTTTGTTTTTCCTCCGGCATACAATCTGCGGAAGTTTAAGGGCGACATACATCGGCACCTCCGCCACTCTCCTCATATCCCTTAATCCTTTCCCTATCTCCTTCCTGCCATGCTGTGCTTTGCATCATGGGGTATCCCCTGAGCTTGGCTTAATAATATAAAAAAAAAACCCTTGCACGATTTAATCAAAGGTTTAACTAGAAGAAGATGTCTGCATTGGACTAAAGAAGCCGAAGAAGCAGGTTAAAATCAAAATTGGTCGAGGCACCACTCCTAGCAAACCCCGATTTTAATAAAACATTTTACCTCCAATGTGATGCTTCCAACTATGCAATTGGTCAAGAAAAACCTATAGCATATGTTAGCAGGAAACTCAGAGGAGCAGAAACAAACTACACTGTAACAGAAAAAGAATGTTTAAGTGAAATATTCGCAGACGAGAAACTAAGATGCTACTTAGAAGACCAAAAATTCAAAATATTAACGGACCATTCCAGTTTAACGTGGTTGTTCAAGCAACAAAATCTGACGGTCAGACTCGCAAGATGGGTTTTGAAGTTGCAATAACACGACTTTGAAATAGCACACGTAAAAGGAAAAGAAAACGTTGTCCCAGCTGCACTTTCCAGAGCACCCACGATTGATCTGATAGATTGTAACCCTATTCCGTCCGACAGCCGTTACATACGTATGCTAGGTAGAATCCAAGAAAGTCCAGGCCGTTTCCCATGCTGGAAACTAGCAAATAAAAATCTTTTTTACAAAGATACCAGGGAATCAAACAAACATCAGGACTTCAGGTGGAGACTGGTAGTTCCCGAATCCTCCCGGCAGACAGTTTTGGAAGAATGCCACGACTCTCCATTCGCTGCACATTTGGGCGCTCACAAAACTAAATTAAAGGTACTGCAAAGGTACTATTGGCCAGGAATATCTCGAGACGTAACGCAGAACGTAAAAAATTGCGAAACATGCCTATGTGCTAAACCTACCACTAAACCACAATATGGCACAACGGGAAAATTTAAAGTAGCTTCAAGACCATAGCAGATCATTGCTTTAGACTTCATCATGGGTCCCTTTCCTAAGTCAACCAAAGGCAACACATACATACTAGTGGTTGTAGACTAGTTCACTAAATACCCTTGTTTATTCCCTCTGAGGGACGCAACGGCAAACAGAGTAGTCAACATAGTGGAACACCACATATTCCTTGAATATGTAGTACCAGAAATCGTCATTTCAGACAATGGTAAACAGGTCGAAATCCAAGTTGGTCTACAAATTAGAAGATTTAGAAAATTAGACAATTACTATTGCACATAAAAAACCAATAACCGAGTACAAGTACTATATCAAACCTTTCCAAAGGAAACTCCTTGGTAATACAGTAGTCGTTATCTTACACGGATTCATCCCTCGGTAGTTCTTGGTGAACTTTGTTTTTGCAGCTTCCAGGTATATCGTTTTTCCAGCATTGTCTAATCCTAGTATGAGGATGCAATATCCCTTCCTTTTATAAGATACTTGTATAAACCCTTGTAGAAGAGTGTACATCACAGAGTCGTATGTTTTCTAAAGATGGTGTCAGCCCCTTTATACCAAAAATAGTTTACGGTAGGTTAAGCAGTTGTGCTCACTATCGCCTCCTTCATCCTTCATTGATGATATCCATCCTTCTTAATAAATATACAAGGACTTTTAAACAGTCCAGCAGATTTGGTGTTACTGTTAATCAAGCATTGTTCAATGTTCTAATGTTCGCAATTCTCTAAAGTACCATGTAACATAGAAGCTAAAGAAGAAATACAGATCAAGCCATCTATCACACATACCCGAAGATTACCCTTAATAAAGTAAAGTCAGATAGCTCCACATAGTTCGCCATGTAGCTAAGTTGTACGCCGTGTACATATCCAATCTAAAACATATTACGGCCATACTGCCAAGCAAATTTTACAAACCATTTACGGTAGCGTCAAGTTCGCATAAGCTTTTATCTCATGGTGACAAAAACTTCCCCGGGCTAGAGGGGAATGTACTGAGAGTACAATCGGAACTCCATCCCATTCACTGAAAGTAATCGACATTAACATTAGTAGAATACACGGATTGTAGGCTGTATAGCGGTAGGGGGGTTTACGATTTTTAGTACTGTCTCCACTTTACACACTGTAAATGTCTTGATATACACCCTATCAAGGCTAGATTCATCTCAAGTGAAAACAAACCGTCTGAGTTTTGCATCGAATGCACAACCAGCCTTTCTGTCGTTTTCCATCGTCAGTTGTAGGACGTCAAAGTCTGAAAATTGAAAAAAAATCCTAATTCTTTCAAATTTTAACGATTTTCCAGCCAAAATGCATGATAACTATACAGTTTATTTACAATATTTAGAAACCCCCGAATGTTACCTTTAATTTGACTACCTACCTAAATGCTACCGTTTTTTAGATATTCCCGTTTTTATAAGGCATAATTTCATTAATTTTGCTAATAACAATAGAAATCGCGCCTAATTTTATGCAATTCCACACAAATTAGATAAATTCATGAAATTATGCATCATAAAAATAGGAATGTCTCAAAAACGATAGCATTTTGGTAGGTACATGATCAGGATCAAATGAAAGGTAACATTCGGAGGTCTCGAAATCTTGCAAGAAAGTGCTATCCATATCTTGCCTTTTAGCGGAAAAATCGATATAATTGAAAAATAAATTGCAAAATTTTCCAATTTTTCGGCTTTGATGTCCTATACCTGCCGCCGGAAAGCGGATAGTGAGGTGGTTGGGCATTTGTTGGAAACCGTAGATGGTTTACTATCCTGTGATGCAAGTCACCTTCATAGGGTGTATAACAAGAAAGTTAAATGGTATTAGGATAAAAAGCACCCAAAATATCAAAACCCCCTACCGCCCACACCGTGCATTTTTCGGCTCTCCTCCCTTACAATTTATTTTTCGAAATTGAGTGAGGAATCCGGGGTAAAAAGGAAATGCGGTTCGTATGGGACACCCTATATATGCATAATTATAATACAATTCCAAAATTAAAAATACGTAGATAAATAAAACTCGCTTGGTTAAACACTTAAGAATACATATTGTTACTTGAATTCAACCTCAGTAGGAAAAAAAATTATTGTTAAATCTAGAATATAAAAATGGAAAAGGAAAAATATTTATAAAACAAATGAAAAAAAAGGAAGTAATTAGATAAAAATAAGAAGCATAATTCTTAAACCATCGAACAAACAATAGTTTTTAAAAACACTGCAGAATGAAGCAAAGAACAGAACCTGTGAAACTATGAAAAGTATCAATACGTCGTATGAACCGACCCCATGGACGGAATGCAGGAGTTGAGACAAAAGAAATGGGACGGTCGAGAAAAAGAACAACGTTTGTGGAAGCCTCATATAAATGAATTGGCTGAAAGGAAGCAGAGTATTGCAGTCAACCACAGTTGGAGAATTATATGCAAAGAAACCCGTGGAAGGCAAATCTTTTGAGTTTAGTGTGCGAGTCGTAATTCAATTACAATCGCCGCCACAATTCGTCATTATAAGCCACCCTACTTGTCAGTAAATGACAGTGCGGCGGACAGAACGGGAATGCCGTCATTAAATAATTCGACACAGGTACAATTTAAGTAGTTGGTAAGATAATTACTGCATTTTGAGTTATAAACACTATATTCTACTAATTTAAGTTAGATAGGCTAGGTTGGGCCCAGAATTGAAGTGTAAAAAGAATAAAAGGGAAAATTTTTAAATGTGAAATAATAGGTCAATGAAGAAGAAGTTATTAAAGCTGAATTCTCTAATTACGCGTATTTATTTGGAAGGCATTGATACAACCAAGTGAGTTTGTGCAACGATAACTACCCTAGACTGATTTGGGGCTATAAAAACGTGGTGTGATTCACAGAACTCGCACATTGATTCGTTATCTCGAGAATTTGCTCGTACTTAGCATAACACTCCACCTAATCGTATCCCTCGAGCTTAGGAGAACGACGTTCTGGTAGTCCCATCTGAAGATGGAATATCTCATACAGTGGCGATTTAGATTAGATTTGTGAAGGGGTATATAGGCGTTAGCCTCGCAATCACTGCGACCTGAAAGATCTATTGTGAGTCCCCGTTGAATTTGCTCCATTTATAGGTTTAGACTGTTAATAAAGTCTAGAACCATTCTGGGCTTAAGGTTCCATACGTAACTTGGTGGAGGAAAAGCATGTTCAAGGTGGAGTAATCTCCGCCTGGCCAATGCTTCGCAGTTGCAGAGACAGTGCTCCGAGCTTTCGTGAGCATCCTGACAGAAGCGGCAGGATGAAGTCTCAGCCAAACCCAGCTTGTTTAGGTGATACCTCACGGGGCAATGGCCTGAGAAGAGCTCAGTGATCATTTTCAGCTCTGTTCTTCTAAGGAGTAGGAGTTCTTTTGTTTTTCCGCCAGAGGAGTCGATAAACTTTTTTGCCTGACGAAGTCCTTGTAGCCTTTCCCAATACAGGGATTTTTGTTTATTCTCCCAGTTATTTAGGGTAGCTCTGAGGTAACACTTTGAAGTGCCACAAAATGGCTCTGGTCCGACAAACTCAGTTTCCGCTCCTCTTTTGGCTAGGCCATCCGCAATTTCATTGCCTTTGTGGTCCTCATGTCCAGGTACCCACATGAGGATAACTTTGTTTCTCCTTGATAGATTTTTGAGGGTTTGTAGACATTCCCAGACTATCCCTGACTTGACAGTGTAGGACTTTAAGGCCTTGAAGGCAGCTTGACTATCCGAGATGATATTAAAGGTTGAGCCATTTATGGCTCTTTTAATACAGGTATTGGCACATTCTTCTATGGCCAATACCTCGGCCTGGAATATGGTAGGGGTAGAGCCTAGAGCTTTGATATATGGCATTTGGGGCCGTATACACCCAATCCGACCCCACTGTTTGTTATTGAGCCGTCTGTATACCACACCATCGATCCTTGTGGGAAGGACGGTTTAGTGGAGCGGCATTGTTGTCGGTCTCCAAGAACCACTTGGAATGGTCTTACAAAATCCACTCTGGGTGTGATTATATCAGATATTGTCGTCACTTGCTCGAAGCATATCTGTTTTAAGATACTTAAATGACCAACCAGATCGCCTGGCTTTAACTGTTTCTCCGTTTGTACTCTAATAGCACTGGAGATCGCTTCCTTTTTCACCTGCAAATGCGGGGGTGCAAGGTTTAATAAGGCTTCCATGGCTGCTGTGGGACAGGTTCTCATGGCACCAGTTATTCCTAGACAGGCAAGCCGCTGGGTTTTTTGAAGCAGAGCCTCAGCCGCCTTTTGATTAGTTTTTGGCCATCATGCGAGGGCCGCATAGGTGACCATGGGTCTAACAACCGTGGTGTACGTCCAGTACATCATTTTTGGCTTCAGCCCCCATGTTCTGCCAATGAAGCGACGACACGTGTAGAGAGATCGCATCGCTCTATCCCTCCCTCTGGACAGATGCGAATTCCAGGTAAGTTTCTTATCTAGGGTTATCCCTAGATATTTGACTTCGTCTGAAAATATCAATTCCGTATTATCAAGAATAGGAGCCGTTAGTGAAAGCTTCGATCTTCTTGTGAACCGATAACCGTTTTGTTGGGGTTTATGCTTAGGCCTTTGTTTAGACACCACGTGCGGACTTTGAAGAGGGCTATTTGCATGAGGTCGGATATGACTTGATCATGCTTGCCCCGTATTGTAACTACTAGGTCATCCGCGTAGCCTTGAACATTAAAACCCGAACTGGTCAACTTCTCTAGCAGATCATCAATCACGATCGACCATGTGGGCAGCGTTTTGCTGCGGTGATCGTGACTGAGCAGTTCCCTAGAGATGTGGTTATCCTCCTGCTTCTAAGCATGGAGTCTATCCAGTTTACCGTGGAGGGCTCAAAGCCTTTATCCTCGGCAGCTGATTTAATTGCATCGAAGGAGGTATTATCGAAGGCTCCTTCTATGTCCGCAAATGCACATAAAGCCACCTCTTTTGCTTCGAGCGATTTTTCGAGGTCTTTGACTAATGTGTGAATGGCAGTCTCAGTAGACTTGCCAGCTTGATAAGCGAACTGCTTAGAATGAAGTGGTGATTTAATCAGAATTTCACTTCGAATGTGTAGGTCTAGGATTTTTTCCATGGACTTAAGCAGGAATGAGGAGAGGCTGATGGGTCGGACTGATTTAGCTAGAGAACTAGCTCTTTTTCCTGCTTTAGGTATAAATACCACCCTGACGTCTCTCCAACATTGGGGAACGTACCCTAGAGCGTAACTGGCTCGAAAATTTTTTTGTAGTGGAAAGAGTATTTCTTCTACACCTTGCTGTAGTAAGGCGGGAAAAATGCCGTCTTCTCCAGCAGATTTAAAGGGCTTAAATGTGCCAATGGCCCATCTAACCTTGTTAGGAGTGAAGATTCTTCCCGCAAGGCTTTTGCTCCTGTTAGAGACTCCGTACTTGTCCACCTCAATCGGGTCTGGAGCTACTATTCCTTGATCGGGAGTGAGAGAGTCGGGAAAGTGAGTTTCTCATAAAAGCCTGACTGTTTCCTCGCAACTCTCGGTGTAGTTCCCATCTTCTTTTTGAAGTGTGCCTATACTATTCGTGTGATCCTTCGAAAGTACCTTATGGAGCCTGATAGCTGCGGGCAATTGATCTATGCCATCGCAGAAGGTCCGCCAGGTTCTTCTTTTGGATCTCCTTAATTCCGTGTTATATTCCGTTAGAGCCTTTTTGTATTCCCCCCAGATGCCAGAGAGTTTAGCTATGTTGAATAGTTTCCTGACTTCTTTTCTTTTTAGACTCAGTTCCCTATTCCACCATGGTACCTGCCGATTTCAAGTCTTTTGCTTCAGAGGGCAACTGTATTCGAATGAAGTCATTACAGCTGCGTAGTGGCTGAGTCTAGCTCCTCAGTCGTGCTAATGCTACCGCCGGGAGGGTCAACTACAGCCTTAAGGTGTTGTCGATAGAGTTCCCAGTTAGTTAATTTAGGGATTCGTTACTCCTGACATGTGTTGAGTGTGGCATCTATATCGAACCTGATGTGTCTGTGATCTGACATGGAAATCTCGTTCGATACATGCCACCTGCTTATTTTTGTACTTATGAACATACTGGCAAGTGTTAGGTCCAAGACCTCTTGTCTAATGATGTTCATAAAGGTTGGCTTATTACCTCGATTTAGTATCTCTAAATTGTTAGACAGTATAAAATCGTAGAGGTACTCACCCCTGGCATTGGTATCCGTGCTGCCCCATAGTGTATGATATGCATTTGCATCGCATCCAATGATGAAGTGCTTTCCTCTGCGTTTGCAGTAGTTGATGCGCCGTTTTAGCTCTGGGGGAGGTAATGAATCCGCTTCTCCGGGAAAGTAGGCTGAGGTAACTACTACCTCGTGGCTTACAGTGGCAATAGTTCTCGACTTAATGTCGACGAATTTGTTTTCAGAGTAGAAGCACTCACGTACTCGGCCTTAGGCGAAGATTTTGATCTCTTAGTTCGGTATATCACAACTTTGCCTTCTGGTCCAGCAATGGACTGGCACGGGTCTCTCCTGAGACAGAACTCCACACCTTCGTGGGAGTATATAAAAGCAGCTCTGTTAACTGAATGGGGAGTACCGAATGCTGACCTCAAGGTCAAGGTCCAGCTGATGTTGAGAAAACAAAAAGCAGAGGAGTCATTTGCTACGTATCACCAACACCTGGTACATCTGCGTGATCTACTGCAAAGCCCTTTGGCGGACGGAGAGTTTCTAGAAATCGTGAAATCGAATCTGCTTCCAGACATCCAACGGAAAATCTGTTTGCATCCCACAAACACCATACATCAACTGCGAGGTCTCGTGACTCAGATACAGGCTACTCAGCAGGGAATCGCGGCCGCGTGCAGCTGGAACGCCTATCGCAGCTCCAGAGTTAGCCAGTTAGATGATTGCCGTTCGACAGATGCTGAACAGTATATGTCACCTGAAAACAGTGAGGAAGCAGCAAAAGTATCTGCTATTTCAGCACCACCGAAAGTTAATTGTTGGAACTGTGACCAACCCGGTCATTTTTACCAGGACTGCATGCAGGAAAGACAACGAGTGTTCTGCTATGGATGTGGACATAGAAACGTCTTCAAACCAACTTCTAGACACTGCTTGACGAAAAACGAGAGACGGGTCGGGAATCCCACCACATTCTCTCGACCGGCGTCAACGGCCCGAACGGCAACAACTATGACGACTACAGTTCAAGTCTTGAACAGGGAGGAAGGTCCGCTCCATCAGCAGACCTCAACGATGAACAACTGAACTGTCCGTTGATATCATTCAGTGACTCTGGAGATATCAACTATCCACCTGATCGTCCTATTGATTCTCTGATAGAGACGAAGAATCTAATAGACTTCTCCGCAGATCTTCAAGCTCCCGTTTCCACCTATAGGGAGCCCATGACACTACTAGTTACTTCTCTAGAAGGGTCTTTGATCTTTGACGTCCCGATGAAAACGACACCACTTTTTGCTGGCATTCGGCTTGTCGTTTCTGTATTAAAACGGCCACCAAGCTCTGTTATGACGAGTGGGCGTGTATCCGCTGACGCCCTATCATACGCGTCTGCAAAACGAGACCGTATCTTCTCCTCAGTAGCTGAGCTAACTGAAATTATGTATCCTGACCTGGACCTTCGACCAAGAAAGAAACGATCGACCGTTCGTTGGTGGGAATACTGTCGACGAATGAAACAGGAAAAAAAAGTGGCACATATTTCTGTGTCGATGCCAGACGAAACACGACCGTATGCCGAAGTAAGACTACTCGGGCGAACTGAGACTGGGTTACTTGATAGTGGTGCCACTGTCAGTATCCTAGGCCAAGGAGATTAGCTGAAGCAGAGGTCGAATGGAAGAGGTATCGGACACAGGTATAAGTAGCCAATGGTGCCATGACGACTGTTCATGGTCATGTCGACGTGGACATCACTTTCCGTGGTAAGACCCAAAACGTGCATCTTTACGTGGTTCCTGGGCTCACACAGGCACTATGTCTAGGAATAGACTTCTGGCCTCTATTTGGCTTGGCTCCAGATGTCCTGGGCATAGTTGTAGAAGTGACACTAAGTCTAATAGCTACCCCTGACACCGACTGCCATGTTCTTTCTGTTCTAGAGCACCAACGTCTAGAAGCGACCAAACAGCTCTTTCCTTCTTTCGCCTTGTTGGGCTTAGGAAAAACATCTCTTGTCAGTCACAAGCTTGAAACGAATGACGCTACTCCGATAAAACAGAGGTTTTATTCGATTTCATCGGCAGTACAGAATTTGATGGATGCTGAATTGCGACGAATGCTATCGTTGGGTGTGATAGAGGAGAGCCAGAGTCCTTGGAGCTCTCCAGTTGTACTAGTACGGAAGCCTGGAAAGGTCCGACTTTGTTTTGATGCCAGGAAAGTCAACTCTGTTATTAAGGAGGACGCCTATCCGCTGCCGTAGATAGATGCGCTTCTGAGTCGGCTTCCTTCCGCAAACTACATCACAAGCCTGTACCTCAAAGACGCTTTCTGACAGATCCCACTAGACACTGAGTCCAGAGAGAAGACCGCGTTTACAGTACCTGGTCATCCTCTATCAGTACACAGTGATGTCATTCGGCCTTTGCAATGCTCCACAAACTATGCGCCGCCTCATGGATAAGGTCATTCCTTTCGATCTTCGTGAGAATGTCCTCGTCTACTTGGACGATTTATGGATGCTGTCATCAGACTTTGACTCTCATCTCACATTGCTACGTTGATAAAAGTAAGTTTTGTATTAAATAGACCAAATACTTGGGTTTTATAGTCGGAAAAGGAAGTGTCCGAACTGACCCCGACAAGATTCCAGCCATAGTTGACTATCCCTCACCTAAAACTGTTCGGAAAGCCCGACGCCTATTAGGTATGGCGGTATGGTACCGATGATTCATTCCGAACTATGCTGATCTAACTGCCTCCATAACTGACACTTTGAATAATCCTAGTCAGTTCAAATGGACACCTGAAGCCCAGACGTCTTTGGAATCGCTAAAGCAAAAATTTACTTCGGCTCCGTTGTTAGTGAACCCCGATTTCACCAGCCCATTCATTGTACAGTGCGTTGCGAGCCAACATGTTATTGGTGGAGTGCTGCCTCAACTAGATGACGATGGCCACGAGAAGCCAATAGCCTACGTCTAGAAAAAGTTGAACTCAGCACAACGAAATTATATAGTCACAGAGCAGGAATGTCTAGCTGCAATCTTAAGTGTTCAGAAGTTCCGGCCCTTCATAGAACTTATGCCATTTAAGATAGTGACTGATCATGCGAGCTTGAAATGGCTAATGTCTCAAAAGGACCTTAGCGGTAGACTTGCTCGGTGGAGTTTGAAGCTTCAAGGTTTCGACTTCACCATTGAACACCGAAAGGGAAGCCTGAATATCGTTCCTGATGCGCTGTCAAAAATTCAATGCGACAGCTTGTCAACACCTGAAGATCCTGGCCTGGAAGTTGACCTTAGTTCGCCATACTTCAATTCGTTGAATATGAGCAGCTGAAGCATAAGGTTAAAACAGCTTCTGGCAAACTACCAGATCTTTGCGTCAGGGATGCCTTCGTCTATATTCGGACTGTTCCGAGAACAGGCGATCCGATTCAGGAGGAAGAAGCTTGGAAGCTTTGGATGCCACGAGGGCTTGTCTCCGAGGTTATTTCAAGAGTGCATGATCGTCCACTAGCTTCTCACGGAGGTATAGGGAAAACACTGAAACGACTAAGAAGACACCTGTACTGGCCACCAATCACAGTTGATGTGAGAAACTACGTAGGCGCCTGTGACATGTGTAAAGAGACCAAAGCCCCCAATACCACTCTTAGACCACCTATGGGAGTCCAGTCTGTGACAGAAAGACCCTGGCAAAAGTTGTACATCGATTTCCTAGATCCATATCCTCGGTCAGTGAAAGGAAATGTGTGCATGCTAATAGTTCTTGACCACTTTTCAAAGTTCCCGATTCTCAAACCTATGAGAAAGGCATCTACTCTCAATGTGTGCCAGGTCATAGAAACCGAAATATTACATGTATTCGGAGTCCTGGAAACGATAGTCTCTGACAATGGAGTCCAGTTTTGCCCGGCTCAGTTCGCCAGATTACTGGATGGTATGGGGTGAAGCACTTGTGAACGGCATTTTACTCGCCGCAAGTAAACGCCTCAGAGCGAGTGAACAGGTTTCTATTGTCTATTTCCACCAAGCAACTGGTTTCTCTCCCTACCGAACACTCTTCGGTCAGCAAATGATTGAGCATGCGAGCTCCTATTGCATCTTAAGGAGCCTTGGAACTCTTAATGAGCCTCTGAGAGTGGATGCTGAAGATAAATTGAGATTCATCCATGCGAGAGTGCAGGAGAACTTACACCACGTGTTCAAAAGCTTATAATCTCAGAGCGAAGCCTGTTAATTTCAAAGTGAGTCAAGAAGTGTTCAGACGTAATTTTGCCCAAAGCAATTTCCAACAGCAGACTACTGCTAAACTAGGACGTAAATTTGTGAAGTGTCGGGTCAAGTCAAAGAAAGGGAACTTATTATACGAGCTTGAAGATCTGCAAGGAAAAACGGTAGGAGTCTATCACGCCAAAGACATCAGGCCGTGATACTCATACGTCATCCGGCTATTGTCACTTTCAATCCTGGTAGCCCTAAGAAGGCATCCAGTCAGCTTAACTGGTAAACTATAGGATATCGCGAAGCCCTCCTATTGCCTCGTCAATGGTGGGTGATATATACGTTGGAATTCCACGCCGTCAACATACCTCTACCTCTTATGAGTAGATAAACTTTTTCTAATCCCTTCTGGATCGGCGTCATTAGGAGGATTCTTCTTTGTCTATCCGCCCTCTACATTTCGCTAATCGGCCCTAATAAGGTATCCAGCAAGCTTCGCAGACAAACAACAGGATGCCTATGTGCCGCTTAGGATATTCCCAGCGTAGCGGTCGCAATACCTTTTTGGACAATAGAGATTTTTTTCCCAATCCCTAGCCTGATAATGGTTCAGAACCCATTCTATATGGTAACCCTACGCCAGATAGTTTGCCGTAAGAATTCCACTTGTTTAATGCCTGCAAATTTAAGGAAGAAGACCGGTACTCCAACGACGCCTCGGAGACACACCGTTGAACAAGCGTCGGTCTGAGATCAGATTGAGATATTAGAGTAGGGGAAGCTCTCCGATCAGTTGGTTAGGTTACTGACCGCGGGGTTCCCTCGGCTCATCTCGGTGAAGCAAGGCAGAGGGATACTGGCCGACTGGATTTTTTAAGTTACTGGTTTGTCAGGGCACCTCTGGCTTCTGACATGGAGGACGATATCGAGGTCTAATCAAGGACTGGTGGGACTTCAGGGATGTGTCTTCAATTCGTCATCTGTCGAGTACATCAGACTGTCTTGGACAATCCGTAGTAGCCGCGTAGCCTGAGTAATGAGAAATGCTTCCATGGGTCATGGGTCGAGCCACACATTGGGCGCCCGCAGCGATGAGGCCTATGATTAAGACCGGCTAGCTCAGTCGACCATTTTTCAGCATTGTCTGAACCACGGGTGGTCTAGACCACTCTGCCCTGTTATGGTTGTTACGTATTATTTGGGGTAATTCCCTAACGAAACCACTCTACGCCGTTTACTGTCGTCACACCCAAAATTGGTTGGAATCTTCCTGTTGTGTAATGGTGGATGTTGTAAAATAAAACACCGTTCGATTAGACTTGACTTTAAGTTGTTATCTTTATTCACTAATATTAATTTAATCTCTTTTCCTTCCCACAATACACTAAATCCACAGCTTGTAGTTTATAGTCCACAATTCTACCGGGGCAGAGCCAAGCAACGACTCATTTTACGCTAAATCAGTTGTTTTCCGTAAACCAATTGTTGTCTAGCCAATCGATTGATTTTTGTTAAACTATTTATCCTTTAATAACATCTTTCAATAAATCTCAGCAAAGCGATTACTTCTTAATGAATTAATTATTTGTATAGCGACAAAGTCAAGCAGCGAGATGAACCCGGCGAGGTTTAGAAAAAAAAACTCTAAAGGCGATTACTTCTTAATTTATTTGTCAACCGATAAGATATTTTCAAACCAACTAATTATTTTTATTCCGACAAAATCTCCACGAGGTGATTCCTTCGAGGTTTAAAAATGAACTCTCTGATTTTAATTTTTGGTTTTCTTCATTAAATTTAACCCGCTGATAATCGCGTCGTTCAGGGTTAAAGAAGTGCTTCATTTGCATTTCTTCCCTGAGAAAATATTGTTGGGCATGTTTAATCATGCCCACAAAAATTTCTCGCCGGATGGAGGTGAAACCCGATATTTTCATAAATATCGAGCCACCAACCCGTCGTCTTATCGTTTCTTACATTGTTGCGCACTTGAATTCTCGCGTCGCTTCTATCTTTTCATTACTTTGTTGCGCGATTGAATTTATATTTTATGCTGACAAATCTTCTTTCAAGTGGGCCATGCAAAGAAATTGCTGATGCAACTTTCTTTGCGTGTGAATAGATAAACTGGTCACGTTGTTAAGTGTGACTAGCTTACAGGACCCTTTTCATGACTTGATTTTAATTTTCCTTAGGAATGTGCCGTTTTTTCCTTATTTTTCTTTATTAGGGATTTTATGAATCCGCAGGTTTTTTATTGAATGTTGTGTATACAACAAACCTTCCCCCTGTGAAAAAGAGAGCGATTCTTTGGAGAGGAATAGCTCTCAGGGGAAAAATTTATTTGGCTGGGTGCGGTCTTAACCCCTTACGAATACTTGGTCGTTTCAACTACTTTGCTGTGCCCTATTTTACATGAAATTTTTGTATCATATATAAAAATTCCTTGTGTTTTATTTGTTTTTGTTGTTAAAATACTTAGTTGTTTTTTAAATTTTAAACTTATTTAATACTAATCGTATGTGATACCCTAATCTAGTGTTAGTTTTTGTTAAGTTTTTGTTTTATACTAGATTAGTGTTGTTAGCTTAATATTGTTTGTGTAATATATTTTATTTTTACTAATTCCATTAGCGGCGGGATATCTATGTTTTTGTATGATTATCTTATTTTCTATATGATATATATATATATCTTATTTTGTAAAATTTCCTTGGGTAGGTATAGCCTACGTATGTGCTTTTGACACCATATCTCTAATATGCTAGGAGGTATACACAGTCTCTAGATAAAATTTCTTTTGATTAATTAGGGTTATAGTATATAGTATACCCTATTCTATTCTACCTTTATTTACTAATAATAATCATATAATAATATCTAATAATATCTATATTTATTTATTTATTTTGTTATGTTTTACATTTTTCTTGTTTGTTTTATTCTCTCTCCTTTTGAGATTTACATTATACTTGTAATACTACTAGTGCCTTTGCTTCTATCTATTTTAAGTGTCGGCTGGTGGTTGTTAGCTAGTGACCTTTAAGAACGAGTGACTTTACGAAGTGGAGATTTTATACCACTTGCACCGACCTTGTAGCTGGTAGGGTGCGGGTCCTTTTGAGAGGGGTAGGTTCGATTATTTCGATTTGTTCGATTTGCTCCTCCGCCTCAGGGGTTTTTTTCAGATTTGCGGAAGCGGTAATTTTTAATAACTGGGACTAGCCATTTGGCGACTAGGTATAGCACCATACATGTGATGACAACACCAGTTAGGGAAACTGAAGTTGTTGTTAGTACATGCGTAGGGTGGTGACTTAAGTGAGGCGTTATGTTTGTTAATTTTTTGTCCAGCTCTCTTAACGACTGGGTGGGTACCTTTCAGGATAAGATTATTCGTATCATCTCCTGAATATAGTTCTGTTTTAATATTTTCTATTTTGAACTCATGGTTAGTTATGTTCAGAAATTGGTTCACTATTCTTTCTAGTGAGGCCGTATTTGGGAAACAATTAGGTTGTCTGAGACTTAATTTTTGGATATTCTCTCCCTCATAGTGTTAGGATTTGCGATCCCACTTGTAATTGGCAGGGATGGTTGATAGTTATTATCCCTTGGCCTTCTATTTTAGAAGTTAGGAATTGTTGGGTACACTGAAGGTGTACAATGGTTGACTCTATCAACGAGAATATCCAAGAATTTGGTTTACTTAGTTTAATAAGTAGGTCTCTGGGAGGTATTTGTGCTCTGAATTGACACTGAGACTCTTCCTTTAATGGATTAAAGAGCAGCTTCACTACGCATTCCTTAGACATCGTAGCCTTTGTTATGGGGATGCCCAGCTTAGAGATGAAAGTGTCCTCCTTTGAGTTTTGGGTTATCTTTTTAAAGGTCCTAAGAGTTCGTAGTTTTAATAATAGAATATCCTGTGTCTGTACTTGGTGTGCTACGTGCGAGTACTCTATTTCAGGTACCAAAGATTGTTTTTTATTAACATGTATGGGGAAACTGTGTATTCGATACAACTTCATTTGTGGTAGATTGAAAATCGGAAGTTGTATTCGAATGACTAATTTGTCTTGGACTAGATGAGCTTTTGTCTCGGCTGTCTGATATAATAAAGATAGACAGTTTTGTGCATCTGGACAAGTAGCATGGGATTTGTGGTATATTTCTAATAACTTTTTGGGAGACACCACTAGCGGGTGCAGTTTATGATTTTTGCTGGCAACTATTATATCGAGTAAGGCTTGCTGCCTATACTCAATCTCTACAATTTGCAAAGTGAGGCTAGAGATTATTTCCTGCCTCAGTTGTCTCATCAGCAATTCATCGGTGATATTTTGCATTGCATTGTATTTACCTGGTGAGTTATTTGATGCTGTCTTTCCTGTAGGGATGTCAACGGCTTTTGGATCTGTAGTGTAGTTTTGACTACACTGATCTGCTGTCTTTCCAGGTCGGCTAGGGCTTTGGTGTTTGTTTCGAGGTCCTCAAGTCTGCTATATACCTTCTGTTCATTAGTGTTGTCCATGATTCCGAATAGGTAGTGCATTGCATTGCCTATTCCATTGAAAATGGATCTTGTGGATCTCGACAGTGAAACCACTTCTCGAATGACAATTATTCTTCTCTTGATATTTTCCAAGAGTGAATGAACGTGATTTTTGTAGAACCAGGCATAGCTCATCCGTTTGAGAACGATTTGAACATAGTCGGTATACTAAATGTTCCGCCTGTTCTGCCATAAGCGTTTGGTTGTCCAGTTCCATCAGGTTGATTTCCGTTAAAACATTCCATGCGCTGTGGTATACTCGTAGTTTTCCCAGATCTTCATACAGTACTCCCGTGTTGTTTAGGGGGCTTATGGTGTAGGGATCCGCTGGTATTTGTTCCATTGTCAGATGGAGACAGTACATTAACACAAATATGTGATTCATGGTCTGCAGAAAGATGAAGGATAGGCTTCATTAGTCCGGTGGTCATACTAAATAGCATGTAATATTTAGATATAGTATTGCTTAAGTGGACGGTTGATAGTTTGTCTATTGGGAGCTTACTTGCTAAAAGGAAGACGAGATAGAGCAGAATCAGAGAAACATAAAAAATCATGTTGAATCTCGTAAATATATAGTAGGGTTTTTAGTGTTAAGAGCATTGTACTTTTTCTTTTTTTAAAATTTTAATTCACTCGTAACTATCAAAACAAGGTATGGGGAGTGTAAGTTAGAGCATGCTAATTTTCATCAACTTCTCTATGAGCTCTTAAGTCGATGAGCATTGTTCCTTTTCAAAAAAAATTTTTTACTGGTAAAATGTTTAATTTACTCATAGCTACTAAAAAGTAAAAAATTTATTTGTTATATGTATATATATTTTTATTTTGTTATAAGTAACCACGTATATATGGGTACGTTTATCTAGCGTATTTTTTATTGATTTAAATAAAATTTAGGTAAGGGTTGACTTCGTGAGTCATAGGGAATAATTCCGAGTGCGGAGCCTTTAAGTAGGTAGTTGTTAGTTTAACTGGCGAAATTTTGTTTCAGTGGAACTTATTTTCTAAAGGTGTATGTACCAGTATACTACTCGTAATAGGGTTTCAAACGGTTGTTGTGTACTACAACCTGTCGCTTGCCTATTTTTATGGTAGTGTTTGTTGGACTGGGTACATTGATTACCAGATATGGTCCAACCCAGATTTGACACAATTTATGTTTCCTACTCTCACTTTTGAGGAGGACTTTGTCTCCTAAGTGGAAAGTGAGAGGCCTGACTGTTTTGTCGTAATATGCCTTCGAGCGTTGTTTGCTGGCTAAGAAATTTTTACGAGCCGTGGCATACGATTTTTGTAGTCTGTATTTTAGCATATGGTAATAACTTTCGTGGTTGTAAACGGGTTCAGGATCCCGTTTTAAGTTAGATGGGACATCCGCTGTGAAGCCGTAAAGGCAATCCATTGGGGTTAATTTAGTACCCTCGTGTACACTGTTATTGTATACGAATGCAGCGGTTCGTAGGAATTGATCCCTTGTTTTGGGATTTTCGTCTACGATTGTACGCAGATATTCGATTAGAGGTCTATGTGCACGTTCCAGTGCTCCATTTGACTGTGGATGGTATGCGGAAGTTTGTAACTTCTTTACCTTTAGCAGTTTGCAGACCTTCTTGAATAGCTCACTCAGGAAATTAGTTCCTTGATCGGTGACTATTCTCTTTGGAATGCGGTAACGCGTGACAATCTCATCGAAGAAGATTTGCGCCACCGTTAGGTATGGCATACCAATCGACAAATTTGGTAAGATTATCTTAAAAAGTTAAGATATATTTATTACCTGATATGATCTCTTCTAGTGGACCTACTATATCGAGGTAAACCTTGTCGAAAGGTTGTTCTGCGATGTCCGTTATTACCATTGGCATCTTGAATTGTGTGGCACTTAGGGAATTTTTTTATGTATTTCTTTATATCGCTAAGCATGTGTCTCCACCAATACTTGCGTTTAATTCTTTTATAAGTCTTAATGACACCCTGATGGCCGCCGAAAGGAGAGTCGTGGTAATCCTTTAGGATTGTTTGAACTTCCTTGGGGCTCGTGATTATCTCAGGTGACTTGACCGGACTTAGTTCTTGTCCAAGCGTAGCAGGGGGTTGTATTTCCGCCCCTGGGGGTTCATTTTCTTTATGTTCCGCTACTGTGGGCTGTATTTCAGCGCTGGAGCTAGTATTGGTCTCTTGGGCTCTCTGTCTTTGAGCTCTGGTCATGGCGAAGCAATGAGCGGGTTTCTTGGTTTTCTGTTTATTTGGGGAATTGTTTTCCTCCACATCAGACTCCATAGTGTGGTGGACTTGGGCTTGTACCGTTAAGGTGTTGCTTGTATAGTCTTCGTTTAATACTTGTGGAATGCGGCTTAATGCATCCGCATTGGTATTAAACTTCCCTGGTTTGTATTCGATGGTATAATCGAATTCTGATAATTTGTGATGAAATCTCACCAAACGGGAAGTCGGGTCTTTAACATTAAAGACACCTTTGAGAGGCTTGTGGTCAGTATAGACCGTAAATTTCCTGCCTTGAAGGTAGCATCGGAAGTTCCTTGTGGCCCAGACTATAGCCAATAACTCCTTTTCAATTGTGGAGTAATTTCTCTCGGCTTTGTTCAGCGTTCGGCTTGCATAGGCGATAGGCTGGTCTTTTCCCACTTCTCCTTGGGAAAGTACAGCTCCTAAAGCTTCGTTACTGGCGTCCGTTGTGAGGTTGAATGGTTTAGAAAATCTGGATAGATTAAAAGAGGTGGTGAAATTAGAGCATTTTTAATGCTTTGGAATGCTTCTTGGCATTTTTCGGTCCAAGTGAATTTTACATCCTTGCGGAGTAAATTCGTAATTGGACGAACGATTTTTGAGAAGTCCGGAATGAACTTCCTATAGTGATTGGCGAGTCCTAAAAAGGACTGAACTTGCCGTACTGTTCTAGGAACAGGGAATATTTGTCGCAGGCCGTTTTGCTGGGGTCTGGTAATGCACCTTCGCTAGAGCATTTGTGCCCTAGGTAAACAACTTCTCTTCTCAAGAACTGGCACTTCTCTGGCTGCAGCTTGAGTTTGTTTTCTCTCAATTTGTCGAAGACTTTACGAAGTTTATCATTGTGGTCATTTAGGTTTTTTCCATAAATGACGATGTCGTCAAGATAAACGAAGCATCCGAGGCCTTGTAGGCTTATCAGAACGAAGTTCATGAGGCGTTGGAATGTAGCGGGAGCTCCTTTAAGTCCGAATGGCATACGCTTAAATTCGTAGTGCCCGTAATTAGTGCTAAAAGTGGGCTTATGTCGATCTTTTTTGTCGACTAAGACTTGGTGATAGCTGTTGGCCAAATCGAGGGTGGTAAAGTACCTGGAATGACCTAGTTGATCAAGAATATCCTCGATTCGGGGTAGCGGAAATGCATCGCCAATTGTCTTTTCGTTTAATTTACGAAAGTCGACAACGACGCGCCACCTTCTCTCACCATCAGGTCCCGCCTTTTTGGGGACAACTAATAAGGGTGAATTCCAAGGGCTTTTGCTAGTTTGGACTATCCCGTTATCTAGCATTTCTCGCATTTGCTCATTTATCACCTGTCTCTGAGTCTCTGGTAATCGATAGGCCTTTTGGTTTATTGGGACCTGATCTTGTATTAATGGAAGGTTATGGGTGATAGCGTTTGTATATGTAATGTTATCACCTTTAAGGTAAAAGATATCATTGTACTCATAACAGAGTTCGGATATCGAAGCTTTTTCTTCCGCGTTTAAAGTCTCATCCAGGTTGAGCTCTTGATCTAACCTGATGAGTCGCGGGCTATTTCTGGGATCTTCCTGATCCGCAAACAAGTATCTTACATGTTGTAAATGAGCTGTATTTTCCGAAAAGTTCGTATTTTTCTCCTTGCTGTGTTTATCTTCCTTTTTACTTACACTTCTATTGTCTGATGGCAGGGGATGCGCTTCCTGCTGTTCAAGTGGTGGAGTACTATGTTGTACTGGTATTTTTGTTGGTTTAGAGTACTCGCATGCATTGGCACTTTGGTTTATGGGCCGTGAGAAATTGGTATTCTTAACTTTATTTGATGGTGGAGCCAACATTGCCTTTAATGAGGTCTTATGGATCTCGCACGCATCCTTTGTAGGACTCTGGGGTCTTATTTGATTCTTAATATTAACCATTTTAGGTGGTGGAGTCGGCTTTGCCTTTGAACAAGTCTTTCTGATATCACACGCACCTTTACTTGGGCTCTTATGCTTTGTAATTATCTTAAATCTAGGTATATTGGATGGAGGAGTCAGCTGCATTTGGCTTATCGGGTGCTTTACCTCTCTCGCATCCCACATTGGTCTCTGAGGCCTTAACAATTTTGTAAGATTTACTTTATTGTACCGTGGAGTCTGCCTTGCCCCTGCTCGGGTCTTACTGGGCTCGCACGCGTCACTTATTTCGGTTCCTAGTTGAGATAAGAACTTGTATTTAGGAATTTTAGAACTTAAAGTCTTGCTCGGTTTGGGATCGGATTCGGGAAGCTCACTGTTGTTTATGTTGCTCGTTTGCGATGCATGCGGCTTGAGAACGTTTTGTATATATGCGGCTTCTCCTACTGGGATGACGGCGTAGTCATGGATAGGTAGCAATTATACAAATAAACTGGAGATGACTACGTGAGAATTGTTACTGTTGAGAATAGCTACTTGCACTGTTTCTCTTCCAGTGGGCAGTAAACTGTTGGCCAGGAAGACTCCATCACCTATTTCTTTTGAAAGACAGAGCATTTCTACCTTCACTCGCAACGGGACTGTGGTGATCATTTGTGACCTAGCAGGTATGCATATTGGTTCTTCTAAGATAACCAAATTCTGCCTCATTTCGCTGGTCTCTTGATCACCTATGAAGCTCTTTTCGTATTCCAGTGGCTCTTGTTGTACCTGGCAGCCAGCATTACTCTTTTGGGTTGCCTTGGAGACACTGCATGTAGATAGCTTAACCTGTTTAGGTTCCATCTTTTCTGCCAGTGGTCTCACTTCGACTGCTTTTCTGGAGTACAGCTTGTCCGTTTTGTATGACAAGGGCACAGTAAACTCTTCGGAGTTGGTTTACGTACAAGGAAACTTAAGTGCTTTATTTGGGCCTCCAACATTACAATTGTTCGATAGGAAATCGTTTCCTAATAGGCCGTCATCGGAAAGACCTGGCAGGTTTTGTACTACCTGAAATTTGCAGGGAATTTTATTTTTAAAATTGAAGTTGCCCTTGCAATTTCCCAGTGTCTTTCCGGTTCCAAAAGGGGTCTGTAGAGTGCATGCCTCACTTGAATGAATTATTTTGAGGTCTTTAATCGCTCATTAAGGCACTGCATAGTTTGCTTGCAGCAGCCGATGAAGGTCTGTAGCTCACGTCCCATTTGTGGGGTACTTTCACCCGAAAATAAAGGGACGAGCTGCGCCGTCAATTTTGCAACTTTGGCGTAGTCCACCATGTGTTGTAGCCTTTTGGCTGAATATTTAAATTTAGGTGGACTAATGGGACTACCTTCTGGACTGGTTTCCGTTAAGGATTCTTCCAGCCAATCTATTAAAAGGTCCTCTGGTGTAGGGTCTGTCACTTCACTAACACAACCACTTTCTTTTGGGCCTTCACTTAAATTATCACTTTCATTTAGTTCTAAATTATTCTCACTTTTATTTTTATCTAATTCGAGGGAGCGCTGAGATTCAGTGAGCTTATTTAACTCTTCGCGAAATCGAACTGTATTTTCCTTTAAAGCCTGGATTTGTGCAAGCCTATTTTCGCGGGTTTGACTTAATTTTCTACTCAGTGAATCACACTGGGTGATAGCTAGCGTGCCTGAATCTTGCGCTCTCTCATACAATCCATCTAAGAACTTATTAAGACTTATTTGTGTAGTGGGACCTTCGAAGTCGAGGTCCGGTTGGAGTTGGTGTTGGTTGTTGATCTGCAGCTGATGATGTACCTTTCCGGAGATGCGTAGTATTGGCACCTGGGGCTGATCCCGCGTCGGCTTAATGTGGAGGATTTGTCCTCTTTGCTGCTTCTGGTTCATATTGGACTGGATTAGAGCTGTTGCCTTCTGACATGTATTGTCGGTTGAAAGGTGGGCTCCGGCCTGCTTATTTCCCTTTGATGTAGTTTGGAGGGGGGTTTCCTTAACCGTTTTCGTATTCCCTCTGAGTACTTTTATCCGCTGTCGTCTGATTTATTTTCTGCCGGGGGGGGGGGCCTTGAGCCGTCTTAACTTCCCCTGGTGTTAGTTGAAAGGGGGGGCTATGAAAGCCGCCTTTGAATTCCCCTTCAACTCTGGATCGAAGTCGTCTAATCAGCGAGCTGACTGCTGTTCTCTCGGCTATTTCGGGATTTCGTATTCGTCCTTCTGGTTGCCTTTTTGTAGTCTTGATTTCCCTCGGTGGTGCTTGTCCACTGACTGGGGTGAACGCATGCTCGCCTGCAGCAGAGGCGCCTACAGATGAAATCAACCCGAGTTTTGGGGGTGACTTGGCTTGAATAGCGTCGTCAAAGATTCCCCTTTTTGTTCGCAAGATCAAGGAATTTAAGCTTTTGATTATTTAGCGAAATCAAGCTACCTTGATCCTACCGGCTGCGCCAATTTTGTTACGTATTATTTGGGGTAATTCCCTAACGAAACCACTCTACGCCGTTTACTGTCGTCACACCCAAAATTGGTTGGAATCTTCCTGTTGTGTAATGGTGGATGTTGTAAAATAAAACACCGTTCGATTAGACTTGACTTTAAGTTGTTATCTTTATTCACTAATATTAATTTAATCTCTTTTCCTTTCCACAATACACTAAATCCACAGCTTGTAGTTTATAGTCCACAATTCTACCGGGGCAGAGTTAAATCAGTTGTTTTCCGTAAACCAATTGTTCTCTAGCCAATCTATTGATTTTTGTTAAACTATTTATACTTTAGTAACATCTTTCAATAAATCTCAGCAAAGCGATTACTTCTTAATGAGTTAATTATTTGTATACCGACAAAGTCAAGCAGCGAGATGAACCCGGCGAGGTTTAGAAAAAAAACTCTAAAGGCGATTACTTCTTAATTTATTTGTCAACCGATAAGATATTTTCAAACCAACTAATTATTTTTATTCCGACAAAATCGCCACGAGGTGATTCCTTCGAGGTTTAAAAACGAACTCTCTGATTTTAATTTTTGGTTTTCTTCATTAAATTTAACCCGCTGATAATCAGGGTTAAAGAAGTGCTTCATATGCATTTCTTCCCTGAGAAAATATCGTTGGGCATGTTTAATCATGCCTGTTAAGTCCCAATATGGGCTTAGCATAAAAAGGGGTAGGTGCCGATTTTAGAAATGACAAGACAGGCGTTTTTTCAAATAACAAAAAATTCACTAATTTATTCTATCACAAAATAATTCTTAAAGCTAGGCAATTCAGTTACTTAACCCTAATTCAATTCAAAATTCACTTAATTCAATTAACTTACTAAATAATAAATTCAAAATATATTTTTGTTCTTAAGGCCTCCATTGGCGATATTTATTCCTTAATCTGTGGATCAGAAAAAAGAATAATTATTAATTAAATTATTTAAACTGGGTTTGGGACGACAGAATGAGCGTCATACAACTGCTCATGTAGGTTATGGCTGGGATCAGAACTCCCACTGGGATGCTGAAAACTTTAGAAAATTTGAATATTATCAAGAATTAATTAAATGGTTAGTAATATAGGGTACAATACTTCCCTTATATTTGGTTAATCAAGGCTTAATATGGCTTCAGTACTGCCGATCTGCCTTGTGGCTCAATCAAAACTAGAGTGAATTGCTACTTCCAGTAGCTCGCTATTTATAGGCAGAAACACAATAGAAATTGTGTCTGCCGGTGGCGGTGCCAATGACGCCGGCGTCATTGTGTGAATTTCCATACATTTGGTCCACAAATGGCGTCATCATTGCTCTAATCGGAATATTTTCTCTATGCTATAAGCTGCCATTTTGGAAATGTCAAAGTGGTTCATGGCAGATGTTTTGGTAAGTGTTTACATTCTTTTTAATGTTTATGTTATTTATTTCATTAATGATTTGTTTTCCTATTTATTTTACAGATTGTTTGGTCCCTTAGGATGGCTGAAACACCATGGGACGATTTAATGTAGCGTAAGTTGTAGATTGAAATAATCTGAGACTTTTGATATTTTGTTAGTGATTTTACTAATGCCCTCTGTTTTTGCCTATATCTTTTTCAGCTGTGTTTGTTGTTTTTTAAAAATCGTATGCATCGTGGGAAAAAGTGTGTGAGTTTGTGTTTTTAGTATGTAAGTTTAATTTTAATTTTTTAATGTCTGTTCCGCGATGGAACATCCTCCCGCCTCTCGAAAAAAGAGGAATCTTATATGTTTGTTAAAAAAGAATAAATATAAATTAATTTGTGCAAACTTACGTGTTTTCTTTATTTGTAATCTTACTTTGATTTTTCCAGTACTCAGTTTGTGAAAGCGTAGCGTGTCGCCGTCCTCTGCAGGAATACGTAGCCGGGGATCAATCACCAAATTGGCTGGAGGATTCCTTGCAGGTCTTTGTATCGGTGAGGCCGGGTGCTTATTTGTTGCTGCTGGAAGCGGTCGGTTTGGTACATGGGATGACGTTTTTGGACGAGCTAGTCTTTTGTCAGACGTGTCGTGTAGCATTGCTGTTGAAGGCGGCAAGGCTGGCCTCTTGTTTAAATCGTTGTGCGTGTTTTCTTTGGTGGCGCTGCTGGTCTTTTGAATAATGCTCTGGGCGGCATTGTTATGGGAACTGTAACTGTTGAAGCTGACTCTGGTCCCCGTAGGGGGCCTATCTGGCCCAGTAAATTTTCTTGAGTGATTGCGTCAGCCAGGTCCCTTGTTTTGGATGAGACTGGGAGCGCCTCAAATGGAGGTATAAATGGCTTTGGACGTCTTGCGAAGTCCGTGGTCCTCACTTTTTTTTTATCTGAGCTTCTAGCTCGGGGATGTCATCTATCCATAGACAATCGTCCAAATTGGGTAGAGCATTCATTTTTCCTTTTATTGGTTAAGAAAAAAATAATAAAAACAAAAACCAAAAATAAAAAAGAGGAGAAAAAAAATAATGCAAAACATGAAAAAACTTACAGTACAAAATAATAAATTCAAATAGAAAAATAAAAATGAGAAAAAATAAATTAAATAAATGATAAAATAATTACTGGGATAAAGAAAAAAAATAAACAAAAGGTGCGCAAAGTTCTGTATCGCGTTGCCCTTCTTGGTGATTTGTCAAAGTTTTTGGCGGATTTAATCACCAGTGAAGTTGGTTTTGATTTGGTTGCATTGCAGACGATTTGCTGCAATTAAAGATTTTGTAGGTTGAGGACCACACGCTTTCGTTTGGCCGTGCTTCTTTACGTTGTTTGTAGATTTATGTTTTTTTTTTTTTTTTTTTGTGATAATTTATAATTTGTCTAGATTGGCCTGTCATTATTCTTCGTATTTATGACGGTGGAGCAAATTATGTCTAGACATAAGGCCTGCCATGTCTTTTACTGTGAGCTGCAGCGTGTGGGTCCGTCTTGTGGATTTATTGGTTTGTTGATGCATTGTGGTCTTCTGCCAGAGGTAATTTGGACAGTTTGTGTATAGGGCGACAATATTCTTGTAGTGCCGTTTTTATTGTCGCAACTCTAACTTTGTTGTCCTTTCCTGTGTGGATTTTAATTATTCTACCCAGTAGCCATTTTGTGGGAGGACAGTTCTTGTTGTGGATTAAGACCAGGTCATTAGGTTTTAGATTAGTTTCTGGATTGTTCCACTTCGTGCGCTGCTGCATGCTGTGTATATATTCCGCAGACCATTTTTTTCCAAAATTGGTCTGTCAAGTACTGCGTATATTGCCAGCGCTTGAGTAGTGTAGAGCTCTCAGTTGTAGATGGCTCTGGAATTGCCTTGATGTTTCTGCCTGTTAAAAAGTGTCCTGGTGTCAAAACGTTGTAGTCTTTGGGATCGTTTGACAATGGGGTCAGCGGACGTGAGTTTACGCATGCTTCTATTTGGCACATGACAGTTGAAAGTTCTTCGTACGTTAATATTGTGTTTTGTATTGTCCGTTTTAAATGTGTTTTAAGTGACTTGACCCCGGCTTCCCATAATCCACCAAAGTGTGGCGCTGCTGGTGGATTGAAATGCCATGTGATTCCTGCTAGCATGATATCATTCGCAATGTCGTCTGGAAGTTGTGTTAACACCTTTTGTAACTGGCATGACAGTTCTTTGTTTGCTCCGATGAAATTTGTACCGCAGTCGGAATATAGATGTCGACATAATCCTCTTCGACTAGTAAATCGCTTGAGCGCTGCGAGAAACGCTGACGTTGTTAGTTCTGTTACTATTTCAATATGGATTGCCTTTGTGGCCATGCATATGAACAGACGTTTTTACATCAACTGGGCCAGCGTAATCTACTCCTGTATGTTCAAATACCATGGATGGTGTTGTTCTCGCCGCAGGTAGATTCCCCATTATTTGATTCGACAACTTCGGCTTTGTTCGGAAGCAAGTGATGCAGTGATGAATCTGACGTAGGATTGTATTTCTAGCATTCAGTAGTACCGATTTCTTAATGTATTGAGGACAAGTAGTGTTCCTCCATGTAGAGTGTATGCATGAGTGTAATTGATGATTAATTTAGATACGTGATGATTGTTTGGTAAAATCATCGGATGTTTTTGGTCGTAGGTAAGTGTAGCGTTTTCGAGTCTACCACCAACTCGTATAGCTTGGGTTGTGTCTAAAAATGGATTCAAACTTAATATCCGACTTTTGCTTGAAATTGGTTTTTGCCTTGATAGGCATTCGTATTCGTCTGGAAATGCTTGCTTCTGCATTAATATGACGATTCTAACTTCTGCTTCGTGTAGTTCAGTCGATGTTAGATAGCTATTTCGTTTTGCTACTGATGTTTGGCAATCCGTAGCAAATCTTCTGCAATATGCGATTATGCGTATTAATTTGCTAAATGATGAATATTTGTCCAGCCATTCAGTATGGTCGTTAGTGCAAAAAAAATCCTTGACCTTTCGTTGCTCAAGTTCACAGCACTTGTCGTTGACATGTTGTTGTGGCCAGCTGTCATCATTCTGTCTCAACCATGATGGACCATTCCACCAAAGATTATGATGACGTAATTCGGCGGGATATAATCCTCGAGTAGCGCAATCAGCTGGATTTTCTTTGGATGGGACAAATCGCCAAGCCCTAGGATGGAGATTCTAGTGTATTTCTGCCACTCTTTTGGTAACGAATGTTTTCCATCTTGTTGGGTGGCTTTGTATCCAGGCCAATGTTATTTGTGAATCGCACCAAGCTATGGTTAAGATATCTTGAAATTTCATATCCCTTTGTATTTGTTTGAGGAGGCGAGACAAAATGACAGCTCCACATAGTTCCAGCTTGGGCAGTGATGTGGATTTTGTGGGGCAACTCTTGTTTTAGATGTCAACAAGTGTGTGACAATTGAGTTGTCGTTATTGACAATTCGTAGAAATGCGACGTTTGCGTAAGCTTTGGTTGACGCGTCACAGAAACCATGCAACTGGATGGTTTGTATTTTTGGTAGAAAATTTATCCATCTGGGGATTTTTAAAGATTTGACATCTTGCAGGTTCTCTCGGTACTTGATCCATTCTAGACTTAGTCCTTTTGGCAATGGCTCGTCCCAGGAGTATCCAGCTAGCCATAGTCTTTGAATTAATATTTTTGCTATTATGACGCATGGAGCCAGCCATCCAATTGGATCAAACAAGGCTGCAGTTTGAGAGAGAATTTCTGCCATATGTCCCAGCTGTTGATATTCCTGGATGCATGCCCTGTATTGTGTAGCCATTTCTGGTTGCCTGTCCAATCGCTTTTCAAGCTGCAAGAATTGTTTTAATGCCATAGAGCGTGTTTGACCGAGCTCTGGTTCGACCTTCCCTTTGAAGGTTAATTTGACTTGATATGCTCCATGGCTTAAACGTTGGTGGGTGTCGGTGTAGATTTTCTCGCATATTTCATCGTCAGGATGGGCTATTTTTCGCGGGATTTCTTCCAATTCCCAGAACTGTTTTAGTTGCTGATCTAGGTTGTTGCTTTCATTAATTTGTACTGTGAATGTATTGAGCTAATTTGGTTTTCCAGTAGTTTTAGTTTTCCCCATTAAAATCCATCCCAACTGCGTATACTGTGCCGTGGGCTCTCCTGGTGCTCCTTTGATAACCCCGTTTTCTATGACGTCAGCATAGACGTCAGATCCTAACAATACGTCCATTGGGCCAGGCGTATAGAAGCTTGGATCTGCTAGAATCAAATGCTGCAGATAAAATGATTTGCTGATGTCTAAGGTGTCAGCTGGTATGAAGTCGGTTATCTTTCTTAGTACTAGAGCATTTATATGTGTTTTAAAATTTGTATGGTGGGATTTTAGTGTAAACGACGTTTGTGCTCTTGCGGATGCTGTTCTAGTTTTACCCAACCCAGTCACCTTAATGTTTGTAGATGTTTGCTGTAGCCGAATTTTTCTACTTGCGGCTTCTGTGAGGAATGAGACTTGAGAGCCTGAGTCTAATAATGCTCTCATGGTATGCTTGTGGCCGTCTGGACCCTCAATTTGAATTAGTGCTGTCGATAGTAATGCACGGTTGACATTTGTCGTAAAGAATGATGCGGTGCTTGACTCATTACTGCCGCTGGGCTTATTAAGCTTCAATTCTGCTTGCCCTTGATTTGGTTCGCTCTTCCTTAATCTACTGTCTGCTTCAGAATTTTGCTTGATGTGTAATAGAGTGTTGTGTCGTTTATGACACTTAAAGCATGTTTTTTGGCTAGGACAGTTATTTAAGTTGTGCCCTGATGCAAGACTATTTTTGCATAGGTTGTGTTGCTGCACAAATTGTGATCTTGATTGGGGAGATAATTTTTTGAAGGATGTGCAGTGGAATAACGTGTGATTTTGCTTGCACTTGGTGCAAGTATATGTTTTGCTCATGAAGGCATGAGCACCTTTGCTTGTATGGTTATATGACGGAATGTTATTTGAGTTCGTGGGTCTATAGCCGCGCCGTAACTCTTGGATATGTGACGACTTTGTTTGTCGTCCATGTTCTGCTGAGTTCAAGTTTTGAATTGATTCTAGAGTACGGAAACGTGACTCTAGAAAAGCTGACAGATCAGCGTATGTTGGCAATTCGGCCTTGCTGCCTTGCTCCTGCTCCCATAGTTGATGAGTCTCTGATGGGAGGCGTTGAACAAGGTTGTAGATTAATATTGCATCCCAGTGTTCTATTGGTAAGTCTAAATATTTTAGCTCGTGTAGGCTCTCTTCTGTTTGGTCGAAAAGAGAACGAATGGCATGAACTGATTCGTTTTTATTGGGCATTTGTGTCAATAATGCCTTTAAGTGAGTGCTGACTAAGACTCGTTTGTTGTCATATCTCTTTTTTAATAATTCCCATGCCTTGCTATAATTGGTTTCTGTCACTTCAAATTGACGTAATAAGCGTTCTGCTTCGCCAGTGACGCTGAGTTTGAGGTAATGTAGTTTCTGGACCTTTGATATATTTGGGTCTGCGTGAATTAGTGAATTGAACAAATCATGGAATGTCCGCCATGATTTGTAATTACCGTCGAATTTCGGTATATGAATTGGTGGAAGCCGTGTCTCTGGCCGTGACAGTCGTACTGACTGAACTCTGGTTTCATTTGTGTTTGTGTTAGGAGGTAGTGCTGGGAATGACTCCTCTAGTTCCTCTAATAGAGTGGAGAGGAGATTTATATATATGAGTTCTGTCTCCTCATATAATTCTCCTTTGGCGTAGTCGCTTTGAGCGCCATCTTTGGTCGACCAGATTGCTATATGTAGATCTGTGAACGATTTCCAGAGTTTTTCAAGTGATTCTATGCGTGCTGCATAGTATTTCTTGCCTGCTTTAGTATCACTGTTTGTCTTAGTGTGGTTTATGGCGGCTTTTTTTATTTGATCGTTAAGAGCTATTAGTGACAATGTCAAACTGGCGATCTCTGTCATCTTGAAAACCTTCCTGTCTTATCAGGCTTTGAAGGACCAATGTTAAGTCCCAATATGGGCTTAGCATAAAAAGGGGTAGGTGCCGATTTTAGAAATGACAAGATAGGCGTTTTTTCAAATAACAAAAATTCACTAATTTATTCTATCACAAAATAATTCTTAAAGCTAGGCAATTAAGTTACTTAACCCAAATTAAATTCAAAATTCACTTAATTCAATTAACTTACTAAATAATAAATTCAAAATATATTTTTGTTCTTAGGGCCTCCACTGGCGATATTTATTCCTTAATCTGTGGATCAGAAAAAAGAATATTATTTAAACTGGGTTTGGGACGACAGAATGAGCGTCATACAACTGCTCATGTAGGTTATGGCTGGGATCAGAACTCCCACTGGGATGCTGAAAACTTTAGAAAATTTGAATATTATCAAGAATTAATTAAATGGTTAGTAATATAGGGTACAATACTTCCCTTATATTTGGTTAATCAAGGCTTAATATGGCTTCAGTACTGCCGATCTGCCTTGTGGCTCAATCAAAACTAGAGTGAATTGCTACTTCCAGTAGCTCGCTATTTATAGGCAGAAACACAATAGAAATTGTGTCTGCCGGTGGCGGTGCCAATGACGCCGGCGTCATTGTGTGAATTTCCATACATTTGGTCCACAAATCGCGTCATCATTGCTCTAATCGGAATATTTTCTCTATGCTATGAGCTGCCATTTTGGAAATGTCAAAGTGGTTCATGGCATATGTTTTGGTAAGTGTTTACATTCTTTTTAATGTTTATGTTATTTATTTCATTAATGATTTGTTTTCCTATTTATTTTGCAGATTGTTTGGTCCCTTAGGATGGCTGAAACACCATGGGACGATTTAATGTAGCGTAAGTTGTAGTTTTAATTAAAGTCTCAGATTGAAATAATCTGAGACTTTTGATATTTTGTTAGTGATTTTGCTAATGCCCTCTGTTTTTGCCTTTATTTCTTTCAGCTGTGTTGGTTGTTTTTTAAAAATCGTATGCATCGTGGGAAAAAGTGTGTGAGTTTGTGTTTTTAGTATGTAAGTTTAATTTTAATTATTTAATGTCTGTTCCGCGATGGAACAATGCCCACAAAAATTTCTCGCTGGACGGAGGTGAAACTCGATATTTTCATAAATATCGAGCCACCAACCCGTCGTCTTATCGTTTCTTACATTGTTTCGCACTTGAATTCTCGCGTCGCTTTTATCTTTTCATTACTTTGTTGCCCGATTGAATTTATATTTTAAGCTGACAAATCTTACTGAGGGTAAGATTTGTCATGGAATTCGACTTTATTTGCCGCCTTTTTCAAGTGGGCCATGCAAAGAAATTGCTGATGCAACTTTCTTTGCATGTGAATAGATAAACTGGTCACGTTGTTAAGTGTGACTAGCTTACAGGACCCTTTTCATGACTTGATTTTAATTTTTCTTTAGGAATGTGCCGTTTTTTCCTTATTTTTTTTTATTAGGGATTTTATGAATCCGCAGGTTTTTTATTGAATGTTGTGTATACAACATGTTGTAGCAAAAGATCGAATACGGAAATAAAAAAATTAACCCGGAAGAGTTTGGGATTTTGGCGAAAAAGCAAGAAGGAAAAGGTGGTGCTGAGAGTTTTTGATTAAAAAGGCAAAGCAATTGTAAAAGTCAAGGTGGAAATTTGCACGTAAAACCAAATACCAAAGGGATCAAGCTGAGGCGAAACCAAATAAAAGCCCTTCTCCGGAGGATCGTGCAAATATTCTGGAAAAGGTCTGCAGATGCCCATCAAACAGGAATTCGTGTGAAGTGTTCATCCACAGAGTAAATTGCTGCATTCTGCAGCGAGTAAATTATTAAATGAGGGATTTTATTTACCGCCGAATTTACCCACCGATTATTGGATTTCTACGTGGGACAAGCAACGAGATCTGATAAGTTCTTTCAGTTTTCTTATTCTGAAATAGTCCAATTACTTAAACCATGAAAGATAGCACACATTTAGATCTTGAAAGAAAAAATATATCTGAATTCTGATAGATAAGAAGATAATGAAGGCATAAGTTCTAACATATAGTAGCAATGAAAGCAAACGATTATAAAATTAAGTACATAGGTAATAACGGTATATTTCAGAAGGTTTTATTACCAGTCTTATTAAGAAATTTTTTTTTGGATGCTCAGTGCTTCACTGAATATTTAGTTAAGTTAAGGCGTTTTTGTATATAAATTGTCATTGCCGATGGAGAAGGTTCACTCAATGAAGGTTACATATAGTTATAGTTATGTTAGTTTGTCATAAATCTATTTTTATTTTTTTGTACGACGAATATTCATGAAGACAGACACAAAAGTAGGCCAGTGTTGTAAACTCGCAATGTCACGATGTTTGATAAGAATAGCATAAGTAAAGAAGACATATCGGCATACGAATTTTTTCTTGCATATGGTTTCGTATATATATATTCATATATATCATAAGTGGTGGCTCAATTAATAGATTGTTCTAAACGCCATTCGGTTAGCCTAAACGGACGAATATTCTGCAACAAGATGTTTTAAACTAAATTTACTACAAACGGAAACTATCACATTCCAACCTCGTATCAGCTCATTCCGAATTTCAGTCAGATCAGGCGATTGTTATCATCCCGAGATGATAGGTAGCTATAGCAAGGAAATCTAAAAGCCGTTGATTGATAATTATTAAAGAAAATTTTATTTGAATGCATGCACTTGTGCCCTTAGGTACTAATCTTTAGCAACATTGAACTTAAAATTCAAATATTATTCCGATTTTGGACGCTTAAGAAGGTGATTTAGTGAGAATCAAATTTGTTTTACTCATTTAGGTATGAGCCGGATGCTGGAGCGCTTCAACATGTCGGAGATCAATACTGTAAGTACCTTCAATGTTAATTAACTAATATCATTATGTCAAATTTCTTGTTTGGGGCATTCGCGTCCTTCTCTAGTTAAGTATCGGGTTCGGTTGGAATTTGTACCTCTGAAAAGAAAAAACACAGAAATAGTCTAAGTAAGTAAAACCAAAAATATGGAGGAAACAAAAGTTGGGTCAGAGGATACACTCTGAAATATTGGCATCCCTTCGTTACAGAATGTTGTACGCGGTAGGCTACGTTCTGACGTGATAGTTATAATCATATAGACGGGTTAGTACGTTGTTGAAAGATCATCTCCTTGATTCCCACTTACGTATTTCCATATAAATTTTTGTAAATAAATATTATTACGAATTGAAGATGCGCTCAACTTCTTTATTTTCTCCACCACTCCCCAGAGCCCTCTTAGTATGAATGTTGACTAGGTCCGCTACTCCTCTCTTTACAGGTCATCATAGGGACACTGAAAACTATCTGCCCTCAGTGTCCATTGGGTGGTTGGGGCGAGCAGAGAAGGCCAAACATCTGCGCCTTCCCAATGGATGTAGGTAAGTGGTGTAAAGGTCCCTTAAGGACTGAATGTGTGCTACGGCCTTTTGTATAGACAAGCACGAATTTATTTTGTATATGGCTGGTGGCACAGCGGCAGGTTTTCGTGGAACCTCCACACACTCTCCGCCAATAGCCGAGGCGAGCTAGTGTGCCGCCCTGCAGTCAACGCTGTCCACCGAGTGATCTGTCAGCTCATGTTGGCAGTCTGGACTTCACGTCCAAGCCAATCACACTGATATAGTACCATAACACAATTTTGGAAACAGTACGGCTGTATTAATTCGACAAATCGAGACAAATATATTGCTTATATACGTCTATCTCCGAGTATCCGAGCGAATTTCACCCTATAAGGAGGAAATTCGCACATTCATTTTTTTTAACTGAAAACGCACGTACAGTATAAAAACGTCGAAAACATGATCGTGCGAATATCCCCCTTGTAGGGGGGAAATTCGCACCGATATAAATTTTTTTCACAGAAATCACAAATTTATAAAATTTATAACGTAGCGTAAAAGAATATTACAAAATATGAGTTTAGAGATCCTACGGGAATTCTATACCTTAAAGAATGTTCACATAAACGGAATGTTATCTTGTAAGTAGCTATAACTTCAAGTTCAAGCAGTTCAACTTATAATCGAAGAGAAGATTAGCCTGTGTGCGAATCTTCTGGCTTTGCATTTAAAACAGGGTTTGAATATCATTCGTGCAATTATTCGAAGAACGAATAAGAACATTAGAAATTAAACAAGGCACGAATGTCACAGATGCAATTTTTGGAATTTCGAGTGAAAGCGGTCTTCTTTTAACAGGGTGCGATTCTTATACAAGTAACTTTTGGAAGTTTGAGTTATAGCCTTCTACTTTAAACAGAGTGGGCATCTTACAGGTACAATTTTGGAGGTTCGAGTGATAGTCTTCTGTTTTTAACAGCGTGTGAATGTTAAATGTACAAATTTGGCAGTTCGACTAATAGCCATCTACTTTAAATAAGGTGCGAATGCTACAGGTACAATCTTCGGAAGTTTGCGTGCTAGCCTTTTACTTTAAACGAGATAGGAAGCTTATAAATGCCATTTTTAGCAGTTCGAGTGATAGTCTTCTGCTTTCAACAGGGTGCGAATGTTAAAGGTACAATTTTGGGCAGTTCGAGTGATAGCCTTCTACTTTAAACAGGGTGCGAATCTTACACATACAATTTTTGTCAGTTCGAGTAATAGTCTTCTGCTTTAAACATGGCGAGAATGTTACAGGTACAATTTTTGGAAGTTCGATTGATAGCCTTCTACTTTAAATAGGGTGCGAATGTTACAGGTGCAATTTTCGGTAGTTCGAGTGATGGCTTTCTATTTTAAACAGGGTGCGAATTATACATGTATAATTTTTGGAAGTTTGAGTGATAGCCTGCTACTTTAAACAGGGCTCGAATATTACAGATACAATTTTTGGAAGTTCGAGTGAAAGCTTTCTGCTTTAAACAGGGTGCGAAAGTTAAAGGTACAATTTTTGGAGGCTCGACTGATAGTCTTCTCATTTAAACATGGTGCGAATCTTATGCAAGCAATTTTTTGCAGTTCGAGTGATAGTCTTCTATTTTAAACAGGGTGAGAATGTTAAATGTACAAAATTGGCTGATAGCCATCTACTATGAATAGAATGTGCGAATGCTACAGGTATAATCTTCGGAAGTTTGAGTGCTAGCCTTTTACTTTAAGCAGGGTGTGAAGCTTGCAAATGTCATTTTTGGCAGTTCGAGTGATAGTCTTCTGTTGTAAATAGGCTGCGAATGTTAAAGGTACAATTTTTGGAGTTCGAGCGATACCTTTCTGCTTTAAGCAGGGTGCGAATATTAAAGGTACAAGTTTTAGCAGTTCGAGTGATGGCCTTCTACTGCAAACAGGATGCGAATGTTACAGTTGCAATTTTCGGTATTTCGAGTGATAGTCTTCTACTTTAAATAGGCTGCCTTCTACTTTTAACAGGGTACGAATCTTATAGATTAAATGTTTGGCTGCTTGAGAGATATAGCCCTCTAGTATATGCATCAATTATAATTAGGTGCAAACCTTCTTTCTTAATCTATGAATATATCCCATTGCAATAGAGAAGATATTTGTTTCCCGAGTTTGATATAAAAGTAATTTACAATTAAAACATTGCATATACGAGTATATAGGGATAAGAATTTTAAGAACTCAATTACAAGGCTCTATATGTTGGTTATTGTTAAAAAGAATGGAATGTCCTTAATGGGCTCTAGTTTAATCCTGCGATATACCTGAAAGGTTTTCTGAGCATTGAAATGACTACAATCCATTTGAAAAATGAAAAATTGCCAAACGTGATTTTCAGAGCGAGGAAACTCTAAGGAATCCATTGGCATACTCCAATCTACTAAATTACCGAACATTTATAGATATATTCAAATTCAAATTCAGAAATATTTTATTAATAACCTCAGCTTAGAGCTACGTCATGTTTTTAAAGATTTACAAGTTCTCGATTACATATAGTTGTTTAGTAAATTAACAAAAGAGCATGAGTGAGCACACTGAATTTAATATTAGATTAGAGCTTTATTGCAAAGTATTTATATACATATAAGAGACAAAAATAATTAAATTAATAATAACTAAAATAAAATAAAGCTCAAACTAGGCAAAAATGAGACACATTGTTGTCTTTGTAGTTGATGAGATAGCTTTAGGCTTTTATATGGCTGACTATTTGAATCTTTTAAAATGAAATTACTGGGATTTTGAGTAATGAAGTTGCGAGAAAAAATGTTTCTAGTTGTCTTAAAGAAATATTTATAAACGTTTCACATCAATTGTTCGAACCAAATCGGTTCGAATGTATTTTGGTTTTACTGATTACTTTAAAAGGAAAATATCCTGAAAACAAGGCATCAAATTTTTAGGAAAATTAAATCAAATTTGAATACTCGTAATCAAAAGACAGGTACACAACCTAACAAAGCCATGTATTTGTCATCTACATAACACATTGCACATATGCAATACAACAATATAGCCTCATTGAGCAGATCAAATTAAAATTCTTATCATATGATTGAAGCAATTAGATTCGTGCTAAAAAACAATTGCTGAAAAAGAACATATGCAAAAATACCATGCTAAAATTGAGTTCTAAAAACAAAACAAATTCAATCTAATTAAAAATTTTCCCAAAAAAAGGTACAGCATCTAACCAAAGCATGTGTTGTCATGTAGCATACAATGCATGGCACAAATACAATCAGATCAAGCAGATCAATTTGAAGCTCTATCATCATTATAAATACTATTGAACGGAAATTTCTTCTCTGCGTGATAGAGATAACATTTTATGTAAATATACAGAATTCAATTTAATACAGCAGCATGGGTTGCTTTAAATTTCTTGTTACTATGCATTTTTGTTCGTTGCTATGCATATTTTATCTCTAGTACCGTAAAATTACAGAATCACGGCCAATTCTTGTGATCATGCGCCTCTGCTACTCCATCATTGGTGTCGTGTGCAAGCAAGGGCTATATAAACAGCAGTTTGACTTGATTCGCTCTCTTTTGTGAGTTAGCAGTGCAGTGATTAACTTGGCGATTTTATTCCTTTGTGTTCTTTCCCAGTGATTTTTCCTAGTGTGTATTTTATTACTAAATTAAATACTAGGTTTAATTGACAGCTAAAAAAAAATATTCTTATTCTGGGTACCGACTGGATTAAGGAGTTTGTTTTAGATAGCGATTAAATTAAAGGTTTTTTATTGTGGGTAGCGACTGCAATAAAAAATATTACTAACAATACACATTATTTCTGGTCTCGACGGAAATAAAGAATCTTTCTTCGGGTCTCGACTGAAGTTAAGATATATACTAACATTCACTTTAAGTCGGGTCTCGACTGACTTAAAGAATATTATCTCGGGTCTCGACTGAGATAATATATTACTAACAAATAACTTTATTGCGGGTCTCGACTGTAATAAAGTTTCTTATTCCGGGTCTCGACTGTAATAAGAAATCTACTAACTCACACCACTTTATTGCGGGTCTCGACTGTAATAAAGAGTCTTATTGCGGGTCTCGACTGTAATAAGACAATTACTAACAAAACCACTTTATTGCGGGTCTCGACTGTAATAAAGATTCTTGCTGCGGGTCTCGACTATAGTAAGAAAATCACTAACACAAAACACTTTATTGCGGGTATCGACTGTAATAAAGATTCTTATTGCGGGTTTCGACTGTAATAAGACAATTCCTAACAAATCCACTTTATTGCGGGTATCGACTGCAATAAAGAATATCCTCATCCCACACCTCAGTCAAATAAAAGGTCAAGTAAATCTGCTGCTATATATCGATCTGGTGAGTACAAGTCAATTGCTACAGTTGTGTAAATCAAATTTATATATTAATCATTTAATAAACATTGATTTCAGCTTTTTATATTACAATATATATATATATATCTTGCAGTTCTCAAGTTTGAGTATTTATTGAATTTGAAACATTTAGTGCAGTGAATAAACAAATAAAAAACCACTAGCTTTATACCAGTGGCATAATTTTCACTACACCTTTTATTTATTGCATGTACGCTCTGACTACGGGCAGTACATCAATATTCGTAGCCTGGCGAAGAATTTAGATGAGCTATGTATAAATAATTTTAAATAAACTAGAAGGAGATATGAATCTTATTATATGTACTTATTAAAACATGTTTGATTGCAACAGACTGTTTTTATGTTATGGTCGTAGCGTATTGTATGTAGCACGGTTACACTGAGCGAAGCGCACGTCTATGCCAGCCGATAGCCACCTGAGCGGCAAAGATCGACGTCGCAACTCGCAACTCAAAAAAAAAAAATAAAAGAAGAAGGCAGAGAGGAAAAACGAGGATTTTGCGGACTTTACAAGAATCCGTAGTCAAGTTAATTTTAAAAGACGTCTTTTTTGATAAAATTCTAAAATACGTAACCACAAAAAGGGTCCGGTTATTCCCAAAAAAGTATTATCCTGCTGCTAGTGACGATATCCTCCAAAAGGGACCCCCACTTCATGTGGACCATTAAAGGAATCAGAAGGTGGTGTAGAAACTAATTATTTTTCCGTTTGGCGAAGTTTGAGACTCAGAAAAGCAGGTTAACTAAGAAAATATTCCCTCCAATTTGAAAACGAGTGCGCGTGAGCGCAGATGACGGCATGACGGGCACGGTATTATATAGGTATCAGACTCTTGGTCCTATTGACCTCTTTCTTTGTGACATCAAGAGGACGAGCGATAAGCTGGAAACCAAAAAACCGAAACTATAACATAACAAAAAGGGAATTTGGCTGACATCCTAATGCGGCGCGCCTTCACTATCACCCACGGGACGGGCCCCCTCTGGCAGATGCTACATTCCGACAAGAGATAATCTTGGCGTCAACCTAAATAGCATATCGGTATCGTTGCAACATGCAACAAGGATCCTTTTGAACTAGTTGCAGTTGATCAGACTCAAGTAAAATAATTTCAGAAATGTTAAAAGGACGTGCCGTGAAGTAAAGTGTTGAAATTCGTCCATCATCAGTTGCAGAAATGAATTTGTGTTGAGTATCGTGCTCTATGTAGTTACTAGAATTTAAACAACCTAGTTATAGTCCAAATGTAGACATATTCTATACAACTAATTAGTAATTTACAGTTACATGAATTGCGTTGATTATCAGTCTCAAACTTCGTTTGCCAGTACTTTTTTCAATTGCATATTTATATTTTATCGCTAAATAAACCATGTACCCGGCGTCACCCGATGCTTCGAGGATGCTATGGTAAGTACTTTTTCTTTTCTATTGACAAATTGAAAAATAATTATATTGCTATATACATATATAACCATAGGTACTCATAGGTACTGATTAAACCATTAGTACTAGCGGACGACCTCAGTGACAGTGAATTATATTTCCATTTTTTTTATGATTACGTACTTTCCTAGTAATAGAAGTGATTTAGTGATATCACACCTATGTTGAACTGGAGCTTCTTACAGGATTCAGCATAATTGCTCTCAGTTATACCTTGTTATAGCTTTAGGTAGAGATCATGCGAGCTTTATGTACATATTAGTAGCTTTGTATAGGTATGTACAGAAACTGAAATGAATAGGCCGTATGGCAAAATACTGAGCTGAGTAAAATTTTGTGGTATGATCATTAGGACATCTGTACCATTCTTATTATATAATCTGGTTCTCCTGTACCTAGGTGGTGAATTTTTGTGATAAGATTCCAAGTACAGCGATACAGGTGGTTGACGTCGTCACCCCGTGTGAACTTATTAGTAGTAAATTCTAGTTTTTAATTTTTACATACAAATGTGCCGGTATATGTACATACCACTAATTCTATGAAAATGAGTATAAGGTAGATATCCTGCTGTGAATATAAGTATATGTATTAGAGAGCATGTATAAGATTTTCGAACCGTTTTATAGGACATTCAGTATTAGGAATTAAAGAATCTTTATAACGTTATTAAGGGCTAAGGCTTTTTCTTTCCCTCTCACTCTCCTAGAGACCTCTTGATTTGCAGGTCGTCTAGGTCCGCTACTCTTCTCTCCTTCAGGTCAGCATAGGGACACTGTAAACAATCTGCCCTCAGTGTCGTTGGGTGGATGGGGCAAGTAGTAGAAGGCAGTCCATCTGTGCCTTCACGCAGGTAAGGGTAGGTGGTGTAAAGGCCCCTTCAGGGCTGGAGTGTGTGCTACGGCGTTTTTAGGCAGTAGGCACGAAATTTTTGATTATGTATGGCAGGTGACAGCGGCAGGTTATTGGTTAACCCCCCTATAACTCTCCCGCAATAGCCGAGGTGCTAGCGTGCCGCCCTGCAGTCAACGCTGTCCACCGAGTAATCTGTTAGCTCTGCTGACAGTTGGGACTTCATGTCCAAAATAAATCACTCTACATATGTAACATAACAAATGGCGCCCAACGTGAGGCCACCTCAGTTAGACTTCGGTGGTCTAATTATGACTTTTACTGGGGACTGGGACTTTGAGTGATACGATCCTCTGGTATTCAGTAGTTGATTGACCTCAAGCTCATATCCAGTGGAAGTTATATGCCGACCTGAGTCTAATTGGTTGTTAGTTGAGTAGAGTAACATTAGAGGTTTTTAAAGTTTTGTATTTTTAGTTTTTGAAACATGTCTGCACTTCTAAAACTTTTCGCTAAACAAGTCACCTCTGCACAAATATTCCAAAAATCGTTCAATAACTACAAAAATACTGATGTAGAAAAACGAACGAGAGGACTTATTTCTGAGCTTCCTAAACGAAATTTGTTGCGACTATAAGAACACGCATTATACGATTCTCCAAGCTACTCAGGCTTTAGAAGATAGCGAATTGCAAAAATACGATTATTTTGCAAAAGATCAGTGTTCAAGCGTGGAAGATAAATACTACACGTTTCGAGGTATTCTCAGAGATGCACTAGATGCATTCGAAACAAAAGTGGATTCAAAGCCAAACATGGAGAATGAATCTTCTTCGTTTCTGAGGTTACCTAGCATCACAATCCCAAAGTTCTCAGGGTCATATGATTCATGGAGGTCGTTTCGCGATCTATTCCAGTCACTGGTGCATACAATTCTGCGTTATTTCCAGTGCAGAAATTGCATTATTTGAAATCTAATATTTCTGGAGAAGCAGAACATTTGTTGCGTCAGCTTCCAATGACCAATGCGAGTTACGACAACGCATGGAAGATATTGCTCAATAGGTATGACAATAAGCGAGTATTAATTAATGCTCAGCTAAAAATTCTATTCAATCTACCTAAAGCGACACACGAGTCAGCCAAAGCAATAAAAACTGTGCTAGACAAATCGTCAGAATGTCGTCACAACTCGAAGTTTTGCTCAAGCAAATTCACGTGCCAGCGATGTGGACGGAAACATAATTCCTTACTCCATAGGAATAACGCAATTCCACAGGGTTTGATCAAAGCATCAGAAACCCCAGATATACAAGTTCAATCTTCACCTTCCACATCCAATCTTCACACGCTTCACGCGAATCAATCAGCACGAACTACACAAGCCTTGCTTGCCACAGCATTGGTGAAAGTTCCGTCAAAAAAGGGTAACATGCTTACTCTACGAGCCTTGGTTGACTCAGGCTCTCAAGTCACGTTCATAACACAAGCCGCCGCACGCAAGCTGCAATTGGACATTGTGAACACGTCGACACAAATCACTGGCTTAGGACAGTCAGAAGCTGCGTTTGTTAAAACCCACGCAGCAATTAACATACACCCTTATTCAACATTGAATAAAGCAACAACAATTAATGCCCTTATCGTGAATACTATCACAGATATATTACCTCCGTCCACCATTCCAAACAAGGAATGGAGTCATGTACGTTATCTGCAACTCGCCGATCCATACTTCTTCAAGCCAGGAAAAATCGACCTGCTCTTAGGAGCGGATGTATACGGAGAAATCCTCTTAGAAGGATTACAAAAAGGTCCTCCAGGAACACCAATCGCGCATAATAGCACGCTCGGTTGGATTCTTTTCGGAAGTCTAAAAAACACTTCCACAATCTCCACAGCGTCTACTTTAACAGCAAACGCTCACTACGAGCTACGAGCATAAGTCTTCACTGGATAAACTTCAACGACGGTTTCGAGACACTGAAAAGGTTACTCAAGGAAAAACCTTGTATAAAGAAGATCGAGATTGTGAAGGTTATCATCAAAAGGCTAATTATCGAAACGCCAACGGCCAATATCAAGCTCATTTTCCCTTTATAAAAGATAGTTCCAGCTTAGGCCACTCTCGCGGCATGACTTTACGTCGATTCTACAATCAAAAGCCCCCAACAAGCTTGCCAAAAGATAGTAACTTGACAAGATTAACAAATAATTCACACGAAAACCGTACATGGAGGTCTACAATTGGTTCTGTCCACATAAGACATAAATTAGTACACCCCAAGAGTAGCAAAAAAGGTAAATTATGCTTCGCATCAATCTACAATGGAATTTAAATAACCCATTTCAAACAAAACCAACTATGGTGTTGCAAAAACACTAACATAAATGTTCATACGTATTTTTTGTACACAAAACAAATGGCAGTCTAAGAGTGAAGCACTACATAAACTACTGCCCTTCAATACGTTGACACCATTCAGCACAAGGAAGTGCATTTAAAAGGAAAAAAATTTTTTTTGCTTACTCTTTCATTTTTTCTGAAATAAAACAAAAATTCATTTTTTTTGTTTCCGTGGGAAAATTTCAATAAACTCATATTCCCCAAAAATCGAAAGTGCATTGCTAACAATTGCACATATATACCTACGCACACAAAAATCAAACAAATAAACAAAATACCCCACGAAACATTTATTTCCTCCTAATCAAATTTGTTTTTCTTTTTCATTTTACAAAAATTTCATATCCATGCAAAAATTTTAACTTAATTAATAAAACAATAAGTGGCAAGATTTTTACATTTGAAAGACATTACAGCCTTTCAACGGGGGGCAGTATGTTCGAACCAAATCGGTTTGAATATATTTTGGTTTTACCGATTACTTTAAAAACCTGAAAACAAGGCATCAAATTTTTAGGAAAATAAAATCAAATTTGATTACTCGTAATCAAAAGACAGGTACACAACCTAACAAAGCCATGTATTTGTCATCTACATAACACATTGCACAAATACAATACAACAATATAGCCTCATTGAGCAGATCAAATTAAAATTCTTATCATATGATTGAAGCAATTAGATTCGTGCTAAAAAACAATTGCTGAAAAAGAACATATGCAAAAATACCATGCTAAAATTGAGTTCTAAAAACAAAACAAATTCAATCTAATTACAAATTTTCCCAAAAATAGGTACAGCATCTAACCAAAGCATGTGTTGTCATGTAGCATACAATGCAAGGCACAAATACAATCAGATCAAGCAGATCAATTTGCAACTCTATCATCATTATAAATACTATCGAACGGGAATTTCTTCCCTACGTGATAGAGATAACATTTTTTGCAAATCTACAGAATTCAATTTAACACAGCAGCATGGGTTGCTTTAAATTTCTTGTTACTATGCATTTTTGTTCGTTGCTATGCATATTTTATCTCTAGTACCGTAAAATTACAGAATCACGGCCAATTCTTGTGATCATGCGCCTCTGCTACTCCATCATTGGTGTCGTGTGCAAGCAAGGGCTATATAAACAGCAGTTTGACTTGATTCGCTCTCTTTTGTGATTTAGCAGTGCAGTGATTAACTTGGCGATTTTATTCCTTTGTGTTCTTTCCCAGTGATTTTTCCTAGTGTGTATTTTATTACTAAATTAAATACTAGGTTTAATTGACAGCTAAAAAAAAAATATTCTTATTCTGGGTACCGACTGGATTAAGGAGTTTGTTTTAGATAGCGATTAAATTAAAGGTTTTTTATTGTGGGTAGCGACTGCAATAAAAAATATTACTAACAATACACTTTATTTCTGGTCTCGACGGAAATAAAGAATCTTTCTTCGGGTCTCGACTGAAGTTAAGATATATACTAACATTCACTTTAAGTCGGGTCTCGACTGACTTAAAGAATATTATCTCGGGTCTCGACTGAGATAATATATTACTAACAAATAACTTTATTGCGGGTCTCGACTCTAATAAAGTTTCTTATTCCGGGTCTCGACTGTAATAAGAAATCTACTAACTCACACCACTTTATTGCGGGTCTCGACTGTAATAAAGAGTCTTATTGCGGGTCTCGACTGTAATAAGACAATTACTAACAAAACCACTTTATTGCGGGTCTCGACTGTAATAAAGATTCTTGCTGCGGGTCTCGACTGTAGTAAGAAAATCACTAACACAAAACACTTTATTGCGGGTATCGACTGTAATAAAGATTCTTATTGCGGGTTTCGACTGTAATAAGACAATTCCTAACAAATCCACTTTATTGCGGGTATCGACTGCAATAAAGAATATCCTCATCCCACACCTCAGTCAAATAAAAGGTCAAGTAAATCTGCTGCTATATATCGATCTGGTGAGTACAAGTCAATTGCTACAGTTGTGTAAATCAAATTTATATATTAATCATTTAATAAACATTGATTTCAGCTTTTTATATTACAATATATATATATATATCTTGCAGTTCTCAAGTTTGAGTATTTATTGAATTTGAAACATTTAGTGCAGTGAATAAACAAATAAAAAACCACAAGCTTTATACCAGTGGCATAATTTTCACTACACCTTTTATTTATTGCATGTACGCTCTGACTACGGGCAGTACATCAATATTCGTAGCCTGGCGAAGAATTTAGATGAGCTATGTATAAATAATTTTAAATAAACTAGAAGGAGATATGAATCTTATTATATGTACTTATTAAAACATGTTTGATTGCAACAGACTGTTTTTATGTTATGGTCGTAGCGTATTGTATGTAGCACGGTTACACTGAGCGAAGCGCACGTCTATGCCAGCCGATAGCCACCTGAGCGGCAAAGATCGAATAGGCCGTATGGCAAAATACTGAGCTGAGTAAAATTTTGTGGTATGATCATTAGGACATCTGTACCATTCTTATTATATAATCTGGTTCTCCTGTACCTAGGTGGTGAATTTTTGTGATAAGATTCCAAGTACAGCGATACAGGTGGTTGACGTCGTCACCCCGTGTGAACTTATTAGTAGTAAATTCTAGTTTTTAATTTTTACATACAAATGTGCTGGTATATGTACATACCACTAATTCTATGAAAATGAGTATAAGGTAGATATCCTGCTGTGAATATAAGTATATGTATTAGAGAGCATGTATAAGATTTTCGAACCGTTTTATAGGACATTCAGTATTAGGAATTAAAGAATCTTTATAACGTTATTAAGGGCTAAGGCTTTTTCTTTCCCTCTCACTCTCCTAGAGACCTCTTGATTTGCAGGTCGTCTAGGTCCGCTACTCTTCTCTCCTTCAGGTCAGCATAGGGACACTGTAAACAATCTGCCCTCAGTGTCGTTGGGTGGATGGGGCAAGTAGTAGAAGGCAGTCCATCTGTGCCTTCACGCAGGTAAGGGTAGGTGGTGTAAAGGCCCCTTCAGGGCTGGAGTGTGTGCTACGGCGTTTTTAGGCAGTAGGCACGAAATTTTTGATTATGTATGGCAGGTGACAGCGGCAGGTTATTGGTTAACCCCCCTATAACTCTCCCGCAATAGCCGAGGTGCTAGCGTGCCGCCCTGCAGTCAACGCTGTCCACCGAGTAATCTGTTAGCTCTGCTGACAGTTGGGACTTCATGTCCAAAATAAATCACTCTACATATGTAACATAACAAATGGCGCCCAACGTGAGGCCACCTCAGTTAGACTTCGGTGGTCTAATTATGACTTTTACTGGGGACTGGGACTTTGAGTGATACGATCCTCTGGTATTCAGTAGTTGATTGACCTCAAGCTCATATCCAGTGGAAGTTATATGCCGACCTGAGTCTAATTGGTTGTTAGTTGAGTAGAGTAACATTAGAGGTTTTTAAAGTTTTGCTATTTTGTTTTTGAGATATTTGAGTAAAGTAAAGTTTTTCTGTAAGTTAGACTTTAGGTTTGACTTTAGTCAATCCTCAAGTCTTGTAAGTTTTTAAAATCTTTGCATTTTTCCTTTTTTGGATTTTTTGAATTGATCTTTCCCGCTGGCCTTCTGCTATGGAAATAGTAGGTGGCTTCACAACATTTTTGTTGTGTTCTCGCGGAGGCATGTCTTTGTAGGCCAACTGGCTGGACAGAGTCGTGAGTTTGTGAGGCGACTTTTTGGCTTTTATCTAACTAGTTGACCAGATTCAGGATTCTGCCCAACTGGAAGGTTAGCTAAATACTGTAATCAGGCGAAGAGGAAGGAAAGGGTTGTTGGAGGATGGAAGTGATGCTGGAGACCTTCAGTAATCAGGAGTTGGCATACTGCTAACTGCCTGGCTGAAGAGTCTCTAGTAGCATTCTCAATCTCTGGAATCCCCAACCTGTTACGGTATTGCTTCACACTTGTTGTGACATAAAAAATCTGACCTGCATTAATAACTTTGCAAAATGTAAGTCGGATCAAATGTCACAACATATCGATACCAGAAGTGGTTCAAAGTGAAATATGGAAAATGATGATTAATTCATTTTTTGTTTAATTGCAAGGTGAATTAATGAGGTGATGACGATGTAATTTGATTATTTTTGTAAGAAATATTTTTGATGTATGTAATAAACTTGGAGCTGGGTAGAAGTCAGTTAGCAGTCAGTAAGAGAGTTGTTTTTTAGAAAGTAAGTTGAAAAAACCAAAAGCAATTGAAAGTGATTTAATGTTAATATAAGTAAAAGCACGAGTGAGTGGAACTAATAATAATAAATAATATAAACATATGGTATATGATATATACATATGTAGTACCATTTAACAACAACAAAATAAATAAAGTGGTTTTATAAAATTTTCGACTGTTTTGTTGTAATAATTCTTGGTGTAATTAATTTTGCTGTACACGTTGAGGAGGTTACAGCTAGTAACCAATCGTTAAGAACGTTACATTGGCGCAGCCGGTAGGATCAGGGAAGCCAGTTTTTGCCTATATATATACATATATAAACATAAGAGCTTGAAAACCCTCGTTTCTCCACGAATAAAAAAAAAAGGGGTAATTGGGATACTACAAGTTCGTTTAAGTTGTGGCGGCGCGTCAATATTCTATCATTACCTCTCTGAACACTAACCAACATGTACATCGGGCAATTTTTATCCGCCGAAACGTCTAACTGTTAATACTTCGGTGAGCCTAGAAAGCGGTAATTAAGTAGGCGCGGTTTTTGAATAAAAAATATTTTTGTAAACAATAGAATCAGTCTATTGTCAGAATTCAAGCTATCAAGTTAGAGGAGATTTAAAATAATTTCTTTATTGTGTAAAATTTCTATAAGGATTTTTTTTGTAACGTTTGTCCTTTCGAAGAAAGGCTAAAAAAGGAAAACTCTGAAGAGGAGCACAATAAATTATCGAAGACCTCTTTTTGGAATTCAACAGCATTGTTTGATTTGAAGACTGATGCAGCTGTTAATGTTGATGTTCGCCGATGGGCGGAAACATATTACTTTTCTTTTACAGATATAGATCCTGTAAGACACCAGTAAAGCAGAAGCGATTTTGCTCCATAAGGTAACCGCTGCGATTGCAGAACATAGGACCAATCAGACGTTTCACGTTTCTACCTCAGAACTACGAGTTGATCATCCTCATACCTACGCCTATCCATAGATCCACAGGAAAAGAGCTGCGACCATATGGGCATAGGGCCCATGGGTTCATTTGCTTTGTTCCATTGACGTGAGGCATCTCTGTCGAGAAGTTTCATGAGATATTCTTCAAGGCATCCTTGTTTGCTTTTATGTTTATTACAGCGCATCACGGCACGTTCGCTTTCCAAGACTCGTCGACTTCTAATTCAAGAGGCGCACTGGGAGCACCTTAGTGCCATATCCAAACTTCACGCTATTTTCGACTTGGACTAATCAGTGCATTTATAAGTAGCGCTTTCGGTCTAGATATTTAGGACACCAACTCCGGCAAGAACGCTCAGAGTAGCAAGGACTCAAAAACCTGCATATCGGATTGAAAGCTACACTCCTTATCCCAGTTGAATATCTTCGAACAAAAGAAGATATTTTAGTGAGCTCCTATCATCTCTATATTGGATGCTCACTAAATTGGTGACCCCGACAGTTTAAGAAGCCACAGCAGCCTTCATCAAAAGAAGATATTTTAGTGAGGTCCTATCATCTATATATTGGATACTCACTAAATGAAGAAATATTTTTATTGGGAAAAGGTTAGATAGTGTAACTTTAATAATTTAAGTTAAAATATTTTACACATTCTTTTTGTTTTATTACACATATTTTTGTTGTCACATTGATAATTGCGATTCAGTTTAAACGGATAATTTTCTTTAGCAGTTACTGCGTTATTGTTTATTATAAGACTTTTGTAAGCTTTCTATGCTCACCAACGTCTTACTAGAATTTTCTTGACTATCATCGGTCATCGTATTGATTTAATTTGCTCAGATTTCTTCAACCAAAGTTATTAAAGTTTTTCGGACTTCGTTACTTCTACAGCATTTTCGGCTTTCATAAATTATTTATTGGTCTCGTTTTTGTTTATGTTCGCAATGGTCGAAAATCTAAAAGAAAATGCCTTTAAAGACCTCATTAATGGGGACACACTAGAAGAGCCCATTACTTCTCTGTCAGCGGACTTATCACAAACAGCAACATTAGGCGCTGTGTCGGTTAAGCCAGCTCCTTTCTGGAAGAATGACCCGGAACTGTGGTTTCTCTAGCTCGAGGCACAGTTCGAATTGGCCGGCATTAGCCAAGACAAGACGAGGTACTTTCATGTCATTGGTGCACTCGACCAGAGCGTCGTACGCTTGGTGAGTGATATTATTCGTCATCCATCTACCTCAAATAGGTATGATCAGATCAAAGAAGCGTTAATTTCCAGAGTTTCGGGTAGTGCAAACCAGAAACTTAAACAACTACTGACTGAACTTTCACTGGGTGATTCTCAACTATTACGGGAGATGCAAGCACTTAGCAACGGCCAACTTAACGAGTCTGTATTAAAGTCGCTCTGGCTGCAGCGCTTGCCAGCAAGCATGCAGGCGATTCTTGCATGTAACCCTGGTACACTTGAGGTATTATCAACATGTGCTGACAAAATTGCAGAGGTCAGTCCAAGCGCAGAAGTGTTTTCAATAACTCCGGCACCCGACAGTCATTATCAGGCTATCGTGAATTTGGAAAAGAAGTTGCATAACCTCACTAGCATGTTCGAAAAGTCTCTAACACTTCGTAAGCCAGCTAGGCAAAACTTATCAAGAAGTGGGTCTAGACACCGATCATCTTCCCGAGGGTCGACATCTGACTCGAAGCCAGATTATTGTTGGTACCATCGTAAATTTGGAACCAATGCAAAAAAGTGCATCATCCCTTGCAAATTCAACGGAAGTAATGTAAATTCAGGGCAGCAAGGCGTTATAGCCTGTAATCAAGGCCCAAATTAAATTGCCCTCCGCCATTAACGACGGGTGGATGTGGCACACTCAATAGTCGTTTGTACATTTTCGATAAATCTTCAAAAAAAAATTACCTCATTGATACGGGAGCTGACGTTTCCGTCATTCCAAAAACGTCTCTCCATCGATTCCCAAATTCTAATTTGCAGTTGGTGGCGGCAAATTCCTCACCTATTAGAACGTTTGGTCGAAAGATAATATCTTTGGACTTAGGTTTACGCAGAGTATTTTCCTGGCAATTTATAATTGCAGAGGTACCCAGACCTATAATAGGCGCAGATTTTCTGTGCCATTATGGCCTTTTAGTCGATATTAAAAAGAAGTCACTCATTGATCCGCTCACTTCTTTGGTGGCATCCGCACAACGTGTCATTAGTCAAAACTCCGGTCTGTCGTTGCTGATTAATCCAGCAATCAACTCAGTAATTCAGAAGTTACTCAGGAAATATCACACCATCACAATCGAAACAGGGTTCGGTAAGCAGGTGTCACACTCTGTTACGCATCGCATTATAACAAAACGGGCCGCCATTTCGTCCAAGGTTCGTCGCCTCTCTCCAGAAAAGTTGCCAATAGCCAAAAAGGAATTTGAATTTCTTTTAAGGCAAGGAATATGTCGACCCTCAAACAGTCCGTGGTCTTCACCATTGCATCTGGTACAAAAGAAAAATGGTGAATGGAGGCATTAGGCGAGCTCCCGATCGTGTAGAAGCAATCGCTAACTTTAAAAGACCTGAAACCGTAAAATAATTACGACGCTTCTTGGGAATGATAAATTTCTACCGCCGTTTCTTACCACAGGCTGCTACTCATCATGCTAACTTAAACGGCTATCTGTCCGGCTCTAAGAAAGATGGTGTTAAACGCATTGACTGGTCTAGCCAAGCAGATAAATCTTTCGAAGTAGCTAAAGCTCAACTTGCTGAGACAGCTCTTCTCACCTTTCCCGTCGTTTCGGCTGAACTGTCACTATGGGTAGACGCTTCGGATACTGCTATCGGTGCGGCGTTACAGCAAAACATCGACGGCGACTGGAAACCGCTGGGTTTTTACTCTGTTAAATTGAACAACGCTCAACAGAAGTATAGCACCTATGACCGAGAGCTACTCGCAGCCTATAAAGGTATCAAATATTTCAGGTATTTACTCGTGGGACGGGTCTTCACGCTCTACACAGACCACCAACCATTGCAGTACGCATTTCAACAAAACCCGGAAAAGGCCTCTCCCCGGCAATTACGTCATTTAGACTACGTGGGCCAATTTACCACGGATATAAAACCTGTGCCCGGGCAGGATAACGTGGTTGCCGATGCACTATCTAGGGTAGAGGAAATCCAGCTGCTAGGCCCAATCAATTTTGAAATTATGGCTGAAACGCAATGTAAAGATACGGAATTGCAACAGCTCCTTCAAAATTCTCGGTATAAATTCGAAAAGTTCCCCATTTTTGGCTCTAATAAAGAGCTATACTGTGAAGTTTCGGAAACCAAAATACGCCCATTTATTCCTAACGCTTTTAGAGTCCAAGTTTTTAGAACCATCCACGATTTGTCCCACCCGAGCATTCGCACAACAAACAAAATGGTTACGTCTAGGTACTTCTGGACGTTAACAAGGATGTCAACACTTGGGCAAGGGCATGCATAGCTTGTTAATGATGCAAGGTATCTAGACACGGCAAAAATGCCCTAGGGTCGTTTCACGAATGCACTGAACGTTTCCAGACTATACACATTGATCTTGTTGGTCCGATGCCCCCCTCACAAGGTTTTAGGTATTGCCTGACAATGATAGATAGGTTTACGAGATGGCCAGAAGCCGTTCCTCTAATGGACATTAGCGCGGAAACAGTCGCGACTGCACTCTGCCAAGTCTGGATAGCTCGTTTTGGTGTTCCTAGAACGATCATAACAGATCAAGGGGCACAATTCGAATCATCATTATTTTCTGAACTTTCAAAGCTATTAGGTTTCAAACGCAACCGCACTACCGCTTATCATCCGCATGCCAATGGATTTTTAGAGCGATGGCATCGGACATTTAAGTCCTGTCTAATGGCTTATCAGGAAAAGACCTGGACAAAGGCCTTACCCTTTGTGCTACTGGGACTTCGAACTACGTTTAGGGAGGAATTTCTCGCCACCCCTGCAGAACTCGTGTGCATACCCGGTGATTTTTTACAAAATTCACAGTATCGCCCTCAGAATCAATTCATCACCTCTTTACGCGATCTTTTTTCGGAAATCAGACCTGGCCCAGCATCGAACCACTCTCGTCGGGCAACTTTCACATTTAAGGACCTGGACAAGTGTTCTCACGTGTTCCTAAGAACCGATGCATTACGCACGTCCCTCCAAGCACCTTACGAAGGACCTTATAAGGTTATTCAACGTAGAAAGCACTACTTCACCCTCAAGGTCAAGAATAGGGAGGTTAACGTTTCGATTGATCGATTAAAACCATGTTATATTTATTCAGAGGCTTTTAGCGAAGACCATGACTATTCAACGAACATTTCATCTCGTGATATTCTCGCACCGGAGGAATTTATTCAGCCAGCGACTGGTAGCTCCCCGATGCAAGAGAAGGGCATTGAAGAACGTTTCCGGCCAGTGACGGAAGACTTCAATGCACCGATCAACTCACACACTAGGGCGGTGTCTCCGTCGGATGCATCGACACGACATATAAGTTTTATGCCTGATGGCTCAACTCGAATCCCGTCACGAATCACTCGGGCTGGACGAGCCACTAGACCACCACAACGTTTCAGGTAACGCCAAATCTAAGGATTTGCTGGCAGGGGAGTATCTGTGGCGACGCGTCAATATTCTATCATTACCTCTCTGAACACGTGACTAACCAACATGTACATCGGGCAATTTTTATCCGCCGAAACGTCTAACTATTAATACTTCGGTGAGCCTAGAAAGCGGCAATTAAGTAGGCGCGGTTTTTGAATAAAAAATATTTTTGTAAACAATAGAATCAGTCTATTGTCAGAATTCAAGCTATCAAGTTAGAGGAGATTTAAAATAATTTCTTTATTGTGTAAAATTTCTATAAGGATTTTTTTTGTAACGTTTGTCCATTCGAAGAAAGGCTAAAAAAGGAAAACTCTGAAGAGGAGCACAATAAATTATCGAAGACCTCTTTTTGGAATTCAACAGCATTGTTTGATTTGAAGACTGATGCAGCTGTTAATGTTGATGTTCGCCGATGGGCGGAAACATATTACTTTTCTTTTACAGATATAGATCCTGTAAGACACCAGTAAAGCAGAAGCGATTTTGCTCCATAAGGTAACCGCTGCGATTGCAGAACATAGGACCAATCAGACGTTTCACGTTTCTACCTCAGAACTACGAGTTGATCATCCTCATACCTACGCCTATCCATAGATCCACAGGAAAAGAGCTGCGACCATATGGGCATAGGGCCCATGGGTTCATTTGCTTTGTTCCATTGACGTGAGGCATCTCTGTCGAGAAGTTTCATGAGATATTCTTCAAGGCATCCTTGTTTGCTTTTATGTTTATTACAGCGCATCACGGCACGTTCGCTTTCCAAGACTCGTCGACTTCTAATTCAAGAGGCGCACTGGGAGCACCTTAGTGCCATATCCAAACTTCACGCTATTTTCGACTTGGACTAATCAGTGCATTTATAAGTAGCGCTTTCGGTCTAGATATTTAGGACACCAACTCCGGCAAGAACGCTCAGAGTAGCAAGGACTCAAAAACCTGCATATTGGATTGAAAGCTACACTCCTTATCCCAGTTGAATATCTTCGAACGAAAGAAGATATTTTAGTGAGCTCCTATCATCTCTATATTGGATGCCCACTAAAAAGTTACCCCCAACGCTCGAGGTCGGTCAACTGTAACTGCCTCTGCTGATAAAAGCAAGCAGCCACCTCCTCACCACCGTGCAAAGCACCAACGCGGGATTCTAGAGGGCCTCATCCCTGCCCAAATTGAAGAAGGAAGACGGATAAAAGAAATAATCAACACTTCAATAATCCTCCCTCCCGGACGACACTAGAGATTCCTGGTTTTGGCAGCTGGAAACATCCCAGAAGAATTGAGAAAAAAACAAGTAAGAAAAGTAACCAATTGAATACAAAATAATTATAATTAAGTAGAGAAAATATTTTTTTTATATACATATCAGTCAGTGAAATAATTTATTTATTGATTTAATAAGTCTTAAGTGTTCAGTGAAATTTTTTTTCCTTCTCCGTAAATACAAATATAAATCTGAAGTTCGCGTGGTTGATAATCAAAATTTTGTTTTTCAAAAACTGGATTGTTTTCTATAATTTTTATGTTTTTCGTACTCTTTGTTCCCATAAAGATTTTTTTTTTCATTTTCGGAACTACTGATACGTTTTTTCGCAGTGGGTAATATTGTATCAACATTTTCTGCCGTTAATTATTACTTCTCTCTTTGCTCTTCAGCTGTCTACTGTTTTCATTGTAAATTGGCAAAAAATTTCTATGGTTTTGCCTACTCAATGTTCTTGTTGTTTCGATTTTGAAACGGCAATAAATTCTCTATCTTTTGAAAATACAAGCCCTCCAGGCAGCCCGAGAACGGAGCAAAATTCACATTGTAGCAGACCATCCACAAATTGGTATCGCGAACACCGTTCGGGTAAACGTTTCCGACGACTTAGCTTGGTTAAATTTCTTACAAAAACCAGTAGTTTACCAACTTTGGTATCCGCAAAGACCCGCACTAAGTCAGTTTCAGAAAATTTTGTCATTACAAATTGTAATAAAGACTCTCTGGAATACAACGGAAAAATGCCACTAAATTATGAAAAGGTAGTTAAATTAACTGCCCAAATGGTGCCCCTATTCTCAGGTGAGGCTAGTCCTCAACTTGTAACTGAGCTGCAGACTTTCATTGGATGTTGTAGACAAGTTCAACAATGCGTAGAAGATGAAGAAAAATCTGCATTTCTACACATTCTCCAAACAAGATTGCGAGTTTCAAAGTTTGAAGAAATGGAGCAATTACTTAATCAGTCCTATTTACCACGGGAAACATATCAGGAGTTAATAAATAAGCTGATTACATGTAAATAGTACCCCATGGAATCGCTCACATCTTTCGCAAACCGTATCAAACAGCTTCTAACGCAATGCAAGGAAGCTGCAGAATACAAGTATGGTGCGACAGGTCTCCAAGCTGTGACTACGCAACTAGAAGATTTTGCTATAAATTCCCTAAAATGCGGTGTAACGAATCCACTTCTCAGTAGACATCTTCTGTCATTAAGTGAAGCAACCTTAACCAGTCTAATAGAAAAATGTCTGAACATGGAAAGACTACTTCAGGGAAATCCGCACATGCAGCAAGTACACCCATATCTATATAACTTCCCAAGTGCATATATGGGTATGCAAGGAAATATCCATTCAGTGCAACGCACTGAGGATTTCTCGAATTCGTTTATGCAAACTCCATCTAATGCCATCCCAGTAGCTGGTCATATAACCCATCAAGCAGCAAGTGCACTGCATACACCCCAAATATTTCACCCAATTCCGCAACGCACATCACTTATTTCGACATACCATTCTCCGTCTAATAATCATGAAATTTCTAGCTATCAACCTCACCCCACTGATAAAAGTGCACCAATTGCTGCCTCATTAACTGACCAATTCTCACCAAAAAACCATTCAAACAAGCTACCATAAAGCCATAAGGACCAGCTCAAATCCGCATTATCTAGAGTTTCATGTTCATATTGTAATTTTAAGGGGCATACTTCTGACGACTGCCTAAAGCGTAAAAATACCCCATATTGCGTGAAATGCAAAATAGGTGGGCATGATGCTAAAAACTGTAGAAACAGGAATAATTATCCACCCGAGAACTCACAAACGCATCGTGCCAATGACACAAGCCGAGGTAACCCGAGGGTTTATCATGTGCAACTAAAATGCGATTTCTGTGGAAGACGAGGACACTTCATATCTGAGTGCATGCAGAAACAAAGATGGGAGGCCAGATCTTCGGGAAACGCGCGCCAGTCGACCGAAAATTCCCCGGCTCGACTTTAAAATCGCATTCTCAACCACTATTAGGGTATTCCCTGCCGCCTGCCAGTGGCAGCGAAAATATATCACTGGCTCACTTACCTTTAGATATAGGCAAAAATAATTCGGTTCGGCTAGTAGTGGATACTGGAGCTGAAATCAGCTTAATCAAACAAAACGCCTTAAATACTAGCGACTCAATCAACCGGAATGATACTACTGTGTTGAAAACTCCCTTTGGTGAAGGTAAAACACTAGGTAGTTGCCACGGTAAATTTTCTTTTAAGAACCCAATACCATGCAATTTTCAAGTTGTGAAAACCAGTACCCCGATCTCGCACGACCGGCTGCTAGGAAACGACTTTCTTTCACAAAATTGTAACATAGAGGGCCCTACAAGAATTGACACTAGAGCAAGAAATGCTCTGTCAGTCTCAAGAGGTGGAATCAGGAGTTTTTCTAGCTAATAGTTTGCTAAGTTCCGAAAACAGAGGAAACTTAATTGGTGTAGTTAACGTTAATAGCCATAGTGTTACATTAAAAAAACTCACACTTACGCTGGAGCCCAATAGTAATTACAATACCTACAGCTTGCAGCCAAGTAGCGATTGCGACTCTAGTCTAACTTCAAAAGTGAAACATAACTTCACTAGCACTAGCTGTCCGAAAAACGAGACTTTACCTACCAAACTAATTAATTCCACACGTTTACTCAAGCAGACTCAATCAAACTTTCAAACAGACTCTATGCAAGTATCACGCCTAGTACGACTAGAACAAGAATTAACATTAGATGAAACTCTTTCTGAAGATGAAAAATCTTCTATCTTGAATATTTGCCACCAATACAATGACATATTTCATGTGGTTGGTGACAAGCTCACTTATACCAATGCCATGTCGCATACCATTCCAATAGTTTCTGACCAACCTCCAGTTAATCAAAAAATGTATCGACTTCCAGAGACGCAAAGAGAAGTTATAAATCAACAGCTCCAAGAAATGCTAGAAAGTGATATAGTTAAACCTAGCAAAAGCCCTTGGAACTCACCGCTGTTAGTGGTTCCAAAGAAAGCAGGGCCAAATGGCGAAAAACGATGGAGGGTTGTGGTCGATTTTAGGAAATTAAATGATAAAACAATAGGTGACGCTTTTCCATTGCCCAGGATTGAAGATATCCTGGACCAACTAGGTCATTCCCGGTATTTCACTACTTTGGATCTTGCCAGTGGATATCATCAAGTACTGGTTCATCCTAAAGATAGACCCAAGACAGCCTTTAGTACAGCTTATGGGCATTATGAATTTCAGCGCATGCCTTTCGGATTGAAAAGAGCACCAGCTACATTCCAACGGTTGATGAACTATGTTCTCACAAGTCTTCACGCTCTAGAATGTTTCGTTTACCTAAATGGCATAGTATCTATGGGAAAGACCTTGAAGATCATAACAGTCAACTGAGAGAATAATTTAAAGTTACAGCCAGAGAAATGCCAGTTCCTAAGGCGCCACGTCATATATCTGGGACACAAATACTGCAGTGAGGGAGCCCTCCCAGATCCCTCAAAAACAGAATGCGTTCACAACTTTCCTATCTCGCGTACTGTTAGACAAGTTCAATCGGTCCTCGGCTTAGCTAACTACTACAGAAAATTTATCCCCAATTTCTCCAAGATTGTTCGTCCTATGACTAATTTATTGTGAAAAGATATGAAATTTGCGTGGACTGAAAACTGCCAGAATGCTTTTAACGAGATTAAAAGAAATCTCACTTCACGGCCACTTCTTATATATCCAGATTTTACTCTGCCTTTTAACTTAACCACGGACGCTAGCCAAGAAGCTCTAGGCGCTGTCCTGTCTCAGGGAGAAATAGGTAAAGATTGCCCCATAGCTTATGCGAGTCGGACTCTAAATAAGGCAGAAAGGAATTATTCGACAATTGAGAGAGAATTACTGGCAATTGTTTGGGCTACAAGGAATTTTCGCTGTTATTTGCAAGGGCGTAAATTCACAGTATATACAGACCACAAGCCCTTGAAAGGAGTCTTCAGCACCAAAGACCCCACTTCAAGATTAGTTCGATTTCATCACAAGCTTTCTGAGCTCGACTATTCCATCGAGTATAAGCCACGGAAATACAACACAAACGCGGATGCTCTTAGTAGAAGTTTTATAACTCAGAGCAGGTTGAACAAAATTTTTCAAAAATACCTGTACAAGCGCAAGTCCATACTCCGCCAGACTTACAGGAATGAAATACAGCTCCAGTTCACTGCCTTGCAATCACTCGTGCTCAGGCGCAGCATACCCGTGTGACGAATGACTCACGCGAAATGACAAACCAAAAAAGAATACCTTCAGAGTCTTCAGTTAGTTCTGACTCACAATCTCAAACTAATAATTCTTATGGCAGACAAGCTGAACATAGTGATGAAAATCCTATAGAGTCTTATTCCCTCAGATCAAATCTTAACAACCAGCCTCCCGAGATAATCACGAACCCCACAGAAATTCGAGTGGTAATAAAAGACTACCACGATTCTGTTTTTGGTGGACATCAGGGTGTTATGAAAACGTACAAACGAATCAAAAAGAAATTTCGATGGAAAAACATGTTGAGGGACATAAAAAAATACGTTAAGAGATGTCCAAAGTGTCAGAAAATGAAGGCTAGCCCAGAAACACGTATGCCAATGACCATTACAGACACAGCTCGAATGCCCTTCGAGAAAATCTACCTAGACATCGTGGGGCCTCTAGAAGAGACGCATGCGCGAAACAAATACAAACTAACATTCCAAGACAACCTAACAAAGTTTGTTGATTGGTATGCTATACCAAATGCAGAGGCGGAGACTGTAGCCCGGAAATCCTTTGATGAAATAATTACTCGGTACCGCATACCTAAAACTTTGGTTACCGATCAGGGCTTCAATTTCTTAAGCGACTTATTCAAGAAGGTCTGTAAACTTCACAAATAAATAAGTTGCAGACATCCGCGTACCACCCTCAATCAAATGGCTCCTTAGAAAGAACTCACAGACCATTAGTAGAGTATCTTAGGACCATTGTTGAAGAGAATCCAAAGGTTTGGGATCAGTTTTTAAGGACTGCAGCCTTTGTATATAACAATAGCGTACACGATAGTAGCAAACTTACCCCCATGGACTGTTTATTCGGTTTCACGGCTGATGTTCCCTCCAATTTGAAAAGAGAACCGGAACCTGTATACAATCATCAAAGTTATTACTATCTTCTGAAATACAAACTACAGAAGACATATGCCATTGCTCGTAAAAACCTTTTATATAGCAAAAATCGCTCTAAAGAACTTTATGATAAGCATTCACGGCCAATAACTTTCCATGTCGGAGATAAAGTATTACTGAAAAACTCAGCCAAAAAACACAAACTCACCCAGGTATGGCTAGGACCATAATAGGTGATTGAAGTTCTCAATTCAGTGAATACTAAAATCCAAATTGGTAACAGGAAAGTCGTAGTCCATAATAATAGATTAAAACCTTTCTATGAATAAAGTATAAAACAAAATATGTATATATATTTCCCCAGATATGGCACGACTATTACTAGGGTTCTATTGCGTCAGCATATCTATTTCTTTGGGAGCAACTCTACCTTTCGAAGTTCAGCCTCTAACAAATACGGGTATTATGTTTGAAGATTTAGGAGAGATATTGTTTTTCCACGACACATGGAATCTATTTACCCAAATCAATATAAGTAACCTTGAGACGGAAACCATGCTGGTGGAGCATACTGGATTCCTCGTAAGCCAACTGTGCGAAAAGCATAAAAATACAACTGCTTGCACCGAACACAGTAGTCAAATCCACAACTTAATAGAAGCGATCAAAAAGCGTGCCGCTGTTATCAAGGATCTAACAACAACTCGACGTCAGAGTAGATCACTGGCCGATGGAATAGGAAAAGGTTTTCATTTCCTATTTGTCACAATGGATAGCGATAACGAAAAAGAGATATATAGCCGGATTTCCAACCTTGAAACAGACACAAAGGCACTGTTAGATTTAGAAAAACATCAGATTACGCTTTTCAAATCAACGTACGAACAACAAAAGAAGTCTGTACAGAAGCTGGAGTCGAACCAACGTGAAATCGTCAGAACAGTAAACGATCTGCTCGAAAAGGTGACAGAGGAGATAAGTACCCGTCAACGGATTCAAGAGGTAATGACAACAATCAGTTTGCATATTATCGACATAGAGTTAAGACAACAAACACTACTTGAAATATTAACAACTGTAAAAAATAATCAAATCCACCCCTTGCTAAAATCTCCATCTACTCTTCTAGAAGCCTATTACAAGGCAAACCCAAAAGAGACTAGCGAAAAAAAGGATTTCGCACTATTATCTGAAACCCTAGAAGTTAAATCACAGGTCGTAAAAGGCAACCTTGTAGTCAGAATTAAATTTCCTATTCTAAATCTCCCGGTTTTCAAGCTTCAGCAAATACATCTGTTCCCCATCAAGACATCTAACAACCACTCACTACTTCTGAATTTGGAACACTCCTATCTAGCTAGTCACCTAACCACACAAGAATTTGTATTACTTCGACAAACAGAATTTAGAGTATACAAAAAGTTATTAATTAATCCCCATCAAAACACGTATGTTGGGCCTTTACTAAATGCAATTTTTAAGGGGCAAACTGTAAAGGAATGCCCAATAAACATCATATTTAACCCCTTCAATGAATCGAATCATTGCGAGTATTTGGCTCAAGCGTATGCACCACAACTTCTGGTGAAATTAACTCGAAAAAATGCCTGGTTATTCTCTTTCTCTTCCCAACAAAAGATCAAGATGTCATGCAAAAGCGGACTTCATAGTTCTAGCCTCAACAATCACGGAGTACTAATACTCAATGAACCGTGTCAATTTCAAATTGACGACCAAGTGATATTTTATGAAGATGAAGATCATCATGACATAAAATTATCACAACCAGAACACATACAACCCCAAACTTTGAATTTAAACGAAACCGTTCAGAGCTTACTGAAAACATTGAGTAACTCGAGTAGTTCCAACCGCATTATCTTACTACGGGGGGAAAGCTCTAACCAAATTCTAAACGAGAACACCTACTCCCTAGACCAATTAGAGCAAGAAATGCACAATTTAGAGACCCAACGTCGTGAAAGAAATAAAACACAATCCATTCAACTAAGTTCGCCAAGCTTGAGCTCCTTGGCTATCTTATTATTTACTATAATAGGGATGATTAAGGTAATCAAGTTGTAAAAAGGAAGAGAGATCGTACACCTGGTAAAACCGTAGAGCTAGTACAACAAGTTGAGAAAAAGGCATTGGATAAAAAATCCAAACCATCCGTAATGACAAAAATAGAACTACAGGACGTTGAGTCACCAACCCCAATTACGGAAACTGAAACACAAGCGACTCAATTGCAACAAGTCAAACCTCCTCCCCCACCAGCATTACCCTCTGAAAATGCTATTAACATACAACTTAAACGGTTAAGATCACCTTCCTCTTTAAATGTTCCCACTGTAAACACAAAAAATGAAAACATCCACCTAAGAAAAACTACTACTCCACCCCGTAACCGTCACGTTCAGGTTATTTGATCCACGCGACATATGTATGTAAGTTATATAAAAAAAAAAAAAAAAAAAAAAAAAAAAAAAAAAAAATGAAACGTAATGAGAGTGGACAAAATTTAATTAGTATTACTACTTTTAGCGAAAATAAGTAAATATAGGCATTATACTGTATATTGCATTGGAATTAAGAATATATATGTATCGGTACTCTTCACTATGTATTAACTAACGAATTTAGAAATATTATTAAGAACATTGAGCACTTTCATATATCTTGATAAAAATCTTTTTAGAATATACATACTTTAAAAATACTTTTAAAAAAAAGAGGTTTAACCCATAATTAAATTACTGTAGATAAGTAAATAAAACTAACATCTCCTTACCTCTTTATGATTAGATTGTGAAGTGTATTATTCCTCTTCAAAGAATAACACACATTTTTTTAAGAGGGGGAGATATTGTTACGGTATTGCTTCACATAGTCATCATCACAACATCATAAAACCATGTAAAACCATTTCACTTGTTGTGACATAAAAAATCTGACCTGCATTAATAACTTTGCAAAATGTAAGTCGGATCAAATGTCACAACATATCGATACCAGCAATTTGATTATTTTTGTAAGAATTATTTTTGATGTATGTAATAAACTTGGAGCTGGGTAGAAGTCAGTTAGCAGTCAGTAAGAGAGTTGTTTTTTGGAAAGTAAGTTGAAAAAACCAAAAGCAATTGAAAGTGATTTAATGTTAATATAAGTAAAAGCAGGAGTGAGTGGAACTAATAATAATAAATAATATAAACATTTGGTATATGATAAATACATATGTAGTACCATTTTACAACAACAAAATAAATAAAGTGGTTTTATAAAATTTTCGACTGTTTTGTTGTAATAATTCTTGGTGTAATTAATTTTGCTGTACACGTTGAGGAGGTTACAGCTGGTAACCAATCGTTAAGAACGTTACAAACCCGACTCTTCCCAGATCTCTGTGAGGACTCAAGATTTTTCATGCACAAACTCACACTGCTTATCCTTACTGAAGAAATTCTGATCTGATTGGGGAGAGGGTGGGGCTGGAAGACTTTTGTGTTGGGAGTTGGCTCTTGGAGAGTGAAGGAGAGACTTTCGTAGATTTTTTTTGATTTTTTTTGGAACGTCCGAACGAAAAATGTTTGTCTATTTTCAATTACACGCTAGCGTTCATTTTCCTGTGCGATTTTGCTAGTGCAAGCATTGATCCTGATTTTAAGCGTTTTTTGTACGGTTACGACGAAGTATTTTGAATTCTCCGCTGAATTGAATTTCGCTTATGTCGAAAGGGTGCGACATTACTTATTTGATTAAAGAAAAGAATTTTTTTTGATCTGACGAATTCTGAATTTTAATAATTTTCATACTTGGTGGATAGTCCTGAGGACTTCCTTTTTCTTTTTTTTGGAAATTTTTGAATTTTGAATCAAGTCTTTCTCTGACTTTTGTCGAGACCTACGTGTCTCCTAACCAAATTACGACAAACCTCTGTACAAGCTGCAGAAACTGAACTGATTTGACTATCGGCTATACGTTCAATTTCGTTAAACTCTTGGAATATTGTAAGATTTTTTTTATAATGGCGACCATGAGAACACCACCTACCGAGACCGACAGTGTTACCCAGTTACCTGAACAGTGCTCCATCTGTCAGGATAGAGACTGGTCAGTCGAAAGGAAGCCTGTCGTGACCATATGTGGACACGTGTTCCACAAGGCATGTTTGCGAACTTGGATAGGCGAACAAGCCAACTGTCCAAACTGTCGGCGCCGCCTCACGCAACATGACTTTACCGAATATACGGGAGCCATCCCCAAGAGACCTAAGACGAAATCTGTCAAATCTGTCAATCACGAGCTTAGGCAGCCCGTGCTAATATCACCTGGAATGCCAGATCAGCGTTCCATGACTTTTTCACATCCCAGTTCACGACGAAATAGTCCACTACCTACTGCTCAGGGTCAAAACTTAGTAGCAACAGAAGCTTTGATAGCAGGTTTACGCATGCAGCTACAGGATTTAGTTCGCGAAGGCCTCGAGCAGAATCTGAACACATTGCGGACGGAACTGTCGAATAACGTCAGATAGCAGATATCAGCTGCAATGCCACCAGTTGACGTATCATCCACCTCCTCCTGTGGGTGAACCGATACCACCTCAAGATTTTCACGACTTGATAAGACAGTCGTTTTACAGACCAACGTCTGCAGTCAGTCAACACGGACAAAATCCTAACCAACTTCCGCCAGCTCCATCCAATCGTGTCGCATCGAGTTTAGGACCACGACGTTCGGGTAGTCCGATCAAATGTAGAATATCTCATACAGTGGTGATAGCTCTCAACTTACCGTGGACGAATTTGTTTTCAGAGTAGAAGCGCTCACGTATTCGGCTTTAAACGGAGGTTTTGATCTCTTAGTTCGGCATTTGACAACTTTGCTTTCTGGTCCAGCAATGGACTGGTTGTTCAGCCACACCTGGAAATAAAAAACAAGATATAGGATCCGTCTGCATAAAGGTCAACGATACTAATCATGCACCTGGACCTGGGAAAAGCGTCAGGTCAATCCGTGCCACGCAAAAGGCTGAAATGAAGAAAAAAGAGATGAGCCTGTAGATATTTTAATAAAAAAATGACTAACACAAACAACATTGAAGTTTGAACTACCTAAACATCACCTTAATACTTTATCCTACCTAATTTCTACATTTAGTCGCGTTCCTGAGCTGCTCAGGTAGAAATCGCAAGCAAGATCACCTGTTGACAGCTACCGCGAAGTGGGTGATTAATTATAGAAATTGGTTAATTATAGCAATTTACCCTAATTTCATACACAAAAAGCACGTCAAAGGTGTCAGTGGACATGTTAAATTGCTATTAGTTGCAATTTAGTCATGAAATTCAATATAAATAAAGAAAAACATGTCCACTTGACATAACCACAATTCTTAATTTTTGTTGAGAATTTTTACAAATTAAGCAGTTCATCAGAGGAAAAAAACATAAAATCACAAGAACCTAATACACCAATCACATTTAACACATACTCACCTGGAATTTGCATCTGAAACAATACGAAAATCGCGACGTAAACAACCCGCGTAAACGAATACACAAAAACCGCGGGTTGACATTTCTCCAATTTCTGTCAACATACGATACACGAACTTGGGATGTTTTTTCCCGAGGAATACACTGGTGGTAATAAAAACTAGCAAAAACACCCCCAGTAAAAGATATTAGATAAATAATAATTTATCATATATCCCATTGGAGAAAAAGAGAAAAAGGGAAGGAAAGAGATCGGTAGCATTTCAAGCTCCATATTCCGAAAGAGCCATAAATACCACCAGAGTCAGTTTGTCCAAGCAATATTAATGAATGAATTTGCACACTATTTTCAGCAGGAAGAAATTAACTAAATTCACAAAGTGATGTAAAGGAGAATGCTTCAGGTAAATTTCAGGATAAATTTACAATGATCATTCTCTAAGGTAATGAATTTTTCGATTTTGTCACAAATCATCACTGTGGAACATAGAATCAATATGGCGGAACTGCCTATAAAAGAGTGCTGCTCCTAAGCATCAATCTCTTTCAAGTTCGACAAGCATTCAATCAAGAAGTAGTGAGCAGCAGTATAAGTGGAAATTTCGTTTGAGGTGCAAATTAATCATTAGGATTCTGAGTGTTGTTATTCCAAATTATCTTTGCTAAAAAAAAAAGTTGAATACCAGCTAAACAAAGCGACTATTAAGCATTAGGATTCTGAGTGGTGTTATTCCAAATTATCTTTGGTGAAAATAAAGTTGAATATCAGCTGAACAAGATGAATGATGAGCGAATTTAGTTTTTTGTGAAATTTACATTTAATGCATTTGATCACATTTTTAATAATTTCTACGCCAAACAATCTACATCGAGACACAAGATCCCAAGAAGGGCATCGTGTCTCAACATGTGATTGCAGCAAACGAAGGGGAGCATTTTTTTTTTTGATTTGCAGCAAAGGAGATCCACTAGTGAAAACCGAAATTAAAAAATCATTGTTTTTCCTAAGCGATATATTATATATAATTTTTTCCTTTTTTTTTCTTTGTGATTTTATGATCGCATCCGAAAGAATTTATAATATATATTTTTTGGTAAAAATTAGTAGTACAGTTTGTAGTCTGTCTTGCAGTTTACAGATAATTGGTAGACGTTGCAGTAAATTAGTTTTACGCATGATTAAACCTAGATTATTGTAGTAGTAATCATTTTGTCCTTTTGACGCAATAAAGAACAAAGGTGAAATAACGCTCGCATTTATTTATTACTGTACCTGCATTCCTTTCAATTTCCGCTACACATACCGCTACATTCATATCAACACGCTAAAATTGATTTGATTTTTTGTTGGAACATTTTTTGGTGGTTCCATCCAGGCACATAGCCTTAGACAGGCTTCCTCTGTGATGAAAGAGGATTGGGACCCTGTGTCGATGAGGCATCGCAACATGTGTGGTTCCCCATTCTGTGACTGTGCAATTACTAACGCAGTTGAGAGTAATGCGTCATGTGTTTCCCTACTCAGGAAGGTCTGAGTAGCATTAGATAGAATCACCAAAAAACTACGCCACACGCCTATCACTGGCAAGGATTATGCTCCAGCATGGCTGAAATTGAAAGAAAGATACGAGAACAAACGAATTCTGGTAAATCATCAGATGAAAGTACTGATTAATCAGCCCAAGCTCAGCACTGAGACATCTCATGCGCTCAAGACCCTGGTGAATACAACCGAAGATTGTCTACAGCAGTTGCAAAGTCTAGAGTTAGATACAAAGTCTTGGGATGCAATCTTAATATACCTAGTAGTTCAGAAACTGCCTTCCGCAACCCTGAAATTGTGGGAGGAGGAACTTGGAGCATCTCCAGAGCTTCCAACGTACGTGCAATTCAGCACTTTCTAGACAAAAGACTGAAAATCTTAGAATCTATTTCAGATACAATACTAGCCAAACCTGCATTTGCTAAGCCTTCACCCAAAGAAAGAACACAAGTATTCCATTCTGCAAGAAAGGAGGGATGTCCTGCATGTCACAAATATCATTTCATGACAAGCTGCCCGAAATATCAAGGCATGAATATAGAAGCAAGATTAAAACTCATTAAAGCAGCAGCGCGTTGCATAAATTGTTTGTTAGGAAATCACACCAGTCAAGATTGTTCTAGCCAATACACATGCCGAAAATGCAATCAACGGTACCACACTACGTTGCACAAGGAATTGCAGAACAAATTCTGCAGAGCCACGTCCACAAAAAAAAAGAGCAACAGACTTGAGCAAGTAGCAACACAGTCGATAGCACAAGCTTCAGCCATTCAAGCTAACACAGGTTTACGAAAGCCCAGTCGTGTTGAGGAAAATCAGACACCTCAATTTTTCGTGAATCATCAAGGAACTTCATCAGTTCAGCCCACAGCCGGCAAGGACAAGCAAGCTTTAGAGTCACATACCATCAATGAGGCTCATGAATTTAATGCTACTCAGACCTTCCTGAGTAGGGAAACACATGACGCATTACTCTCAACTGCGTTAGGTATTGCACAGTCACAGGATGGGGAGCCACACATGTTGCGATGCCTCATCGACACAGGCTCACAATCCTCTTTCATCACAGAGGAAGCCTGTCTAAGGCTATGTGCCACTCGCACGCCAACATTGGTGAACGTGACAGGAATCAACCCAAGCCCTGCAGCGACATCATAACATCAAACCACATTACATCTTCGATCCCGAGGATCAAACACCATAGTCTTAAAGGAAGAATTTCTAATCTTGAAGGAAATCACTGGCCATCTTCCAACAAGGACAGTATCTAAGGTGCAATGCGAACATTTTAAGGATCTCCAGCTAGCGGAACCGAACTTCTGGAGACCAGGCAAAATTGACGCCTTACTCGGAGCACGAGCGTATGCCCAAATTGTGCAACAAGGCATACGACGAGGGGCAAACACTGCCCCCATAGCAATTCAAACCACATTGGGATGGATTTTACTTGGTCCAGTAGCATATACCAACATCAAGTCTATGTCCACATGTACTGTCACTACAGATGGCAGTGATCTCAGTACACAACTCAAAAAATTCTGGGAGATAGAAGAAATTCCGACAAAATCCATGCTGAACAAAGAGGATGAGAGGTGTCAAAAACTTTATGAAGCAACTCAAAAACATTCAGAAAGCGGTCACTATCAAGTGAAGCTGCCATTTCGAGAGAAAGAAGGTCCCTTGCTAGGCCAATCTAGGCCACAAGCACTACAAAGATTTTACAAATTGCAACGAAAATTGGCAAGGAATCTAGAGCTGCAGGCAAATTATAAGCGATGTGTCAATGAATATCTAGAGCTAGAACACATGGAAGCAGTGGAGCCACCCACGGCAAGCGAACCTCATTACTATCTACCACACAATGCGGTATTAAAGGATAGTACAACCAAACACCAGAGTCGTCTTCGATGCATCAGCGAAAACAACTAATGGCACTTCACTCAATGATCACTTATTGAAGGGACCAACCCTTCAACCCAAACTATTTGCAACATTGCTCAAGTGGCGAAAGCATAGATTCGCTATGCATGCAGATATCGAGAAAATGTATAGGATGATCAGCATACATCCAGAACACCGCACTTTCCTACGCATTATTTGGCCACATGCAAACACAAATGAAATTCAACAGTATCAGTTGAAAACAGCCACGTTTGGAACATCGTCTGCGCCATATCTAGCTGTGAGGACGCTTCAACAATTAGCTGAAGATGAAAAGGAAACTTGGCCGGCAGCATCCAAACAGACATTCACCGACTTCTATGTCGATGATTTGAGAGCGATGATCGGGAGCGGATAGTCTCAGTGAAGCAAAAAAGCTCCAAGGAGAGCTCATGGCAATGATGAAGGCAGGTGGCTTTAATTTGAGAAAGTGGGCCAGCAATGAACCACTACTGCTCAGTCATCTGTCGCCTGATTTGGTAGAGGAACAGAATTCATTGATCTTTACAGAGGATGAGGTCATTAAAACTCTCGGCATCCGATGGCATCCTGGACAAGATTATTTTACCTTTATAATTACACCCAGACAAAGTCCAAGTAAGGTAACAAAGCGAACCATACTATCAGAGGTGGCATCCTTGTACGACCCTCTAGGCTGGCTAGCACCAGTTATAATCGTGGCAAAGATAATGATGCCGCCATTATGGATCACCGGACTATCATGGGATGATCCAGTGTCCGAAGCCATTCAAAGGGAGTGGACGGCGTTCAAAGTCGATTTAAACACTTTAAATCATCTCAAGATTCCAAGGTAGATACGATACCAAACAGGAGCATTCATGCAACTCCATGGATTTTGCGATGCCTCAGCGAAAGCGTATGCAGCCGCGATCTACCTGCGAGTGGAAGATGAAAACACAAACACCTGGTCCACCTTGCTAACAGCAAAGAGTAAGGTAGCACCCACTAAACCCACAACTATACCACGGCTGGAATTAAACGGAGCAGTGCTTCTGTCGAGGTCATGCAATTGCAAACAGTTCCAATGTTCGCATGGACAGATTCAACGATAACTTTGCAGTGGATTAAAGAACATCCGTCGCGTTGGAAAACTTATGTGGCTAATCGAGTCGTTGAAATCCAAGACATACTCAAATATGACCGATGGTATCACGTTCCCACTACAGACAATCCCGCAGATTTAGCGTCTAGAGGTACTACAGCTAGCAACTTAATAAAACAGAAATTATGGTGGCATGGACCAGCGTGGCTAATCAAGAAGTCGGATGAATGGCCGTCAGTCAAGTGTAGTGACTGTCACACAGAATTAGAGGCAAAACCCATTCTTACTGCAGTTGTAATAAAGCCAGAGGAGGACATTCTGTTGCGATATTCATCTTACACTCGATTAATTCGCATCATAGCTACAATGCAACGATTTGCTTACAATAGCATGCATAAAACATCGAGACGATTAGGTCTCCTCACCAATGCGGAGTGGGAACAAGCAGAAATCTCAATTTTAAAGTTAGTACAGAAAACATCATTCCCAGAGAAGCATGAGCAAATAACAAATAAAAAACCATTGGCAAATAATAGTCGACTCAAAAAACTACACCCTTTCATAGATCAGAATGGATTAATACGATTAGGTGGACCATTGGACAACGCACTGCTCTCATACAATCGCAAACATCCAGTCATTCTGCCTCAACATCATCATGTTACACAACGTATCATTGATAAACTACATCGCGAAACCTTGCACGGAGGCACTTCGCTAGTTTTGAGCGAGAGTCGAAACATGTATGAATGCCCGACGTTGCATTACAAGCAACTTGCACATATGCGTGGTTTGCGCGCGACATCGCAAGGCACCAACAAGTCAACTGACGGGAAATTCACCGTCAGCACGGGTGAATGTGACCAAACCCCTTACCAAGGTCGGCATTGACTATGTGGGACCATGCACAGTGAAAGCGTCAAAGCATCGCAATGCCAAAGGGCACAAGGCCTACTTTTGCATATTTGTATGTATGGCCACAAGAGCCATACACATTGAATTGGTCTCTGATCTTACATCCGAAGCCTTTTTGGCTGCGCCAAAAAGGTTTGTGGCCAGAAGAGGCTTATGTACCGACATTTTCTCAGATTGTGGCACTAATTTCATCGGCGGCAAAACTATTTTGGATAAAGACTTGGAGCGAGCTGTTAAGGAAGCAACCCCAGTGGCAGCACAGTATTTAGTCTCTAAGGCAATTACTTGGCATTTTAATCCGCCAGTAGCTCTGCATTTTGGAGGAATTTGGGAAGCTGGGGTCAAATCCATAAAGCATCATTTGCGTCGAACGCTCGGCAATTCGATCTGTACCTTTGAAGAATAAGCAACTATCTTAGCACAGATAGAAGCATGTCTCAATTCACGACCCCTATGCCAAATCCGAAATGATCCGGAGGACTTACTTATATTAACTCCAGGACATTTCTTAGTTGGACATGCGCTACACATAATCCCAGAAGAAGACCCCGCCGGGGGTACAACAACAGTGTCGCAGAGGTGGAGACATACACAACAAATGCCAAAGCAATTTTGGGACAAGTGGTCCAGAGACTACTTGAATCAACTTCATCATAGGCCACGATGGCTAGCCCCACAACCAAACATAAACGTCGGAGAGGTGGTAATCCTCAAATATAAGAATATGACACCCACGTGTTGGCCTTTAGACATCGTTGAACAAGTTTACCTAAACATAAACCTAAATAGCATATGGGTATCGTTGCATCATGCAACAAGAATCCTTTTGAACTAGTTGCAGTAGACCAGACTCAAGTAAAACGATTTCAGAAATGTTAAAAGGACGTGCCGTGAAATAAAGTGTTGAAATTCGTCCATCATCAGTTGCAGAAATGAATTTGTGTTGAGTATCATTCTCTATGTAGTTACCAGAATTTAAACAACCTAGTTATAGTCCAAACTATACATCTTATAGTCTGTTAGCGTACAATATTCTATACAACTAATTAGTAATTTATAGTTACATGAATTGTGTTGATTATCAGTCTCGAACGTCGTTTGCCAGTACTTTTTTTCAATTGCATATTTTTATTTTATCGCTAAATAAACCAGGTACCCGGCGTCACCCGATGCTTCGAGGATGCTATGGTGAGTACTTTTTCTTTTCTGTTGACAAATTGAAAAATAATTATATTTCTATATACATATATAACCATAGGTACTCAAGTACTGATTAAACCATTAGTACTAGCGGACGACCTCAGTGACAGTGAATTATATTTCCATTTTATTTATAATTACGTACTTTCCTAGTAATAGAAGTGATTTAGTGATATCACACCTATGTTGAACTGGAACTTCTTACAGGATCCAGCATAATTGCTCTCAGTTATACCTTGATATAGGTTTAGTTAGAGATCTTGAGAACTTTATGTATTAGTAGCTTTGTATAGGTATGTACAGAAACTGAAATGAATAGGCCGTATGACAAAAATACTGAGCTGAGTAAAATTTTGTGGTTGATCATTTGGACATCTGTACCATTCTTATTATATAATCTGGTTCTCCTGTACCTAGGTGGTGAGTTTTTGTGATAAGATTCCAAGTACAGCGATACAGGTGGTTGACGTCGTCACCCCGTGTGAACTTATTAGTAGTAAATTCTAGTTTGTAATTTTTACATACACATGTGCTGGTATATGTACATACCACTAATTATATGAAAATGAGTATAGGGTAGATATCCTGCTGTGAATATAAGTATATGTATTAGAGAGCATGTATAAGATTTTCGAACCGTTTTATAGGACATTCAGTATTAGGAATTAAAGAATTTTTATAACGTTATTAAGGGCTAAGGCTTTTTCTTTCCCTCTCACTCTCCTGTAGCCCTCTTGATTTGAAGGTCGTCTAGGTCCGCTACTCTCCTCTCTTTCAGGTCATTATAGGGACACTGTAAACAATCTGCCCTCAGTGTCGTTGGGTGGATGGGGCAAGCAGTAGAAAGCAGTCCATCTGCGCCTTCACGCAGGTAAGGGTAGGTGGTGTAAAGGCCCCTTCAGGGCTGGAGTGTGTGCTACGGCTTTTTTAGGTAGTAGGCACGAAATTTTTCTCCCGCAATAGCCGAGGTGCTAGCGTGCCGCCCTGCAGTCAACGCTGTCCACCGAGTGATCTGTCAGCTCATGCTGACAGTGGGGACTTCACTTCCAAAATAAATCACTCTACGTATGTATCATAACATTTATCTAAATATCCAAAACTAAATAAATATGACGAAATGTTTACGTTAAATCAGAGTACACCATGCATTCCTGTAAAATAGATTTACTTCAACAAATACGCTGGAAAAATGCAGTTGATACTACTAGTATAAGCTAAAGAATATTTAGATAATTCTGGTTGTGGCTGAATTCTCCCGTAGCTTTTAGTGAAATCTAGAACTAACTAGTTGCTATTAGTAAAGAAGGAAGGTTTGCACTTAATTATAATTGATACATATACTAGAGGGCTATATTCTCAAGCGGCCAAACATTTAATCTATAAGATTCGTACCCTGTTAAAAGTAGAAGGCTATCACTCAAACGTCCAAACTTGTACCTGTAATACTCGGAGCCTATTTAAAGTAGATCGCCATCACTCGAAATACCGAAAATTGCACCTGTAACATTCGCATCTTGTTTGCAGTAGAATGCTATCACTCGAACTGCCAAAAATTGTACCTTAAACACTCGCACGCTGTTGAAAGCAGAAGACTATCACTCGAACTGTCAAAAATTGTACCTATAGCATTCACACCTTATTTAAAGTAGAATCCTATCACGCGGACTTCCAAATATTTTACCGTTACCATTTGCATCCTGTTTACAACAGAAGACTATCACTCGAACTGCCAAAAATGACATTTATAATCTTCGCATCTCGTTTAAAGTAAAAGGCTAGCACGCAAACTTCCGAAGATTGTACCTGTAAAATTCGAACCCTATTTGAAGTAGATGGCTATCAGTCGAACTGCCAAATTTGTACATTTAACAGTCGCACCCTGTTAAAAACAGAAGACTATCAAAAATTGTACCTGTAACATGCGCACTCTGCTTAAAGTAGAAGGCTATAACTCAAACTTCCAAAAATTACTTGTATAAGATTCGCACTCTGTTAAAAGAAAACCGCTTTCACTCGAACTTCCAAAAATAGCATCTGTGACATTCGTGCCGTGTTTAATTTATAATGCTCTTATTCGTTCTTCGAATAATTACACGTATGATATACGCACCCTATTTTAAATGCAAAGCCAGAAGATTCGCACACAGGTTGTAACGTATCTACGAGAAAGCTAGAATATTAAGCGCAAATTCCGTCGAAAAACGTCTCAAGGCACGGGCCAGGAAGAGCCCTGTGAAATTCCAGCAATTAATTAATTAATTAATTAATTCTGCTAAGTGAAGACCCGAAAACGTAAGTTCAAGGATTTTTGCTTGTCCAGAATTTAATTTTCATGTACACCTATGTAAAAATAAATAAAAATAGAAGTAACAATGAAATAAACCTTTATTGATAAGTAAAAATAATTGTTGAAATAATAAAAACAGAACTAATAATGAAACAAAGCTTTATTAATAAATAATAATAACTGTCAAAATAAAAAAAAGACAGAACTATTAATGAAATAGACCTTTATTGATAGAGAATAATAATTGACGAAATAAAAATGGAATTACTTGGATTCGTAATAATTAATTTAAATGAGCAGCAAGACTTGAATAGTCATAACGATTAATTAGCCAGCACTAATTCATTACACCGTCCCTGTGGTCGTTCCTTAAACCCCGTATAAATAATCTTTTCGAGTTCAATGGATGACACCGAACAGCTGATTTCCTTTTTTCTTCCGTTCGGATCACAAGCAATGAGCAGACAAGTTGACGTCCGCAGCGCAGTAAAAAAAAGATCTATAAGAAGCCGAGCAAAGTTTTTATTAAAAATGAAACCAGCAAAAACCCTGCGAAAACAACCAGCGTTCACCAGCCAGCTAAATACTTGGTTTGGGCAAGACGGGGCCACATTTGGTAGATTTGTGAAAAATCGGATTGAAGCATTCGGGGAAATTGCATCAATGTGCATCGCTTAAATCTTACAGTGTCAATTGGAAAATTACGATAAATTCAATAATAAGATAATACATAAAGATTGAACTAGCAAAATTTCAACAGTCATCGCAGAAAAGAAATTTGAAGGCTTGGTATGGAAACATCGAAATAGCATATCAAGACCGACCACGGCGGAGACAGCATCACGAAAACGAATAGCACGCAAGAAAACAAATCGAATCCGGTAACACGTAAGATAATTATCGCTAATTGTAGTTCCTATAACAAAACTGAATTAAATTGAAAATTAAAATTAGTATTAACCCACATTTAACAAAGAGAAAGAATTATCATTAACTGTAGTTGTTAGAACAACATTAATTTGAATTGGAAATTATAATTAGAACTAACCCATATTTAGCTAAATCATTTTGTAGCAGGGCGGCCGCAGATAGGGCACTAGCATAATTGGAAATGGTTGTACCTATGTAAAGTAAGATCCGAGAACCTCACACAAATATATAATTCGAATCGTAAACAGTTATCGACTACTCTGTAAAATTTAATTTTCAGCCTAGATGTCCATTTGACATACACCATTTACGTCGTAATTATTTTTTTATATATATTGTTACGAGCGTGGCCTTAGTTCGTTATTTAAAACACAATATTTCAGATATAATTCAAAAGTTCTTTCTTTATTTAACTTTACTGTTTACTCTCACAAATTCACAAATAATTATCAAATCAACTCTTTATTTATCGCTAGTACTGTACTTCTAATTATCGCAATCCAAATAGTTTACTTCGTTCACTTCGCTGTCTTAAATAATACTCGCCTCCTGGATGTGAGCAGCGCCGTATTTATACTCTACGAATTATCCTAGAACCTTCCTGAATATTCCATTCTCCAAACCCAGTTTACAGTTCGTCCCGAACAACAGGTGATCCACGGTCTTGATGCTCGCAGTATTGACATAAACGATCTAGATGAACGATTTTCTGTTTGCCTCTTGTACCCCGCTGAATCCTATATACTACGTCATTTATTCTAGTCACTACTGAATACGGTCCTTCCCAGTGTTGTTGTAACTTGGGAGAACGTCCCTTACGTCGTTTCGGGTTGTACAGCCAAACAAGGTCACCTTCATTAAATACTGCTGAGTTGGCACGTAAATCATAGCGGGTCTTCATCCGATCGGTATTTATTGCTAATTTTGCTCTCGTGACTTCGTGTACATCAGCCAATCGTTGTCTAAGTTCCGATACATTATCGTCTGGTAACTTTTGTTCACCTCTGGGTGTACCAAACTTGAGATCGCTAGGTAAACGCATCTCCTTTCCGAATATTACTTTTGCTGGCGTTTGTCCGGTCGTGTTGCGTACAGCTGATCGATAGGCCACTAAGAACATGGGAATATGTCGATCCCAATCGCGTTGGTGATAGTCGACTACTTTCTTTAGATGCTCGACCAATGTTCTGTTGAAGCATTCTACCATGCCATCAGATTGTGGATGCAGAGGAGTTGTTCTGGTTTTTCTTATTCCCAGAATTTTACACATCTCTTGGAAAGTCCGTGATTCGAAGTTCCGTCCTTGGTCCGAATGAAGTTCATGAGGAACGCCAAATCTACTGACCCAATTCATTACTACTTGATCCGCTACTGTGGTAGACTCTTGATTAGGGATTGCATAAGCTTCAGGCCATTTACTGAAATAGTCAATGTTCGAACCAAATCGGTTCGAATATAATTTTCTTAACACACAACTTCTGAAAAGAAAACATACTGAAAACAAAGCATAAAATTTTTAATAAACTTATCTCTAATCTGATTACTCTTAATAAAAATACAGGTACACAACCCAAAAAAGCTATGTATTTGTCTTTTACATAGCACATTGCACGAATATAATACAAAATTATAGCCTCAACGAGCAGATAAAATTAAATTATTATCATTTGTTTGAACCAGTTAGATTCATGCTAAAAATAATTCCTGAAAAGAGAACATATTACAAAAATACCATGCTAAAATTGAGCTCTGAAAAGAAAATAAATTTAATCTAATTATAATTTTCCCAAAAATAGGTACAACATCCAACAAAAGCATGTGTTGTCATGTAGCATACAATTAATGGCACAAATATAATCAGATCAAGCAAATCAATTTGCAACTCTATCATTACCATTATTACAAGTTCCATTCAACGGGTATTTCTTCTTAACACAGCAGCATAGCTTGCTTTAAAAGTTCTTGTTGCTATGCATTTTTGTTCGTTGCTAGGCAAATTTTATCGCTAGTACCGTAAGATCCCAGCTGCACTGCCAATTCTTGCAATCATGCGCCTCTGCTACTCCATCAGTGGTGTCGTGTGCAAGCAAGGGCTATAAAAACGACAAGCTGACTGATCTCGATCTCTTTTTGCACTTGGCATCGCTTGGGATAGGTTGACTAGGTAGGGACTAACATTTTATATCGGGTAGCGACTGATATAAAACTTTTATTAACAAATCATTATTTCGGGGATTGACTGAAATAATCATTTACTAACAAACACTTTATTGCGGGTTTTGACTGAAATAAAGAATCTTACTTCGGGTATTGACTGAAGTCAAGATAACACTTTACGTCGGGTATTGACTGATTTAAAGAGCATTATTTCGGGGATTGACTGAAATAATCGTTTACTAACAAACACTTTATTTCGGGTTTTGACTGAAATAAAGAATCTTACTTCGGGTTTTGACTGAAGTTAAGATAACACTTTAAGTCGGGTATTGACTGATTTAAAGAGCATTATTTCGGGGATTCACTGAAATAATCGTTTACTAACAAACACTTTGACTGAAATAATCGTTTACTAACAAACACTTTATTGCGGGTTTTGACTGAAATAAAGAATCTTACTTCGGGTATTGACTGAAGTCAAGATAACACTTTACGTCGGGTATTGACTGATTTAAAGAGCATTATTTCGGGGATTGACTGAAATAATCGTTTACTAACAAACACTTTATTTCGGGTTTTGACTGAAATAAAGAATCTTACTTCGGGTTTTGACTGAAGTTAAGATAACACTTTAAGTCGGGTATTGACTGATTTAAAGAGCATTATTTCGGGGATTCACTGAAATAATCGTTTACTAACAAACACTTTATTAAGGGTTTTGACTGAAATAAAGAATCTTACTTCGGGTCTTGACTGAAGTTAAGATAAGACTTTAATTCGGGTATTGACTGATTTAAAGCATATTGTATCTCTGGTCTTGACTGAGATCAAAATTACTAATATTAACACTTTATTCCTGGTCTAGACGGGAATAAAGAATTGTTCTAATAAAATATTAGAACAAAGGATCTTAACATTAGCTTAAAGCCAACCTCCTCAAATGCCAAATTTAGATCGGTGAGTACCAGCCACTTGTAACATTTTAATACTTATTCATATATCTATTTGACTATATTTTGACGTATATACACATATAAATGTTATACATTTCATGTGCATATCTATTTTACACATATATTTTTATTACATTTTTGACGATTTTATATTATAACTTGGTGCTAATAAGTGTTTTAGTGTAATACAAAAATCTCAGACCCAATCTTATGTACAGAGTTTTGTCTCAACATATCTATTTTTGGAAATCGTGCATTACAAATCTGTGTTATTAAGTGTGTTTTCTAGTGTGTGTGCATCTCTGACCTATTTCCTTATATTTAATCTGATCTGAATACAAGTAGTGAGAAAATCCAAGAAACAAGTGTCAGTTTAAGGAACGTTAAAAGAAGTGGACAGTGTTTTTGTAGTTATAAGAAGATAGACCACTGATCTTAATCCATAATTATCAGTGCATTCATTGCAGTCTTCAGTAAATTCAAATTTGCGTGTACGTTCTAACTACGGGCAGTACAGTCAATAGCAACTAATATATAACGGTTACCGTTATCTGTTTCTGGAAAAGGTCCAGCGATGTCTACGGCTATCCTTTCAAATGGGGCTCCTACATTATACTTATGCATTTCTTCTCTTCTTCTGTGTGGTGGTCCTTTGCAAGAAGCACAGATAGTGCATCTGCGGCACCATTCCTCAACATCCTCTCGCATATGTAACCAATAAAACCTTTCACGTATTTTGGAAATTGTTTTATTCACCCCCAAATGTCCTCCAGATGATTTCTTCTAGAACATTTTGACCTGGGATGCTGGCACGACTATCTGCATTCGGAATGACTCGCCGTTAGTTGATTCCCACTTGCGCTTTAATATACCACATTCAACGTGAAGAGAGTTCCATTGAGCCCAGTAGCTCTTCAGTTTCTCACTCCTCTCCGAGATATCTTGCCATTGTGGTCTTTTCATGTCTTCTTTCCAAGCAAGAATAGGTGATAGCTCTCGTTGTTCCAACCTGTCGATGGTTCCACCGTCATCAGCTGTATTGTTGCTTTTGTTTCTTTTTCTTCCAGCCGAGCGCAATGTTTGCATTCAACTTTGCATGGACGTCGTGAAAGCGCGTCTGCATTTCCATAGATACGTCCTCTTCGGTGTTGGATTTCAAAGTCATAAGCTTGAAGTCGCTCTATCCATCTCGCCACTTGCCCCTCAGGGTTCTTAAACTGCAAAAGCCATTTAAGCGCTGCATGGTCAGTGCGGAGGATAAATTTCTGCCGTGTAGAGATATTTATGGAAATGCTTGGTTGAGTTTACAATGGCAAATAGCTCTTTCCTTGTAGCACAATAATTTCTCTCTGATTTTCCTTTGCTAAAATAAGCTACTGGCACCTCTTGACCATCCTCCTCCTGTGAAAGCACTGCACCAATACCTATATTGCTGGCATCCGTGTCCAATATAAAAGTTTTTCCCAGCTTTGGATAGTGAAGCACTGGAGTTCCACAGAGCGGTTGCTTCAAATTTGCAAAACTCTCGTTACATTTATCTGACCATATGAACGGCTTTCCTTGCTATATCTGCATAACCTTTTACGAATTGCCTGTAGTAGGTAGCCAATCCAAGAAAACTCCTTAATTGATGTTTGTCCTTTGGAACAGGCCAATTTTTCACAGCTCTTATCTTCTCTGGATCAGTTCTTACTCCTTGTGATGAAACTATATGCCCCAAATATTTTACTTCATTCTTGAATAGAGCACATTTATTCGTGCTGAGCTTCAGTTTTGCATCTCTCAGTCTTTGAAGTACGTCCCGTAAATTGTTTTTATGTTCCTCGAATGTCCTTCCGATCACAATTATGTCATCTAAGTAGACAAGACATGTTTTCCAGGTTAATCCTCGTAAAACACATTCCATGAGTCGTTCGAATGTGGCTGGAGCATTACATAATCCAAATGGCATAACTTTGAATTGCCATAAGCCACTTCCAACTGAGAAAGCAGTTTTGTCTCGGTCCTCGGGATGTATTTCCACTTGCCAGTAACCGCTCTTCAAATCCAATGTGGAAAACCATTGCGCTCCGGAAAGGGTGTCCAATGTGTCATCAATCCTTGGTAACGGATAGCTATCCTTTCTTGTTACATTATTTAGTTGGCGGTAGTCCACACAGAATCGTGTGCTGCCATCCTTTTTCCTGACCAAAACAACTGGCGATGTCCAAGGGCTATTAGATTCCTCAATTATGCCTTGTTCTTTCATGGAATTTATCATATCTGCAACTTCTGGTTGTTTGGCTAATGGTAGTCTTCGTGGTGGTTGCCGAATGGGCCTAGAATCTCCTGTATTGATCCGATGCTGGACAAGATTTGTTTTGCCGAAATCATCATCATTCATTGCAAATAATTCCGAAAATTTATCGATCATATCTTTGGCATCGTTGTATTGCTGTTCACTTAAGGCACTAGATGAAAGAAGTTTCTGAACCTGTTGAGTAGTAGCTGGTATACGTATTGCCTCCTTAATATTACTACCATTTTCCAAATTAACAATCTGATAAACAGGCTCACAATTTCCAATTATAGCACCTTCTTTTAGTTGTACCTCATTTTCGGATGTGTTGAGCACTCTGACTGGAATTAATGTTGCGCCTTCTGCCTTCACTAAAGTCTTACCAACGATGATGTTCGATGTTACTTTTGTAGGGTTAGGCTCCACCAGATAGAATCGGCAGGTCCCGATGTCATCAGTAAGTTTTGTTCATACTAGCGTCTCCGAGAATGCAGAGAGAGTCATATTCTCACAGACCATCGTCCTTAATTTTGCAGGATAATCTGTTCCTCCTCCTAGTCTCATAGGAATTTCTATGTTGCCATATTTGAGTATTCGTTCTCCGACATCTAAATTTATTTTATATGTGGTCATAAAGTCTACTCCAAGGATGCATTCATCCATTATGTCTGAAACTAGGAAATTGTGAGGAAATAGTAGTTCACCTAGTTGAATATCCAAAGTTATTTCTCCAAAAACTTGTGCTGCGGCTCCAGTTGCTGTTATTAGTAAATATTTGGTGGTATTGTGAAGCCATTTGTTCTTGACAAGATCCGCTCTAATAATTGATCTCGAAGCTCCAGTGTCGATAGTGACAACGCAGTCATTTTTCCCTACATTTCCATATATAACAAGACTGCTATTATTTCTCTGCAACTGGGCTATCTGAATGATGACTTCGGGGCTGTCGACTCTACCAACCAACTTCTGCCCCCGAAGTTGGTTTTTACATGTTTTCCGACTGCTGAACACGGGAGCTGATGCGACTAGTCGCTGCTTGATTTCTAGGCTCTCCCCGAATAGCTTGCTCCCTGGCTCGACATCTTTGGCATTCTGTTCTGTCCTCCTCTTCTGGTGATTCTGTTCGACGGCGTTTTCTGCAGTCCCTTTGGAGGTGTCCTGGTCTATAACAATTCCAGCATCGCAGAATAGCACGTGAAGAATTGCTCTGTGATGGCTGCATTCTATTACAAGTACATTCCTCCACCGAAATTTCTCTCACTCGTACTGCACTTCTAGAAGCTTGCCTGGCAGATTCATACGCTAGTGCATAGGCTAGTGCTTCTGCTGTTGATTTCTTTCCTGCTAGCCTCAACGCTTGTTGTAAAGTTTGATCTGCAATAGCGTTCACAAATGCTTCTGTTGCCACTTTATTAAGGAAATCCACATTTACGCTAGAGTATGAGAGATAAGCTAATCTTTCCACATCAGCCTGCAGTTGTTGTAGTGATTCGCCATGCTTTTGAATCCCGTTGCGTAGCTGTAGGCGATATACTTGCTGCATGTGTTCATCTCCATAACGTAACTCTATCGCCTGTACTAATGAAGTATAATCACGTTGCCTTTCTATCGGTATAGTTTGTAAAAGCTCTGATGCAGAACCTCGAAGTGCTAATACCAGAGCTGTAGCTTTGTCTGCATAATTCCATGCGTTTACTTCGGAAGCAGCCTCGAGTTGTCTCTTGAAAATATGCCACGAATTTTGTCCATCAAATATTGGAGGTTTCATTCTGCCTGCATTGGATATTTCAATTCCTTCGTGCCGTGGTTGTCGATGCTTCATCTTCTCCAAATCTGATTTAAAGTTGTCAAGTTCGGTGACTTTTTGTTGAACTTCCGCCACTTCTTGCTCGATTCCTTCAATTTTTAAATTTTGTTCGTCTAACGAGTTTTTCAGGAAATTCTTTTGTTCCTCTAAGCGATTTTCTAGACAATTCTCCAGAGAACTCTTTTGTTCATCCAAACGCGTTTCCAGTGATTTCTTCTGTTCATCTAAACGGGATTCCATAGAATTCTTTTGTTCGTCCAAACGGGTTTCTATAGATTTCTTATATTCCTGGAGAGAGTTCTTTTGTTCGTCCAAACGGGCTTCTAGAGAATTCTTTTGTTCCTCAAGGGCATTTTTCACTTCCAGGGTTGAAAGCTCCATTTTGGTCATTAAAGTACCCAAAAGCTGTTCTATGTTCATCGCAGGCTCTTCTTCAGTTTCTGGTTCTTCCTCGAAAACGTATGTATCAGGATTCTTTTCTTCCTCTATCAACGCTTGTCTAAGTCGCTCGACTAGAACATTCTTTAGATCGCTTCCCCAACTCCACTTTCAATTCCTGTATGCGAAGCTCCTCTAGTTTGCGTCCCATTCTTGCGCGATTTCACAAAATTAATCACTCTTTGAATTTCAAAGTCAAATGCCACCACTTTATTTCGCGATTTTATTTTACTTCTGACACCAGTTGTTACGAGCGTGGCCTTAGTTCGTTATTTAAAACACAATATTTCAGATATAATTCAAAAGTTCTTTCTTTATTTAACTTTACTGTTTACTCTCACAAATTCACAAATAATTATCAAATCAACTCTTTATTTATCGCTAGTACTGTACTTCTAATTATCGCAATCCAAATAGTTTACTTCGTTCACTTCGCTGTCTGAAATAATACTCGCCTCCTGGATGTGAGCAGCGCCGTATTTATACTCTACGAATTATCCTAGAACCTTCCTGAATATTCCATTCTCCAAACCCAGTTTACTAGAATGTCACTAACCTAAAGTTGTTTCCATTTCCAATAGATGTCGCTTGCATCACTTTGTGGCGCGTAACAATATGTAATGTAAGCTGAATCAACCCCTAGACCAGGTTAAGCTTACATTTTGGGGGCTCAACCGTGATCCGCCTTTGGAATATATTTCAATGATTTAAGACCATAAGGTCCACAATATTTCGACAGTTTTTTTTTAAGAAAACTGGAATTAATACAACCAGAAAACAGACAGAACCTACAAATTGATGGGGGCGAAATAAAATTCTGTTTGATCGTAAATATAATTACTGAAATCAACAAGCTAAAACTCAAAATGCAAGTGTTCTAACAATCTCAGTGCATGCATTTATTTATGTTAAACTATTACGTAAAGCCGAACAATTACAAAATTTTTAACTTCAGGGTTCGAACACCAGTTGCAATGTATACTTCTATAGCTGTACTCATTGCTAGTACTCATTATATTTTATTACTAATCGCTAAAAGATTTAGTAAGGTCATCACAGTCATCCCTGCAATTACAGTCTAAACTGTTATCTATAGTGCTCGGTTAGTGCCACCCCCAAATTAATTCTAAATTGATAGTCGGTTCAGTGTTTAGGCAGTGACCTAAACTGATAGCGAAATTTACGCACTTCAAACTGCATTGAAGGGGACAATAGAACAACAGGTTAACCGCTCCCGCAGGATATTAGATATTTAGCGTAAATTTGTATAAGGCGCTTGTAAAATAGCGACATTGCTATGTGGAATATAAGATCTAAACAAACATTACGTTTCAGCTTCGGATAAGCTCGTTAAAACTTCCTCTTTACATTGTTGGAAAAAAAAATTAAGCACGTAGTTGAAATAGGCCTTTGCATACATACCTTCGATTCCTGTTAAGTGGATAATTATCCTAAAGAACCAAGCCTATTGTAGCAAAAGAAAAAAAAATTGTTTACGAGTTCCGGACACAGAAGGAAAGTTGTTCGCCCTTTATTGGTTACGTATGCAACATTATGAACAACTACTTGTCAGAAGATTTTTGAAAAAAAGGGGAGCAAAGATATCCTAAGCATAATATATCCATAGCTAAGACGTGTTACGTGGGGTGGCTGACCTACTCATGATACAACTTAAAAAGCTTGAATAATTTTAATTTCGTCCAGCGAGGCCGTGCACCTTAGCGCAAATTATTATAATTTTTTTTGGATTAAACTTGAATTTCTCAACCCAACCTTGATACTACCACGTACTATCGCGGCGTATTCTTTTAATTTTTTTATTATTTTTTTTTCTTGAATACTTTTGTTGCTGTTAGCGAGTTGGATCACGTAGCTAAAACGGCTCTATTGCTCAAACTCTGCAACGACCAAGTATTTGACACAGTTTTCGCTAGATAGTGCTTTCAAGTGATAGAGCCTAAGTTAAGCAATCATCTTAATCAGTTCGAATTTCCTTTCGATAATTAGCAGAGTCAACGTTTTCTGCACCGTAGGTCTTCGGAGTAACTGCGGTCTAGATAAGTGATACCATATGCAGTATTGACTCCACCTAAGCTATCGGAATATTAGGTGTTCGTATAGCGTCGCATCTCCTTACCAAGAGATCTCATTAACATACAAAATGTCGTATGATCAGATCGCTTCCTTCTGCACTGACTCAGACATCAAATACGAGATGCGTTGTCGCAACGCGACACCTGAAATATATGCAGTGACTGGCATAGTGTGTTGGTGGTCTAAGCAGATCAAGAAAGTGGCAAATTTAGACCCCGCCGGCATTACTTCCTATTTGTACCCCGAGGACCATTTAGTTAAATGCAGCACCATATTACAAGATTTTGAGGGAGATTTCTCCAAGAGGGAGAACTCTTATATTGAGGTGTTAGCAGTTTGCCTAGATCTACTTTTGACCAGACTACGTCGGATAGATCTCGGGGTGGAGGAAATTGAACTATTAAGATCAGTGAAAGAGTCCCTTCTGCAAAAAAGGAAAAATTTGAGCGAAAATTAGAAAAAACCAATACGACGCTTGGAAGGCAAATTTCAAGCAGACAAAAGACCGTTTTCCGACCAAAGCTAGTTGAGAAGATAAAATAGAAGGTCTGAATTTTAATGCCGAGGTATGCGCAGAAAATTCGCACAACTCTCCGAAAAAGAACCTACATATCGGCCTGCCGCGCGATACTAGCTTGCATGCTAACAATAATAGTATCAAACCCTATCTTCCTAAGGAAGATCCTTCCTTCATGAGGGCTCCACCTGCGTACAAGTGGGGCTTAAAATTTTCCGGCGATAACGAATATTCTGCTTCAGCCTTCTTACAAAGAGAAGCTGATTACTCAAGATCAAGACAGGTTAATGAATTCGACTTGTTAATTGGAATATCCGACCTGCTTGATGGCTCTGCACTAAAGTGGTGTAGGAGAAAGCTCGATAGCTTCACTCATTACGAAGATTTTGTGAAACAATTCCTTAAACAATTTGAGCCTCTCCTTCATACGGATCAGTTAATGGAATTTCTACGCGAGCTTAAGCAAAGCCCGCTGGAGTCTATTGTCCAATATATCTCATTTATGGAGGATCAGTTCCTCCCTACCTTGTGTTCCTACAGAAAGGGAAAGAGTCAGAATTATCAGAAAAAATCTGTTACCAAAATACATAAGAGCTATTGCATTTTCCGATTTCGCAACAGTTGATCAACGTGAAGACGCATGCCGAAAAATCGAGATCAGTGAAATGCAGGCCCACGTTATTGAGTGGAAAAGAGGAGTTTTCCAACAGAAGCATCGACTAATCGGCAGCCCTTTTGGTCTCCTAGGCATAACTTATTCTCAGGTCGTAACGCCTACGGTAAACAATTTCAAGGCGAAAGTGACCCCAGCTTCGCTAACCCAAAAACCCGGCCCTTTTATCAGCAGAAAACTGCAGACACTTACCTTAACGGAGAAAATTGGAGATTGGGGCTCCCATTCGGAAGAGCTTCATTGCCTTCCAACAATGCCAATGGATTTAATCCTTCCACTGCCCAAGCAAAGAACCTTGGTGACAGAAATCATCTAGTTTTTAAGCCGAGAATCGAATCACATCATCAGGGCCCGCGATCCCATGCGATCAACTTCGTGAAATCCACTGCTCTTCAAAGCGGTGAAGCAACTCTAGATTCTCGCTCTCATTCTCCCATCCCGAACACGATTGCTGAGCTGAACCTTCAACAGAGAGACTAACGTTCGTGCCTTGTGCCACGTCCTCAGCCAATTCAATGGATGCGGGAAACGACGTGGGAGCTACCCAAGGGTGGAAAGGCACTGCTCCCCAAATCGACGATCCACCAATAAATTGAATTTATCCCCAATTATCCTATCCGACGAAGATGATCCGCGACCGTACCTGCATGTAAAAATATTTGGACAAGTAGTCAGATGTCTTTTGGACTCTGGAGCTAATGGCACTGTCGTTGGTCAAGGTGGTATAAGTATCCTTACTAGGCTTGGGTTAATAATGCAGTCTGAGAAATCCTCGTCAATAAAAACTGTTGACAGTTCTCAGTCAGCATCGCATTAAAGGTACCTTCTATGTGCCGATCGAGTTTAAAAATATGTTTAAGGTTATCAGAGTTCTACCGGTACCAACACTTGATCAGACGTTCATCTGGGGTGTGGATTTCTGGAGCGTCTTCCGAATAGCTCTGGAACGCGAATCAGCCAGCACATGGGCCTGTTACAATCTATTCGTTCATGATAACCCTGATCAAAAAGCGGGTATTTGTTCACCCACACCAGAAGAATTACTAGCTGTCGAAAATTGCCCAAGAAAATTCGATCAACTAGACCGGGAGGGACTTAGGGGTCATTGAACCTTCAGTGAGTACCTGGTGCTCACCAGTAATCCTCGATCAAATGGTTATGTATCAATAGCAGAAAGTTTAACGCTGTAACTAAAAAGTGCGCCTATCCACTGCCTAGGATAATAGAAATATTAAACCGGCTCAGTAAGGCGAGATACCTATCTTCTATCGATCTCAAAGACGCATTCTGGAAAATCCCCCTTTCCGAAAGAGCGAAGGAAAAAACAGCCTTTGCAGTACCTGGTCACGGCTTGTAACACTTTGTAGTCATATTTAGACGACCTGATAATTGTCACTGAAACTCTCGAGGATCATATCCACATGCTTGAGCGGGTAGCCGATCGCTTATATAAAGCAAACCTCACTATAAATAGAGAAAAGTGCAAATTTTTTAGATCTAGTTTGAAATATTTAGGTTTTATTGTAGACTCAAAGGGTCTCCGAACAGACCCCGAAAAGGTGCAGGTTATGGTGAACTTCCCTCGTCCCCGAAATTTCACTGAATTGAAACGGTTCATAGGCCTGACCTCCTGGTACAGGCGCTTCGTCCCAAATTTCGCCCAGATTTTTGCTCCGTTTGACGACCTTACAGAAGGCGAAAAGACAACCGCTAAAGTGGTTTACCGAAGCTGAAGAGCTTTCAATGCGTTAAAAGCTTCTCTAGTCAAGGCTCCCGTCCTTGCCACACCCGATTTCCAAAGAGCATTTTACCTTCAATGCGGCGCGTACAAGCATGCTATAAGCGGCGTTCTCTTCCAACAGGATGACGAAAGAGTCGAGCATCCTGTCGCGTATGTAAGCCGTAAGTTTAGAGGAGCTGAACTAAACTATTCCGTCACCGAGAAGGAATGCATTATTCTTGCAGTAGAGAAATTGCGTGGCTATTTAGAAGGCCAAACGTTCTTTATTCTGTCAGATCACTCTCCTCTAACCTGGCTTTTCCGCCAGCAAAATGTATCGGGCAGATTGGCCCGATGGATACTACGGTTGCAGCAATTTGATATTGACCTGAAATATGTCAAAGGAAAAAATAATGTCATGCCTGACGCGTTATCAAGGGGACCGAAAATTAGCTTAATTTGCTGCCAGCCAAATGTCGACGATTCCAAAGGATAAGAAACACCAGCACGAATGAGGAACTGGAAATTAGAAGGCAATAGTTTTTACATTAAAGCGTCAAGACCCCAAACCCAAGGAAGTAAATGGAATTTAGTGGTCCCTACGTCTAAACGAGAAGAGGTCCTAGCAGAGGATCACGACTCCCCATTCGCCGCACATATGGGTATCTGTAAGACTCAGTAACGGATCCTGGAAAATTATTACTGGCCAGGTATGCTGAAAGATATCGTAACTTATGTAAAGAAATGCGAAACTTGTTTAAAATCGAAACCAACTAATAAACGTTCTTTTGGGCTTCATGGCTACCCTTTCTTCCTCCCTTCGTGCTTTTCTTATTTTTGGCTTCTATACCTTTTGTAGAGAAACCCCCATAATCCTCCCAGGATACCTGAAAAGGGGTGAAAAGGTACATTTTTGAGAAGTAGCCCTATGCTACTTCTCCATATTACAATTCCTGAAAAGATAAAATATAAATTTTTTTGAGAAGTAGCCCTATGCTTCTCCTCCATATTATAAATTCCTGAAAAAATTAAATTATAAACATTTTTGAGAAGTAGCCCTATGCTACTCCTCCATATTATAAAGTTCCTGAAAGCCTGCAGAATACGAAAAAAAAGAAGAAAAAAAAGACCCCTGAAAATGAACTACAATTCGAAATATTTTTTTTCAACAGAAAAATTCTAATTTGTACCAAAATGCGCACAAATTAAAATATTTCGAATAAAACTTACCGCTAGTCAACCACATCAAAGCGACGAAAACGGCAATTCGCCCAGCTGTAATACATCGCATGATACCATCATGTAATGTTTTGCCGTGGGTCCACAAATGCAAAAATTCCAAGAAAATTTTGCTCGAAAACAAAATATTCTTTCTACCTAGAAAGAATACACACACACCCGTACTCAGGCAATAGCACCAGCGCTAACCTGCCTTTAAAACTCCAAAAAATGTAAAATGTTCGCCTAGCGGTGGGTACAAAAGACACGAGCCGAGCTGGTGGTGAACGAAGGCGCTCGTCTGGCGGTCGGTCGGATGAGAGAACGGGTAAGGTAAGCAGACGGCAATGGGCAGTCTAGGAGTCGACTTTTGAAACTCGAGCAGTTAACGAGTACGGCAGCCGTGAGTTGCGCGACGGGGTCTTTCTTTGCTTTTAGGATTGAACAAGAATAAGATTGAAAAAGAACATAAAAAAAAGACAAGTTTTCATTAAAAGTAAAAAGAGTCGTTTTTCGATTACAACGGCGCGAGTTGTGCATTATTTTTCCTGTAAAGGAATGGTGTCATTCAGGGCAATTAGTGCAGAATTTTTCTGCAGAAAGGGAAAGACAATCGTTCATAAAATTTGCGACGAAATTTGTGCGACATTTTCCTGAAAAGCAAAAGGAAACATTTTATAAAAGATTCGTGTATATATATTACTTACCTGTTATAATGACGAAATTTGTGCGACATTTTCCTGAAAAGCAAAAGGAAACATTTTATAAAAGATTCGTGTATATATATTACTTACCTGTTATAGTGACGAAATTTGTGCGACATTTTCCTGCAAAAGGAAGAAAGGAAATTTTATAAAAATTCTGTGAATGATACACATAAATTTCGGAATATTTTCCTAAAATTTTTTTTTTATGACCGATTTGTGCGGGTATTGCTTACCTGTGTTCTGTGAATTTTCCTGAAAAGAAGAAGAGGGAAATACTTTAAAATAGATTTGTGCTTATATTTCTTACCTGGAGTAGTGGTGTCATTCAGGGCAATTAGTGTAGAATTTTCCTGCAGAAAGGGAAAGAAAATCGTTCATAAAATTTGTGACGAAATTTGTGCGACATCTTCCTGAAAAGCAAAAGGAAATTTTTTTTTTAAATATATTTGTGCGTATATATTCCTTACCTACCATAGCAGTGATACTTCACGCAAACTGTGCGGTGCTTACCTGCAGAAAAGTAAAAGGAAACATTTTATAAAATTTATGGAATAATAGAATTAGGCTTCGATATGAATTACTTACCTGTAATAACAATGCTCAGTTTAGTGAACTCTATGTATTTTTCCTGTGAAAAGGGAGGACAAATTTTAGGAATAGAATAATTAGGTTTCGTGCGGACATAATTCACCTGGGATAACAGTGCCGTTTAGCTCAGTTTTGTCGTGAGTGTTTTTTTTTCTACTATTTTGTTCGCAAAAAGAAGGTCAGCTCTTAGGTTGGACGGTCGAAATTACATGCAGACATTAATTCCCTGCGCGGCAGTGGTCTATCCTCTAAATGAATTAAGACGAATATCCGTAGAGTAAGTAAAGATTCAAGTTAGTTTTGTGGAAGGTCGATTCTGCGTCATACACATTCAAATCTTGATTTGCCTGCGCATATGATCTTACTTAAGGTTAATTATATATATAATTATAATTAGTGAAATAAAAGAAAGAAAGAAAAAAAAATCCGAAAGCACCCTAAAGAGGTGAAAAGGAAAACAAAAAAAGAGGCCAAAGAGCCCACAAGAGTGAACATAGCAGCAGCAACAGTTTCATCACAGGGTGCACCCTTTTTGCAGTCCGGCACGTTCCAGCGAGGGATGCATTTTGGTATTTACTCCGCCCTAGCCACACAGGAGTCCTCTCAGGTTTATTTTGAATATCCGTATAAGTAACTTGTGTTTTTTATATATATCTTGATATTAGGAAAAAAATATATTATTTTCTGTTTATTTCTATTATTAGCCTCATATTGTCTATATGTTCTGTAGATTATAAGTCTAGTTAGTAGGGACTAGGGTTGGGCTAAGTTGTTTTCAGGAGCATACAATATTAAAAAGAAGTCGTATATGAGATTTTTACCTATCATTAATTAAAGCATTAAAGAAATAAATAGAGCTAAGAGTTACGAATCAAGATTTGAACAACGTTTTTTTTGCTTTTGCCATTTACTTCCATAATTTTCATTTTTTTGTTTGGGTCATTGGCGATTATAGGAACAGTCGTCAGTGGTTATATTGCCGGATCACTCTAACACAAGTTCAGTTTCAGACTGTTAGCCCTGGGCACAGGATGAGTGACTAATTTACGCCTTATGAGGGGTGAAGGGATGACGGTGCGCTGAACGGAGGCTAAACTCACACACATATGGGGCTAAGATTTTTCTTTTGCACTGCGACGTCTTAACCAGGGTGGATGGGGGCGATGGGCCCATCTACGTCCAGTCAGGACTCCGTTATCATCGGGAGTCCACGTTCTCTCTCTCCATCTCTGCGTTTATCTGTCTCAGGGTGTAAATCACTTGTTCGGCGTTGCTGTGGTCGTTCGTTCTTTGTTTCTCCTTCAGTATTTGATGAACTAATTTTTCTTCACTGTAGGCTTTTAGGTTCCACAAGGAGAAGGAAGCCTATTAGATCCTTTTTTTTGTCTGTCTGTCCGTCTGCAGTCATACAATCAAGTCTTTTTTTATTATTGTCCGTCCGTCTGTCCGACCTAACATTTTTCTTTACTCATTTATGCACAGCTTAACAAGCATCAAGGGATGTGGGTGGCAAGAACCACCCCAAGCCGGGTGATCGATAGCGGCATATTTGCTGTGCAGCCACCCACGCTAATCCCGCGATGATTTTGTAACAAGAGGTGTTGGATGCGGTATGTATCTACGTTCAGGTACAAGTGGATGTAGGTAGATCTGTCGGCTGACAAGCTCTGCGTTACAATAGGTCCCTTGCCAAGATCAACTAAAGGTAACAGTTGGTTGTTAGTAGTAGCAGATTGGTTCACCAAAATGCCTTATCTCTTCCCTATCCGTGAGGCGACCGCGAAGAAAGTCGCTGAAATAGCTGAGAACCGCATATTTTTAGAATTTGGGGTTCCTGAAATAGTTATCACTGACAACGGGCGACAGCTTGATTCCAAGGAATTCAGAAATCTGTTAAGTGAATACGGAATCCGTAAGTTTTGGCTAAATTTCCGATACCACCCTCGCAATAACTTTACCGAAAGGTGGAATAAAGTGATTGGAAGCGCGCTGAGATCCTACATAACCGACAATTACCGATTATGGGATCGCGAAATAGGGAAAATTCAAGTCGCATTGCGGACCGGCGTTAATGTCGTAACAGGATATTCACCCTTCTTCTTAAACTATGGCCGAGAATGCATTCCTTCCGGTTCTAATTACATCTTGTACGATCAAATTACGGACCCACCGATGGAGTTTCGGGTAAACTATTTAAATAAACTCCAGAAGATCTACTGTTATGGCCCAATATAAGGAAGATTCTTCTTCCAGCAGCCAAGGGCGCATTCTAGCGAAATAATCAGCAATTGCTAAAAAATAACCTCGCATGGTATTGTTCTGCAACTGTCGGTTATTATGCTGATTAGCCCAACAGCTGACTGCGATGAGCGCTTAGTGGAGCAATCGACGATTACAATAATAATTAGCTTCGCATGGTAATTATTATTTAAGGCGATTGTTTACTACTAAGCGACTCAGGTGCTGCAACCGGTAGAATAAGCGACAAGGTTGTTGTCGTTTGTTTACATCCGCGTTGTGAGCAAAGAAAGTTTACTTCCGAGTATAGGTTCATAAAAGACCAATGACTGGTCTGTCGAGTGCCTGTAGTATTTTTTAGCTTGCAGTATTCTAGTCGTTCAGTGCAGAATTGCGTGTTTCTTTTACAAGTTAAGAGTGCGGTGTCATACATAGCGGTATGTATGTACAACTATTGTGAGATAGGTCAGTTTATTAAAAGTGAATAAAGATTCGTAATTGTTTTCCCTGGTAATTATTGGTTTTATTTAGTGGATTGCTTTTGGGACACGACATATTTGGCGCAGCCGGTTTAAAAAGGTATTGTGTTTATTAAATTGATATATATTGGGAGTTATGCTTTTTTAGCTGCTCCATTTTTTTTATTTTTTGAGAGTTCTGCTTTTTTTAGCTGCTCCATTTTTTATTTTTGGGGAGTTATACTTTTTTAGCTGCTCCATTTACTTTTCAGCCTAAAGTGATTGATTGATTGATTGAGTGATTATACAATAATATTAAGTGTTGTGTGTAATTTAGATTTTGATAAATTTATCTGTGCTAGATAAGGTAATTTGAAAACTTTTCTCTCATCTCCGTGTGGTCTAGACTCATAATTTAAATTACGAGTATAGGTTAAGTTATTAATTCAGAATTTTCGTTTGAGGTGATTTTGTTCAATTTAATAGTGCTGCTATTGTAATGATTAGTATGCGTTGCTGGGTTAAGCGGTAATAGTTAGGGGCGCTTGGAAGTTTTCTCGTGTGTTTGGTGAAAAATTTAAAGTATGAGTGGATATTTCATCGGTTTTTAATTATTTGGGGTTTCGTTTTGTTAGCGACCATTTTTTTCGCATATAGTATACATATTATTCTCATTGTGGCCCGTCATGTTTTGAGATGTAATGATTTTTCGTTGTGTTTAATGTGTTAAAATTTCCTCGCGTTTGCAATAGTAGATATCGATAGGGTTCAAGAAACATCCATGCCAGTGGGGAGGTCTAATGTATTGACCAGGGAGCAATTATTGCAATTCCACTCACAGGAGCAGGAACTGGAAAGTAAATCAGAAGAATTAAAGCAGTGCAAATAAAGCTTCAGTATTATGAGAGAGACTGGCAATATATCACAGATCATTTAACAGGAGTATTGAAAAAACGTGTGGTGAGTGGAGATCTCAAGAATATTCTACAGGAACTAGAAACAGCCACTCAAACAAGCACGAAGGAGAAGTTGTGGATCTTTTGGTGACTATAACCTTCGACATTATTCAAAAAGAGGAAGGGACAATAGAAAAGGTACTAAAGGATCGCCGCGAGGAAATTAAAGCTCTGGTCAAGAAGGTAGATACCTTAAACGTTCAATTGAAGGAAGCAGAGCAGACTGCGGCCGAACTCGAACGGGAATTGCCGATAGAATTGCAGGAACGTCAGTCAACCACCAAGGGCAATAGCAACCAAGGAAACAGCAGAAAGTGGTCACCAAGAAGATTAGTATTTTGGGACCATCAGTCGGAGCCAAAACAAAATTCGATCTCACGCGGCAGTGTAAATAGCGTAAAGGAAAATAAGGAAATAAGACATAAGGAATGTGGAAAATCAAACGAAGATCACATAAAAATGGTGGATATACACGACAAAGGGATGGATATGGTCGTCAAGTACGTACCCATGTTTTCCGGAGATCGATCTCCAAAACTGGTAAAAGAGGTGTACAGATTCTTAAGCTGCGGCAAGGATTTGTACGACCGACTGAAGCCTAAAGGAGCAGAACATTTTTATGAAATGTGTGAAGTATTGGTTGACGGAGGATGCTTACTATATGGTCAGTTCAGACGAACCAAAAGACTTTGAAGCTCTGCAATTGATAATTAAAACAGCTTATATGCCGAAGAAGTCATTTAGTGAATTGCGAACGGAGATGGTGGCCTGAAAACAAAGACAAGGTGAACACATCCGAGAATTTGCGGACCGATTGAAGGAACTGTTGAGCCAGATCTAGACAGTCGTATCAGCAAAGTACCCGGTCAAAGACGGAGGACTAAAAGCGGAGTTAGAGTCTGATGCAGTGGCAACCTTCAAGGGTGGTGTGCTTAATCATGCCACTCAGGTACATCTGACGGGAAGGAAGTTCGAGTCTCTGGAGGCAGTGCGTGAGGAAGCGACTTACTTCGAGAAGGATGCAAAACGTCTTCAACTTCGGCCATCAGAAGTAGGGGAGATATTTAAGAGTAACGGCGGAATCGCTCAGAATACATGGGAGCCCAGGTTGGCCAAGAAAGATCCAGGGAGGCCATCTCAGTCAAATGTAAGAGAATACCGAGGAACCCCGCCCAGAAGCAGTCAGCAGTAAGCAATGCTTTCGATGTGGAAAGGAGGGACACTTCGCAAAGGAATGTGGTGCGGAACGACAGCCTCCATTCTGCACCAGATGCCGAGGCTATGGTAATGTAGCGATGGAATGTAGGAAGCAGCAAGTGAGATTCGTGAATGTACCCACAAGCGGAAGAAATGAATCTCGAGAGGAAAGGGAAGTTTTATACTGCCAGTTTTGCAGAACTTGCGATCACTTCACTGAAAACTGTGTGCGGAAGTAGTTAGCAGAGCAAAACAGTCGGCAGCTGGGAAACGGAGAGCGGCATCTGGGGAATTCATCCACAGCTGCCTTCCATTGACAAAATCAGAATTTTTGAAAACTCAAATAAAGGAAACCAGTACACTCGAATTAAGCCCGTTAAATAATAACATAATTACAGTAGGATCAGACATAGAAGTGGAAGATAGATTAAGATTACTTGTGGATACTGAAGCGACTTGTAGCATAATTAAGATAAGTCGAATAAAAAAAAATACACCCATACAGACTCAACAAAGAATAATGATAGGGGGATTATTTCGAGCTCAAAACAACTCGATTTGAACTTGCAAGGCCCATTTACGCATCGGTTCAGTCATTCGGTCCTGTGAATTCCACACGATTGAAGACACAGACTCAATACCAACCGATGGGATACTGGGGATGCACTTTCTTAAAGGCAAGTCCATCATCGATTGTATAGATGAAAAGGTGGCAATACAAGGCGAGGCCAGACCTGTGAAACACAATCCACTCTTCCGAAACATAGCAGGAAATGAACGTGTCGAGACAATCGTCTTGAAGAAGTGCACGGAAAAGAGCACAAGTATACCGAGCATTATAGTCACCTCAGCCGAGGAGGTAAAAAATAGGATTCAAGAGCGGATGTCAGCATTGAAGGACATTGTGAGTAAAGTAAGTGAAGCTGTGGATAGTATAAGCAGGTACCTAGGTAGGGTGAATAGTAGTAGTAAAAAAGAGAATACGAATCCAGCTGAAAACGAGACTGAATTAGATAAGTGGAACACCAAGGTAGAAGAAATGATGCAGGTAAATCACACAAGAATAGAGCCACAGTTAGGCGGATGTGAAGGAAGCACTTTGCCAACAGCCCCTCGCATGGGAACTGAACAAAGGATTAAAAATGTTAAAACAGAAGCATCCTTACGGTGGCCTCAGGAAATGTGGGGTGAGTCACACATGGCAGAGGGCGATGGTGAAGATAGGGAATCCGAACCTCCTCGCAAGGAGGTAGGACTTCTTAAATTTGAGCCCAAGATACCGGAGGACCAGCGGAGCTACCCACAGATGAGGAAGCCACCATTTTTCAGACATCATTCAGGTTCAATTCTCAGGCTAGAAGCCAGGACAGAACAACTGGTAAAGATAGATGTGGCCAGTCAAGAAGAGTTGGTATGCATGGCGGCGGAAATCAGACCAGGAGTATATTGTAGGAACACTATGATTAAACCTAGGAATGGACAGCCCTTTGTGGGTGTTATTAACGCCCGAACAGAACCGGTTGAAATTATGAATTTTCAGCCCCAATTAAAAAGATTAAACGAGTTTGTAATATACCCATTCTCACACCCTAGAAGTAAGACTCACGCTAGCCAACACCGACTTAAGCTCATGAGGGACTCGTTAGTGCTGGAGGAAAGTCTTAATGCAGAAGAAAAAGAGTCCGTTGCTCAACTCTGCTATGAATATAGCGATATATTTTATTTACCGGGAGATAAGCTCACGTACACGTCAACGAAAACTTTCAAATTGCCACTTATGGCTAACGCAGGCCCAATACATAAAAAACAGTACAGGATGCCAGAAGCTAACAGGGGAGAATGCCAGAAACAGCTAGCAAAGCTTCTAGAAGAAGATATCATAGAACCCATTAAAAGTCCATTCAATTTTCCAGTTCTACTTATCCATAAAAAGGGAATGGATGAAAATGGTAATCGGAAGTTTAGACTGTGCGTAGACTTTCGAGAACTGAACAAAGTGTGCATCCCTTACGCATATCCTCTCCTACGAATAGAAGATATATTGGACAGATTGGGTCACTCCAGGTACTTCTCCACGTTAGATCTAGCTCACGGGTACCACCAACTACTAATTGATCCAGCATATAGGGAGAAAACAGCATTCAGTACCATTTTCAATCACTTTCAGTATAAGCGATTGCCATTTGGACTAAAAACTGCTCCCCCATTCTTTCAGTCGTTATTGAATGGGATTTTGACAGGGCTTCAAGAAATAAAATGCTTCGTTTATCTAGATGATGTGGTCATCTTTGCAAAAAATTTGGATGAACACCACGAGAAGCTACGGGAGGTATTCCAGCGTTTTAGGGAACACAATTCAAAACTTCAGCCTTCGAAATGCCAATTTTTGAAGAAGGAAGTTGTGTACTTAGGCCATATGTGCTCAGAAAAGGAAGTAAGGCCGGACAAACGGTTAGTTAAAGTAGTCCGTGATTTTCCAAGACCACGAACTATGCGTCAAGTACAGTCGTTTCTGGGACTAGCTAACTATTACCGAAAATTCGTCCCGAACTTTTCTAAAATCATGGCCCCCATTACGAAATTGCTGAGAAAAGGGGTAAAATTTAATTGGGACTCTGAATGCGACAAATCCTTTGGTATTATAAAAGAGGCTTTAACTACGCCACCTGTCTTGCGTTACCCTGATTTTGGTAAGGAATTCACATTAATTACAGATGCAAGTCGAGAGTCCTTAGGGGCAGTCTTAGAACAAGAGGGAAAGCCGCTACGCTATGCCAGCTGTACTTTAAATCCTGCTGAGAGGAATTATTCTACCACCGAACGAGAGCTGTTGGCCATCGTTTGGGCTGTGCGGAATTACAAATGTTATCTGTTAGGTAGACATTTTAAAGTTATATCCGACCACCAGCCTTTACGCGGAATTTTTAAAGTAAAGGATACCACATCCCGTATGGTGAGGTTTCATCAGAAATTGTCTGAATATGACTTTGAGATTATTTATAAAACTGGCTAGCAGAATAGTAATGCGGATGCATTGAGCCGAATTCCCCAAATCTCTAATGGTAGAGACAAAGAAAAGACTACAGAGTTTCCATGTTTTGCAGTAACTCGAGCTGAAGCCCGAAGGAAAATGGCATTAAACAAAAGTCAAAATCGAGAATCCGAAGTCGACTGGGACGTGATGAGCGAGTGTGAGTTGATTGCCGGAAGAACGATAAGACAGCCAGAGCCAAAATTAATTTCGGACCCGAAGGAAGTACAGATGATCTTGAAAGATTATCATGACTCTAGGTTCGGAGGACATTTTGGACAAACTAAAACGTTCGACACAATTAAGCGTTTCTACCGCTGGAGGGGGATGAAGGGTGAGATCGCAAGTTATGTTGGACAGTGTGTAAAATGTCAGAAAAACAAGCACGCGCGAACCATTAAGATGCCTATGGTAGTGACGGAAATTTCAGAGAAACCGTTTGACAAGGTTTACGTCGATTTGGTGGGACCTCTACCCGTAAGTCACAATGGCAACAAATATATCCTACCATTAATGGATCTTACGAGATTTGTTGACTTCGTGGCTATACCAGATCAAGAGGCGAATACCGTTGCCCGAGCTTTGTTTGAACATATTCTGAGTCGTTACTCGCTGCCGAAACAACTGGTAACTGATCAGGGGGCGAATTTCACAGGAGAAATTATGAAAGCCCTCTGCAAGATGTTAAAGGTAAAAAATTGCAAACCACGGCATATCTTCCTCAGTCGAATGCGGTAGAGAGACAACATTCTACTTTGGCAAACTATTTAAGGAGTTTCGTGGATCGGGAACCACAAGCATGGGATGAATATTTAAGAACGGCGGCTCATGCGTATAACAATACAATACATACAGGCACTAAACTCACACCGATGGAAACACTTTTCAGGTTTGCATCGAGAATTCCCAGCAGGTTACAAACCAAACCAGAACCATTATACAATGCCGACAAATATCATGCAGTACTACGTTTTAAGCTGCAAAAGTCATTTGAGCTGGCAAGGGAGAATCTGCAAAAGAGTAAGGCTACGTCAAAGAATTATTATGATAAGAAGACCAGGGCAGAGCGGTTACATGTCGGCGATAAGGTCTTGGTCAGATATCCAGCCCGCGCAGGAAAATTATCAGCAATTTTTAAAGGACCCTATGAGGTCATACATGTACACAGTCCAGAGAATGTAACGATTCTTCAGGGCAAAAAATTTAAGCGGATTCACACTAACCATTTAAGAAAATTTGTTGAATGATCAAGTTCACTTCACCCTACTTAGTTGATTACTTATTAACCTCTGTTATTTTACTGGTGCCATATTGTAAACAGAAGCATTCAGATAAGGGGTCAGGTATTCGGATGCAGTAAAAGGTAAAGAAGGGTATCTTAAATGAGGTAAGGTTTGGTAAATTTTTTTTAACGACACTTTAAGAGGGAATATAACGCAAGAAAGAAGAAATAAACTATTAAAATAAAAAGATAAGAGTTAAAAAAAAGAAGGAAACAATAAATAAGAGATTTATAAATAAAGAATTAATATGTCAAAAAAGTTCGCGATAAATAAAGAATAAGAAGTTTTTAAAGAAATAAAGCATAAAGAAATCCAGATTTGTACTAAAGAAGAAAAGAGGTAAAGAATAAATAACTAATTAAGACAAATAAATAATAATAAGAAATAGGAGAAGCTTTTATTTTAGATATTAGGAAGGTTGCCAGTAGATTAAGGAATACAGGTAAGAAGTAGGAGAACCAAAATGGAAAGGCTTATGGTAATAATATTAGTTAGTGTGACATCACTGTATGCAGAAAATGCCGACTACAGCATCAAACCCATAACACAAACGGGGGTACTATTCGAGAATGTGGGAAAGGTGAACTTCTACAGCAAGCATTGGACGATTCTAACTAAACTGGAAATGCCGGATTTAACAAAAGATTTGGAGTTTGCAAAAAATTGCAGCTGCCTAAGCAGAGAATTATGTACCAGAATCAGGCACATCGGAGTAGGTACCAGATGCGAAGTGGCAACTAAGGAAATAAGAACCTGAGTGTACAGAATTGAACGACAGAATGAAGAGCTTAGCCATCATATGCATGGGGAAGCATCCCACCGTACGAAGTGCTCATTTTTTGATGGAGTGGGGTCCCTTTTTAAGACACTTTTTGGAACAATGGATCAGGCCGACTCGGATGACATTAATAGCAGACTTGTAGATCTTGATGGGACGGAGAATCGGACCTTTCACCTTCTGAAGGAGCAGACGACTTTAATCAAATCAACATTCGACGTATTTAATGCATGACGAGCGCAGGCTGATGCAGAACGTGAGGAGCTCTGGAGTAAAATTTCATTCATCATCGCTGCTCAGCAAAATAAGAGCGATGAGTTGTCAAATTTGCAGCAAAGAATGGAGATTAATGAAATTATTACGCTAATGACAATTCAGTTGCAAGAAATTAGCGATATACAGGAGACACTGTCCAATATTGTGGTGTCGTTGAATGCAAGAAAATTACACCCCGCTATAATTCACGCTCGAGTAATGTCTGAGATAATGGCAAACGTTACTAGAGAATTTGATTTAGACGAAAAATTCCAAGATTTCCAGTTATTGATCCCGATTGCAAAGGTACAAGCTATTCATGCAAATCAAAAAATTTTGGTCAGGGTCGAAATCCCCCAACCACAAAGAGTTTTATTCGACCTGTACAAAGTCTATACAATTCCGACAGCAATGGACTAGAAGGGCTACCATATATATGATCTGGACGCCGAATTCGTTGCAGCAAAAAATATATATAAAGAAAAATTTTCAGAAAAATGTATAAAAACGTGAAGATGTAATTATAAAATTATTAATTATTAATTCAATAAAAAAGAAAGAAATTAAACATTAGATAAGAAATAAGTAAGATTATATATTAAGGTCCATGTGAATTAATTAGTCATGAAATTTTAATAAAGTATATATGAGAAAAAAATAGAGAAATTAAAATGAAAAAGAAAAGATGTAAAAATGGAAACTTTAAGAAAGGAAAAAGTAAAGATGTCAAATGAAAAAAAAAATGTAAGAAATGAAATATGGAGAAAATATATGTATATATATGCGAATGGAATTAAGCAAAGATAATACAATAGAAAATATCAAAGGAAGAAAAGAAAAAATGTAAAGCGAAGAAAAATAAGAGAATTTAATTAGTAAGTATGGAAAAGAATCTGAACTGAACGCGAACCAAAATATTTTCAATTTTAAGATTGTTGCACTCTTCAGATCGAGTTTCCTGCGAAAACTAGTTTTTCCAAGGGGGGAGGGATGTTATGGACCAATATAAGGAAGATTCTTCTTCCAGCAGCCAAGGGCGCATTCTAGCGAAATAATCAGCAATTGCTAAACAATAACCTCGCATGGTATTGTTCTGCAACTGTCGGTTATTTTGCTGATTAGCCCAACAGCTGACTGCGATGAGCGCTTAGTGGAGCAATCGACGATTACAATAATAATTAGCATCGCATGGTAATTATTATGTAAGGCGATTGTTTACTACTAAGCGACTCAGGTGCTGCAACCGGTAGAACAAACGACAAGGTTGTTGTCGTTTGTTTACAACCGCGTTGTTAGCAAAGAAAGTTTACATCCGAGTATAGGTTCATCAAAGACCAATGACTGGTCTATCGAGTGCCTGTAGTATTTTTTAGCTTGCAGTATTCTAGTCGTTCAGTGCAGAATCGCGTGTTTCTTTTACAAGTTAAGAGTGAGGTGTCATACATAGCGGTATGTATGTACAACTATTGTGAGATAGGTCAGTTTATTAAAAGTGAACAAAGATTCGTAATTATTTTCCCTGGTAATTATTGGTTTTATTTAGTGGATTGCTTTTGGGACACGACACTTCAACGACATACCCAGGAGGATACTCAAGGCATTCGAGACAAATAAAAAATATTTTGACCAAAGCAAGGTTAAGGTGAAATTTCAGATCGGTGGCATGGTATACAAACTTAATTACGTAATATCCGATGCTACCAAGAATTTCTCTGCAAAGCTGGCACCCAAATTCCTGAAGTGCCTCGTAACGGACAAAAGATCCGACTTAGTCTATAGATTGGCCGACGAAAATAACATGGATATGGGTTGGTGGCATGTAAAGGAGATCAAAAATTCGTAAAAACAAATTTATGAATACATGTACCTATATCGCTATTTGGTCATGATCAGCCAAATTGTAGCGACTATAAGTCATAAATCACTACTCCCCTCTCTCTTCTCCCAAACCGGAATTATACTCATAGGATTTAGAAACTTACCCTAATTATAAACCTGGGTTGTTACATTCAGTGTAGTTGAAAATCGTCCAGGACTTAGATGGGCTGTAATGCACCCTTATTTATCTAAAACGACTATCGACGTTTCCTCTTTTGGCCACCTGAGTTGTAATTGTACGAACAAACCTCCAGGTTCAGCAGTTATGGTCACTATTTTGTTTCACAAGTAATTTAAACTACGGCATTTAGTAGTTATTCTATAAGAGCACCAGACCATTTTTTGTATGGAAAAACGGTTCCACTTTTTCCAACTTTTTTGGGGGGTTGTGGGGCCACTTTTGTGTTGAAATATGAGAGTTCTGAACCACTGGGGGTTCTGGGCTATTGGGGTTCTGGGCTACCGGGGGTTTCTGAGGCCACTTACAGCCCTTAAGCTTGCAGCATTTTTTACATGTTTTGTACCCGAATTAAGCCAACACACACACACACACACACACACACGCACGCACACACACACACACACACACACACACACACACACACACACACACACACACACACACACACACACACACACACACACACACACACACACACACACACACACACACACACACACACACACACACACACACACACACACACACACATACACACACACACACACACACACACACACACACACACATACACATACACACACACACACACACACACACACACACACACACACACACACAGCCACACACACACACACACACACACACACACACACACACATACACACACACACACACACACACACACACACACACACACACACACACACACACACACACACACACTCACACTCACACACACACACACATACACACACACACACACACACACACACACACACACACACACACACACACACACACACACACACACACACACACACACACACACACACACACACACACTCACACTCACACACACACACACACACACACACGAGCACACACACACACACACACACACACACACACACACACACACACACACACACACACACACACACACACACACACACACACACACACACACACACACACACACACACACACACACACACACACACACACACACACACACACACACACACACACACACACACACAACGTCATACTATTGTTGAAAAAAACAACTGCGGATTAAAAAGCCAAGAGTGATCATGATATTTAAAAATAGATCACGGCTGTTTGTAAGAAGTAGTAGAAATTAAAGCCTCGGTGGATAGGTGGCTGGTAATTTGATACCGTCAAATAAAGTAAGCAATGGTTTTTGTATCTAGGAGTGTGTATTGAAAAGTCATAAGTTTTATGAAAAATTGTTTTTTATTTTAAAATTTCTTTTTACAAAAATTTGTTTTTATTTCCAATAAAATTTCTTATTATAAAAGTATTTCTTATAGCACATTGTCCAATATGAACTTGGCAAGATGGCGCATTTGCGTTAATCTCTATTAGTTTTCCACAGTTGTATTCATCTTCGACGTTAATAATGATTTCACCCTCTCCAACTATCTTCTGCATCCAACGAACTTTTTCAGCCCCCTTTACATATATGGTTTTGTTTCGAAGCTGTGGTTCAACTATAGTGTACAGCTTGTAATACGGTATATAGCCATCATCCCAGCGGCCAGCGGAATCCATGAAAATTGTGTTGAAGCCATTTTACTTGTCTCTTTTTTGCTGAAGTCAAATCTTTGTATCTGAATGGTGGTTGAAATATAAAGTGCTGCATCTGGTTTTCATTGTTTAAAATTGCCAGTTCTTTAGTGATGAATTCATTGAGATTTGTTTTGAATCCTTGGACGTCTACGATGACAGCCATCTTTTTAATTTAGCTTTCTAACTTCACTTGTCAGCGGACTGTATTCCACTATTCGATCATGTAGAAGCAGACAATATGCTGTTGTATTAGCCGGTATATTTTCAGATGTCTTGAATTCTAGCCTTATGTCAACAGGTGCAGTTTTTATTGTTTCATTTTGATGTGAGCAATCAATGACAGCGATCGGAGCATCGGTTTTGAACTTCTCCCATGTGAGGAACGGCTCATACTGATGACCATAGTATGATTGTGTAAACTTTATATACATCTCATACAGCAATGCGTATCTATTCAAATCAAATTTCAAATTCAAATCATCATAGGGATATGATTCTGTGTTCAAATGAACTGTAACATCGGTGAGTTGACAGTGATCAAACTTGCTTGCATCTTTGGTTTTATCGTTCCTTCGATCCGTTTGTAATGCTAAGATGATAAATCGAGGTTTCTCCAGTTGAGTGGAAGTCTTAACTGACCAGGTTTGATGCGTGGACTCCGGTAGTACTGGATACTCATATATGTCCCAGCTGTGGAATGGTATTTGTATCGGGCGACCTCTCCCGATAATTTTAAATAGTTGCAGCTTTTCATCATCGGATACTGTAACATGCGGAATACTCCACTGAAGTTTGGTAATTTCAATTTTCATCACATCAGTGGGTGATATAATGGCATTATCGTCTGTCCTGCTCCGGATCAATATGAGTTCATGTTTGGAATTTATCAGAATTTTCTTGTAATCTTCAGCGAATCCCAATAAATATTTCAGAGGTACACAATAGTTAAACAGTCCATTGGCTGGTATAACGGATGAATCTGGTGACCAGCTGCCGTTGAGTAGTATCCTGCTTACATTTGCATTTAGCGATACGTAGTTTTTTAATGTTGTCGCAATCCCAAGATTTCTTGTACGATCGATTTCCACTGCATTCAATTCATAGCGTATTTCCCCAAAAAGAAATGGTAGAGCATTGTTAGCTAATTTTGCAGTTGCTGAAACGGTTCCATCCAGCTTTGTTAGCGACCCCTCAATATAAAGAAAACTCCTGCTGGGTAGAAGATTCAAGTCCTGATGTTGTACAGAGATACGGATTTCATCGCTGGTTTTAAATGATGTTAGAAATGGTGAATAGGAGTGATGTTCAAATTTAGTAACACTGTTATCAAAGCGATCGTCTGGTGCAATATCTAGTATTCCTTTATTCATTGTTTCAGCGTTAAGCCTATCGATTGTAAATATGCTGTATTTGCAGGTGTTAATGTAGGTCTTGATCGCTTCAAGGTTGTCCGCTGACTAATGATCTTGTCTGCTCCGAACTCGTATTTATCATTATTGTATATCAACATGCTGTGGCTTCAAATGTAACCTGATGGTTATAGTCTCTCCTCTGAAGTTGATTAAGTCACCGTCTTGGTCAAGGAGCTTCAATGTTAGAGAACTTATACGTTTGGTGTTCACAGGCAAATAGATTACATTTTTGGGTACCTCCACTATTTTATACCCAGACCAAACGTTCGGTGAAAACTCGTGGAGAGTGTGTACTTGTGTGTTGTTGAACAATGATCATGATATAATATTACATTCGATGCGTATAGTATTTACTTTAATGATGTTGACTGGCAACTCTGATGTATGCACTATATTAGCAGATAAGTTTCTTTTACTGAATCCTAGCAGAGGAGCTATGGATCTCTGTTTTTCAAAATGTATTTTTTCAGTTGCCTTAACTTCACTCTTCAATGTATTATTGTTAGCCTTTATTGTAACCTTTATCCTTCTCCCTTCTTTATCCAAGTATCCTTGTACATATTTTGCTATATCATCAATCTCATAGGATCCAACAGGTATCTCAACAACCTCATTCCCTACATGAACCAGATTATTGCTTACATCAATATTTGGTATAGAGCTGTATGTTTGAAAATCAATTAATCCACAAACATAATCCGTTGCTAGCTCCAGCGGAGGAAAGTACTCAGCACTGAGTAGAGATGAATTTCCCGTGAGAGTAAGTGTTAATGACATGGCGGTTGATAATGAACTGTCACAATTTCAATATAGATACATTTATTTATAGATAATAATTAATGGCTATAACAATTATATAAAAACTCTAAACATAAATGACCGCAAATTACTGCATCATAGTTCTGATAAGAACTGTAGTTGTACGTAATATTACTACCCAAGTAGTTGATGAGCTCCCGTGGTGGTTGGAGATTGCCAAAGCTATCAAAGTATTCGATGTTATCACCTTTCTTGTAGTACGCTACCCAGTGTGTACCTGATCCAGTTGAGATGTCCAAGTTAACAATACCGCTTTCTCGCTTCCATGGCTTTTTAGGTAGATTATCACGCATAAATACTCCTCTGAAGTGCGGCAAGTGTGTGGTATACTTGTGAAGATCCAACTCGTTTAGCGGTCGCTTGGGTAGCGTCTTTAATAGTTTTTTGGTTGAGGTTGTAGATAGAGTCCAAGTCCTTTTATATACGGCTTCAAGAACAGCCCGTTTCCATCTTTACCAACCGCTATAGTTTCCATTGCTTGGTTATGACGTTTGCTTTCTTCCAATTTTGCCTTTGCCGCACTGGTATGATTAACTGCTTTAGCTATGCCTGCTGCACCTCCCGATAGTGCTCCCAATGCTGAAAGCCCAGCAAACAACGGGATGAGGAATGGAAGTGCCCCACCAACCTTTGGTACAGGTATCACTCGTGGAGTTTTAATTGATTTCTTCTTTCTTTTCACAATATTTTTAGCTGCACTAAGAGCTATTTTTATAGCTACCATCAAGTCTTTTGGTTTTTTGATTTTTAAAATCTTACGTGCATTTCGTACTGCTTCTCGGAATGTGGGTTGGCGTTTATTTTTAGCCTTAAGACCCATACCTAGCTTAATTTTAGCCTTCATTGCGTTTGTTATAAGCCAGGCGTTGGCACGCTCACTCAAATTAGCATCCGTAGATTTTGCAAGCTGCCAGGCTTTTTCAGCTAATATTTTATCAGCTATATGTCGATCACTTGTATCTTTATGTCGCGAGTATGCTATATCGTGTTCTTTGCAGGCTGCGTCCAATGGATTAATGCCTGGATCTCCTCTCGCCAATCTTTTTTGTAACTTTGTTCCTGGTCCACAGTACTGGTATCCCGGTAGATGTAATTCTACAGGTAATTTGTTGATGATTGAATTTAATAGTCCTCTGCCCCCTTTCAAAGATTTTCTGGAGCGTTTCGATTTGTGATCCGGCATCTTATAAGGTTCCGATGATACTGTTCAAATGTAATATAAACAGGTATACTTATAGGAATCCCGTTAGTCTTCAATATGCGGTTCATTAAACAACAACAAGCTTTTCCTGTTCGAAATGCTGATGTAGCTGTTATGAAGGTGAAAAACAACCATGGTTCCCTATTGCCTAATAGTATAAGAAGCATCATTTTTGGACCATCCAATTGTGGAAAAACTAATGTTATGATAAGTTTGCTGGAACATCCCAATGGTTTGAGATATGAAAATATTTACATATATTCCAAATCTTTACATCAACCAAAGTATGAATACTTGAAGCGAGTGATGACTCCCATATCAGGATTGGGGTATTATACATTCTCAAATAACTGCGACGTTCTACCACCAGAGGAAGCCAAATCACATTCAGTGTATATTTTCGATGATGTAGCATGTGAAAAGCAAGATAATGTGCGATCCTATTTTTGCATGGGTCGCCACGAAGATATAGACAGCTTCTATCTCTGTCAAACATATACACATATACCAAAGCACTTAATACGTGACAATGCTAATTTAATCATCTTATTCAAGCAAGATGACTTGAATTTGAAACATATCTATAATGATCGTGTGAATACAGACATGAAGTTTGATAAATTTCGAAGAGCCTGTTCTGAGTGTTGGAAGGATGAATATGGTTTCTTGATGATTGATTAGGATAGCTCATTAAACAAGGGGCGCTACCGTAAAGGATTTGATACCTTCATTGTACTATAAAAGGATGAAACATGCGAAATCTTCATAAGTCGAAGTTGTAACTCAGTCGAAAGCACACCGAGTCCTGTGGACCTGCTGAGTAGATTAAAGCTGTTCACCTGTTATCATACCTGTTTGAAAAGCTGTTAACCTGTTATCAGAGCTGTTTTAAAAGCTGTTAAGCTGTTATCAGAGCTGTTTTAAAAGCTGTTAAGCTGTTACCAGAGCTGTTCGGAAAGCTGTTAAGCTGTTATCAGAGCTGTTTGGAAAGCTGTCAAGCTGTTATCAGAGCTATTTGAAAAGCTGTTAAGCTGTAATCAGAGCTGTTTGGAAAGCTGTTAAGCTGATATCAGAGCTGTTTTAAAAGCTGTTAAGCTGTTACCAGAGCTGTTCGGAAAGCTGTTAAGCTGTTATCAGAGCTGTTTGGAAAGCTGTTTACTTGTTATCAGAGCTATTCAGAGTTATTCAGTTAATATCGAAGATGAATGAAAATCTATTAAAAGAAATCATCAAGACAAGAAATGCAGTGCGAAGGAAATTTAAAGCTCTAAAGACGGGAAGGATTGAAGCAGAAGCTCAACTTGATGAAACTTTCAAGCCAATCACCAAACCCTTAAAAGAGTTTGTTACCAGAGTCAAATTGGAACCAAAAGAAGAAGAAGACAACGAAATTGTGGAACCTTTTACTCCTCCAAAACGAAAATATGTGAAAATGGAGGCTAGTAGCACACCTATAAATTATGGAGATTATTCCTTAACATCTGAAGAAGAATTCGCAACACCCAAACATTCAAGAACATTGACAGGAAGGTCTCCTGTCACCTCCCCCGATATGTCTGGATCATAGTTTCAAACTATTTAAAGCTATTCACTGATAATAGCCCTAAAATTGATCCAACCTATGGAGTTTACTATGATAACAACGCGTGGAGAATCGGTAATTCAACGTTTGATGTTGATGATGTAGGAAATATTGTTATCAAGGGGAAGAGCTATAAAACAACTTTGGGGTTATGTGAGCTGCTATTTATGAAGGATCCTGTAAAAAGTCTATATACTAAAGAGGATTTAACTAATTATGGATCTATTTTGAGAGATACCAATGCATATAAACGTGACTATGCTGAAGATGGACAAATAAAAGGTACTAGAGCGGCTAAGTATAAAGCTATAATCAGTAAACTTATACTACATAAAGGCATGGGACTAATGGGTCTGCCTAAAGAAAACATTGATCACATTTACTGGGATGATCCAAATGAATTAGTGGATAGACTGCGCCTTCTAATGGCATCAAAGCAGGCTGGAAACACCAGTCACAAAAATGAAATTGTATCTATCCTGGAGGAGTTACGAGAAGCAGATATTATAGTTTAAATACTACTCCATTACCATACTTCTTCACAATCTACAGATGAGCGTTGACAAGTTTGGACGTTTCTCTAAGCGAGGATATCTTGGGAAAGCAGGTGAACGTGGATCAACAGGAGCTCAGGGACCAGCCGGTAAACAAGGAATTCAAATTTAACGCTATATATCAATGATGAAATCGCGAAGATTGAAAACTATCTGTTCACTTCAGTAATAAATAAGAAAGACTTGACACCAAAAGATGGTGTATATGAGCAAAAACTCTTGAGAAATCTGTTTCATTTATAATTACGATGAGTAAGAGACAAGTGGTAAATCAGCTGCATAAACCAGCGAGAAAAAATTTTAAACGACGTCGTGTGATTATCAAAGGACTAGATGACTTGTGGCAGGCAGACTTGGTTGAAATGGATCCCTACAAGTATGTGAACAAGGGTTACCGCTATCTGCTGACAGTAATTGATACCTTCTCCAAATATGCATGGGCAATTCCAATTAAAAGAAAAACTGGTGTAGAAGTAAGAGATGCCATGCAGTCTATATTAAGCGAGGGACGAATACCTAAAAACCTGCAGACTGATGATGGAAAAGATTTCTACAACAACCTCTTTAAAAATCTAATGCTGAAGCATGCAATTAATCATTACTCTACGTACAGTTTCCTCAAAGCATCAATAGTGGAACGATTTAACCGAACTCTAAAGGATCTGATGTGGAAGGAATTCAGCTTTAATGGAACTTATCAGTGGATTGGTATGGTAAAGAAACTGCTCACTGAATACAATTCAAGAATACATCGAACTACAAAAATGAGACCACGTGATATCAATACCTCCAAAGAGAAACAACTGCTTTCAACTGTATACACTCATATAAAGATTGTTGTTCCGACAAAGTATTAAGTTGGAGATTTTGTACGCATCAGCAAATACAAGCATATATTTGAGAAAGGCTATACACCAAACTGGACAGCTGAGATTTTTAAAATTATTAAAGTTCAAAACAGAAACCCCATCACATATCGGCTGGAAGATTATCAAGGAAATCCAATCACAGGAGGCTTTTATGAATTGGAGCTGCTAAAAGCTAAGCAATCAAACCTATATCTCGTAAAGAAAATCTTAAAGAAGAGTGGAGATAAAGCTTACGTTAAATGGCTCGGATTTTCATCAAATCACAATTCTTGGATTAATAACAAAGATGTTTTATAATATCTTGAAGAAACATTTAATAATTTAAAATAATTATAATACTTTATACATGTAGTTATAATGCAAATTACTTTAATAAATAAAACTAAAGCTATAATACATTTATTATTTACACTAGACTTAGATACTGTCTGCGGTTGCCACTTGTTGATCTGATGAAATGGAGTAATGCCCCCATGGTAGAGTATCCGTCGTTCCGCTCATAATATGCCGCTTATTATCATAAGGACTCAATGCGATCTTGTTTTGACTGACAGTGTACACGCTATGGTTATGGGATCGTATGGAGCTCTGATTAGCAGTTTATATTCTCTTGTTATTTAAGCATTCGACGTAGTATTCGAAATTGATATGCCTCTGGACTACATTAGCCTTTACTCCTTTCGCTTTTTTTACAGTTTTACCAGCGTTTATACGCAGACTGTACATTTTTGAGCGCAAGCCTACAAATTCGCTCATGATTTTCCCATTCAGCTCATCCTTCATTAGCCCAGGAATCTTTTTATTCATGAGCGGTAAATTGATTTCATTATCTTCTGGGTAATCACTTGTATCAAATTTCTTTATATTTTCAGCCATAAACTCATATGCATTTTTCTCTTCAAGTTCATATATTAGAGAATCTGTATCAGTATACATGACTTTACATTTATCTCCATACTCACGCTGCATAAAACTGTAGTGAAAATCGTAGAGGCATATTTTCGAAATTTCCATAACTGCCATTCCTATATAGACCGGCTTATTGAATAAGATTTTGGGTCGCCTTAATTCCACAGCAACTAAATTCTCATCAAATATCGTTGCACTGTGGAAGTTGGGTGCCGCAATCCGAGCTTTTGCACCATAGCGACCTTTCCACTTCATGCAAAGCTTGATATCGTTATATTTGCGTACATTTTCCATGGTCTTACCAAAAGCTGCATTATTCATCTTCTTATAGCTGTCCTTCTCATGATCCCTTGTAGCCTGCATCCGTTTGGTGGTATTTAAGTCAATATATGGTTTAAGCCAAGCTGATTGGTCGAATTGAAGTACCCGGTGCACTTTTTTCAGGATGAGTCCATGTGATAAGCATTGCTTCAAATTTCGGTAGTGTATAACATATTTAATTGTTGGATGTAATGTTGTCAGAAGCTTTTCTAATTTTGCTCCAGGTGGTGCTGCATGCTCAGAGCAAAATGGTAAGTCCTTATGCTTATCATGTAGATGTTGAGGATAATCCAAGTCGACTTCGAATATGTATCCAGTTGGAGAATCATCAGGAATTTCGGAAACGTCAATATTGGGAACATCAACCCATTTGAATCCTCCGGTTGGTAAATGCTGTGACATAGCCCATCCATAAAGGTTATTCACATCATAATACATCAAGTATTTCTCTTTCTCCTCAGGCTTAAAATCATCCATATATTTGTTATTGGCTTTACTATATCTGTTCGAACATTGACTTATACCACCTCGAATGCCTCTCTCTATGAATAGCAGTATATCTACGTCGGTTATCAGCTCTAATTTCACATTAGTGTATTTTAGCATAGCATCCCATGTTAGGCCTGGCATGGTGTAATAATGTGCTGGATCTAAATTGTATGTCTTCATGCACTTGTTTACATTAGAAAGTATTTCTTATCTGTGTTTATGAAATATTTTTGCAAGGGCTTTTGGCGACATAGAAGTTGGATTGCAGCTGCAAGCTGAAAATTTTGATATTACTTAAATTTGTTTACTTTATGTGAATTAGCAACTTCCAGGACCTAAGGTGATATCAAATTACAAGTTAAAGTGATTCATTTGATGTTCTGATTTTCTCATCAGAATTGCAAGATCTTTTGATGCATAGAAGTTTGAACAATGAATTTGTTTACATTAGCAAGTATTTCTTATCTGTGTTTATGAAATATTTTTGCAAGGGCTTTTGGCGACATAGAAGTTGGATTGCAGCTGCAAGCTGAAAATGTTGATATTACTTAAATTTGCTTACTTTATGCGAATTAGCAACCTCCAGGGCCTAAGGTGATATTAAATAACAAGTTAAAGTGATTCATTTGATGTTCTGATTTTCTCATCAGAATTGCAAGATCTTTTGGTGCATAGAAGTTTGAACAATTAATTTGTTTACATTAGCAAGTATTTCTTATCTGTGTTTATGAAATATTTTTGCAAGGGTTACTTTATGTGAATTAAATATTCTAGTTGCTCGAGGTGATTCATTGTTGTTCTGAATTTCTCATCTGAATTTGTTATCCAAATATTTTTTTTTTTTTTTGCAAACGTAATTTCTCACCAATTTGTTATCTAGTGTTTATAAAATGAAATATTTTTGCAAACGTAAGGGCCTTTGGAGGCGTAGAATTATTTATATTGCAGTTGCAAACTATATGAGTTTAGATCATTTGCGAAGAGAATTTTCAATAAGCAAGATGTCTGAGGTAAGCTCTATTCAATTTTTTATAATTTTAATTAGTTAATTTTTAATCTCCCAACAGCAACAACAACAACAAGAGCAGCAACAGCAGCGTGAGCAGCGTCGGGAACTGATAGAAGCTGTTAGTTTTTTTTATTTATTTTTTATCTATTTTTTAAATTTCTCCTACTCCTAGGTTATACATGCGTTGAACATGTACCGAGGCGTAACAAACCGCAGCGATAGATATTACAATACTTTGGCGCGCTCATTTTCAATTGTTAAAGCTAACATGGAAGCTGAAAAAAGAAGACTTAAATTGCTGCAGTTGCGTAAAAAAGAAGAGTTGAATGCAATTGATGAGAAGCTGCTACAATTAAAAAAAAAATCTGCTTTAAACAAATTTCGCAATTTTTAAAAAATTTAAAAAAAAATATAAAAACTCAAAAAAAATCTAAAAAAAATTTCAAAAAATTTTAAAAATATATAAAAAAACTTAAAAAAAATCTAAAATTTTTTTTAAAAATTAATAATTATAAATTAGTTTAATAATATTAACATTAATCAATCAAAAAAATTTAAGATATGTGTTTTAAAAATACAATAATTTTAACAAATAATTTTAAAAATAATACTTTTTTTTTATGTATATACGACTCTTTTATTATTGGCTCTTTGGCTCTTTTAAAAATTTCTTAAAAATACGTGGCAAAAGGCTCTACAAAGTGTAAAAAAAAAGACGCTAGCTAAACTATATGGTATAAAAAGTCAATAGGGACTAAAAATAACATTTAAAACAATTATAACATCTAATAAACTTCAAAAAAGACACAAAAATGTAAAACAATTGACACAAAATTCTCAAAAGAGACTAAAAAACGGACACAAGAATTTTGAAAAGGATCTAAAATATGTACAAAAAATTTAATAGTCCACATTTTGACAATTGGGTAAGTGGCAGTTCCAAGAAGTTCCAAATTTCCAAAATAAACTAATAAAAATTTCCCTAAACGAGCGAATTTCAACATAAAATTTTGTAATTTAGAACCGAGACCGAAACCGAATTAGAAAAAAGAAAAATCGAACGAACGTAAAAATTTAGCCGGTACCGTTATAGAGTCCCGCGAGGGCCGCCTGTAGTATCGTAGACCTCTACAAACTGCCCTCATCATCCCTCCAGCTTAGCATCTCTAACAGAGTGCTTGTCCTTCCCACAGCACGTGCAAAGATTCCTAAGCGGGGAGAAGCCCCGTGGACTAGTGTTGTAAATGCTGTGGCCTGCTATCACCAGTGAAAGACAAGAGCTCTGTCCTGCACCGACGATAGTGGCTGCCATGTGCAGTTGAATGTGTCAGCGTTCGTTGCCAGATATTCAAGACGTAAACATCTCTTCAATCTGTCAGCGAAGTGGCGCTTAAGTGCGTGTGCGTGGTGTTGTGGGTCAGTGTTCTGATTCCCATCTTCGACTCTCATGTAGTACAAGTGAATTGTAGATTTGGCCAGTGTCAACACAAAGCTAATCAGACAATTCACCCGACTACAAACCTTTGGCCCCCATAGAAACGATGTTCTAGTTATGCTGAAATTCGGGTGGATCAACTGACACATATCGCGCACGAGTTCCATTAGATCTTGCAAAGCCGGGCAAGTAAAGAACCTGTGAAACAGGGTGCCTTCACCACCACAAACTGTGCAAATCTTTTGAACTCGGCGGTCAATATGTGACAACTGATTAGGATGCATAAGACTGTGATGCAGCAATTTGAATGCTACATCAGCATCTTTGTAACTAGAAGGATAACTGTAGACTACTCTGCAAGCTATCCCTCCCATCACGCCCATATTCACCCCGAGGTGTGCTCGCCATCTGTTGTATCCTGTTTACTCCGGAGGTCTTATGGACATAAGCACGTCACGGAGCACACGTGTTGTAAGTGTGCTGAAAGGTGTGTGTGGTGGTCTGTTCAGAACGAAAGCATCTTCCAACTTAGTGCCAGGGTCACTGGTCCCAAGTTGGCGAAATCTCTCCCGCGCAGAAGCAGCCAGGTCGTGTAGTTGTGAAGTGTTAGTGTGCATTCGACAGTTTCCAGAGATATCAATAATATCTCCGAGAACTGTCAGTGTATGCGTGTCAGCTTCAAAACCCCGAGCATTACTGAACACTGAATCTATTAATTCAGGATTAAACCTGATTGGAATCGACGCAAATTCCGTGTACCTTAGAGCATTCCACTGAAGGTGAAATGCTGGCCTGATTCTGCCCCAGGTCTGAATCGTTGAGATTAGATCCTGTGGCCAGTCACGAGGATAAGGTGGTCGAACAGAGAGTAGGTAGTAATACTCCCCTATGCCGATCCCTCCCAGTACATTCACCCACAGTTGAGAAATCAAGCTGTCTCTCTGGCAAAGCACTCTTTGGAATGCACGCACTTGGAGACACCGTGATTTCACAACCAAGTTAGTGAGACCTAATCCACCTATCTGGACTGGCAGACAGAGCGTGCTTTCAGCAACCCATCGTCTTCCGCACCAAAAGGCGTCTATCGCTTTTGCTTGAAGAAGACCTACGAAGCCTTCATCAAACGTCTCAGACTTTAGCAGATGAACGATGGACGAGGTAATCAAATAGTTTATCACGACTGAACTACCCATTAAGGATAGTGGAAACAGTCGACTACGCCATGAGTTTACAGCTCTAGAGAGTTTCTCAAGAGCGATGCGGCTATTATTTGATTTACTATCGCGTCCGATATACACACCTAAATACTTCAGGCAAGTATTAGTCCCTTGGATGTTCAGTGAAGTATCTGTACGATCTCTCCACCTTCCACACCACAAGCCTTGACTCTTACTAAGGTTGATTTTAGCGCCCGCTATACGTTCGAACTGTTCGAAAACAGCACAAGCGACCGGAAAAGCTTCATCTCTTGTCACGAAAATAGACAGATCATCCGCATACGCCAACATAAGAGGCCTCACATTGGTATATGGCAGATGAACCGCATACTGTCCGAGCATTCGACGAAGATTCACCAGTAGCGGCTCCAACGAAAGATCATAAAGCTTAACTGACAATGGACAGCCCTGTCTTATACCTCGATGAAACGAGATAGGAGCCAGAACTTGTCCTTGATGCTTAATCAAAATCGCTGAATCTCTATACAGTTTCCCGACGATATCGAGCCACCTGGGCGGAAACCCAAATGCCTCGAGAGCAGTCAAGAGATACTCGTGCGAGACACTATCAAAAGCCTTTTGCTGGTCAAGCGAAATCATGGCCATTTGAGTACCTGTCTGTTCATGGTAGGCAAACAAATGCTTGGCTACCGCGATATTGTCGTAGATACTACGACCAGGTACACAATAGGACTGTTCCGGGTTACCGAAGCAATCACTGAGCGGAGTATCGCCCCTAATGCTTTGCAGACGATTTTGTAGTCTATATTGCATAGGGTTACTGGCCTCCAGTTCCCCATCCTCTGCAAATCTCCCTTCTTTGGAATCAAGCGCATAACAGATCGCCTCCAACTAGAAGGAAAGTCTGAATGCATCTCAACCGCCGAATTGAAGACTTCTAAAAGGTCAGGAATTAATAAATCCCTGAAACGGATGAAGAATTCTGGAGTCAAGCCGTCATAACCAGGTGAAGTGTGTCGCCTTAGATCCTTTGTCGCAGCAATCATATCCTCCAATGTGATTACTGTATCCAGGAGCTCCTTACTGTCTTCAGAGAAACTGGGAATATTCTCAAGAAATTCATGAGTGGTCGAGGATGTTGTCGACGTCGATTCAGAGTAGAGACTACTGTAGTAGTCTCGAATATATTCTGATAGCTGTTGTCCGTTGAGAACTTGTCCAGATTCATCAATTATCGATTCGACCTCACAAGTAGCAGTACGGCGTCTAGTCGCCTGAAAGAAGTACGCAGTTGGAGAATCGCCTTCTCTCAGCCAGCGCGATTGGCCGCGCAGCACAAACTCCAAGCTGTGCTTGTAAGTCTGTGTCGCCAAGCGTTCCTTTATTCCATTGAAATAAAGAATCAACCACGGCTGAGTTGGGAGAAGAGCTGCCACCCGAGAGACCTCGGCCGACAAGCTAGAAGCTTGATAGCCACTTCGATTGAAACTCGTCTCGATAAAAGACCGAATCTGGAGCTTTCCAACATCCCACCATTGACTAAGAAAAGGAAAATCAGCTTTTCTCTCTTGCCAATCGTGCCAGAAATCAATGAACTCATTGATGAACTGCTCGGAATTCTACAAATAGTTGTTGAATATCCAGTATGCAGTTCGTCTTTCAACTAGAGTGCTGGTCGCCACCACAAGAAGATGATCACTAATCGAGCACACTTCATGAGTGACACCAACGAAATGTTCTAGTATTCCAGCCTGCGAGACTTCCATGGATATTTCGCGAGACCCTTGTGTATGATCTAGTCGTAGGATGCATCCAACGATAGATATCCACGAGTCTGAAAACACCGACAAAATTCCTCAATCGAGTAGCATTGACAGAGTTGAACTCAACTCCAGAGTGCCGATCCATTGAGGGATTCAGAGTGCAGTTGAAATCACCTCCGAGGACAGTTTCGCCGCTAAAATTCACCAGACAGGACTGAACACTATCAAGAACTTGTCTTGTAATGTCCTGGTCATGAGGAAGGAACACGTTTACTACCTTGATATGGTTGTCTTGAACGACAAAATCCAAGGAAGAAGCGAAGCCTGGGAAGATATCTGTATAGACAGGAGACGATAGTGTAAACTTGTTGGATACAATGATTGCCACCCCTGAGCCTCGGCGAGGCGCAGGTGTGGCAAACATTGCATAGCCAGTGTGTAAATAAGCATAGCGCTCAAGTTGTGTATATGTGTCTTGTGTAAAATTCATCTCCTGTAGAAGCGCGATGTCTATATCGAACATTTTTACATGTTCGATAGTGCTGTGTAACCTTGTATGTGCACTTAAACCCCCGGTGTTGATCGAAGCTATCTTACACATTCAAAGAGATGAAAAGCTATTGACGAGGAGAATCGGCCAAGCGATGCTCCTGAAGCAACTCCTCCACCTTCCTATGGAGACGATCTAACCGAGCTACATGGTGGTACTTCCTCCTCTTCTTGGACTCCTGTTGTAGGATTCGAAGCTGAGGAAGTAACAACTCTGGCCTCTCCAGCTCCTTTACAAGAATGCTCCAGATTTTATCTGAGTTCTTCTTGTACTGGAGCTGGGTAAGTATTTCAGAGATCTTCTCCCTAGGAATGTTTTCCATCCCCTTCGAGACCTCAAATTGGCTACCAGTCGAAATGGTGCTACCACACGACTCGTAGCCACTGAAGCTCGAGAGACCAGTCTCATCGAAACAGGTCATTTCGCAGTCCGAAAGCTGTTCGAGAGATGCTTCCGCCTCCGTCACAACAACCTTCGAACCGCGGGCACCACTATCGTCCTCTTCCGAGTGGCGCCGTTTTGGAGCGACTGGCTTTGCTGGCTCTGGAGGAGGCAGCATCACACGGTCCACCTTCGTCTTCCTCCTCGTCCTCTTTTTTTGAAATAATTGGCTACTCGATTCCTCGTCGGAAGTAGCCGTGTTTTCACGTGCCGACGTGGCACCGTTTATAGCCTTAATCGTTTTTGCCTCTGGGACAGCTTCAGGCACCTTAGTCACTGCCTGCTCCAGAATAGCAGGTCGAGTGCCGGCCGAAGGCTCCTTCTCCAGATCCACTACTGTATTAGTGGCTTCCTTCGAGGGAACCCTCGGTTCAGCCTTCTTCCCGGTTCTCCTGGGGCAGTCAGCAATAAAATGCCCTACCAAATGGCAAGCATGGCATTTCGCTTCGGTGCCAACGTCTATCCAGTGCCTCGAGCCGGATAAGCTCAGGTAAAAGCCCTTTGGAAGCGTACACCCCTTATTTAAGGTGATGGACGCCTCCCGGCTAGTACCGAAGATACCCCGCCCAAGACCCTCGTCCCCAATTTTTAAGGGAATGGCACGAACGTTGCCATGAACCTTCCCAAATCTTCCCAAGAAATTTAGGAGGTCTTCATGGCAAGCTCACATAGGGACCCGTGAAAACACGACCTTCGTGGGCTTTTCCCTGAGTGGGAATGGCACAAGGTGTCTACCCTCCACCTCGATGCCCTCAAGCATTAGCTTGGTAGCACTCTCGAGGGTTGTGGTATACACCTCAACCATTCCCCCAGCTATTATCCCCATGGAGAATAGCTGCTCACAGGAGACGACGCGGAAGATTGCCTTCAGGTATGCGCTCTGAGGACATCCTCTGATGTGCTCGAGCTGCATACCGTAGCTCTCATCCTGCCATCTCCCTTCGAAGAAGCCCTGGAGACCCGCACTGGTCTTGGGCCGAGGCTTACCTGCGTCCAATAGGGCTGGACGAGGAGTGATGCCCCTGCTCTGAATTTCGATGGTGGACCTGTTCTGGGAACTGCCACTTACCTGCTGTGCATAAGAAATCCCTGCAACTAACGCCGGAGATCGTGGTGCTGCTGCTGGTCCTGCTGGTACTGTTTTTTGCTTCTTAGAGACGCTTGAAGAAAGCGGTGGCCTCATTACCAAGCCACTAGGCTTTGGCGCTGACGACGAAGCCGTTTTAACAACTTCCGATAATTTCGGACGTTGTCCTTTTACTTCAGGTGCTGCTGGGGTAGCCGCCATTGTAGCAGCTGACGTCCCAGGTACATCTCGGACAGCCTCCGCTACCCTAGTTGCAGTCTTCTCCAAGGAAGTAATAATAATAATATTAAGTTAGTTTAATAATAACAATAAAAAGAAATTAAAAAAATTAATCACTTTACTTTACTTGGCGGTGCGAAGAGGCGATATCCTGGTCACCGAGGCTTTAATTCTTACAAGCAGCCGTGATCTATTTTTAGATATCATGATCACTCTTGTCTTTTTAATCCGCAGTTGTTTTTTTTCGACAATAGTATGACGTAGTGTGTGTGTGTGTGTGTGTGTGTGTGTGTGTGTGTGTGTGTGTGTGTGTGTGTGTGTGTGTGTGTGTGTGTGTGTGTGTGTGTGTGTGTGTGTGTGTGTGTGTGTGTGTGTGTGTGTGTGTGTGTGTGTGTGTGTGTGTGTGTGTGTGTGTGTGTGTGTGTGTGTGTGCGTGAAGGTCAATGACATCAGGATCAGGGGTCAAGGGTCAAAGGTCAAAGGTCAATGACCTCAGGGAAGGTGACGTCACGCCTGTCTGGCCAAACTGAACCTATACCTACTAGGGTGTAGTCAAGACCAAATGACACATCCCGGAGCATGCTGGTAGTACCGGTTAATCCCACTAGGGCGCAGTCAAGGCGCAATGGTGCATCCAAGACATAAACTAGCACAGTCAAGGCACAATGGTGCATCCAAGATATAAACCAGTACAGTCAAGGCACAAGCCCACATTTAGTATGTACTCAAACCACCTAGCGATGGTGGCGCCGAGAGTTCTAGATAAAAACTCAGGTATAGAACTCTACCCATATATAGCAACTTTAAAGAATATTCATACAACACCTCCATGGTCTCATGGTAGAGCGCATCGGATTTTACAAAACCAAGCGTTCTCGGTTCGATTCCAGCAAAAAAAAAATCCAACATTATTTTATTTAAAAAATCAGCTATGACAGAGCTTAATCAGCTGACGGGGATCAGCCAACCAGATGACGTCATACCCTGATCAGCCAGACGGTAGGGAAGGAATTCCCCAGGCAGGCCCTGTGATGTGTAGACCTGTGCGAAGAGGCGATATCAAATTACCAGCCACCTGGCCGCTGGTGTGTGTGTGTGTGTGTGTGTTTGTGTGTGTGTGTTTGTGTGTGTGTGTTTGTGTGTTGGCTTAATTCGGGTACAAAACATGTAAAAAATGCTGCAAAATGTAGCAAGCTTAAGGGCTCTAAGTGGCCTCAGAAACCCCCGGTAGCCCATAACCCCCAGTGGTTCAGAACTCTCATATTTCAACACAAAAGTGGCCCCACAACCCCCCAAAAAAATTGGAAAAAGTGGAACCGTTTTTCCATACAAAAAATGGTCTGGTGCTCTTATAGAATAACTACTGTATTTTAACGTAGGACTAAGGATCCTCTTTCACCCCTAGTGCTATATAGTAGTTTAAGTCCAGTTATACCATTTATGCACAGATCAATTATAGGATATTAAGTTATGTCGGAAATAGGGATTAAATTCTGCTCCAGCAGGTTTAAGACGCTTGTCCTCACTGTCACGTTGCTACCCCCTAACGGGTAAAGGAAAACCAAGAAAGATTAAGAGCCATTACCATGTTTACTTGCCTATTGTTAAAACGAAGCAACGACGATTCGAATGATCGGTAATTAGGCCTTATGGTTCGGTTTATGCTTCAATTAGCATCACGAGCACGTAATTACTGATGGTGGCTATACTACGGGGAATGACCGCAATGCAATTGAGGCGAGCCTAATCTTTATATATATTTATAAAAAAAACAAAATGCTTCACATTTTGAATAGCCACATATAAAAAACAAAAAAATTTGCCTTCAATTTTTTTTTTCACAAGAAGGGGGAAAATGTAACGTATCTACGAGAAAGCTAGAATATTAAGCGCAAATTCCGTCGAAAAACGTCTCAAGGCACCGGTCCAGGAAGAGCCCTGTGAAATTCCAGTAATTAATTAAATTATTAATTAATTCTGCTAAGTAAAGACCCGAAAACGTAAGGTCAAGGATTTTTGCTTGTCCAGAATTTAATTTTCATGTACACCTGTGTAAAAATGAATAAAAATAGAACTAACAATGAAATAAACCTTTATTGATAAGTAAAAATAATTGTTGAAATAATAAAAACAGAACTAATTAAGAAACAAAACTTTATTAATAAATAATAATAACTGTCAAAATAATAAAAGACAGAACTATTAATGAAATAGACCTTTATTGATAGAGAATAATAATTGACGAATAAATGAGCAGCAAGACTTGAATTGTCAAACCGATTAACTACCCAGCACTAATTCATTACACCGACCCTGTGGTCGTTCCTTAAACCCCGTGTTGAGCACAGCTAAAAAGAAAATAAAAAACATTAGCATTGGATAAAAATTGTACTTCTTACTTCCCTTGAGGTTTACCAGGTAATTCCCTCCAGGTCATCCCACAGTGTCAGGAACTGATCTGAAAATAAAAAATGCATAAATTAGTTTTTAAATGCATCAAATAGAAAACTAACAAACAGAACAAGAATAAATTCTGCAAATCACATGCAAAACTGCCAAGAAACCAATTTCTTGGCAGTACAACAACAAAAACATGCAAAATCTACATAATGTAATTTCTTTGCAAAATTCATATGCTCTGCATAATAAACATTTGCAAAACATGCAAATATGCTTAAATATGCAAAACATAAAAACTTGCAACACGCACATACATTATAATTAGGGAAATGCAACAATTTATATCATTGTTGACATTTCAAAATCTACATTTCCAACATGAATAATTTAACAGAATTTGTATATTTCTTGCAAATTATTCATATTGAAACACATAAATAATTAATAAGGAACACTTAGAAAGTAATAAAATACACTTACCTGGACAATTAATCCTTAATTTGTGGAGAAAACCACGAAAAACAACACGGCACTAACGAACTAAAATACCGCTATCGCGACTGTCAACTTGACGCGGTGAAAAGCTGATTATACGAAGTTGGCTACGCGCTACCTATTGGTAATGCATAAAAACCGCGAAAGTTACCAGGTAAATAAATATTCGCGAAAAAAAGGAAAATTAATTCCCATAATAAGTGGGAAAGAGAAAGATGCGAAAACGAGATGCAAGAAAAATGAGAAATATTTGTGTTCCACAGTAGAAATTGTTATAATATGACAGGGAGCCGCCATCTTGATAAATTTCAGAAAAATTAAAATATTTAATAAAATAAATTACGAAAATTCATGGATAATTTTAAATAAATTAGTTGAAGGAAATTGGCACATTTTGACATAAGTATACAAGTCAAGCAAAGTCGAAAAATATGCTTAATTTGCATTTTTCTTGTGGAACGTATGTCAAAATGGCCGCTTAGAGCCTATAAAAAGGGGGCAATTCCTAAGATCTCTCTCAGTTTTTCGACAGGGATCACCAGTGTAATTGCAACCAAGTTTTTTTCTCAGTTCATCAAATTGATTTTACATGCAATTTATAGCATCAGATCAAAGAATAAATATTTTTTTCATTTTTCAGCAATTAAGCATAAAATAAAAAGTGCCATATTGAAGGTACAACATTATACATTCTGGAAATTGGTGTGCAATTGGTGCTGGCAAGGGCATAAGTTTTTGTTGGATTTGGACTTCAGATAAGTATTGTGTGATACTAATTAGTGTATAATTTAAATAAGTTTCTTGCATAATAATTAAATATATGCCAGCTTTCGGCATTTTAATGATACATGCAACGAAACAAATTAGTTAAGTAGTTAAGTTAAAATAAGCGCAAAGTGAAATAAAAAATAAGTGCATAACGCGTAAAAACTAGAAAAGGCTACAAATTGCGTTTAGTTGAATATATGCCAAAATGCGGCATAATAACTACATATGCAATCGAGCAATTAATGAACAGAATTAAATTAGTGAAATTATAAATTGGAGTGTTTCGCATTAGAATTATTCAATAAATACAGCATTAACATAAGCACACATATCTTTTTTTTCATACCGCTACACTGTCCACCTAAATGCCGTAATATAGCTGTAGTTATCGATTGCAGCTACATTACAAAACATTTAATGGTGGTTCCATCCAGGAATGTGTGCCTGTTTACTGTTGTGATTGCGAATACTTCTAGTACACTCAATTTAGTGATAAACATTTTTTTAAAAATTATTTTTTCGAGTTAAAAACCATCGAAAATTAAGTTATAAATGTGCTTAGACGTGGCAGTTCTCATTAAAAACTACAAAAATTAATTTATAAACGTGCTTAGACGTAAAACTTCAGGGTGCCCAGACGAGGCAGCTCGAATATTATCGAAACTTCTGTTGTAATTGCTGAACTTACATGTCAGTAAATCGTGATAAATAGTTAATTGCTGAACTTATATGTCAGTAACTCTTAATAAATGGTTGGTTAATTAAATTAATTAGAATTAGCAACAAAAATTTATTTAAATATTTTTCACGTCAATTTGTCATACACGGCATCAATTTACATTCTTCGACTAAATTTTCCATTTATCCCACACGTGGCATTAAATTGCTTCTTTCAATTATTTGCATCATTTAACCCACAGGGTTAATTAACTATAATAGTAGAATATAAATCAACATGGATTCAGTAGATAAACTAATCCTTACGGAAAGCATATTGCATGCGCGAATTGAAAGGTTAATCGAAAATGGAAAGAAAACGAACATTGTTAAACGAACACAAGGCTTTTATGAGACTAAAATGACAGAGTTGAAGAAACTATGGGAAGTATATAGTGTAACAGATATGGCAATAAATCAGGCTTTATTAGAAAGTTCTGATGAAAAAGCAACATGAGTATTTAGCCCAAGATAATCATAGCGCAACAGAGTTAAAATATTCCGAATATATGGGAGAATTAGTAGAAGAATTGCGGAAATTCGTCCCAGCTACTGAAGCATCAAACTCGGGACAAGTACCAATTCATTCAACAACTGTTGTTCAACAGGAATCGTTCCTTCCGCGCATTCAGTTACCCAAGTATAACGGCAACTACGATTTATGGCGATCATTTCATGATCTATTCATTTCTCTTGTTCATGACAATACAAAGCTAACACCAGTTCAAAAGCTGCATCATCTGAAATCTTGTTTAGTGGGTGATGATGAGAAATTGTTGCGGCACACCCCAGTAACAAATGAAGATTACATGCCAGCATGGAACAAGTTGAAGGCTAGATATGAGAACAAGAGAATCTAAGCTAATCATCAATTAAAAGTCTTAGTAAATCAAGCCAAACTAAATTCAGAGTCTGCTAAAGGACTCAAATCAATAATTGATACAACAGACGAATGTATTCAACAATTACAAAGTTTAGAAGTTGATACAGCATCGTGGGATGTACTTCTAATACATCTGTTAATACAGAAATTACCCTTCATTACCCTCAAACTGTGGGAAGAAGAGCAGGGAGGTACACAAGAACTCCCAACATTCAAGTCATTTAAGCAGTTTTTAAGTACGGGTTTAAGAATATTAGAGTCTTTAGCAGATAGTTTAATTAAGTCCACACAATCCAAATCAAGCTGCACACCTGATACAACCAAATCATACCATATTACAAAGGGAATCCATTGCCCAGCATGCAATGCAAGTCACTTTTTACAAAGATGTCCAAACTATCGTAGGATGGATATACCATCCAGATACCAAAAAATCATGGCATCAAGCCGTTGTACCAATTGTTTAGGCTTGCATCATTTCAACAATTGCACTAGCAAATATAGCTGTCAAAGATGCAACAAAAAGCATCATAGTACCCTGCATGAAGAACACAACAGGGACAAACCCAATCATGCAGCTGTCGGAACTGAGCATAGGTCAACTACTAACAACGTTAGCTCGAACTCAAGTCAAGTCAATCAAGCTAGCAATACTATTCACAAACGCTCTCCACGGTTACAGTCAGTAAACAACACTGACGACTTAAACACTAGTCAAAACTTTGTAACTACATAGGACCATAATGCCCTGCTATCAACAGCGATAGTAGTGGCACAAACAAAAAGCGGGAACTCACATATTCTAAGATGTCTCATAGATAGTGGCTCGCAATCATACTTTATTACAGAGGAAGCCTGCAGGAAACTGGGAGCATGTCGCAGCCGAACTGCAGTATCAATTACTGGCTTAAACACTAGCCATACAGCAATCTCAAAGTAGCAAACCACACTTACACTTCGATCACGAAAAGCGAAGTCTACAAGAATATTAGAAGAAAATTTTCTAATATTGAACAAAATCACAGATCCTTTACCTTCCAGAATAATCTCTAAAAGGGAATGTTTACATCTCAATAAACTGCCACTAGCTGATCCCACATTTTGGATGCCTGGAAAGATAGATGCTTTACTAGGAGCAAGAGTTTATGCTCAGATAGTCTTAAACGGCATTAAACAAGGATCTAATACTACCCCTACAGCCATTAAGACAATATTTGGTTGGATTTTACTAGGGTCAACAACAAATGTTGTAGAAAACAATACATCAGCATTTACCGTCACAACTGATGACTTAGCTGAACAACTTAAAATGTTTTGGGAAACAGAAGAGTTTCCCACAAATCCGATTCTCAACAAAGAAGACAGAGAATGTCAACAGAGATATCAACTCACCCATCAACGTCTTCACAATGGTACTTACCAGGTGAAATTACCATTTGTGAATGATGAAGTGCCTGACCTAGGGCAATCAAGAACACAAGCAATTAAACGCTTTCAAGGAATACAACGTTAATTTGAAAGGAATCAAACTTTGAAGTCCGAATATGAGAGATGTTTAGATGAATATCTCGAGTTGGGTCACATGGAGGAAATCCCTCCACCCAACAACAACGAGCCACACTACTACATACCTCACCATGCAATTGTCAAGGAAAGCACGACAACAAAGGTGAGAGTAGTATTTGATCCTTCAGCGAAAACGTCAAATGGCAACTCACTCAATGAGTTCCTAGTAAAGGGACCAGTTTTACAACCTAAATTATTCGCCACGTTGCTCAACTGGCGTAAATACAAGATTGCTATGAACGCGGACATTGAAAAGATGTACCATATGATAACCATGCATCCGGATCATCGTACCTTTCAGCGAATCATTTGGAGACATCCTAAAACTAAGGAGATCCAAGATTATCAGCTGAATACGGTGACCTTTGGAACGTCTTCAGCGTCATACTTAGCCATTCAGATGCTTCAACAACTAGCATGTGATGAACAACAAAAATGGCCACTAGCTTCAAAAGTCACAGCCACATATTTCTATGTGGACGACATACTCACTGGAGCTGAGATCATAGAAGATGCGAAGGATTTATTAGATGACTTAATTAGCATGTTGAAAGCAGGAGGATTCAATCTGAGGAAATGGACAAGTAACAATTCGTACTTGTTGAAACATCTTCCCCCAGAATAGCGCGAATTCAAGGATACGTTAATGATTTCGGACACGGAATCTGTAAAAACGTTAGGAATTCGTTGGCATTCTAAATCAGATAAATTTTCGTTCTTGACCAAACCATGGAAAACGCATTCCAAGGTAACCAAACGAACCATTATGTCAGATATTGCATCACTGTACGATCCTTTGGGTTGGTTAGCACCAGTTGTAATTACAGCAAAGGCATTGAACATCAATGGGATAGTTTCAAAAATAATTTGAAGTCTATCGACAACTTACAAATTCCTAGATGGATTAACTATTCATCAAATGCACATATCCAAATACATCGCTTCTGTGATGCATCAACAAAGGCATTCGCTCTAGCAGTCTATCTACGTGTAGGAGATAACAATGGCATGTTTACGACTACTGTGCTTACTGCCAAAACCAGGGTAGCTCCCATAAAGCCAACGACCATACCACGTTTGGAGCTAAATGGAGCTCTATTATTTGCAAGACTGCTTCAAGCTACAATGAAGGACATGCGCTTACAACAGGTTCCAGTTTTTGCTTGGACAGATTCTACGATTGTCCTGCAATGGATAAAGGAACATCCCTCACGATGGAAAACGTACGTTGCAAATCGTGTAGTAGAGATTCAGGACATCGTACGCTTTGAGCAATGGCGTCATGTGTCAACGAATCATAATCCTGCGGATGTGGCCTCAAGAGGAGTGCCTGCTGCGGATTTAATAAATAATCAGCTATGGTGGCACGGGCCATCATGGCTATCGGCGGAACAAGATGCATGGCCAAAATTTTAGGATATTTCAGAACAAACCAATCTAGAAGCTAAAGAACCTATTGCGATGAATCTTTTAGCAAAAGTAGATAACCAGTTCTTTCTACGATATTCATCATATACTCGCCTTGTTCGCATAGTAGCTATGATGCAACGATTCATACACAATTGTCGGTATCCTCAGAATAAACGCTCACAGTACATCGATTCGCTCGAATGGCGCCAGGCAGAACTAACAATATTTATACTGGTACAACAAACTGCGTTCGCAGATGAGTACAAAGTTATATTGAACAAGAATTCGTTATCACAGAATAGCAAGTTGATTAAACTTAATCCTTTTATGGACGACTATGGCTTGTTACGAGTGGGTGGTAGACTCGATAATGCTTCAATTCCCTACAATAGGAAACATCCAGTCATATTACCACGTGATCATCATGTCACATTAATGTTAATCGACAAACTACATGTAGAAACTCTACATGGCGGTCCCTCATTGGCTCTCAGCACTAGTCGAAATCGATACTGGATATTAGATGCTAGACGTTGCATTACCAGTCGATTACATAAGTGCATTACATGTTTCAAATATCGCACTACGACTAGAAGCCAGTTGATGGGAAATTTACCAACCCCGCGAGTAAATGAAACGAAACCATTTATAAAGCGGGCATTGATTATGCCGGACCTGTAACAATAAGTAGCTCAAAGTTACGCAACGCCAAGTTACAAAAGGCATACTTCTGTATCTTTGTTTGTATGGCTACAAAAGCTGTACATTTAGAATTGGTGTCAGATCTCACATCTGAAGCATTCCTCGCAGCATTAAAGAGATTTGTAGCTAGAAGAGGATTGTGTACTGACATATATTCAGATTGTGGCCCCAACTTCATTGGTGGAAAATCTCTTCTGGAAAAGGATTTACGACAAGCCATTCATGCCTCAACACCAGAAGCAGCAAAATATTTGTCCTACAAGCAAATCAACTGGCACTTTAACCCTCCAGCCTCTCCACATTTCGGAGGAATCTGGGAAGCGGGAGTAAAGTCAGTAAAATATCATCTTCGAAGAACACTACAGTACTCCAAATGTACGTTTGAAGAGTATGCAACCCTATTAGCTCAGGCCGAAGCGTGTTTAAACTCTAGGCCACTATGCTATGTTAGAAATGATCCAGCGGATTTATTTATCCTTACACCTGGACATTTCTTAATTGGCCAAGCACTAAACGCGATTCCAGAACCTGATTATACAAATGAACCTGTAGTATTGTCCAAAAGATGGCAGTACATTCAACAATTGAATAAACAATTTTGGGATAAGTGGTCTACTACCTTAACCAATTGCAGAACAGACCCAAATGGTACACAAGACAACCGAACATGCATGTTGGAGATGTTGTCCTTGTTAAAAGCGAAAACATGCCACCCACTAGCTGGGCAATGGGTATAATAGAGCAAATACATCCAGGTGCCGATGAGCTAGTGCGGGTAGTACGAGTCAAAACGCGAAATGACTAACTGACTGTTATTAGTGTCGTCATGTGTCTGTCCAAAAGTGTCACATTGTTGGCTGAGGGTAATCATCATTTTGATACACCATACTAACAAGCTACTATTTCAGATGTCATCCACATATGAGCAGGAGGATATGCTATACATTTTAGAGGATATCCAGTTTAGCCCACAAGGAATATAATATTTCATGCATTGACAACCTAACTACAGTATTTTCGCACATATCGATTGTTGTTAATGCATGAAATATATGACTTTTACTGCGTTATCATATTGGTGTTACTGCAGCTTCAGCTACAAAACTAGTTTTTTGCTAATATCAGCTACAGCTTCATGTATAGCTTAGGTAAATTATTTTTGGAATTAGCGAAGAATTGAGGGACCAACAAACCATTTTATTAATAAAAACGAGTCCAACAAACGATTACGCATTTATTGAGCTGGTTATAAATTAAAATTAATTAAAAATAAGAATTTTCCGACTAACTTTATGCCGAATTGTCTTTTTAGATTTTCGAAAGAACTATTCCAACAAACGTTTAAATTAAGCCAACAATCACCAACAAACGACCAACAATCGACATGTGCAATAAAAAATTGAAAAAGTAAAAATTGACCGGCCAACTTGATGGAGCTGTTAATCTTCTCGATTATAAGTTGAACTGCTTGAACTTGAAGTTATAGCTACTTACAAGATACCATTCCGTTTATGTGAACATTGTTTAAGGTATAGAATTCCCGTGGAATCTCTAAACTCATATTTTGTAATATTCCTTTACGCTATGTTATAAATTTTATAAATTTGTGATTTCTATGTGGGGGTAATTAGCACTATCACTTTTTATACTGTATGTGAATTTTCAGTTAAAAAAATGACGGTGCGAATTTCACTAGGCGTGCAAGGGAAATTCGCACTATGAGGTGCGAATTTCCCAGCAGTCGTCTATTTCTTACAAGCTTAATAAAGTTTGACATCAAATCTGCAGAGGAGCACATTTTTCAGTAACATTAAACATTAATTTTTGTGTTAATTAAAACAATTTTAACTTCCTAAATAATTTTTATGTAATGTAATACTATTTTTCAATATCTTTAGTGTTTCTAATCGACAAATAATAATAAATTATGAGTCCGTGTACAATTGTACGCAATTTAGGGTTTTCACAGCCTGTTCAATATTTGTGCCATTTTTGAAGCAAGAACGCTCGTCCATTCTTATTATATGTCAGTGGCTGACACTAATGTGCTTTTCAGCACATTGAAAAAGTAGGGATAGCAACTGAACGGTTGGTGTGCACTTCGATTAGAAATGTCTATTTTGAAAGTCCTCTAAGAATAAAACTATGCTAAGCATCAACTTCAACTTCAGTTTATTTCGACTTCAAAATTAATTACATGAGATTTATTAAATTTTTACAGAGCTTAATTATGTGTACATGTTATGAGCTAATAAGTATTGCTCAAAAGAATTTCTCTTTTAATTTAATTTTTAATTTTCATACAGCCCAGCAAGAGTCGTATAAGTAAATGGCACTGGCACTAGGCTCTGTCTTATGTCGATTTTGATGGGGACTTCAGTGCAACAACAGTATTGCACTTTTTCCAGCAGTGCAACACTGCAAATGTTCGATGGGACAATTTTTATAGCAGAAGTGCAACACGATGTTTGCACTCACTTCCCCTACTTTGCACTAGATATTTTGTCGGTGTTACAAATACATATTCAAGTCGAATTGTCATCTGCTCTGTCAAAGTGCACTGTCGCGATTTTTGTGAAATTTTGGAGTTAAATAAATTAAAACATTTTATTTGTGTAATGGGCATAAAGTTAAGAAGACATTTATTCCTATATATCAATAAAGAACATTTATTACGTTTGACAGTTCCGTGTATATATTACGTGCAAATGGAAGAAATTTGTAAGAAATATGTTCGATGGACTTCATTTCTCCCAGTTCTCCGCTGCCAGAAAAAGTGCAACACTGAAATGGTCCCATCGAAATCGACATTAATAAAGCTTACTTTTACGACCGGTTTGACTAGATTACAATGGCGAGACATTTAATGTCAGGAAACTTAAGGCTGAACTTGTTATGGTAGTATATTGAGTGATTGGCTTGGACGTGAAGTCCATACTCTCAGCATGAACTTACAGATCACTCGGCGGACAGTGTTGACTGCAGGGCGGCACGCTAGCTCGCCTCGGATATTGGCGGAGATTGTGAGGTGGTTCCACGAAAAGCCTGCCGCTGCCGCCTGCCATATACAAAAAAAATTTCGTAGTAAATGTATTAGTAAATATAAAATTATTGACCCAATACAGCAACAAATACTTTTCGTTCTAGTAATCTGTTGCTTTCAAATTTAAAAATATTGAAAATTGTAGACATTTTGTATATTGATTTTATCAAAAGTACAATCAAATGTAAATGTATTCGCACTTTCAAATTTATTAAACCAATAAATGGAGAAAAGCTTTGGGTTTTCGTAACTTGTTGCTACTAAATTTCAAAATATCGAAAATTTCAGGCACTTTATATGTCGATTTTTATCAAAAGTAACTTCGAATGTGAATGTGCTAGCAAATATAAAATTATTAACCCAATATAGCAACAAATGCTTTGTGTTCTAGTAATCTGTTGCTTCCAAATTTAAAAATATTGAAAATTTTTGACATTCTGTATATTGATTTTATCAAAAGTACAATCAAATGAAAATGTATTCGCACTTTCAAATTTATTAAACCAATAAATGGAGAAAAGCTTTGGGTTTTCGTAACTTGTTGCTACTAAATTTCAAAATATCAAAAATGTCAGGCACTTTATATGTCGATTGCTATCAAAAGTAACTTCGAATGTAAATGTATTAGCAAATATAAAATTATTATCCCAATATAGCAACAAATTCTTTGTGTTCTAGTCATCTGGTGCTACCAAATTTAAAAATATTGAAAATTATATATACTTTATATATTGATTTTATCAAAAGTACAATCAAATGTAAATGTATTCGCACTTTCAAATTTATTAAACCAATAAATGGAGAAAAGCTTTGGGTTTTCGTAACTTGTTGCTACTAAATTTCAAAATATCAAAAATGTCAGGCACTTTATATGTCGATTGCTATCAAAAGTAACTTCGAATGTAAATGTATTAGCAAATATAAAATTATTAACCGAATATAGCAACAAATGCTTTGTGTTCTAGTCATCTGGTGCTACCAAATTTAAAAATATTGAAAATTACATATACTTTATATATTGATTTTATCAAAAGTACAATCAATATCTGAAGAACAGCTTTGCGTTTTAGTTATTTGTTGCTTCTAAATTTCAAAATATCGAAAATTTCAGGCACTTTATCTGCCGATTGTTATCGAAAGTAACTTCGAATGTAAATGTATTAGCAAATATAAAATTATTAACCCAATATAGGTACACATACTTTTCGTTCTAGTAATCTGTTGCTTCCACATTTAAAAAATATTGAAAATTTTAGACATTTTGTATATTGATTTTATCAAAAGTACTATCGAATGTAAATGTATTCGCACTTTCAAATTTATTAAACCAATTAATGAAGAAAAGCTTTGCGTTTTCGTAACTCGTTGATACTAAATTTCAAGGTATCGAAAATGTCAGGCACTTTATATGTCGATTGTTATCAAAAGTAACTTCGAATGTAAATGTGTTAGCAAATAAAATATTATTAACCCAATACAGCAACAAATGCTTTGTGTTCTAGTCATCTGGTGCTACCAAATTTTAAAATATTGAAAAGTTTATACACATTATATATTGATTTAACAAAAGTACAATCAAATGTAAATATATTCGCACATTAAAAGTTATTAAAGCAATACATGAAGAAAACCTTTGCGTTTTAGTAATTCGTTGCTACTAAATCTTAAAATATCGAAAATTTCAGGCACTTCTTATGTCGATTGCTATCAAAAGGAACTTCGAATGTAAATGTTTTAACTATTATTAAATGATTAACCCTAGATAGCAACAAATACTTTGTGTTCTAGTCATCTGGTGCTACCAAATTTAAAAATATTGAAAATTATATATACCTTTTAATGAAACACTACATGTTAAATATAAATCCTATCGAAACAAATTAAGTAATATAATTCGAGCTGCAAAGTCTTCATTCTACAAACAAGAGCTGCAGAAGTGCTGTGATAATCCCAAAAAGATATGGGAAAAAATAAATGATATAACATTTAAAAATAAGCCGGACAAATCTATAAAGAAAATCCTTAGCAAAAATAATACAATACTTACGGAACCGTTTGAAATTGCAACTGAACTAAATGAACACTTTGTTAGTATAGGTGAAACGATCTCTAATTCTGTAGTATTTCCCCCATTTGATGGACACACTAGTAATGAAAGGCTTGAAAGCACCTTCAATATGGCATGTATTACACCTGATGAAGTTCTTCAGCAAATACTAATGTTAAAAAGTAATAAAGCCCCTGGTGTGGATGGATACTCGGCTAAATTACTCAAAACAGTTGCTTATTATATCGCGAGCCCAATTGCATACATTTTGAATTTAGCAATCGAACAAGGTATTTTTCCTAATAAGCTTAAATGTGCTATTGTCATTCCTGTCTATAAAAGTAACGATAAAACGATCCCTAGCAATTATAGACCAATCTCGCTACTACCTAACATAGCTAAGATATTTGAAAAATGTATTAAAAATAGGCTAATTAAATATCTTCAAGTTAATAAATTTATTTCAAAAAATCAGTATGGATTCCAAAGTGGATATAGCACTTCAGATGCCCTTTTTAAAGTGACTGAGTATATAAATTCTGCAATTGATACTAATAAAAAAGTTATAGCTGTATTTTTGGACCTAAAAAAAGCATTTGATACTGTTGACCACAAACTGCTTCTTGATAAGCTGGATAACATTGGTATTAAGAATAATGTTCTATCACTCTTTCGGTCCTATCTCTCCGATAGGTTACAGACTGTAAAAATTGATGATACATTGAGCACTAAACTGACCGTAAGATGTGGAGTCCCTCAAGGAACTGTGTTAGGTCCTATCCTTTTTCTTATTTACATAAATGATCTCTGCACTTTTAGTGAATTTAGCTTAAGGGGAGAAGTGGTAGCCTTTGCCGATGATACAGTTCTGCTATTTAAAGGTAATGCCTGGTCAACCGTATCTGTAAATGCTAACAGGGGATTAAATTTAATTTACACTTGGTTATGTAGACATAAGTTAGCACTAAATCTTGATAAGACAAACTACATGATTTTTGGGGCCAGCACTAATATGAATGAGAACGTGTCCTTACTTGTCGATAAATTTGTGCTTAAAAAAGTAAACGAACTAAAGTACTTGGGAGTAATAATAGACTGCCAGCTAAAATGGGACAAGCACATACTTTTCGTCACTAAGAGACTGAGGAAAACTATCTACAAAATCTTAATGCTCCGTGATGTTCTCGACTTTAGCTTTATGAGGATAGTTTACTTTGCTATAGTTCAGTCTATTTTACAATATGGTATTGTAGCTTGGGGAGCGACTTTCACAGCAACAATTATGCCACTTCATAATTTGCAAACTAAAATCATAAAATTATGTTTAAGAAAATCAAAGTACTTTTCAACCACGCAAGCTTTCAGAGATTTCGATGTAATGACTCTTCGACAGATTTACTGCTTTACATTACTAAAATTTATTTTTTTGAATCTATCAAATTTCCCAGTACATCACACAAATTACTCCACACGTAGACAAGCAACATTACCTTTGGCAATTAAGAGATGTTCAAAAGCCTTAACACAAAGACATGCCAGTATAATAGGACCAAAACTTTATAATAACTTACCACCTGAAGTCAAAGAAAATTTGAATGTAGCTAGCTATAAAAAATTAACTAAAACCCATGTTAAAAATCATTTAAATATCTTTCAGATAAATACTTACTTCATGTAAACATAGATTCATATTTATACAAGCATGCTTTTTAGTATTTACAAGCTCTAAAATTTACTTCTCAATTTTTGTAAATAGTATCTAGTTCAAGGCTGCACCGTGCTCACACACAAGCCTAGCTTATGTGAGTCATTAGCTTAAATTCTTCTCACTGTAATTTGAATTTTTGTTGTACAATAATTAAGCTTCAATAAACTTAAACTTAAACTTAAACTTAAACCTTATATATTGATTTTATCAAAATTACAATCAAATGTAAATGTATTCACACATTCAAAGTTATTAAACCAATGTCTGAAGAACAGTTTTGCGTTTTAGTTATTTGTTGCTACTAAATTTCAGAATATTGAAAATTTGAGGCACTTTATATGTCGATTGTTATCAAAAGTAACTTCGAATGTAAATCTTTTAGCAAATATAAAATTACTAATCCAATATAGCAACAAATACTTTGTGTTCTAATCATCTGGTGCTACCAAATTTAAAAATATTGAAAAGCTTAGACACATTATATATTGATTTTATCAAAAGTACAATCAAATGTAAATGTATTCGCACATTCAAAGTTACTAAAACAATATATGAAGAAAAGCTTTGCGTTTTAGTAATTCGTTGCTACTAAATTTCAAAATATCGAAAATTTCAGGCACTTTATCTGCCGATTGTTATCGAAAGTAACTTCGAATGTAAATGTATAAGCAAATATAAAATTATTAACCCAATATAGGTACACATACTTTTCGTTCTACTAATCTGTTGCTTCCACATTTAAAAATATTGAAAATTTTACACATTTTGTATATTGATTTTATCAAAAGTACTATCGAATGTAAATGTATTCGCACTTTCAAATCTATTAAACCAATAAATGAAGAAAAGCTTTGCGTTTTCGTAACTCGTTGCTACTAAATTTCAAGGTATCGAAAATGTCAGGCACTTTATATGTCGATTGTTATCAAAAGTAACTTCGAATGTACGTTAATGACTACCAGTATTGATTGCAACTGCTTTGTTCGCAATAGGATATATACATTTTTTTCATTTCCTTCTATTTTCATTGTACTGATTTTCATGTGGTGACGACGATTTTCTTAAATTATGTAAAGAGCGGGAAATGTCTACATTGACTATAGCTTAAAACGAGCTTATAGGAAACTGAAATGTAACTTTTCTAAATAAATTAAATTTGTTTGTTTTTATATTAACCTACTTGTGTTTGAAAAATGTTAGTATTCAAGCTTATACCTGCCCCCTTCTTTACACGCAGTCCTGGTTTTTCTGCACAAATCTTATGTCACCACACTATGCAGACATTATCAATCAAGTTCGAAGACTTTATGGTGTAAAATCAGTTGTGTACTTTTGTACATTTTTGGTACCAATGCAAAAATGAATAGCAAATGTATGCAAATTAATATATCCTGCCTACATGTCACAGTTACAATTGTAAACATTAACCTTTTACACCTGAATACCAAAAATTATTTGTAACCTAATACTAATTTTCAAATAACTATCTTAAAAATTAATTAATAAAATTTTATTTTTGATAAAATTTAAAGCAACTATGCCTACAATCTTTTCTCTATGTTTAATTTATTCAATGCGTTCTTTATCTATTTACTTATTTCATTGATAGTGAAACTAATTTCAACTCTTATTCCTTTTTTATAATTATATATTTATGTTATAATCTACATTATTTATGTACGTACCAAACACAATCTGCAAAACAGTTGACTGGAAGAGTTTAATTTGTGTACTGCACCATGTTGCGTATCTTTTAAATTTTCCTATACTTAAGAGTCAATGTATTGACATGTTTTTCTGTTAATTCTCTGAGATCAGTATAATTAAGAAAAAAGCTCTCAAATCTCGCGAGCTAATAAATCCCAACAAGAAATTAACGCTTTAAAGCCCCTTTGGCACCGGACAAACCTTAGGAAGTTGCCAAGGAAACTTCATGCTAAAGAGCAAATTACCTTGCAACTTTCAGGTTGTAAAAAACGTCCCAGGTATTTCCGACGACGGCTTGCTAGAAAATGATTTCCTAGGCAAAAACTGTAATGTTGAAGGACCCAACAAGGTTCTGCGATTTCCTCGCATGGAAACCAATCCAGAAGAGTTTGCTGTTCCATTAAAAACCGCATCGGATAACCCATGTTCACAAAACACAGTCAACAAAGAGACACTGGTAGAAGATATTAAACCCAACGGGGATACACCTTCTACCCCAAGTGTTCTCAAAGCTTCTCAGTCAGAAGAAGTCGGCTGTGACTTACAAGAACGCGATAAGGGTAACTTGATTACCGAAGATCCGGCCTGTAAAACTGGACACCATTAGGTGAATTTAAATGAACCCCTGTGCGTACCAGCAAGGTCCCAGATCGCAGTCAAAGTTCCGTTGCAGTTGCAGGAAGAAATGCTCAGTCTGTCGAAAGAAATAGACGACGGAGTCTTCTTAGCAAACAGCTTACTCTCAGCTGGGTTAAAGGCAGTCCCCATAGGAATCCTCAACACACGCAGTTCACAAGTAGTTCTAAACAGCGTCACCTAAATCTGGTTCCCATTAAAGACTAAACTGTCGTCCCCATCAAACGAGAGCTAGATAAAGATATTACAACAGCCCATCCTTTGAATCCCAGGAGTCGAAATGACGGCGTTGGAGAGCATCAAAATATAATTAGATCTAAGATTAAGAAAATAGGGCATAAGAGCCCCAGTCAACTAAGCAGTAATAAGAAACTGCTCCAAGACGCTTGCGGGTCCCTCATGAAAACCCCAACGTCAGGCGCTGGCCAGCATATAAAAGGTCTGCCGTTAGCAACTCCCCCAGATCCACCTGGCCCAGCGCCTCTTAGATATAAAACAAGTAGATTAAGAGGTGAAGTACATAAGAATACCGATATAAAATCATTAAATAAAAGTAGATTTCTTAATAATAAAAACCGTGCAATAAGCGCCAATCAGACGGCCTCCCTACAACATATACGATATCTGTTCCAAAACGATGTCGAACAAGAAGACACCAGTATTTAGCCCCGCCTTACCAGATTAGAGCAAGAACTCATTCTGGATGGAACTTTAAATACTGAGGAAAAAGCCTCAATAACAAATCTCTGTTACGAATATGATGACATATTCTTTTTAAAAGGTGACAGGCTTACACATACCAATGCCATCACCCGCGACATCCCTCTGGTGCAAGACCAAGCACCTATTAACCAAAAGATGTACCGGTTACCAGAGACACAGCGAAATGTCATAAATGAGCAACTCCGAGAAATGTTGGTCAACGATATTGTCCAGCCCAGCCCAGCCCATGGAATTCGCCACTGCTAGTCGTCCCCAAAAAAGCGGGACCAGAAGGTGAGAAAAGGTGGCGCGTCGTCGTTGATTTCCGTAAGTTGAACGAAAAAATGATTGGCGACGCCTTCCCGCTACCACGGGTTGAAGATATCCTCGATCAACTGGGCCATTCAAGATACTTCACCACCCTAGACCTACCCAATGGCTATCATTAGGTCCTCGTCGATCCGAAGGGTCGAGAAAAAACGGCTTTTAGTACCAACTACGGGCATTATGAATTCAAACGCTTGCCGGTCGGGCTCAAAGGGGCCCCGGCCACATTTCAGCGTTTAATGAATTTCATATTAACTGGCCTACAAGAACTAGAATGTTTCGTCTACTTCGCAAAGTCTTTTAAAGGTTGAGAGCAAATAACCTGAAACTTCAACCTGAGAAATGTCAATTTCTCAGGCGCGAGGTAGTGTATCTAGGACACAAAAGTTCTATCCAAGGATGTAAAGTTTAAGTGGACTGAGAAATGCCAGGAGGCATTTCAAAGCATAAAAAACGCTTTAATTTCCCCTCCACTCTTAATATATCCCGATTTTTCAAAACCCTTTAACCTTTCCACAGACGCCAGCAGCGAAGCTCTTGGAGCATTCCTATCTCAAGGAGAGGTAGGAAGTGACCAGCCAATTTTCTACGCTAGCCGTAACCTGAACAAACCCTGAACGTAACTATTCCACGATTGAGAAATAGTTACCAGCTATAGTTTGGGCGACTAAAAATTTCAGGTGTTATCTGCAAGGCCAAGAGTTCACGGTCTATACAGATCACACACTGCTCAAGGGGGTTTTCAATGTTAAGGGCCCGACTTCCCGTCTGGTGAGATTTCACCATAAACTTTCCGAGTTCAATTATAAAATTGAATATAAGCCCGAAAAGTACAACACGAATGCCGACGCTTTAAACCGCATTCCACGGGATAATAACAAAGACAAGGAAACTACAACCTTCACGGTAGAAGCTATAGTCCACCACCAAGTGGACTCAGATATAGAGGAGGAAAAACACTCATTGGACCGAAAGGAGTGTCTGCAATGTAATGCAGTAACATGAGCCCAGACACGAAACATTCAGGAAAGTGGAATAAATCCAGACAGCCAGGCCAAACGAAAAGAACAAAAAGAACAAACTCATCATCCAGAAGAGGCCGCAGACCTTGACAGTCCACCTAGTACCAACCCACAAATTTTAGACGCAACTCGTCACCTGAAGTAATCACAAGCCCAGAGGAGATTCAATCAATCTTAAAGGATTATCATGATTCTCTCTTTGGTGGCCACCAGGGAGTGATAAAAACCCATAAACGGATTCGAAGAAAGTACTAGTGGAGGCACATGCTTAGTGACATCAAAATCCACATTAAGCGGTGTTCCAAATGTCAAACCATGAAGGCCTCACCACAGTATAAAATGCCGATGGTGATTACAGACATAGCAGAACAACCATTCGATAAAATCTATCTAGATATAGTCGGCCCACGAGAGGAGACTGAATCCGGAAAAAAATATACATTAACGTTTCAGGATAATCTCACGAAGTTTGTAGATTGGTATGCCATACCGAATGGGGAAGCTATAACGGTAGCGCAAATTTTTTGCGACGAAATCGTCACACGCTACTGCATTCCCAAAAGAATAGTCAACGATCAGGGAACCAATTACCTGAGTGATCTATTCAAAAAGGTATGCAAACTCCTTAGGATAAATAAGCTACAAACCTCAGATTATCATCCCCAATCAAATGGAGCACTTGAGCGTGCACATAGACCATTGATTGAATATCTACGAACTAGTTCATGATATTGGGAAATTGTCTATATGAGAGTCTGGCAGCTCTGAAACTCCACAGTCTTCATCTATTCAGCAAGATTCGCATGTCTTAACTTCTGTCTCTTCTGAGAATATTTCCTCAGCGAAGGTGGGTCGTCGTCAGAGACAAAGAAATGATCGCATCAGCCCAAATCATATTACTACTGCCTCAAGTATTTCTTCAGATCGACATGAGGTTTCTCTGGATACCAATGTGGCCTCTATTGGCGGGACTTCATCTTCAGTTGCCGACACCGTGGTATCTCCGATTGCGGGCGAGGTGTTTGATAGTGGGACGAAAGCTTCCGTTTCGGATGTCGGTATATTGCGGTCTACTTCGGTTGCGGATATTGCTTCCACCAATGATCTTCCGACTGTAATTGCAGACGCTGTTTCGCTGCGTCCAGCCAGGCTTCCAACGTGTGTCTTCGTATCTAGCGTACATCCTGACACTACCGAGGATGAGATAACCAGACATATTTCATCGCGTGTTGGTACTTCGACCTCTTCGATTGCCTGCAAAAAATTAACTACTCGACACGATCGTGACAAACGCTCATTTTCTGCGTCCTTCAGGGTTTTGGTTCCGGAAAATCTGTTTCAGGCGGTCCTTTCTCCTGAGATTTGGCCCCACAATTCTATTGTGCGTGAATTTATTCCAAGGGGGCGCTCTGGATCTTCTGCTAATGCAAAAAACTTGTTGGCGAAATATCCGTCCACTACGGTAATGTAACTGGTCTTCGCTCCAAAACGACTCCTCTTTTTACAAGCTCGATGAACTCATGTTTTGACGTGGTCTGTTTGACCGAGACATGGCTATGTGGAAACATTGCAGATGCAGAGCTTTTTGGTCCCGAGTTCCTGATGTTTCGCCGTGATCGCCATCATCTGTCTTTGGATGCTCCTGTTGGAGGTGGAGTGCTTTGTTCCGTTCGTCGCAACCTTCTAAACACATTAATCGATTTTGTTGAGTCCAGCGATCTGGAGTTTATATGTGTAGCTCTCAAGCTCTGACACAAAAACGTATATATTGCAACAGTTTACATTCCTCCATGCTCATCAGTTGTGATATTTGACTTGCTGGCTGCGTGTATTGATAGGCTTACCGAAGTTTTGCTGCCTGCCGATGAATTATTGCCTTTTGGTGACTTTAACTTGCCTAGTGTTAACTGGGAACACTCTCTGGATGACGAGGGCTTGCTGACTTCTTTCCCGGCGACTCCTCAACATGCCATATCTTTTATTGACAACATTATTTCTTCAGGCCTAATGAAGTTTAGCGGCGTTATTAATGACTCTGGAAAATCTCTTGACCTGGTATTTTCCTCCGATCCCAATGGGACTCTCGTTAAGCGTTGTTTAACTCCTATGGTTCCTGAAACAAGTCATCATCCGGCACTAGACGTAGTTTTGTTTTTTGATCCTGTAACTTCATCATTTAATCCTTCTAGTAACTACTGTTATAACTTTAAAAAAGCTGATTTTGATAAAATGAATAAATGGTTATCCGCTTGTGATTGGACCAGTGTGCTGGGTAAAGGTGACATTGATGAAGCTGTTAACTCATTTTATGACACATTATTTCTTTGTTTTACTCACTGTGTACCACTTGTTCGTTCGAATCGTGATTCGAATTGTCAACCGTGGTTCAATGGCTCTTTGAAGCAGGGTTGTAAATGAGCGGACTCATTTATCATATCAACTCATCGCTCAACTCAGGATTTGAGTCCGCTCAATCATTGAGTCCGCTCAACAATTGGGCGGTGGTTCATCGCTCGAAATTTGAGCGGACTCAATCGTGAGCGGACTTAGTCTTGAGCGGACTCATTGCTTGAATACACTTGAGCGGACTCAAGCCTTGAGCGGACTCAAGCCTTGAGCGGACTCAAGTCTTGAGCGGACTCACTGCCTGAGCGGACTCATCATTTGAGTTGAGCGGACTCAAATCATATTTTAAATAACATAAAGAGAATCTGATTTAATTAAAATTGAAACTGAAATTTCAATAAAATGAGAAAAGCTTATAAAAAAGTCATTCATTATATTATATTTTATTAATTTAGCTTTTGCTAATTTTCTTAGCCAACATTTCTTCTTCCTGCTTCCTTCCTTATATAAAACATGATTTGAGTCCGCTCAGGCAGTGAGTCCGCTCAAGACTTGAGTCCGCTCAAGTCCATTCAAGCAATGAGTCCGCTCAAGACTGAGTCCGCTCAAGACTGAGTCCGCTCACGATTGAGTCCGCTCAACCAGTGAGTCCGCTCAAATTTCGAGCGATGAACCACCGCTCAACTGTTGAGCGGACTCAAATCCTGAGTTGAGCGATGAGTTGAGTCAAAATGTGAGTCCTTTACATCCCTGCTTTGAAGCATCTTAAAAATTTAAAGAATAAAGCTTGGAGGAGGTTCTGTTCCTCAAGGAGTGATGCTGATTACGTTATTTATTCTAATTCGTGTGCTAAGTACATTTCGTGTTTGACTGACTCGTACAACGATTATGTATTTAGAATGAGATCGGCTTTATGTACTGAACTAAGACAATTTTGGAAGTTTGTTAACTCTAAGCGCAACTGTGACGGATACCCTTCATCGTTGCGACTCGGTAACTTAGACAGTGTGGATCTGTTAGAGACTGCCAATCTTTTTGTTGACTTCTTTAAAACTGCATTCTGTGATAACCACTGTGATATTAGTTATAATGATTTTACCCATTTGACGAAGCTTCCGCTGACTTCTCTTCAACCTAAAGACCTGTTTTTCGATGAAGCGTCTGTCTCCATGTACATTTCAAGCAAGGCTGATAGTTTTTCTGGCGGTCCGGATGGCGTTCCTTCCGCACTCATAAAACATTGTGCTACGTCCATCGTTCCTGTTTTGTGTTATTTATTTAATTCATCTTTAACTTGTGGTATTTTTCCGAAACGGTGGAAGCTTTCTTTGATTATTCCTTTGCAAAAGAAGGGCAATAAGAGCGACATTTCTAACTACAGAACTGTCGCCAATTTAAGTTGTATTGGTAAGATATTTGAAGCCCTGGTTTGTAATGTTTTGTACTTCCACTGCAAACCCTTCCTGTGCTCTTTTCAGCATGGTTTTATGAAGGGGAAATCTACTACGACTAATTTTTTGGAGTTTGCTAATTTCTGTCTTTCTGCTATTGAAAACGGTAAGCAAGTGGATTGCATTTTCGCGGATTTCAGTAAGGCTTTTGACCGAATCAATCATAACATATTAATTCGCAAGTTGACTGTTCTTGGTTTTCATACTGTCTTTGTTAATTAGCTTCGTTCTTATTTATCTGATCGTGCGCAGCGAGTCATATTCCGCTCAGCCCTTTAAGACGAAATAGATAACACTTCCGGCGTACCTCAAGGTAGCCATCTTGGACCACTCCTTTTTATAATTTACATCAACGATGTATCTCTGATTTTGTCTAATTCAAGAATTCTTTGCTATGCTGACGATGCCAAAATCTTCCGCATTGTTTCTAACACAAACGAGGGCGGATTTTTAAACTCGGACTTAGACACCTTTCATAAATGGTGTGCTATTAACTGTCTTCCTCTTAATATTAGCAAATGTACTACTATGTCCTTTTCTCGTAAAAGGAGGCCATTGGAGTTTAATTATACTTTAGATGGATGCTTATTAACTAGACTTGACAAAACCAAAGATTTGGGTGTCTTCCTTAATACTCGTCTTTCCTTCGAACATCATATTAATTCAATCGAGGCCAGGGCTAATGCTACTCTGGGGTTTATAAAGAGATGGTCAAAAGAGTTTGATGATCCATTCATAACGAAGATCCTCTACTGCACATTCGTTAGACCCATTTTGGAGTATGACAGTCCTGTCTGTTCTCCCTTCTATTCTGTATATATAAATCGCATCGAAGCTGTGCAGCGAAGATTTATCCGATTTGCTGGGCTTCATTGGGACAACCCTATTATTCTGCCACCATATGTTGATAGATTTAAACTCTTTCCATTAGATTCTCTTGAGAATAGACGTAAAACTTCCAGAGTTGTCTTTGCATTTCAGTGTATACAAGGAGTGATAAAATCCCCTGAGCTCTTAAATACTTTCAATATATCTGTTCCTGTGTGCTCCTTGAGGAACTGTGACTTCTTCGTTGTTCCTCAGCATAGTACAAACTATGGCATGCACGAGCCGGTTTCGTCAATGTCTCGTCTCTTTAACCGCCAGTTTGATTGCATTGACTTTCATCTTTCAAAAAGTAAAATAAGAGATCAGCTTAGTTAAAGTTACTTGTTTTTCATTATCATTGTTATGTATACTTTTTATCGTTATTATGGTTATGTATGCTTTTGTTATTTTATTGTTATATTTCGCTTTTGTATACTCAGTAATCAGATCATTGATGAAGTTCTAAATAAATAAATAAATATAGTGGACGAAAATCCCAGGTCATGAGATAGTTATCTGCGAACCGCTGCTTTCGTGTACAATAACAGTGTACACGAAGGGACAAAATTAACTCCCTTTACGGCTTTACAGCGGACATTCCGTCCAACTTAAGGCGAGACCCTGAACCCGTGTATAACCACGAGAGCTACTACCATATTCTCAGGTGCAAGCTTCAGAAGTCTTGTTCCATGGCAAGGAAAAATCTTCTGATGAGTAAACAGCGATCGAAAAATTACTATGACAAAGCTGTACGTCCCCTGACATTTCACAGAGGAGACAAGAATCTACTCAAGAGCAAGAGTCGTAAACATAAGCTCTCGCAGATTTGGGTAGGACCCTATACGGTAACCGGCATCCCCAGTTCAGTAAACACAACAATTAAAATTCGTAAACGAGAGGTGACGGTACACAACACTCGCCTAAAACCTTTCTACGAATAAATAACATGGTGTCAATATAATCTAAGTAATCCTAAGGTACATATACAATAGGATGTAAGCTACAAAGTCAACAGAAAACCCATTTTGATATCCTATCCTATCCTCTCCTAGATAACAATGCGGCCAATAATTTTCTACGGACTGCCTGACCATGATAGGAGCCCACGCTGAGGAACCTTATTCAATCACTCCCTTAAATAATACGGGAGTACTATTCGAGGATCTTGGAAGCCTATTAGTTTACTACGACACTTGGAGCATCATCACTGAGTTAGATCTGGGCGAGTTGGACAATCAGACAAAACTGGCGGAACGTGCGGAACACTACGTTCATCAACTATATGGTAACAAATCTTTTGATCAAGATCTATGTACCCTACAAATCAAACCTGTACATGCCCTGATAGAAAACATCAAAAGACGCACCAATGTCATTAAAGAGGCAGTGCCTAAATCACGCAAGCCTCGATCCATCTTTGATGGGATAGGTAATGCGATGCACTATCTCTTTGGCACTATGGTTAGCGGAAACGAACAAGAGGTGTACAGCCGACTAAGCGAATTAGAGGTAAATACTCAAACCTTAGCTGACCTGGAAAAACAACAGATCAGCATAATCAAAACCACGTTTGAACAAATTTAAAAACCCCTATCCTCACTGTCTGAACGACAACATCAGATAACCAATCAGATTAACCATCTGCAGAACGCAACAGACGATAGCCCAACAAATCAGACAAGAGATCGTTTCTAGTCTGACAGTACAAATGATAGAGTTGAAATTTAGACACCAAGCTCTACTGGACATAATAATGTCCAGCAGAAATAATCAAATTCATCCCCTGTTAATCTCCCCAAATAATTTGCTAGAGATTTATCATAAATCTCACTCTACCTGTCCCAATCTACAGAACTGTTTATCAGTCCTGTATCAAACAGCAGAAATCAAGACACACTTGTTACAAGAAAAATTGGTAATTCGAATCAAACTTCCCATTTTTAATATACCCAAGATGAAAATCCAACAGATTAGATGTTTTCCCATATGGGTGGATTCAGACCACTCATTAATACCTGATATCGAATTTTCCCATGTGGCAAGTCAAATCCAGACCCAGGAATTTCTGTTCCTGAAGCCAGAAAACCTGAGATCTTTCAAAAAAATTTCAAAGGGAATCGATGAGGATACGTGGGCTGGTAAGCTGAAAACACCAATCACCAAGGCTACAAAAACAGATGAACGTGTTATAAAACTTTTATTCAATCCACTGGGCGAACACCCACAGTGTAGCATCAGAGCTCAAATTCCCCCAAGAGCTCAATAATTAAACTCAATAGACCAAATTCGTGGTTGTACTCCTTAACCGAAACCACTATTGTACAAATAACCTGTACACAAAAGTTGCTCACTCATCGTCTCGCAGGACAAGGAATCATGACAGTCAACGAACCATGTTCCTTGCAAATAGGGCCCCACACTCTGTATTACGAAGCAGAAAATCTGCATCTGCTAAAAGTTTTCCAACCAACCTACTTCCCAGGCACAAATGGAACTCAAGATGTGTTGGCAGGATATGTGTCCAAGATATCCGCTCCTAAAAACCTTGAGAAGCAACCAACATTACTCCCGGAGATGATACAAATCAACGTATCCACCTAGATACAAAATCTCTAGACGAAATCCGTACCAAAGTGAACAACATTCACTTTGGACCAAAGGCCAAGATTCCTCATATACTCTCTATCACATCCTTATCAATGACAGGACTCCAGTAGTTACGCTATGTTCATTCTGGCTCACTTTTTCCATACAAAAAGTGTCCGGAAAATTCCCACTATTTTGATGGCTCTGGACCGAGGCTCTGGGCCCCTGGGGGATTCCGTCTAATGGTCTACGTCACAGGGCCTGCCTGGGGGAATTCCTTCCTACCGTCTGGCTGACCAGGGGATGAAATCAAAGTGGAGGTTGCTGGTTAAGTTTGATCTGGTCTTGGAGGCTACAATTTGACCTTGAGGTGCCCCTCCTGTGTCTGGGTACTGGTAGGTATGTTGACTTGGATATGTCCGTCTTCAGACCGATACGTCACCGACCCTGAGGTCATTGACCTTTGACCTTTGACCCTTGATCTTTGACCCTTGACCTTTGACCTTTGACCCTTGACCCTTGACCCTTGACCCTTGACCCCTGACTCTGATGTCATTGACTTCACACACACACACACGCACACACGCACACACACACACACACACACACACACACACACACACACACACACACACACACACACACACACACACACACACACACACACACACACACACACACACACACACACACACACACACACACACACACACACACACACACACACACACACACACACACACACACACACACACACACACACACACACACACACACACACACACACACACACACACACACACACACACACACACACACACACACACACACACACACACACACACACACACACACACACACACACACACACACACACACACACACACACACACACACACACAGACACACTACGTCATACTAAAAGATTTTCTACCAGGCGATATTCAGTACCATGTTATTAAATTAACAACAACAACAACTAACGTAGGTAGATATGATGACCTAGGTATGAAATAGCCTAATTTTTGATCTTCGGGTGTAATGCTTCTAGTTTTATTCATTGCATAAACAATTCGTACAGCCGAATTATGTAAACAAATTAGCAGTCGAATAATGTAAACAAAATTCTCACAGAGCCGAGTAAAGTAAACAAATTTATGAAAGATTCTCAATAGCTGAAAAAAAACAACTGGTATGTTGTCTTAGATGAGTAGTTATAATTGAAAATTTCTTTTGCTGAAAAAAAACAACTGCGGATTAAAAAGCCGAGAGTGATCATGATATCTAAAAATAGATCACGGCTGCTTGTAAGAAGTAGTGGAAATTAAAGCCTCGGTGGACAGGTATGATACCAGGTATGATACCAATTTATAGGCAATCTCCCAAAACAAGTTTAATCCTGTTGTAACCAATCCGAATAAAGTCATCCTCATGTAATTTGTTATCACTTCACTTCCTGTAAACAAATTCGCTGAATGAGTCATGCACACCTGTGTAAACAAATTCAATCGAATGAGTCATCCTCATGTAATTTGATATCACCACTGTAAACAAATTCGCTGAATAAGTTATGCACACCTGTGTAAACAAATTTAATCGAATGAGCCATCCTCACGTAATTTGATACCACTTCACTTCCAGTAAACAAATTCGTATAAAGTAAACAGCGAGGTGTTCCTATAAAAGCGCAAGCAAACCGCTAGGAGCCATCATTCAGTTTCAGTAAGTCTCAGTGTTAGTTTAAAATATAAAAAAATTAAAAATGTCTTCGGTGTTAGTAAATAAAAGTTTTTCAATAATTGAAAATTTGCGAAAAGATGTGATGGAGTGCTTAAAAAATTCAGTGAATAAAGACTATATTGTTAAAAAGTGCAATAGAAACATGCATAAATTTCAAGTTGCATTTCGGAAGTGCAATAAGAGTGCTAGGAAACGACATTTCGAGAGCTGTCTCGAGCAAATTAAATCATTGAGAGCACTATTGAGAACTCCCCGTCGAGGTGGAGGAATTACTCGCGTAAGAAGAAGTGATTTTGTAAAGTGGGAGGAAGTAAAGACGGCGTTTGCAGACAGAATTCGACAAGGTGTTATTGCAAATTTAAAACATATCGATCCGAAGCTATTTATGCAAGACGCCGCCAAATTATTTACGCGTCGTGTTAAAAATACCTTAAAACATTATTTTAATATTAAAGTTTCTACGACGTTATGCGGTGAATTTATTAAACAAAGTGCTGACAATGAAAACATAAAAGACATTAAATATTTCCAAGCGAGAACTGCTCCAATTAGTGCAGATGATAACTTAGAGGAGTGGTTTAAATCAAACATTTTGGATCCAATACACACTTAGCTGGAAGAATTCCAGGAAAAAGACAGTGGCTGGGCACTGCACTCAATAATACATCTAGCAGTACACATCAACAAGTTTGAACAGCTCCGAGGATCTTCGTATATACCTCTACCAAAAGAGATTGCATCAAAGAAAGCTTGCATTAATTTGAAAAATAATGATGAAGCATGCTTCGCATGGGCCGTCACTTCAGCGCTATATCCTGCAACTACCAACTCTGATAGGACCTCATCATATCCACATTATTCAACTGTACTTAATTTAAATGGGATAACATTTGCTATGACACTTAAGCAAATTACGCAATTTGAAGACCAGAACGATTTATCAATAAATGTATTCATCCTAGAGAAAGAGCGTTTCTTCACCACAGTTCCAGTCAGACTTACGAAACACAGAATGGAGCGACATGTTAATCTCTTAATGCTACAAGATGACTATGACCATGCTGATGATCATATGGACGATGATGATGATCGCAGATATCATTTCTGCTGGATTAAAGATCTTTCCCGACTCATATCGAAGCAAACTTCGAAAAATCATGCTAAAAGGCACATACATATGCGACAGATGCTTGCTCTACTTTTACTGTGAAGAAAAATTAGTGTCTCACACTCCTGAATTCGAGAATAAAAACGATTGCATATTTATGTTTCCCTCAGAGGAAAAGAAATGGCTGGAATATAAGAATTATAACCATAAGAATCCAGTCCCGTTTTGTGTGTATGCAGATCTTGAGTCAATATTGAAGCCGATTCAGGGAAATGATCAAAATACACAGCGAATCCAGGAGCATGAAGATCATAGCATAGGATTCTATTTCCACTGAAAACATGATGCTAAGCTCTCATATTACAGAGCATATCGAGGCAAGAATTGCCAACAATGGTTTGCATTAGAATTGCAAAAAATTGCATCCATAGCTGTACAGGAAAAGCTGAACATCAGGCCAATGCAGCCCCTGACTAAAGAGGAACGGCGTTCACATATGGAAAATACTTGCTGCCATATATGTGAAAAAACGTTCGCAACTGATGAGGAACGAGTTCGGGATCATTGCCACTTAACAGGAAAATATCGAGGACCAGCGCATAATGCATGCAATCTCATGTATCAAGATTGCTCCATAGTTCCAGTAATTTTTCATAATTTATCCGGATATGATGCCCACTTCATTATTAAGGATATAGCTACATCTTTCCCAGGAAAAGTTGATCTCTTACCAATAAACAAGGAAAGATATATCTCGTTCACCAAGCACATGGAAGGCAGCCACATAAAATTCAGATTCATCGATTCCTTCCGTTTTATGGCTGAAACTTTAGATAAGCTATCATCATTGCTGCCAATGGATAAATTAAACACTACAAGATCAGTATGGCAGGGATTGGATGAAGACACTATTAAACTTCTTACACGCAAAGGTGTCTTCCCATATGATTTTATTGATGACTGGGATAAATTGGATTTCCGGAACTTGCCAACACAGGAAGCGTTCTACAATAAACTGACTGACAGTGCTATATCTCCTGAGGACTACAATCATGCTGAAGAGGTCTGGCAAAAATTTGAAATACAAACACTTGGTGAATATTCAGATCTATACCTTAAGACTGATGTTCTCCTATTGGCCGATGTGTTTGAGAATTTTCTTGAGAATTTTCGAGAAGTGTGCATGAAGACATACAATTTAGATCCAGCACATTATTACACCATGCCAGCCCTAACATGGGATGCTATGCTAAAATACACTAATGTGAAACTAGAGCTGATAACCGACGTAGATATACTGCTATTCATAGAGAGAGGCATTCGAGGTGGTATAAGTCAATGTTCGAACAGATATAGTAAAGCAAATAATAAATATATGGATGATTTCAAGCCTGAGGAGAAAGAGAAATACTTGATGTATTATGATGTGAATAACCTTTATGGATGGGCCATGTCACAACATTTACCAACTGGAGGATTCAAATGGGTTGATGCTCCCAATATCGACGTTTTCGAAATTCCTGATGATTCACCAATTGGATACATATTCGAAGTCGACTTGGATTATCCTCAACATCTGCATGATAAGCATAAGGACTTACCGTTTTGCTCTGAGCATGCAGCACCACCTGGAGCAAAATTAGAAAAGCTTTTGACAACATTACACCCTAAAACTAAATATGTTATACACTACCGAAGTTTGAAGCAATGCTTATCACATGGCCTCATCCTGAAAAAAGTGCACCGGGTTCTTCAATTCAACCAATCAGCTTGGCTTAAACCATATATTGACTTAAATACTACCAAACGGATGCAGGCTACAAGCGATCATGAGAAGGACAGCTTTAAGAAGATGAATAATGCAGCTTTTGGTAAGACCATGGAAAATGTGCGCAAATATAGCGATATCAAGCTTTGCGTAAAGTGGGAAGGTCGCTATGGTGCAAAAGCTCGGATTGCGGCACCCAACTTCCACAGTGCAACGATATTTGATGAGAATGTAGTTGCTGTGGAATTAAGGCGACTAAAAATCTTATTCAATAAGCCTCTCTATATTGGAATGGCAGTTATGGAAATTTCAAAGATATGCCTCTACGATTTCCATTACAGTTTTATGCAGCGTCAATTTGGAGATAAATGTAAAGTCATGTATACAGATTCTCTAATATATGAACTTGGAGAGAAAAATGCATATGAGTTCATGGCTGAAAATATAAACAAATTTGATACAAGTGATTACCCAGAAGATAACCAGTTCGATTTACCGCTTATGAATAAAAAGATTCCTGGTCTAATGAAGGATGAGCTGAATGGGAAAATCATGAGCGAATTTGTTGGCTTGCGCTCAAAAATGTACAGTCTGCGTATAAACGATGGTAAAACTGTAAAGAAGGCAAAAGGAGTAAAGGCTAATGTAGTCCAGAGGCATATCAATTTCGAAGACTACGTTGAATGTTTGAATAACAAGCGAGTATTAACGGCTAATCAGAGCTCCATACGATCGCATAACCATAATGTCTACACGATCAGCCAAAAGAGATTGCATTGAGTCCATATGATAACAAGCGGTATATTATGAGTGGGACAACGGATACTCTACCATGGGGACATTACTCTATTCAATCAGAACAGCAAGGAGCAGACGCAGAAAACATATAATCTAAGGCTAGTCTAAGATATGTATTGTAAATAAAAATTGTATTATAGCTAAAATACCATTTAATGAAATAGTTTGTTTTAATTGTAGGTATTATAGTATAAGATATACATTATTGTAAAATAAAGAAAGTGTTATTACAGTTATAGGGAAACCGATTAAAGGAATTGAATGATACACTAAGAATTAAATGTTAATATGTTTCAATTTATAATAAATAAATAATGATATTTTATATATGGTATTCTTTTTATTCAATTTCCCTACTAAGTCCACAGCTCCCGATTAATATTTGCCCACTACAGCGAGCTCCTAATCGGACGGTTGAGCGTTTTACCTAGAATGTTAGGACGGCTTGAGAAAAAACATTTACACGTGGGCTCGACCTTGACCCCAGGCATCACCTTTGAAACCGGAAGGGCGTCTGACCCTTGACCTTCACCCGGAAGTGTATTATATAAAAGTGTATAATCAAGCACATCAGAGGGGATTCCATATTGCTTTTCAAAACAGGTGTGATAACTGCTTAACAGCTTTTAATCAGGTCAGATAACAGCTAAACAGCTTTTCGAATAGGTCTGATAACAGCTTAACAGCTTTCCAAATAGGTCAGATAACAGCTTAACAGCTTTTAAACAGGTCATATAACAGCTAAACAGCTTTTCGAACAGGTCTGATAACAGCTTAACAGCTTTTCGAACAGGTCTGATAACAGCTTAACAGCTTTCCAAACAGGTCACATAACAGCTTAACAGCTTTTCAACCAGCTCTGATAACAGCTTAACAGCTTTTCGAACAGGTCTGATAACAGCTTAACAGCTTTTCAAACAGGTCTGATAACAGCTTAACAGCTTTTAAACAGGTAAGATAACTGCTTAAGAGCTTTTCAAACAGGTCTGATAACAGATTAACAGCTTTTAAACAGGTCAGATAACAGCTAAGCCGCTTTTCGAACAGGTCTGATAACAGCTTAACAGCTTTTCGAACAGGTCTGATAACAGCTTAACAGCTTTTCAAACAGGTCAGATAACAGCTTAACAGCTTTTCAAACAGCTCTGATAACTGCTTAACAGCTTTTAAACAGGTCAGATAACAGCTAAAGAGCTTTTCGAACAGGTCTTATAACAGCTTAACAGCTTTTAAAAAAGGCCAGATAACAGCTTAACAGCTTTTCGAACAGGTCTGAGAACAGCTTAACAGCTTTTCGAACAGGTCTGATAACAGCTTAACAGCTTTTCAAACAGGTCAGATAACAGCTTAACAGCTTTTCAAACAGCACTGATAACAGCTTAATAGCTTTTAAACTGGCCAAATAACAGATAAACGGCTTTCCAAACTGGTCTGATCGACAGACGGAATCCTCATCATCAACCAAGTCGGAGTTCCCTGTGACGTTCTGGATTATACACTTATATATAATACACTTCCTGATGAAGGTCAAGGGTCAGACGCCCTTCCGGTTTCAAAGGTGATGCCTGGGGTCAAGGTCGAGCCCACGTGTAAATGTTTTTTCTCAAGCCGTCCTAACATTCTAGGTAAAACGCTCAACCGTCCGATTAGGAGCTCGCTGTAGTGGGCAAATATTATTCGGGAGCTGTGGACTTAGTAGGGAAATTGAATAAAAAGAATACCATATATAAAATATCATTATTTATTTATTATAAATTGAAAAATATTAACATTTAATTCTTAGTGTATCATTCAATTCCTTTAATCGGTTTCCTTATAACTGTAACAACACTTTCTTTATTTTACAATAATGTATATCTTATACTATAATACCTACAATTAAAACAAACTATTTCATTAAATGGTATTTTAGCTATAATACAATTTTTATTTACAATACATATCTTAGACTAGCCTTAGATTATATGTTTTCTGCGTCTGCTCCTTGCTGTTCTGATTGAATAGAGTAATGTCCCCATGGTAGAGTATCCGTTGTCCCACTCATAATATGCCGCTTGTTATCATATGGACTCAATGCAATCTTCTTTTGGCTGATCGTGTAGACATTATGGTTATGCGATCGTATGGAGCTCTGATTAGCAGTTAATACTCGCTTGTTATTCAAACATTCAACGTAGTCTTCGAAATTGATATGCCTCTGGACTACATTAGCCTTTACTCCTTTTGCCTTCTTTACAGTTTTACCATCGTTTATACGCAGACTGTACATTTTTGAGCGCAAGCCAACAAATTCGCTCATGATTTTCCCATTCAGCTCATCCTTCATTAGACCAGGAATCTTTTTATTCATAAGCGGTAAATCGAACTGGTTATCTTCTGGGTAATCACTTGTATCAAATTTGTTTATATTTTCAGCCATGAACTCATATGCATTTTTCTCTTCAAGTTCATATATTAGAGAATCTGTATACATGACTTTACATTTATCTCCAAATTGACGCTGCATAAAACTGTAATGGAAATCGTAGAGGCATATCTTTGAAATTTCCATAACTGCCATTCCAATATAGAGAGGCTTATTGAATAAGATTTTTAGTCGCCTTAATTCCACAGCAACTAAATTCTCATCAAATATCGTTGCACTGTGGAAGTTGGGTGCCGCAATCCGAGCTTTTGCACCATAGCGACCTTCCCACTTTACGCAAAGCTTGATATCTCTATATTTGCGCACATTTTCCATGGTCTTACCAAAAGCTGCATTATTCATCTTCTTAAAGCTGTCCTTCTCATGATCGCTTGTAGCCTGCATCCGTTTGGTAGTATTTAAGTCAATATATGGTTTAAGCCAAGCTGATTGGTTGAATTGAAGAACCCGGTGCACTTTTTTCAGGATGAGGCCATGTGATAAGCATTGCTTCAAACTTCGGTAGTGTATAACATATTTAGTTTTAGGGTGTAATGTTGTCAAAAGCTTTTCTAATTTTGCTCCAGGTGGTGCTGCATGCTCAGAGCAAAACGGTAAGTCCTTATGCTTATCATGCAGATGTTGAGGATAATCCAAGTCGACTTCGAATATGTATCCAATTGGTGAATCATCAGGAATTTCGAAAACGTCGATATTGGGAGCATCAACCCATTTGAATCCTCCAGTTGGTAAATGTTGTGACATGGCCCATCCATAAAGGTTATTCACATCATAATACATCAAGTATTTCTCTTTCTCCTCAGGCTTGAAATCATCCATATATTTATTATTTGCTTTACTATATCTGTTCGAACATTGACTTATACCACCTCGAATGCCTCTCTCTATGAATAGCAGTATATCTACGTCGGTTATCAGCTCTAGTTTCACATTAGTGTATTTTAGCATAGCATCCCATGTTAGGGCTGGCATGGTGTAATAATGTGCTGGATCTAAATTGTATGTCTTCATGCACACTTCTCGAAAATTCTCAAACACATCGGCCAATAGGAGAACATCAGTCTTAAGGTATAGATCTGAATATTCACCAAGTGTTTGTATTTCAAATTTTTGCCAGACCTCTTCAGCATGATTGTAGTCCTCAGGAGATATAGCACTGTCAGTCAGTTTATTGTAGAACGCTTCCTGTGTTGGCAAGTTCCGGAAATCCAAATTATCCCAGTCATCAATAAAATCATATGGGAAGACACCTTTGCGTGTAAGAAGTTTAATAGTGTCTTCATCCAATCCCTGCCATACTGATCTTGTAGTGTTTAATTTATCCATTGGCAGCAATGATGATAGCTTATCTAAAGATTCAGCCATAAAACGGAAGGAATCGATGAATCTGAATTTTATGTGGCTGCCTTCCATGTGCTTGGTGAACGAGATATATCTTTCCTTGTTTATTAGTAAGAGATCAACTTTTCCTGGGAAAGATGTGCTATATCCTTAATAATGAAGTGGGCATCATATCCGGATAAATTATGAAAAATTACTGGAACTATGGAGCAATTTTGATACATGAGATTGCATGCATTATGCGCTGGTCCTCGATATTTTCCTGTTAAGTGGCAATGATCCCGAACTCGTTCCTCATCAGTTGCAAACGTTTTTTCACATATATGGCAGCAAGTATTTTCCATATGTGAACGCCGTTCCTCCTTAGTCAGGGGCTGCATTGGCCTGATGTTCAGCTTTTCCTGTACAGCTATGGATGCAATTTTTTGCAATTCTAATGCAAACCATTGTTGGCAATTCTTGCCTCGATATGCTCTGTAATATGAGAGCTTAGCATCATGTTTGCAGTGGAAATAGAATCCTATGCTATGATCTTCATGCTCCTGGATTCGCTGTGTATTTTGATCATTTCCCTGAATCGGCTTTAATATTGGCTCAAGATCTGCATACACACAAAACGGGACTGGATTCTTATGGTTATAATTCTTATATTCCAGCCATTTCTTTTCCTCTGAGGGAAACATAATTCTGCAATCGTTTTTATTCTCGCATTCAGGAGTGTGTGACACTAATTTTTCTTCACAGTAAAAGTAGAGCAAGCATCTGTCGCATATGTGCCTTTTAGCATGATTTTTCGAAGTTTGCTTCGATATGAGTCGGGAAAGATCTTTAATCCAGCAGAAATGATATCTGCGATCATCATCATCGTCCATATGATCATCAGCATGGTCATAGTCATCTTGTAGCATTAAGAGATTAACATGTCGCTCCATCCTGTGTTTCGTAAGTCTGACTGGAACTGTGGTGAAGAAACGCTCTTTCTCTAGGATGAATACATTTATTGATAAATCGTTCTGGTCTTCAAATTGCGTAATTTGCTTAAGTGTCATAGCAAATGTTATCCCATTTAAATTAAGTACAGTTGAATAATGTGGATATGATGAGGTCCTATCAGAGTTGGTAGTTGCAGGATATAGCGCTGAAGTGACGGCCCATGCGAAGCATGCTTCATCATTATTTTTCAAATTAATGCAAGCTTTCTTTGATGCAATCTCTTTTGGTAGAGGTATATACGAAGATCCTCGGAGCTGTTCAAACTTGTTGATGTGTACTGCTAGATGTATTATTGAGTGCAGTGCCCAGCCACTGTCTTTTTCCTGGAATTCTTCCAGCTAAGTGTGTATTGGATCCAAAATGTTTGATTTAAACCACTGCTCTAAGTTATCATCTGCACTAATTGGAGCAGTTCTCGCTTGGAAATATTTAATGTCTTTTATGTTTTCATTGTCAGCACTTTGTTTAATAAATTCAAAGCATAACGTCGTAGAAACTTTAATATTAAAATAATGTTTTAAGGTATTTTTAACACGACGCGTAAATAATTTGGCGGCGTCTTGCATAAATAGCTTCGGATCGATATGTTTTAAATTTGCAATAACACCTTGTCGAATTCTGTCTGCAAACGCCGTCTTTACTTCCTCCCACTTTACAAAATCACTTCTTCTTACGCGAGTAATTCCTCCACCTCGACGGGGAGTTCTCAATAGTGCTCTCAATGATTTAATTTGCTCGAGACAGCTCTCGCAATGTCGTTTCCTAGCACTGTTATTGCACTTCCGAAATGCAACTTGAAATTTATGCATGTTTCTATTGCACTTTTTAACAATATAGTCTTTATTCACTGAATTTTTTAAGCACTCCATTACATCTTTTCGCAAATTTTCAATTAATGAA